>CM033755.1:14953861-15693404 GCA_019671005.1 Hibiscus mutabilis | reverse complement strand
GGTTAAATGGATAAAAATGTAAAGAACGTGGATGGTTTTCGTGAAGAACAGTGGTTTCAATCCAATTTGGGTTTAGATTCTAGGTTTGTTTGAGTTTAAGGGTAGATGATTTAGGGAGAAATAGGTAAATTCAAAAAACTGAAAAAAAAAAGAAGAAAAATGGGTTTCGGTTAGGGGTTTATATAGCCCAAACAAAACGCAGCGTTTTAGGAGGGAGGATCCACGCGTTTTTAAAATGGTTCGGGCGTGACACGTGTCTTTTTGTTATCCGGATTAATTGAATTTGGGCCCTTATAGTTTTTTAATTCCTTCATTTTAGTCCATATTTAAAATAAAATCATAGTTAAAGTTTCAATTTATTTAATTTAGTCATGCTTTTAATTAATTGTTTAATTTTAATTAAATGCCTATATGATTGATGCATGCTTTAATTAATTCATGTAGTATAATTGCTAGATAATTAAATCACTTAGTTTAATTTAATTAGTATTTTTGAGCCTTAGTTTTTTAGGAGCTTATTAGGCTTTAATAATTCAATTAGGAAGATAATTGTAGAAAATTAATGGGTATTGAATGGAAAACTTTGGAGTTCCAATTTAAAAGGTGCCCTAAGGCAATTGGATGTTGTTCGACATGCACTCTTAAGTAGAATATTCAATAATTATTATAACAATAGAAAATTGATAAATAATTTAGACTAATTAATTAGAGCTTTAATAGGATTAGAACTTTAAATAATTAGAATAATAAAGTAATAGGGGAATATTATCTATATCTTTGGAGTTTAATATGGATGATGCTCTGAGGTAACTAAGTGTTATCTCATGCAAGCTTTGGAGTTAAATAATATCCATAGATTAAATAACATATAAATTTAACTAGAGTTTTTTTAGATTAGTACTTAACATGAACAAGACCATAATTAATCATGCATAAAAACCTTTTATATGTGAAATATATTTTTAGAATATGAATAGAGGTGCCCTGAACGTATAGGGGTGTTTCAAATTCATATTCGAGGCAAAAATATATTTCTTTTTAAAAGAAATATTTCCATTCGGAACACAAATCCAGTCAATAATTAATGATTAGATTAAATTCAAATTGGTATTAAAAAATGTCAAAATGCCACCCAAAATTAAAAGTACTGACATCGGGCGTTTGTGGGGTGCTAATCTTTCCCCACACGTAATCGACTTCCGTACCCCAACTTTTTAAAAAAGAATCTCTGGTTGTTTTTTATGGTCTCTGGTCTACCAAAGTGACCGGTGGCGACTCCAAACCTTTTAAAAATGAACAAATTTATAGAAAACCCTAATTTTCAAAATTAATCGTCAAACTATTTTCACCGGTAAAAAATGATTTCGACATAATCTGAATGAATAAATTTCCTTTCATTCCCGGTGTTCTCCAATTATAACAATTGCGTAAGCATTTTGGGTAAGAACATGATCTTTCCATTCATCTACAATATGAATTTTGTAGGTAGTCAAGCTTCTGTATAAATGGAGGTCATTTTCAATTTTTAGGGTTGGATAAATTAACGGAGATAACTTCATGGACTTCTCTTTCAGCTTTTGCCCCTCGTCATCCAGCTTTTGCTTCGAAATTGGTTTTAAGTGCGACTTTAAGAAAAGCTGAAAATTTCAACTTCTCCTCAAACGCTGCCGGATATGAAATAAATAACAATAACAAGAAAAGAATAGAAACTAGTTTTGATAGCATGCAAAATATACAGAAAATGGGTTGATGTTTTATTGAGCTATAACCTTCCTTATATACACAGTTGGGTAACCGTTCAAAGGAGCGGCCCCAATCCTCAACAAACCTAACTGCATAACAACCTTTGCTGACTCAACGTAACAGTTTTGCTCACTCAGCTTGACTAGCCACTCAATATGGTTAACATCCACCCTACTTCTTTGACTTTTTCTTCCTTCACAGACTCCATCAAACGTAACCACGTTAAGCATCTGTCGAAACTCAGCAAAATATGAACTAGTTAACGGCTTTGTGAAACCATCAGCTACCTGATGTGTAGCTGGAACATACTTGACCTGTATCGACTTCGCTGAGACCTTTTCCCGCACAAAATAGACCTCAAGATCTACATGCTTAGATATAGCATGGTAGACAGGATTCATGCTCATTGATACAGCACTCATACTCTCACTTCAAACCACGGGAGTTTCTCTTTGATCAACCCCTGTATCTGTAAGTAGGGCTTTCAACCAAGTAACCTCTGTCACTGTCTGCTATGCTCTTGGTACTCCGCCTCCATTGTCGACCTGGACACTCCCTTTTGTACCAGCTCCGTCGAACGGGCCTAAATATCCACGGAAATACAAGGAAGAAGACGAGAGCAATTCCACCCAAACTTATTCCAAATTGGAATCTGGGTTAGTGCCAAGTAGCCTTTCCAGTGTTACAAGCTAGATGGGTTCAAACATCAATAGCGGCCTATTTTACATGACCAATTATTTTAGACTTATTTTTACTTCTTTGGATTTTAGTATGTCATTATATTTACAACCCATACATTTTTTTAATAATACATGGTAATTTTTATTGTTTAGAAATAGAGTCAAATAAATTCAACAAGTGGTCTCAGTGAAAAATATAATGATGTTCATTTTAGGAGATCCGAGTACAATTCGTTTTGTTTACAAGGTGTGTGTATTGTCAAAGGGTTAAGAATTTATATGAACATATACTACAATGTAATCACCTTTAGACTATTAAAACAAAGAGAATCAAACAAAAATTTTCAAACAAAAAATATCCATAACGAACTACAAAGAAATAAAGAAAATTGAAAGAGAAGGTGGTGAAATGACTCTTTTTCTATCAAAAGATGAAAAACTCAGTCACGCCAGTAAAAGATGCTCTTGTCGTTGCTCATATAAATAATCAAAGGTGCAATTGAACGATAAAAGGTCAAAGGAATTGTCAACACACAAGAGATAAAGTGAAAATCCCCAAAGAAACAACATCTACAGAAACACAACAACTGAAAATAAACTCATTATTTATATAATCAATTATTTCTTTCATCACCCCAAACAAGACAATATTGGCGCTAATGGTACGCAAATGTAACTTGTTGTTTAAAGAACTATTCAGAGTTCCTAGAGCTCTTGTAATGCTTGTTGTAAAACCCGTTGTCGGACTTGATTAATCGCTCTTTGTTGTTCAAAATAAATGGTTTCATTTTTGTAATTTTCTAATTGTTTCAAAATCTTATAATTTGAATTAATCAAATTCAACTTTTCTCATTCCATCTCAGAGTATCCATTCACTCGAAACTGATAATCCTCAATTTATACTTTTCGTAAGCGAGCTCAAGCCTTTTCCAGCCATTCAATAGCCCCATCCATTCAATAGCCCCATCACGTAGTTTTTTAGAATTTTGAATAGTATTCAAGATCCTCTCTTTTTGGTTATCTAATAAATCACTTAATGAAAGTAGATTATCTTTAAATTCATTTTTTATTTAAAAAATTCCATGATCCCTTCCCAAACCAAACATGAATCTTTCGATTCATTTGGCTCTCACGCTCAATTATTTCTTATTTATTGGGAATTAATTCCCATATCTTTTTTCTAATGGAATCAGCTTACCCTCTCTCTCTTCTCTCTAGTCATATTCCAAAATCTCGAAACTGATTACTAATCCAAACCAGAATATTCGGAGGATTCTTCTGACCAAAATAGAAAATATATAAAAAACTAAAAAGTATAATAAATAAATAAATAATTAAAAAGTACATATAATTTAGAATTTCTAATTGTACTTTGAATTGTATAATGTCTAATTGTAATTTGTTAGAAAAGTTGTTTCTTTTTTTCTTCAAATTCAAAGAATTCTTATCCCTTTATACATAGGTCATCGATTCAGCATTGGAAAAAGGGGCTCAAATCGTTTTATCGACATGAGTGTTTTATGTCAAAAAAATATTTTTGTTTTGAAAATCTTTTTGTATTTAGTAAATAGTAGTAGAAAGAGTACCCTGCTGCATATGAACTTCACACGATTTGGCCTTAACCATGTTAATGGTCCCATATTATTGGTTAATAGAGAATCAAAGTCGATGTACCAATGAATCACGAAATGTTACGGTTCTTAAATATGATTTTAAAAAATTATTCAGAAGTAATTTGCTCATGCACTCTTTTCTTTCCTAGTTATAATGAAAAAAAGTAGGCTAAAGGGGTATTTTTGCCCCCGAGTTCGACCCAAATTAGGAACGTTGCCTTTCGCATGAAATCACATTCAATTAGGTCTCCGGTTCACGAATTGCAGCAAATTAGCCCCTTAACCAACGTTGACCGACGAAAACTATTAACTTTTGCATGAGTCACCGTTAACTATGTTCAAGTCAACCCTTTGACTCAGTTGACGTGCCATGTCACGCATAACGTGGCAAAAATGATGACGTGGCATTAAATAAAAAAATTAAAATTAAAATAAATTTCAAATTTAATTAAAACCCTAAGGCTAAACTATAAAATAAGTGCCCAAACTATGTCCCTTTTTTGTAATAAGTGCCTAAGGTATTTTTTGTTTGAAATAGGTGCCTAAACTTTCATTTTTGACTTGTTTTAAAGTCAATTTTGGCACCTTCTAGGGCACCTATTTCAACCAAAAATGAAAGTTTAAGCACATATTTCAGCCAAAAAATACTTTAGGCACCTATTTCAGCCAAAAAAATACTTTAGGCACCTATTGCAAAAAAGAGGCATAGTTTGGGCACTTATTTTGTAGTTAAGCCAAACCCTAAAAATCTATTTTTTCTCCACACCGTACCTATCTCCGCCGTTGAATAGAGCAAGCAACACACCGGCTTGCTTGAATACGTTGGAACCCAGATGAACATGTGAGAATCTGACAGAATTCAATCGGTTTCATCTCCAACTTACTCCACATGCTCAATCCGAGAAACTTTAAGTAAATAAAATTGAAGACCCCAAGGATTGAATTGATACCACCACCATTATCAAGCAAGAAATTATCTGAAGGGAATGAGGGTTGGTCGAATTCGAGAGAGATTAAATTTCCAAATACAGGGGAGAAGAAAGGGAGAAGAAGGATGTTGAGACCGAGTCATGCAAGCGTTGAAGATTTGCAAGGGATTCATTAACAGCAGTAAATGCTATTAATGATGAAAATATGGGAAGGAAGAAGACTAGCAGCCGAGGTGTTGGCCACAATAATAAAACTATTTTAAGGCATAAATAGTTTTCAATTCTTTTTTTTTTGTAATAAAAGGTGGTTGGATTTCAGTTTGGTTTTCTGGGTTTTTTGTTGAATTTTGTTTTGATGTTCTTACAAGGATACGATTTGAAATTTTACCATGAATATTGTTGTTTATTGAGTGTTTTATTTCTTTTCTAGATGAATTAGAGGGAAGGAAATAAGGGATTAATGGTGACAGAGGAGGTGGGGAAGATGGAGATTTTCTCTAATAGTGGCTGTTCTTCACTAATCCAAGCTTTAATGGTGATAGAGAAGGTTGGGGAAGACAAGGGTATGAATTTTAAATTTTTTTTTTTTATTTTTGCCACGTAAACTGCAACACCCTTTTCCCGGCCTGGTAGGAATTTGGGTCAGAATGTGTTACTGGTGAATAAAATTATATTCGATACGATATTTTATTGTATAATCAGTAATTCAATGTTCAATGTGATACGATATTCAGAACATTAAGATTGATAGTTCGGTATGATACATAAATTACCTATTTTGGACTAATTTTAAACTTTTACAAGATTTAGGGACTAAACTGTAATTTGATAAATTAAGGGTCCATTTCAGAAATTAAACCTACCCCACTGTAATTCGAGCTATAGACAGCGTATCTATAAATTTTCATATCGTTCGGAGTTCATTTACTAGCCCGATTTAACCTTACAAGATTTAGTGACCAAGTTGTAATGTTCCAAAATTCATTTTAAACCTTATTAACAAAATTAATGGTACGGGTATCGGTACGTGCTGGACCGTACTGATACGTCTTAGCTGAGTTCGGTAAGTTAGTTATTGCAATATAGAGGCCGTACCCATATGATTCCTACTGTATCGATACGCTATGATCAATATGACTTAATAATTTTACAGATTCGAAATGTTATACCGATACGGGTTCTACAATATCGATATGCTAAGACAGTTAAAATAGTTACAAAACGCTATACACGTACCGATACGGGGTATCGATACACGAAACCTTAATTCAATATTTCAGAGTTCAGTGACGAAAAATAGTACCGATACGCCTATAATCGTATCGATACGAGGCTATTTGTCCAAGGAAGAGAACGATACGCCCTATACCACTACCGATACCCAGAAATAATAGAAATTCTAGATTTAAAAACTCATACCGGTACAGACCAAGCCGTATCGATATGCCCTTTAACCTGGGTCGAATTATACAAGCCCATACCAATACGCTACCACCCATATCGGTACGGCAGGGTCAATAATGGCAATTTTTATTTGGTTTATTAGCCATTTACCCAATCAAACCTTGTCCAAATTATACGAAACTTTACTAGCAAGTTTGATTAGCCTAAATCTAATAACATGCCAAAGTTTAGGGTCAACCGAATTCGTTTACTAAGTTTTCCCCGATTTAGGCCGAATATGCATTTTAGCCACTTTTAACCCATTTTCAAAAGTCCTATTTTAGCTTTTTAAACATACCAAAAGCATACACAACATACATACACCCATACAGCCAAAAGTGACTTATACAAACATTATGCCACCATTCTAGGAGTTTGTAGGATGGACATACTTTACTTTATCAACTTAGGTGACTTGCCAAAACTTCAACTTAGCCCGATCTTGACTCCAAACCTTGTTAACCTGAAATGCATGGAAAAATGAATGCATTAGGCATATTTTGCCTAGTGAGGTAGTCATAAACGGTACAAAGTGCAACGAATGCATCTGTACCATGCTTCAATGACATCAATTACCATAATATGACAATGTGTCCTAGTCTATGCTCAATACAATAACAATAAACGATGCAATAACAATAATCAATGCAATAGCAATATTTAGGCAATAACATTATTCAATAACAATAGGTTTCCTTGGATAGATGTAGGGAGTATGGATACGCGAATTCCTATGCCTCACCAAATTAATAGTGGTCTTGTCCCTCTGCCTCACCTTTATGACCAAAAACAACATACCTCTGCCTCACCACAATAAAGGCTATAGCCACCTATACCAATGAGCTCATGAATTCTATGGCATGCCAATTATATCCAAGTCCACTCGAATCCAAGGTTCAATAACAATAGTCCAATATGAATGTTTCAATAGCAATGATTCAGTACAATAATTCAGTAGCAATATTTCAGTAACAATGGATCAACATCAATAGTTCAATGACAATGATTCAATATCAATAATCCAATATCAGTATTCAATAGCAATATTTCGATAGCGATATTTTGATGACTATGATTCAATACAATGTTTCGATAACAATATGTAATAGTCAATGATCAATATTTATATATGTCAATATTTTAATGATTCTGAAGACAACAATAACGACGCTATGGACAATGATTCGATGCAATACTCACCAATACTTACCAATATGGCCTCCAACAATGTTTTATGTACTATCCTCAATACGAAAAGGTTAGCAAAGCAATAATCATTATTCAATTGATTGGGGAAGGCACCTAGCCTATCCTCGGGACTCTGACTACACTCACCTTAACCTTTTCCAAGTATTTCCAAACACTTTTATGTAGATTAAAGCCCGGTAAAGGTTTCTTCGAAAGAAGGAAACCTACTTTTTATTACTAATTCCTTTTCCATCATTTCTTTCCTTTTTAGGATTAATTATTAGCCTCAAAATCAATTACCATCTTTTGACATCACCCATGCCCCCTTCACGTGAATGGGTGGCAAGCTAAGAGGTGATTCATCCCAAAAATGGGAAAATTATGAGGGTAGTCCCTCAACTTTCCAAACTTTACACTATTGCCCCAAACTTCCAATTTTTACAATTTAGTCACTATATTGTTTTCAAAGAATTCAATTAGGTCCAAATTATCTAACTTGACTCAATTAGAGTCTAATACGGTATATTTGACCACACAATTAAAGTCAATGTAATATTTGGACCTTTTCGATATAGAATTTTTGATTGTTGGAACCATATTCTGACTAAACCGATTTTCGGGGTGTTAGATCAATATTTTGTCTGACGTGTAAAAAATTAATGTCCACATATACAGTAGTTAACGGTTCCGTCGGTCAACGTTGATCAAGGGGCTAGTTTGTTGCAATTTACGAACTGAAGGACCTAATTGAACGTGTTTTCGCACGAGGGGTGACATTGCTAATTTGGGTCGAACTCGGGGGCAAAATACCCTTTTAGCCAAAAAAGTACAACTGGGAGAATCCAGCCTATTCTTGAAATAAACAACTCGCACACACTCCCTTTTCCAAAAAATATCAATACACCAAGGACTACGCTTAGATTTATTGGATTTGTTACTAAAATATTGGTATTAACCTCGAAACTCTCAGCGGATGGCCAGTGATCCAAGGAAACGAAAGAATCGCTTACATTTTTCATATGATCTCCTATTTATTTTAGATAGACTAAAAAAAGAACTCGGTTCTTTTTTTATTATATCACTTTGACTCTTTTTCCATTTATTCTATTCTATCATATTTATATTACTCTAATTTTATATATTTTTTATTATTATTTAATTTATATTAAATTATTGATTATTATGAATTTTCATTTACCTATGTCTAAACGGAGTCAAAAATATATTCTATTTAGCTAGAGATGTTTTTTTTTTCAATTGAAAATTTCCAATAATAATAATTCTTATTAGAATTAGGGGTAAGTTTCATGTCAATGGCAAAATACCTCATTTGTTGCAACACCCCTTTAAACATAAATAATAAAAAAGGTTTCTCTTGAACTAAGAATGGAAAGGAAGAAAATGAGTCAGTGTGATAATTCCTCATCCTCAAATTAATCCTTCTCGTGGATTATTGTCCCAACGAATAATTAATCGTAGGGGGTGAAATCTTGATATATTCGAAAAAGCGAGGAGTAAGTCCGAAGCCATAAACTAAGAAAAAATACATAATTCTCATACTTATAGCATTAAACAAAGGGATTCGCAAATAAAAGTGCCAATGCTACAACCAATCCATCAATTGTTAAAGCTTACATTAAAGTTAAACTAAGCAATAAAGCACCTCGTATTTTTCTCTTTGCCTCGGGTTGTCTCGCGATACCTTCTACAGCTTGGCCCATAGCAGTACCTTGACCAACTCCAGGTCCAATAGAAGCAAGCTCGACAGCTAATCTTGCAGTCTACTTCGCTAAATAGATCTGAATGCATTATTAAACAACCATAAAAATGGATCAACTACTGAACGAACATTGACAATCGCAAATAAGAATTGAGCGTCGTAAGAAACTCTACATGAACACAAATCTACCGCAAAGGTAGGCGAATAATGTGCCATAAGACAGTGGTAAATCTAGAAATTCAAGAATGGGGGTCCAAAATAATTTTGTTCTCAATTGGCTATGTAGATTTTCAATATTTTCTCTACGCGCTAAATTATTTTTTATTGAATAAATTATTTGTTTTATTTATCCAGAAGTAGCAAGATGCTACACAAATATACACTAAATTATTTTTAAAAAAGAAGTTTAACACTAAAAAATCCCCCCCAAATGAGGGTGGAATTGTTCTTCTCCAAGTTCATGTAGATCCGCCTCTATCATAAGGCAGATGTGTGCTACACGGTAGAGGACAAACGTGTAATAAATACAGAAAAAATAAGTGCAATAATATGTGCGAGAAGTAAAAGCATGAAACAAAGAGATTCTTATTTAAAAAATATAGAACAGGACCAACGAAAAGTAAAAACAAAAACATAATATAAAAATATTGACTGTCCGCGACCAACACTAAAATTAGCTTCTCCATGAACCATTGGCCAAACAAAGAAAAAGAAAAAGAAAGGAGGCAAGCAGCGCTCTTATAACCCATCGAATTGAACGGGTGTAGGTAAGAAAGTAATAAATAACTTATAATGTCGTTACTTCTATACTTATACAAATTCAATTCGATCACTATAATTTTATGATTAATTATAGTGCTCATCTAAATCAATTTATAAACCCTAAAGTCGTAATAAATTAGAGTCGATAATGTATTTAATTTCTTTTTTTCTCTTTCTTAATCGGTCATTAGTCTTGGTGCTTATATTTGTTTTGTTTTATTTATTCTCACGTCTTATTGTGCTTTCTTCTATCATATGAGACGTTTTATAACTAGTTTTCAGGTGTTTGATGTTCGTTCACTGACCCCTACGACTTTATTTCTTATTTGCGTTTGCCGGTAATCTTGGATAGTAACTATTTTAATATTTTATCCTTTTAACTATTTTATCAGTAATGAGAAAATGCAATTTAAAATATAGGCTAAAGGGCTACTTTTGACCCTGAGTTCAACCAAAAAAATCAATTTCACCTCTCGCCGAAAAATGCATCTAATGTGGTCCCCTAGTCCGCGAAATCGATCAAATCGACCCTTTTACAAATGTTGACCGTTAGAGTGCTGACATGGCAGTACATGTGGGATGATGATGTGGCGAAGGAGACTGAATTGATTATTTTAACCGAATTCGAAGGCATAATTAATTTTTTCCCGAATTCAGGGGCATAGCTGATTTTAATTGAAAGTTTGATAACTTACTTAATATTTAAGCTAAAAATAAAAAATAATAATATTTAAAATTCATAAAATATTAAAAAATAAAAACAATATAATGAATTAAAAAATTAAGTAAAAACATTAAAATTAAAAATGTCAAAAGTTATAAATATAAAAAAATCAAAATTTAAAAATATTTATAAATTATCGGAAAAGTCTTCGACTGTTTCTCGTTATGCTAAGCGTACTAATATTCCTTGAACATATTTTCAATTAAAACATCCTTGTATTAGAGTAATAATAAAACCAAAATTCTCTTTCATTTTTTTTACATCAAATATTAACGAGCATCAATTTGATGTAGAAAAACGAAAGAAAAATTGAGTTTTATTGTTACTGTAATATAAGGTTGATTCCACTAAAAATTTGTTTAACGAATGGTAATTCTTAGACTGACGAAGTCGAAGATTTTTTCGATGAAAGTGTTCAATAATACTTTATAAATATTTTTATTAATTTTTTATTTAAAATTTATCATTTTATAATTTCTAATACAATTTAGACTTTTATATAATTTTTATTTTCAGTAATTTTTTTGAATATTTTATTTATTTATATTAACTTTATAAATTTTTATAAAAAAATTGAAGAATATTTTGATTTTTGCGAGAGTCCTCACTTTGTTTATTTTTAAAATTATCAGGGACCTAAAGGATATTTACACCAATTTGTTAATCGATTTTTTATATATTCTATTTGTAAAAGTTCTACTCAAAAAACTAAATTATTTATCCAATTTTATTCAAAAATTAAGTAAATCAATTAAATTAACTTGCAATTTAAAAAATTATTTATCCAGTTTTAATATTTTTAAAATTTTAATAATTTCCTAAATTCTTATTTTTTAACTTAAATATTACATAAGTTTTCGAACTTTTAATTAAAATCAATTATGTCCCTAAATTTGATAAAAATATTAATTATGCCCTCGAATTTGGTAAAAAAATCAATTATGCCGCGTCAGTACTCTAACGGGTCAACGTCGGTCAAAAGATCAATTTAATCGACTTCGCGGACTGAGAGACAACATTAAATGAGATTTTCGGCGAGAGACAAAATTAATTTTTTAGGTTGAACTTAAGAGCAAAAATACCCTTTTAACCTAAAATATAATACAGGTGACTGCTACTCTGTACTAGATAGAAAATCTTAAGTCTGAAACCTTATAGCAAAATCTAAAATATCGTGACTGGCAGGATTTGAACCTGCGCGGGCAAAGCCCACATGATTTCTAGTCATGCCCTATAACGACTCTGGCACACCCACCTTGATGACTACTATCGTAAGCATATTTTATACAGTCCTAAATTTTATTATATTTCCGTTGGGAAGCTGTTTCCTGGTAATTTCAGAATTGTGCAGATTTCTTGTTGGTCAGACAAGTAAGCAGGAACTAGTCTTTGAATCTTTAATCTATGAACTTTTAAATGCATATCATTTTTCTGTTCTTTTTTTTCTTTTTAATGTTTCTCAGCTTCAAGCAAGCAAATAGATAAATGAATAAGCTGTTGTTGTTGGCCAGTTTTACTTATATTTTCTTCTGTATCATACATTAAAAATCTTTTATTCTTAATGGGTATCCTTCAAAACCATTCTTTTTAAAGTTTTGTTCTAAAATTCCTACTTGACATTGCCATATATTATGTAAAATAAATGTTGCAATTGATTCTCAAGGTTTAAGCCTGAAATTCAAACTGATTATTCAAAATTTTTACTTCTCATACATCATCCGCTTTTTTTCTCTCCTTGTCTCTTAGTCTGTACGTTGGAGCTTCCCGATGCCCTATTTGAGATACAATGGTCCTTTGAGGGGGTTTTGTTCTTGTTTGAGGGGTTTAAATTGCGTTTGTGGCTGTATTTTCGATCACAATATTTTTATTGTTGTTGTAGACATAACAAATGCTATTGCGGTCATTGTAGACCGCTATTTTCTACAATAACAGTTTCGAACGATGCCCTCTACCGCCATATAACGGTCATTATTGCGATAGAGACCCTTATTTTAATCCCTACTCCTTTGAGTATTTCCCAGTAGATTTATTGATGCTTTCATGGCAATTTGTATGAATGAATTTCCTTCCAATCTGGGTGTTCTCCAATTTCTCAATATTAGTTATAATCTAATGGATTTAGCTTTTACTTTTTTATTTAATTAATTTTACCTCTTTTGCATTTCTACATTAAGGGATTCTGAAATGGCTGCTTGACTAACTAAGAAGTTCTTTATTGCATCAATGTTAATGTGGATAGCTCCTCTTGCAATTCTCTTGCAATACGACAGCAAATCCACCCAAATTTATTCCTTGGAATCTGGGTTAGTGGCAATTAGCCTTTCCCCAAGTTAGATGAGTTCAAATATCAATAGCGGCCTATTTTACATGACCAATTGTTTTAGACTTATTTTTACTTCCTTTGAATTTTAGTATTGAAAAATTTTGATACACAGTCCGTCCGTGTAAATTTTAATTTACACGTGTTTATCAAATTTAAGGGTTTAGGTTGTAGGGTTTAGAATTAAGATTTAAGGCTAGAGTTTAGAGTTTAAGGTTTATAATTTAGGGTGTTAGAGTTAGGATTTTAGATTTTAGATTTTAAGGAAGGATTGTGTAAAAAAATTTACACGGACTGTGTATCAAAATATAACTCATTTTAGTATGGAAAATACTTTGATACACATACACAAGCTTGTTTAAAGTTTACACAAGCCTTTCAATTTTAGGGTTTAGGGTTTTAGGCTAGTGTTTAGTGTTTAGGGGTTTAGTGTGTAGAGTGTAGAGTGTAGAATTTAAGGTTAGAATTTAGAGTTTAGGGTTTAGAGTTTAGAGTGCTAGGGTTTGGGATTTAGGTTTTAAATTTTATAGAAGGGTTGTGTAATTTTTTTCACACAACTTGTATATCAAAATATAACCCTTTTAGTATGTCATTATATTTAGGGTTATATTTTGATACGCAAATCAAAATTGATCTTTATAAGAAACTCTACACGAATACAAATCTACCGCAAAGATAGGTGAATAACGTGCCATAGGACAGTAACAGATCTAGAAATTCAAGAATGAGGTCCAAAATATTTTTTCCCAAATAAGTACGGATATTTCATTTTTTCCTATACACACTAAACTAATTTCCTTTTGTAAAAAATTTAACCCTGAAAGTTTTTTCCACCAAAATGAGAGTGCAATTGCTCTCCTCCAAGGCCATGTAGATCTGCCTCTGCCATGAGATAGATGCGTGCCACAAAAACAAAAAAAAAGTGCAACAATATGTGCGAGAAGTAAGAACATAAAACAAAAAGATCCGTCTTTAAAAAATCTAGAGGAAAGATAACGAAAAAGTAAAAGAAAAACTAAAAACAAAATATAAAAAATAAGAAAAAAAATATCGGCGACCAATATTAAAATTGGTGTCACTACTGGCCAAGCATAAAGAGGTAGAAAGGATGCAAGCGGTGCTCTTATAACCCATCGAATTGAATCGGTGTAGGTACGAAAGTAATAAATATAATTTATAATGTCGTTACGTTGATACTTATACAAATTCAATTCGATCACTATAATCTGTATGATTAATTGTGGTGTTCAGCTAAACCAAATTATAAACCCTAAAGTCATAATAAAGTATGGTCGATAATGTCTTTAATTTTATAAGTTAAGCTTTGGATGTTATATAATCTGTATAGCAGGGTAATGGTACAAGATCTATGAAAACTATCACTACCGAGAATGTGTTTGAATTTGGATTGAGCATAATTATTTTGATTAATCTCAAAAGTGATTATAGTGTAGTATTATTTCGTATTTTTTTCTTATTTTTCCTGATAATATACATACCTTGTAAATAAAATTGTTTGGACTTAAGTATGTTATGATAAACACCATCTCTATTTATTGAAACTACTCGTTGGGTTCAAAAAATTGAGAATAATTATGAAAGCTTATCTTTAGTGTTAGAGGCAATCAAAGGCTTCCTAGGATTGCAAGTAGACCCGAATATATTTACATTGGCTTGCCTGGAAACCTTTCCAGCTGCAGGGGTTCCAATGCCATTATTTGTTGTTTTTGCATAACCCGACATCAAAATCAACCGCCCGATTCAACCAGTATCCACTATACCTACGTTCTTAGATTTCTTGCCAAATTATACAGCAGGTTTCATAGGGCAAATTTAGAAACTTAGGGTTGGGATTGGGATTAATTTTTTTAAAAAAAAAATTGAGGGGGGCAAAACTAAGAAATTCACATTAAATTTGAGTTTGACCGAGATCATTTTTTCTATTAATTTCATTAAATATAAGTGCAAATGCAAATTCACAACGTATTAAAAAGCAAGACACATCAAATTATTTATCGAGTATATATATTTCAAAAAGTATAGAAGGTTAAGAATTGTTTTGTCTCCGCGGAAAAGATGGTGATATTTATCATAGGAGACTCGAGTTCAAATCGCTTTTTATACAAGGTGTGTATATTATCAAATAGTTAAAGATATCTATGAACAAATACTACTTTATAATCAACTATTAAAAAAATATAAAAAGTTCCGCCTTAAAAAATGTTTGTTATACTTTGCTTTTTATTTTTACGTATTTAATCTTTTCGCTTGTTAGAAATTTTTAAACGAAAAGCAATTGAAGAGAGATCAACAAAGAGTAAATGACACAAAAACAATAGAATTTAACGTGACCTAATCTCGATTTTTTATTTCCACGGATGAAAGAAAAAAAAATCACTATAAAACATAGAGATTACAAAGAGTTGAACATCCTATCAATAAAAACTAAACCATGAGCCTCGAGACAAATCCCACTTTTATGCTCGCTAGTATTCAAATACATTAATATTTTTTGCACTATTAGACAAACATTATAAATTTCCCTCCTTTTTTATGTACAATAATGCACAAGTCGTAAAAGAAAAACAAAGTCAATGTGTATATGCCACATTAGCTCATATTTAAAGAAAATGAGTTATACCAAATTATTTGACCGAACTAATCAAAAAATAATCTCAAGATTAATAATACACATTTCGAAAGACAGTTTCAAAATAATCAAATTAGAGTAGATAAAGTAAGTTTGCATTTGGGGAATAATGAAATTATAATAGACGAACTATACAGAAATAGGCATAAAATCAAAAAATACTCTCAACGTTTGACTGAATAGTTACTTTAACCCCTATTCTTTTTTTTGGAGCAATTCAACCCTCAACGTTTCTTTTTGGATCAAAATAGCCCTTCCGCGGATAAAAACTGTCGGTCAACTGACGGTAAATGACTTAAAATGACGTGACAAACCTATATGACAGTACACGTTGACATGACAGTATTATATATACAAATATGTTGACTTAAAAAAACGTAACATCATTCAAAAAATAATTTTATAAAATTATATATAATATAAAATATTTTTTCTACTGACATATCATTCTGTCAAGTCATTTCAAACTGTTTACCGTCAATTTTCTAACAATTTTTATTCGCAGATGGACCATTTTGACCCAAAATGAAACGTTGACAGTTGACTTGCTCAAAAAGAAAGAATAGGGGACAAAGTGACTATTCAGTCAAATGTTGGGGTATTTTTTGACTTTATGCCAAAGAAATAAATATTATATATGTGTTTTTATAAAGTTTGACCTATATTTTAACTTCGCATAATATTAAAAAAAGTCATCTAACGTTGGACTCGATTGTCACTTTGGTCTCTATTTTTTTTTCTTTGAAGCACTTTAATCCTTAATGTTTCATCCTATACCAAAATAACTCTTCCATTGACACAAAATATTAGTTAGTAAATGGCTTGAAATGGCATGATAAATCTACATGGCAGTACACGCTGACATAACATTACCATAGAGATAAAGGTTCCGACTTGACAGAATGACACATTAGTCAAAAAATAAATTTATAAAACTATATAAAATATATAATTAATTTTCTACTAATGTTTCATTCTGAAAAAAATGTCAAGTCATTTTAAGGTATTTATAATTAGTTGACTAACAATTTTCATCTACGGAAAGATCGTTTTGACCAAAAATAAAATGTAAAAGTTAAAATGCATAAAAATATAAAGACTAAAATAACTATTTAATCAAATATTAGAGATATTTTATTGACATTATACCTTAACTTTGATTGCTGTCTTTTGAGATGAAAAAGGTAGAAAAGAAGGCAGGTTGAAGGTGAATGATGTTCATAAATACACAGATTTGCAAGGTTGAGAGAATCCCGAAAAGTTGCAGAGAGGTGTAAGCATGGAAGGCATAGAACAGAAGAGTTGTATTTCACAATCAATTAAAAGAAGTAATTATGAGAAATGAGAGAAGCAGCATCATTAGCAGATGGCTAGTAATCTTCACAGTCAAAATCAATATGATTGCAGAATCTTGAGCACCCAAATGTGTCCCATTTTTCATCAACGGGAACTTATTACCTAATTTCATTGGATCAAGCACCCAACAAAACCCTTCTTTCTATTTCAATAAATATTGCTTTCGTTTGTTACATATTAAAGATAATATGAATTTGAATAATATTTGGATTTGAAAAGTATAATTATTATTCTAAAGTATTCGGAATGGACGCATACATGCACTATGAAATCCGAATTCATTTCTATTAATTGCTCATTGTAAAATGCAAAATATAATAAACAAATTTTAGTTGTTGAATTCATTTATTTAAGGTCAAATTGTATAGGTCTATATGCTTTGTATTTTTAGTTGTTTAAGTCTACTAAAATTTGATTTTTTAGTTATTTACTTTTTGAAATATTTTTTTGTCTCGAATACTAAGGGATCAATCTTATTTTTGGAAGAGATCAATCCTTTTCGTCACTAAACTTTAAGGGATTGATTCATTTTATCTTAAATTTTGAAAATTTTGATTTTTAAGCACGGAAATGATCGTGGATGATTTTGAAAAAGTCTAATTAAATTGAAAACCCTTTAAAAATGTATTTTTTAAGTTAGTTTAGACATTAAACTTTTCGGAAAATAATTGATTAGGTTCAAATTTTTTTTTACAAATATTTATTAAATCAAAATTTTTAAATTCAAACTTCAATAATCTCTTCTTTTATAATATGACACTTTGAAGGAAAATTCTACAACGCTCCGACGAATACCGTTGAACACCACTAACGTTAAACACTATTAAATTGATTAATAAAGATTAAAAATCTCAAGGACTCAACATATAATTATAAATTTTATTTTAAATAAAATTATAATTAAATTATTTTTCATATATATAATATTTTAATATTTTTTAATAATTAGATCAAATACCAATCTTAGTTAATTTTAAAAATAAAAACCTTAAACCCTAAACACTAAACCCTAAACCCAAAATTCAAAACCTAAAATATGAAACCTTAAACCATAAATTAGAAACCCTAAACCTAGTTGGTACTTTTGACTTCCACATTCTGCCTTTAATTTTATTATTAATTTCTCAGCCTTTTTTTTTGTACTTAAATCTTGAAAAACGTCAAAATAGCTACTGCCTTTGAAAAAAACAGAAACAAAAAGCTCTTCCTAATTTCTTCATTGTTCTTTGATTCAATCAAATTCAAATTCAAATTTCTCTCTCTCGGATGATATATTTTAGTTTTTTCCTCACCCGGTTGAGATCTTAACATAAATTCTAACATTGGGTTTAGGGTTTTGGATTTTGAGTTTAGAGTTTCTAAGTTACAGTTTAGGGTTTCAAGTTTAGGGTTTATAGCTTTGAGTTTAAGATCTAGGATTTTTTTATTTTTTAAATTGACTAAAGTTGGTATTTGATCTAATTATTTAAAAAATTAATAAATATAACATATATAGAAAATAATTTAATTGAAGTTTTATTTTAAATAATTTATAATTATATGTTGAGTCCTTGAGATTTTTAATATTTATTAATTAATTCAGCGATGTTCAGCGTTAGTGGTGTTCAACGGTGTTCATCGAGCGCGGTAGACTCATCCCATTTTGAAAAATGACAAATACTTACTTTTTAGAAAAATAATATTTTGAAAATATAAAATTGTTTGTAAAATAATTTTAGCTCTTTAAACAAGTTAATGTTTCATTTACTAATCTCTTTTTTTGTTATATAAAAGAATAATTCAAATATTAGTGTAACATATCAATGGGTATAATTTAAAATGATACAAGACTAATGTTAGAGAAAATAAGATAAGGTACTTAAATAAATAGCCATGAAATATCCAAAGTATCACCATAAAAAAACGAGGGATAATGGCACCAGTGCTTTCTCGTACATTTTAAATGTTTAATATTTTTCTTTACTCATTATCCGAAATGTCATTAGAAATTATCCTTAACTGATGACATGGTAGATACATGGCACTCTCTTACACTGTTAAATAGCACTTTTTTTAAAAAAATAAGTTATAAAACTTCGAAACAAGTTAACATTTTTATTTTTCATAAAAAAATGATATAAAACGGAGGTGATAAGAAAAATTTTACATTTTCTTTTAAAATTAAGTTACATCTTTTTTCCATTTCTTTCATAGAAAACCGAGAAACACTATTCTTCTCCATCGTCGATGTCGTCATTTCTGTAGTTTCAACCCACCATTTAGTCAATAACCACTGTTAAACTTGTAACGCCTCAAAAATTAAATTGACATTGTTTTGAATAAGAGTGAACAAAATTCGACTCGAAAAAATTAAATTATTCGACTCTACTCGAGGCAAAAAAATTGACTCGTTTTGACTCGACTTGTAATTTTATAAACTCGACTCGAAAAATTTTCAAATAAAGTTTGAGTTATGAAATGAAAATTCTAATAACTCGAATAACTCAAAATTTCTAGAAATTAGTTGACCAGTTTTCATATTCGAGTTGAATTTGTTAATTCTGCATGATATATTATATATATCACATGTGAAAATACGAAGAAATATTTATGTATATCGTATATGCATATGGAAAGCTGTTAAAATTGTAATCAATATGTGCACCGCTTAACCCTAAGTATATGCATATAAAAATATATATGTGCACCACTACGTATATGTATATAAAAATATTTATGTACAAAAACTTGAAAACTCAAATCGAATTTCATAAACTCGGCTCGATTCGAAAAAATTCCAAATATTTTGAATCGTAAAATAGGACTTACAAACTTGAATAATTCAAAAAAATTTTGACTCAACTCGATCGAACGTCTAGCCCTAGTTTCGATGACTAATTAAGTGAATTCCATAGTTTGTGAGGCCAAATAGGATTTTGTATTTGTTTTACCATGTCAACCATTGCTGCCCGAGATCAAAACCTACATTTGTTCTTGATGACTTGTACTAATCAGATATTTCATTTGTTTTTAGGTATTTATATTCAGAATCCAAGGGTGTGAATCGGTCGGTGCGGGATGGTTGTGCATTCTTCACTCTGTCTTCAATACTTACGGGTACGATTTCGAGTTACATGCTTTTGTGATTTTTTCATCCTCGTCCCTATGTCTATCGGATCCTTACGGGTTTCGGAGAATCTCCATCTCAAAAAGTTAAACAAAATTTACTACTTTACTAATCAAAATATATGATCGATTTAAATTTACAAGCCATATACTCAATACACTTAAACATAAGGTTGAAGGGAACAAGTTTTTGCGTAACATGAATGACAGAAATAGAAAGATAAATAGATTATATACCCTTAATTAACAAAAAAGGTAAATTAATAGAGAGGTCACTCAAACTTAATAAGGTTTAAACAAAAGACACAAATATCTTAATGAACTGAAATATTGATAATAAGATAGGTAGATATACAAGTACATGAGTGTTAATTATATATATATATATAGTTTTGAAAATTTTGTAAAATATTGGGATGCTTGCGGATATTTTTCGAGATTCAATACAGTTATTTATACGGTTACAGTTCAATTATCCTCACGGTTAGGATATAACAATCACTATCCCCATTTAAGCTTTGATGATAATACTTCCCCGTCCTCGTCCGTGGTCGAAGGATTTGGTTATTCCTTATCCCGTCGGTTCGAATTCCCACAATTTTCGAATATTCCCTACTCAATTCTTTAAAGATATTTAAATTTTTAATATAATCATATCCGATAATGCAGTAGCGATGATTAATATATTCGGGAAACAACTTCATTGTTGGTTGTAATTGCAGCACTCAAACTTTAGACAATGATGCTTCTCAAGACAAAAGCAACAATGCATTATTATATTCACCCACCAAGATCAGTTCTGCTGTTGTGCTTCTTCTGTGATACTTCATATTTTCCGGAGTCGAATTTAGATAATCCAATTCTTTTCCTAATAATGTTTGTGTTTAACATTTGTGTAAGACACATATTCGAACATGAAGCTGGATTCAGTCACAAAAGATTGAATTAACCAGATTTCGTAGTCCAAACCTGAGAAGTATGACAAAACACTCAAGAACTTGAAATTTAAAGAAAAAACATGGCCAGCCAAGTGAATGGAAACACTTTTAAATCAGAATCACACAACATTTCTTTCTGTGATCACAAACATGTAAAAACTTGAGCTGCAATTTATAGCAGCAGAACTCAAAAACACTAGATTTCGCGATAGTCCCATATTTACAGTAGGACAAAACAGCATTCAGTCAAATGTTGCAGGATTGTATATATTATCATGGCACTGTATACGAGTGAAAAACTAGATTAGATCTCACCTAACAAAACAAAATCAACATAAAAACAGAAGCGAGAATCATGTAATGATTCGAGAACGAAAACTCTAACAAGTGGCGAGATACCAATCTCGGGCGTGATATCGATATTCAACTCATCAACTTCTCTAATTTGCTTTAGCTTCTGTGTTCAACCTGTGGAGTTTTTTTCTTCTTTTTTGTAGCTTTTTTTTATGGAAGTTGTAAACAGCTAATGGCGATGACGTGCCTAAATAGGTTTGCTTCTTTGCCTTTCGTTGCTTTCATTGAATCCCGGAGCTGCAACGAATGAAGAACAGGATTTAGAAACCGAAGAACAACGGAACTGAAAATGAAATCAAGAAGTTTTTGCTATGTTTTACTTGTACATACCAAGTCCATTAGCCTCAGAGGTCCTCATGATTCGAAGCCTTCGAACGGAGCAGACAAACATCCTGAAATATCACAAGAAACCAAAGCATACTATAAGCAAGGAAATCGGAAATCAAATCGAACTACTTCCATTCCATTTTCCGGCTGTTGCTGTGGCTTTTGAATAAAAACAGAACCACTAAATTTAAGATTTTTCATCAACTTCATATCTATCATGAATGGAAAATTACAATTAGCTAAAGCTAGTAATCACATTCATTCATGTTTCATTTCATACCTCCATGGGACATCTCCTACAAGCATCCAGTCTCCCTCTTTGTCATAAGTCAAAACAAATTCAGAGGATCCATCCAAAGTTTAGAAGCCATTGTTAACGGTTCCTTCTCTGCGCCGATAAAAAAAGGGTTTATTCGAATTAACATCTAAAACACAAAGCGGAGAAGAACACTATGTCTATAACAGAACTAAAGAGGAATTACCAAGTGAGTTAGCAGATCTGAGGAACATAGCTTCAAGTGCTTGAGCCAAGCTCTCATATAGGAAGAATGAGCATTCAAATCAACTTTCCTTCCTATTGGAATCCCATCTATATTCACCTTAACAAACCCAAGATGGCCTTTCTCATAAACTGTTGTTTGTTTCCCATTGGAATTGAGTTTCTTTTTCAAAGCATCTTCGGGTTTATCTTTTTCAACTATTCCACTGTCTCCTTCATCACCTCTTTGTGCCTTGGCTTGGTTCACCAAGCTGTTCATCCTATAGGATCTTATGGGTGGCCACCCCACTACTTGGCTGCTCCCAATGACAAGCATTAATGAATCATGTTAATAATACAAAGAATTTCATCAAACATGTTATAGGCATAGCAGATATTGATAAAAGAGAAGAAAACAAGTGTTACCTGGCACCAGTAGGGGAACCACTCCCATGGGAGACAGACTAAGCAGTTCTCTTGGTCCCAGAAACAGCAACAGAAGAAGGACCGCCATTGTTGGTTCTTTGAGAAACCACTGATGGGAAGTCCTTTGCAGTCAAGATTCTGCCACACTCTCCCCATGAAGAATTGGCAGCTTTGGTCTTCCCTGTAGCACCACCACCAAGGTCAGCCCCAAGCCCAACTCCAACTCACTCTCAGCTGGATATGATGAACAAGCCTCAGAAACAACCTCCACTTTAGACAACACTGCAGATTCATTTGTCGAAACCCCAGAAGAACCATAACCACCACCGCTGCCGCCGCTGCCAACACCAAGTAAAACCAACCCACCTTCCATCGCCAAACAAGGAAAGAAACCCAAAGTTCAGAACTTGTTACAAGTGAAGAAAAAAACAGAAATATTAACTAGTTTTAACAGGGGGAAATGAAAGAAACAAGGCGTCGGGAGAGGGCAAAAAGAAGGGATTAGGGAAGGTAGGTTAGAGAAGATGGTGGAGGAAGTGATGATGATGGGCCCATGTGTCTGCTAGTGCGCCTAGCACTCTCACCGGACACCACCCTCATTACTCAAAATTTTTTTCCCCTAGACATGATCATGTCTCTTAAGAATCTGGTTTTCCTTCTGTTTGTTGAAAATATATAAAATTAAATAAAGATAGACCCAAAAGAGAGAAAAAGAAACAGTTGCAGGGGAGAGCAGAGTGAGAGGGGGCGTATTATAATAAAAGTAGGAAGTTTTAAGGAATTAGGGGTTAATGTCAGATGTGTTTGGTCTGATTGTCGACATTCCAGGTCTTCTGGGTGTGAATGAGAATTGTCGTTTTTTATTAAAGTTCAAAGTAAGTTACATTTATTCTCAATGTTTCCCACCATATCTTACTTTATTTGTGATGTTTTACCATGTTAACCAAAAAATTATGCTTTCTCCAACTCCAACATTTGATCCGGATGTTCATCTTAAAAAAAATACCTAAACGACTATCATACTATGGATAAAGTTACGATTTGACCACAATACTATTTTTCGAAGCAATTAAGTCATCATACTATTAATTTAAACTCAATGTGGCCACATGTCTTTAGAACCTAACGGTAGGATGACGTGGCAATTAAAAAAAGGTATAATTACACATTTGGTCCCTACTATTTATACATTCTTTCAATTTAATCATAATTTTAAATTAATAAAATAAATTAATTATTTAAAGGAGAAAAATGAAATCAAGCATTCTGCCTACAAGGGAATTTGAACCTAGAACCCCTGGGGTATAAGGAGTGGCTTAGTCACTGCACCAAGCACAACTTTGGGCTATAAATCACAAACTTCAATATATATGTCTTAATGTTTTCTACATCTATTTTTTAAATTTTACATATATAATTATTGATTTGATTTTTTAATTTAATAAAAAATTTAAGTTATAATAATAGTTCATTTAGCAAACTTTAAACCCTAAACCCCAAACCCTAAACTATAAATGCTAAATGCCAAACCAAACCCTAAACCATAAATGCTAAATGCCAAACCCTAAACCATAAATGCTAAACTACAAACCCTAAGTTTTAACTCTAAATGCTAAACCCTTAATTGTTTAGCATTTAGGGTTTAGTTAGAGGTGGCAAACGGGTCGTTCGATTCAGTTTTGGTTCGGATCGTTTCTGTTTGGTTCATTTCGGGTTTGTCTTTATTCGGTTTAAATTCGGGTCGGATCGGTTCGGGTCTGGTTCGAATTTTGGTTTGGTTCTATGATGATTCGGGTATTGGATCAGTGATCAGATCGGTTGTTTTTGGGTCGGGTCAATATCGGATCGGATGTTTTCGAGTCGGGTCGTTCGGGTCGGGTTAATCTTTAAATTTTTGGGCCAATTCGTTTTGAGTTGGACTTGAGTGTGAATCTAATCGTGTATATTATATAAAGAATTAATCATATATTCTTGTAAAAACATGTCTTTTTATTTGTTAATATTATCATTTAGGTTTAGTTCCAATCATTCAATGTTTCAAAATCAACCATCATTGGTATTAATCATTTAACCTGAACCTAACGAATCTCGATCCAATCCTATAACTATATTTTTTAATTTCATATTCGATGCTGGTTTTTAGTACGATAGAATTTTATTATATTTTCAAAATACACGTAAAAAAGAGATAATTTTATGGGCATAGAATCAAACCTTAGACCATAATTGCACATATGATGAGCATTTTGAAATATTACCTAAAAATTTGACTCGAGTATATTTGTATATATATTATCAAATTTGACTAGAATATGTATATTAGGATTTTACTTTTTCCTCATACTTCCCCCTTTCTTTGCAATTGACTAGAATATGTATATTAGGATTTTACTTTTCCCTCATACTTTTTTTTATCAAATGTAGTGATTAATTAGTACTATTATAATACAAAAAGATAATAAAACATATATTCTTTTGCGTTAAAATCGGGTTGATGTTTGGTTTAGATTGATTTTGAGCAAATTAATTTCGGTTTACTTTCGCTTCACGTGAAAATCGGTTCAGGTGAAAATCGATTCGGGTCAAATCGGTTACAGGTCAAATCGGTTCTTCTAGAATTCGGATCGGTTTCGGTTTCAGTTCGGTTCATTTCGGGTTTCGGGTCACATTTGGGTCATCTTGTTTAGATCCATATCGGGTCTCGATTCGGATAAATCGGTTCTCGGGTCAAGTTTGCCAGGTCTAGGTTTAGTATTTGGGGTTATATATGTGAAATTAATTGAATGATTATATATGTGAAATTAGCATTTAGGGTTTGTGCTTTGGGGTTTAGGGTTATATATGTGAAATTAATTCGATGATTATATATGTTAAATTAAAAGAATAAATGTAGAAAACAATAAGATATATATATTTAATTCAGTGATATAAAGCACAAAGTTGTGCTTGGTGCAGTGGCTAAGCCACTCCTTATACCCCAAGGGGTCTCGGGTTTGAATCACCCTATAAGCAGAATGCCTGATTTCATTTTCTTCCTCCAATGAGGTGGTGACACGTCAACCTGTCGTTATTAATAGTATTGTGGTCAAATCACGACTTTGTCCATAGTATGGTGCCATTTAGGTAGTTTACCCTAAAAAAAGTATTTGAATTTGTTAATGTTGTGACTCAATTTTTTTTGTAGACCGTAGGTTTTAGTGGCATGAAACTGATTAATTTATATAAAACTCTACTTCATTCTTTAGATATTTATCGAAAAATAAAAAACTCAGTTTGAGTAGAATTATTTTGACTTAAATGAAATATCACCTCCTAAATTATACAATTTGTTTGCTTTTGGCCCTTAAACTATTTTTGTCAAAATTAGTACCTAAATTATTATTTTTGGTCACTTTAAGTCTGGTAGTTATCTAAGTCAAAAAAATTTACTAAAAGCATAAAATATGGCATAGTTTAGGTATTTATTTTGACCGAAAAATAATTTAGTTACTTAAAGTGACCAGAAATAATAGTTTAAGTACTTATTTTGACCATAAAATAGTTTATGGGTTAAAAGCAAACAAAGAGAATAATTTAAGTGTTGAATTTTAATTTAAGCCGATTACTTTTTATGCAAGTTTATTTTATAATCAAATAATCTATCTCTATAAATATATACTAAATATTAGGTATCATAGTTGAAATCATCAGTTGTATTCTCATCTTTTTAACATAGTGAAAATCTCTTCCCCTTTACCCATAATATTTTTCTTTTAAGTTTTCCACGTAAATATTTGTGTTTATTTATTTTCTGTTTTTACAACCATTTTTTATCTCGTTATTATCGTTCCAATAATATAACAGGGTTTGAGCTAAAGAAAACTTGTGGCGTGTGTGATATATCGCCTGCACCAGAAATGTGTACCAGTGTTTTTCTTTTTTTTTACTTTAGATATTAAAAAATGGAACAGAAGTGTTTTTAAATAGTTTTTTAGTTTAATTTTTTAATAGGTTTTTTTGATTCTAAGGTTAAAAATTAATTTAATTAATAAAATAAATATTTAATTTTAACTTTCATTATACTAAAAAATAACACATTATATATACTAAAAAAATTAACACTTGATATATATATATATATATATATATATATATATATATATTGTCACAGGGCTAGATTTATGAACCAGCAAACCGTGCGGCCTTACTCGAGTCTTCAAGACAAACGACTAAGTAAGCCTGAATCCTCACTCCGGAAGATCAAACTTCCAAGGCAACGAAGAACGCAAGATCGTTCTTAGCGGAAGCAAACTATGAGATCGGCTACGAAGAACTCTAAAAGAACGCGAAGAACAACAGACTTAGTCAAATCCATGGAAGATTTAGGAGGGTAATTTGGTCAAAGCATTATCCATTTATTTGAAATATATTATTTAGATAATGTTTGTGATAATTATAGATTTTGAAAAGAGATAGAGTTAATCTCGACCGTCGATGTAATTCAAACTGAGCTATTGGATGTAGGGGGCTTCAACTATAAATAGAGGCTTACCCCCACCTCATTGTATCATCTCATTCATCCATCATTTGAGTAATACACAAAGCATTTACCCTAAAACACTCTATAGTGTTCTTCGCGTTCTTAAGAGTTTCTTCTTATGTTTTTGCTGCCTTTCTCTTTTGTTCGTTTCCGCTAAGAACGATCTTGCGTTTTGAGTGCCTTAGAAGTTTGATCTTCCGAAGTGAGGATTTAGGCTTACTTAGTCGTTTGTCTTAAGGACTCAACTAAGGCCGTGCGGTTTGCTAGATCCGAAGTCTAGCCCCGTGACAATATACACTTGTTTTGCCGAGGAAAAAATGATTAAAAACACCCTTTAATTTTATTTCTCTAGTAACTGCCTCTACTTTTCTCTAAGTTGCATATAAATTGTATTTATATGAATTCAAGGAGTGCTCCTAGTAAAGAAGTGGGAGATGTTTTTTATAAGTAATTTAGTTCTGAGTAATCCTGTTTGCAATGTATGCATGAATTCTATTCGAGACAAAAACGTAATAGATGTTATCAAAGGATCATATTAAAAATTTTAAAAAATTATTACTCATTATTTTCACTTAGAATTGTACTTTTTGTCTCAAATAACTTTATAAAATTTTAAAGCATACAAGGGATACATTATGTTTAATTAATTTTTTTTAATTAAACAAATATATAGACAGTAAAACTTTTTGAAAGGGTCTTGATAAAAAAGTGCCTTTGATTTGGTCTTTGGATTGACACAAGAGGTATTCTTTTTATTAAAGAAAGCTCTCAAGTAAAATAGTAAATCTTGATCATGCTTTGAGACCTAAAATATATACATGATGATTAATGTAGGGAAAGATGGGCTTAAGATGCCTAATTAATATTTAATTTCAAATTATAAAGAAACCCAAAATTTTCAATTGATGATTATTTATGATAATCAAAGCAAGAAGAAAAGTTTTTAATTACAGCTTAGCTGTTAGAATAAAAAATAAAAGCAAAGGGGTTTAAAGTGTAAAGGGATTGAGTCTTTTTACAAGTCTAAATTAAAGAAAAAGGTACATTCTAACTATTATCAGAGCTAATATCTTTTAAATTCCCTATATATTTTGTTGTCTACTATTTCAGCGACAAACCGTCCAAAACTTTGTTTTATAAAGTTGGTGCCTAAACTTATACATTTACAAGTGGACGGTGGCTCTTATAAACAAATACATTTAATTTCTAAGGTGATATTTTTTAACCAAGATTTTGATATAACGTTTATATTATTTATATTATTTATTTTTAAATAAAAGATTTTATATGTTTAAATATGTTCTATTTCACGTTCTTCTATCAAAGACGAAGTTACGTGAATAGTGAGAGGGGCTCTTACCCCATCTAGGGGTGTAAATGATGAGTCGAGTCCGAGTAGTACTAAACTCGAGTTGAACTCGAAAAGCTCAAAGCTAAGCTCGACTCAAAAGCTCACGAGCTTAAAATTATCAAGCTCAAATCGAACTAGAAATAAAAAGTTGGAGCTTGAACTCAAAAAGCTTAAAGCTTGAGCTCAAACTGAACTAGAAATAAAAAAAATTATCAAGCTCGAACTAGAAACACTCTTTAACTTATCCAAGAGCTCGATTCAAGCTCGAACTCAAATTTGAACTTGAACCTTAAGTGAATGAAGACCTTAAAATGCATTTAAAACAAATATAAATGTTTTTCACTCTAATCAACCAACAATAACACATAGTAATACAAATGCCTAAGTCATAAAAAGTTCTACAAAAAATAAAACAAAATTACAAGAACTTTAAAGATAATTAAGCTCACAACATTTTCATAAGCCATAATTCCACATATTACACCTACCAAAAGGAGCGAAGGATAACGGTAAATGATAAAATTCACTCTATAAAAAACATAAAATCGTTACAAACATGGACTAAAAGTATATCTTAGGTTCAAATACCAACTCTCTTAATTTGTCAAATTGTTGATTCCTTCGAAAGTACTGGAATAATAATTTTTTTTGGTTGTTTGTCATTATTCTGCAATAATTTAGAACTTAAATAAATTAACATATATTAAAAATTATTATAAAAATATATATTTATCTTATTATTTCTTTCCACTCCATTAAGGGATTTACACCAATAACATATAAGCATCAACATTTGCATTGTTTTTAGAGTAAACAAATCTCTATGAGGATTTATTATACGACTCTTAAATTTAACGTGGCCTAATGAGCCACAATAATAATAAGAACAACTAATATAGTTGTCGTCATTTTAGGCAAAATGTGAAATTTGCTTGACTTCTCTTTTCACCAAACTATGGCATCAAATTTAGTATTTTAACTAAAGAAGTACCACTCACCCAAATATAAAACAAGTTCAGATTTCACACACGATATATATGTTTCTTCACTAAAAAAGTTCAAACAAACCACTTGATATAGCATTTCCATGAGCATCCATAGGAAATGTATATTTTTCACTTCAACTTTACAAGAAGAAGAATACATCCTGAAATATTCATAACAAACTTATACATACTATCTTTCACCTTACTAATGTTCTGCTTAACTAAATGTGACAGAAACATTTTTGGAAAATGTAATTTCTAGCGCCCTCATCCATAAACAAGGATCCATTATTGGACCTATTGTAATTAATAAATTTCATTCACTCTAATACTTGTTAAACTTTTTTTTTCATGTTTGCTATCATAATATTAACAAAATCATCAAGAAACTTAAAATTTACATCTAAGAACACTTTAATTTCTTTGCACCTCTCCAAGAAATAAGTTAGCAGTTCAATATTCATAGCAAGAAATAATAATTTCTTTAGTTGCATTTCATTATTCTGTAATAATTTAAAAACCTAAATAAATCTACATATATTTAAAAAATAAACTTTATTGTAAAAATATATATTTACCTTATTCTTTCCTTTCACTCCATGAAGTGATCTACACCAATCACATATACACATTAACATATACACATTAACATTTACATTAAAAATATCTATTACATAATTCACAGAATTTAACGCGGCCTTAAAAGCCACAATAGTAATAAGAACAATCAATATAATTATTGTAATCTTTGACAAAATATGAAATTTCTTTGTCTTCTCCCATCACCCAGCTATAACATCAAATTTAGTATTTTGACTAAAAACACACCATTCTTCTAAATATGAATCAAGTTCAGATTTTACACGTTGTACATATATTTCTTCACTAAAAATATCTTAAAAAACTCAGACAAACCACTTGATGTAACATTTTCATGAGCATCTATAGGAAATACACATTCTTCACTGTCTTCCATGCTACAAGAAGAAGAATACATCCAAATATATATCTCCTTTTTATATTGTATGATTTCACAGACTATTTATTATACTTTACACTTGTACAATATTATGTTTTAGACGCCTTTGTAATGGACTTTTGACATTGGTTATTTTGGGAATTTATGAACGTATATTAGCATCCATTGATACTAAGGATATTACACTTAAATTAAATCAACTATATTTCAGAAAATACTTATTATTATTTCTAAGTTATAATCGTATTATTTCGAATAATGATTTTATTAAAGATTTATCGATAAATATAATCGAACTTCTAAATTTAATTAACGTGATAATTAATAAAAATTTTATTTAAAAATAAATATAATTTATTTAATTTTGAACAACGTAACCTTCGAGGTTTGATCATAACATCTAAACCAGGCCTAGGGGATTACTTTTAATGATATCATAGCGTAGTTCAAACCCTTAGATTGTGAGACCTGTAAAGAATACAATTTTTAGAGTTTGGAAGATTTTTGCATGTATAAAAATATTTTGAGATAAATGGATGACATTTTGAGAGTCCATACTCCAAAAACTTTTTGATTGATTTTCTGATAAAGTAAAATTTTAATTCTATACTCCAATACCATATATAACTTAGTCTTTTGGTTGTAATTACTTGTAAAGACTTTGTCTTTTGGTTGTAATTACTTGTAAAGACTTAGAAAAGATAGTAATAGATACTCGTAGTGGACGAGGACGTAGAGCTATTAGATGTAGGACTGCTTGTTGTTAAGGTCTTGATAGTCGAGCCACTGTTGTTGAGGGTCCTATAGTAGTCTAAGACCTGTTCGTACCCCAGGATGACCCATCTACTCACAAGGATATACAACAGGATCAACATGTCGATTATCCGCATACATGAATTTTGGTACATGAGGTTGGCTCGTTTGCTTCTGAGGGTAAAGATCAGAATGAAGTTGATTGTTTGGATGATGCAACAGTAGGTAGAGTTGTACATTGTATGTTTCATAAAGTTTTTAATGCTTAGTATGATAGTTTTGGGACCTTGTTTCTTAGAGACTGGGTGTCTATGTCATAAATTTTTTAAGGTTAATATTTGTATAGTTATGATGATAGCCGAGTATTGGATAGAGGATATTGTGCGAATCTTTGATGAGGTAGACTATCTGATGGAGCAAATATTGAAAGCTTTCACCTCACTGCTGAAAGGTGAGACTCATTGTTGGTGGAGGACGGCCCAAAGAGATGGTTTGCCTGTTCAGCTTGCTTAGGAAGATTTCCAACAGATGTTTCATATATGTTATATAAACAAAAAGTTCTTAGAGAAGCGTTGACTAGAGTTTCGGGATCTTGAGCAGAAAGATATGATTGTGATCGAGTTTGAGATATAATTCTTGAGGCTTAGTAGGTATGCTATCGGTTTGATCCCTACTAAGAGTGACAAATGTGTTAAATTCGAGAAAGGTCTTTGATTCGACATTTAGAAGCAGGTAGCTGCACATCAAGTTTGAGATTTCGCTTGATAAGTCTATGTCTGCCGAATAGATCAATATACTTATCATAGAGCACCAAGATTGCCCAAGATGAACGTTCAAATGACGATATCATACTAGAGATGAATCAAGACAGCAGGGTAATTTTGGGTGTCGATCAATGGCTCATACTGCTAGTTATGGTGGTTCATTCGATTCTAGGGTTTTACCTACTTTTGTTCATTTTAATCGACAACATACTAGTGGGAGTAGAAAGATGTTAAGAGCTTGTTTTCGATGTGGTTCATTAAACCATTTCATAAGAGATTGTCCAAGATCTCATGGTATACGTAAAACTAATAAATATTGATTTTGATATAACAAAGATTTTATATTCGAATCATTTTAAATAAATTTTGAAAGTATTGAAATAACTTACAAACTCTAAATTAAAAAAGCTAAATGTTCAAATAACGTATTTTAAAGATCAATTTTTGTCTAAGTTATTTGAAACCATTTCGAAATGATTTTACAAGTTTAAAAGTACTCAAAAAGCCATTTTGCCCTTTGAGTATCGGTACGACCTTATAGGCGTATCGGTACGGTTTTTGTTTTAAAAAATCCAGTGAGCTCTTTCTGTACCGGTACGGCTAGCGTACTGATATAGATTCAAATTTCAGTACCGATACGGTACTTTCGAGTACTGATACGCCCTTTGAAAATATTTTCTAATGAGCTATTTTAATACTGGCACGACTCCAACACCGGTATAGTATGTACCGTACTGATACACCCTGTTCGAGTACGGGTACCCTCTGTATTAGACAACGATTCTTTCTATTTTTAAACAGGTACCTATACAGATTTTCGAGTACCGATACTGAGAGTTGCCAAACTGCATTTAATGCGCGAAAACCCCCTCTCAACGGCCATAATTGTAACGCCCTGAAATTGGGCCTAGATGTTAATCGGATTGGGTAGATGATTCGAAAGAACCGATTTAGACAATTCGAGTTAGTTCCAGGAATTAAATTTTAATAAATTGTTTTTGGCTAAAATAAACTATGGAAAAATGCTAGAAATACTTAATTAATATTTTTAATTATTTTGGTGAATTCAATTTGAAGTAATTAAATCTGATTTTGGGACATTTTGGTCTAGCGACTAAAATGAAAAGTTTTCAAAACTGTTTTTGGTGACTAAATCGTAAAAGGGTCAAAACTTAAAGTCTTTAAGGAGCTATTTGACCAAACTTTTCCATCAAATTTTCCCCTTAATTTAGACTATTTTTAAAGTGTTTTAGTTCTATTTTAATATTAAAAGAAAATAGATTTAATAAAAGGATTTTAGTTTTACAAAATCACTTTCTTATGTAACTACTTTTCTTCCAACTTTTTCTCTCAATTTTCCCAGCAGTCAAACTAAGATTTTCACTCCAAAATTCTCAGGAATCAATTATTATTGATTTCCTTTTTGTTTCCTAATTGATTTCTTTAATTCCTATTGCAAAATATACTTGGATTTCAACCAATCTTTGCCAATTAAGGGAGAAATCATAAATTAGAGGTGATTTTCGTTTCTCTCCTCTAATTAAAGGTTCTTTATTGAAATTCCAAAGTTCTTGATCCTTTACAATTGATTTATGTTATGAAATTATGATTTAAACATGGATTTCGTAATTAAATTGAGTTTTATGTGGAAATTGGATAAATGCTGATTTGAATATGTTTTGTATTGAATTGGATTGGTTTAGATATTTATTAAGATGTGTTTTAAAGTTGAAAGAAGTGAATAATTAAAGTAATCCCGAAACTATATGAATTGCTAGTTTCCTAGGTTGTATATAGTTAGATTTTGGTGTGATCTTGGTGCTGTAGAGGTGCTGGAGGTATAAGGACGTAATTGAGATGTTTTTGGATGTTAATTGGTGTTGTTAAGAGGTTAGAATCAGTAAGTTTTTACCGGGCTTTGTTTAAATGAGGTTTGGTGATGGTTTCAGTTGTTTTAGAAGGGTGTTTGATGGTTTCTTGTGAGGCGAAGTTCTGTTTGTTGGTTACTGGAAATTAGAGATGCAGGGATGTGTTTTAATCCTCTGTTTTTGATTGGGTAAAGCAGGGGAGTTGAATCCTTTAGCTTTTGGAGAGGGCGTGGAAGCTTCAGAAGCTTGATCGCGTATCAGCAATTGGATCGGTTGGTTGTTGGTGAGTGGAAACGTATTTTACTGCTTTTAAAAGGTTTGGAGATAATTTTTGGGAGTTTAGATAAATTTTGAAACACTTATCTAAGCTCGGAAGTAAGTATTGGTTGAGTTCTCTCTCGATTTCGGTTTGGCAAAATGAAATCTCATGCACATGTTTGTGGTTTTGATTACTCACTGTATTATGCATGTTTTAGAAATGAAATATATTGCTAATGATCATACATGACGGTTCTTGAGAATGAAACATGGCTTATGAAAGTATTTTTGAGAATACTAAAATGCATGTTTTAATGTATTTTGTAACCCCCTTAGCCTAGCCTAGCCGAAACCGGACAAAAAAAGTCACATTAGGTTTGCCAAAGCAAACCTGGACTAATAACCTAACTCAAGCCTATTTTTTTCTTTTTATCTTGTCTATACGCATTTAATTATAATCCTACATGTTCATGCTTCAGCAAAACGTGATAATTAAATCAGATTGCGAAACATAGACCAATTGCTCAATAACTCACATTAGGGACCAAAACATAATTTCTGTAAATTATAAGGTCTTTATTACATTAAAGATTACCCAACCTTAGTTAAGTCCATTCCATGCTCTCAGGTTAAATCCCAACTCAAAACAATCAATAGAACCCATTCAATTGCATACATAACATTCAAGGATCAAACTGCAGGATTCCAAACTTCAGCAGATTCATTGCGCAAAATAGGCTAGACATACCGATACGAGCAAGCCCGTACCGATACAAATTAACTAACAAAACAACTCCCTATACCAATACATGTACGCCCGTATCGATACAGTATGTTGACCAAATCGTACCGATACGACTTTAACCCCGTACTGATCCCCCTTGGTTATTTCAAAAACTCAGAATTCCAGTAGCTAGAGCCCGTACCGATACTGTACCCTACGTATCGATACAGCTTGTTAAAATCGAAGGGGTCGTTTTGATACGTTAACCCGTGTATCGACACCTAGGCCTATTTTCCTTCGAGGTGTACTGATACGGTGGCTAAGCGTACCGGTACGTTAGGCTTAATTTTGACGATTTGAGCCTCTACAGAACCCCGCGTACTGAACCTTGAGGTACCCGTACCGGTACGCAGAGGCCTGTAATGACCTCTAGGTCCAACATATGACACTTTGGCTCATTCCAAACAACATTAACACATATCTAAACACCATATAACATCATTGACATTCTTAAACATCATCATAGCAACATTTTGGACCAACCTAGAAAATCTAGCAAAATTAATCACAAAGTCTACAGACATGCTTCCCAGTCCACAAACAAAGCACACAACCATTTACATCTCAACTACTTAAAACTTATTAAAAGTCTAAAACAACAATTAAAACTTGCATCAATAGGGAGTTCATCAGAAAGCCTCCCAAAACCTCCTTCGACATTTTAACCCATCTAACATCTTCACAACACAACCAAAACTAACATCTAACATCTTCCAAACTTAACCCAGCCATAACTTAACATTTCAACCCATCAATTAACATCAAACATCTAAAAACACATCACAATCATCCTTATACCTCTAGCATACATAAAACCTTCACAACTCCTCAAAAACACATAACTAGCAACCTAGAAAATTAGGAATTCAATTAGTTTCGGGATTCCTATAATTAAGCCATCTTATTAGCATCATTCAACATCAAAATCATGATATATATCAATCCAAATCATGAGAAAACAGAACAATTACGAGACTAAATCAATTTCACCAATTAAACCTTGATTTAACCATTTTCCTTTAATTAAACCATCAAAACAAGTTAGAAATCATAAGTAAAGGATCAGGAACTTGGGAATTTCAATAAATAGCCTTGTATTAGAGGAGAAAAACGAACCTCACCTCTAATGGCTGCTTTTCCCCTTAATTAGATGGATTCCAAAGCCAAAACAATGAGAAATCAAGTTTATTTTGTTAGAAAATCATTATAATCTAAATTGAAATCAAAAGATTAATTAAAAGAAGATTTTACCTAAGGATTTTAAAAAAAGAAAAGGTATTTGGCTAGAGAGAATTGGAGAGAAAATCCTTTTGTAAAAAGTTAGTTATGTAAATTTTGTTTTAAAGCTTTTGTTTAATTAAATAAATTCTCCACCCTTTTATATCCTTTTAAAATCATTAAAATTAGCTAATTAAGGGAAAAAAAATCTGATATTAGACTTTAGGGTAAATAGCTCCTTAAAGATTCAAAGTTTTATCCCTTTTATAAAACAGTCAGTAAAAACAGTTTTGAAACTTTACATTTTGGTCACTACCCAAAATGTCCAATTTCGATACCCCTTTTTGTAAAATTGATTTCACCAAAATCATCTCCATATTAAATAATGATTTTAAATAATTTTTTCCATATTTTTAACCCTTCCAAAAATATTTAATCCAATTTAAATCCCAAAACTGACTTGAATCCACTAATCCAATCCAACAGACCATCTAAACCACTTAGAAACTCCTAGACCCAAAACGAGGGTGTTACAAATCTCCCCTTTAAGAAATTTTGTCCTACCTGATGGGAACAGATGCGAAAACTGAGCAACCATGTCCGACTTACTCTCCCACGTAGCATCCTCAACACCATGATATCGCAACAACACCTTAACAAGCTCTATCGTCTTGCCACGAAGAACTTTACTACTAGAGTCAAGAATCTCCACTAGGTCCTCATCATAAGACAAGTCTGGTGCAGCTCAACATCCTCAACTAGCATAATATGCGACCGATCTGAATAGTACCTCTGTAACATGGACACATGAAACACATCATGAATCTTCTCCAACTCAGAAGGCAAACTCAATCGATAAGCCACATGACCAACACGTTCCAACACCTCATACGGTCCAATAAACCTTGGACTCAACTTCCCTTTACGTCTAAAATGCAACACATTCGCCACAAAGAACTTTACTACTAGAGTCAAGGATCTCCACTGGTTCCTCATCATAAGACAAGTCCAGTCGCAACTCAACATCCTCAACTAGCATAATATGCGACAGATCTGAACGGTACCTCCATAACATGGACACATGAAACACATCATGAATCTTCTCCAACTCAGAAGGCAAATTCAACCGATAAGCCATAGGACCAACACGTTCCAACACCTCATATGGTCCAATTAACCTCAAACACAACTTCCTTTTAAGTCTAAAACGCAACACCTTCTTCCAAAGTGAAACTTTTAGGAAAACCTTATCACCAACATCGTACTCAACCTCTCTACGCTTCAAATCAACATAAGATTTTTGTCTATCTGAGGCCTCTTTCAACCGATCTTAAATAAGCTTTACTTTCTCATCCGTGTCTTTCAACACATCAGGCATGGAAACATACTTTTCCCCAGCCTCAGACCAACACAAAGTTGTACGACACCTCCTTCCATACAAGGCTTCATACGGTGTCATCTTTATACTTGCTTGGTAGCTATTATTGTATGCAAAATCAACCAAAGGCAATTGCCTTTCCCAGGTTCATTGGAACTCAATAATGCAACATCTCAGCATATCCTCTAAAATCTGAATAACACGTTCAGACTGGCCATCCGTCTAGAGATGATACAATGTATTGAAATTTAAGCGGGTACCTAAAGCTTGATGCAAACATTTATAAAACCGCGCTGTAAACTATAGATCTCTATCTGAAACAATTGACTTGGGCACCCCGTGAAACCTTACAATTTTAGCAATATACAAAGATGCCAGCCTATCCAAAGAATATGTCGTATGTACTGGCAGAAAATGTGCACACTTCGTAAATGATCAACAATCACCCAAATGGAATCCTTTTTAGTCGGTGTCAAAGGTATCCCCGACACAAAATCCATAGTGATCCTCTCCCATTTCCACTTAAGAATCTTCAACGGCTGTAACAACCCAGAAGGAAACTGATGTTCAGCCTTCACAAGCTGATATATCATACATTTAGCAATAAAATCAGCCACATCATTTTTCAAACCTACCCAATAGTACTCTTCCTTCAAACCTCGATACATCTCGGTACTACTAGGGTACATAGCAAAATGACTATCATGTGCCTCGGTCAAAATCATCCGTCTTAACTCCATGTCATTAGGCACCACTATCTGTTCTTTAAAACACAACACCTTATTTTTTTTAAAGTGAAAATCCGTAAGATTTCTATCCATGATGTCCTTGACATGGGGTACCAACGCCTCATCATAAGGTTGCTTTTCCTTAATCAACTGCGACAAAGATGGTTTTACCTGCAACTCTGCCAACAGACCCTCATCAAGGGTCACACTCAACCTCACAAACATGGCTCTCAACTCCACAATAGCTTTTCTACTCAAAGCATCAGCCACAATATTCGCTTTGCCCGGATAATACTCGATTGTCAAATCATAATCTTTAAGCAACTCTAACCATCTACGTTGCCTAAGATTCAAATCCTTTTGCGACATCAAATATTTTAGACTTTTGTGATCCGTGTATACAATACACTTCTCACCATAAAGGTAATGTCTCCAAATTTTCAGCGTAAACACTGCCGCAGTAAGCTCAAGATCATACATAGGGTACTTACATTCATGCACTTTCAACTGCCTCGATGCACGTGCTGTCACTTTCCCTTCCTGCATCAACACACACCCCAACCCAAAATAGGATGCATCACTATAAATCACAAACTCTTTCCCTGACTCAGGTTGAATCCAGATTAGAGCTTGTGTCAAAGCTTCCTTGAACTTCTCGAAAGCTTGTTGCCTAGCTTTTGTCCACTCAAACCGTACATCTTTATGCAATAACTTCATTAACGGAGCATCAACCCTTAAAAATCCATCCACAAAGTGATGGTAATAACCCACCAAACCCAAGAAACTATAGACTTTCGATAAAGACTTCAGTTGCTTCCAACTCACAATTGCCTCAACCTTTTTAGGATCCACCTAGATACCTTTCGCAGATACCACATGGCCAAGAAAAACCACTTCTTTAATCCAAAAATCACACTTGCTCAACTTGGCGCAAAGCTGATATCCAACAAAGTTTTCAACACAATCTGCAAGTGTCGATCGTGATCCTTCTCAGTACTAGAGTACACAAGAATATCATCAATGAACACTACTATGAATTAATCCAAAATTTGAACACCCGATTCATCATGTCCATAAATGCTGCAAGCACATTTGTCAACCCAAACGGCATCACCAAGAACTCATAATGGCCATACCTCGTACGAAAAACAGTTTTCAACACATCCTTATCCTTAACCTTTAACTGATAATATCCAGACCTCAAATCAATCTTGGAAAACATCGTAGCACCTCAAAATTGATTGAACAAGTAATCAATTCGCAGCAAGGGATACTTGTTCTTAATCGTCAGCTTGTTCAATTATCGATAGTCAATGCACATCCTCAAAGTGCCATCATTCTTCTTCACAAAAAACACTGATTCTATCCACGGAGAAATACTAGGCCAGATAAAATCACGATCCAACAACTCATGGAGTTGCATCTTCAACTCTTTTGGTGCCATGCGATATGGTGCAATTGACACCAGAGTCGAATCATCATATGTCTCAATGCAGAACTCCACCTCTCTATCAGGTGACAAACCAGGTAACTCTTCCGAAAACACACCCAAAAAGTCACAAATAGTACATATATTCCTAGTCTGCACTTTTTCTACATTAGGATTCATAACATAAGCTAGATATTCCTGGAACTCACATTCTAGCAACTTTTGTGCCTCCAAGGCCAAAATCACATTGGACAAGAACCCAACATTCTCATCCACAACTACTACCTCATACTACCTCATACTTTTCAGCTAGTTTCAACGAAACCTGTTTTGTCTCACAATCCACCACAGCCCGATGCTCGGACAAGTAGTCTATTCCCAAGATCATATCAAAACCGTGAAACGAAAGCTTCATCAAATCAGCCACAAACGCTTGTCCTTGAACCATAAAAGAACATCTCCAATACAACTTCCTCGTAATAATTGTCTCACTAAAAGAACTCGTTACTTGCATACCCACATCTAGCATTTCTACCGATATCCGAGCAAATTCGCATGCTCATGCAAAATATATAAATGCGTAGAACCAAAATTTATCAAGGATAACAACAAAATAGACTACAAGGTAAAGGTACGTGCTATCACGTCCGTTTCATTTCTCTCTGTACGGTGCACATAAACCCTCGTTGGCTCGCAACCCTCAGGTCGAACAGCTACAGTGTGTGCTACATTTTTTTTCTTTCTCCCTCTATTAGAAGTTACCTCAGTCGCGCCCACGGTCCCTCAGTGGTGCAACATCATGTATGGGTGCCTGGCTACCTCTAGCAAGCAACGAACAGTCACATCTCAAATGCTCCACAGACCCACAACTCTAACAAGAATTCACAACCATAACTGCAAGAGCCTGCCCCTCTCTGGCCAAATATAGACAGTCCCGCGTCACATGATCCCTCGATCCACAAACTCAACAAGCATTATACGTCACCCGAACCTGGGTACTCTATCCATACGATCCTTGAACAGCACCATCTCCACCACGTCTCGCATCTAGACGAAACCTTCTATCATGGTGCCTCTTAGGCTAACCATCATCAGAATTATATTATGCAGCTTTTTTTCTTGAGCCTGAACCTTCAGAACGATAAGATAAACCCAAGCTCTGTTCAATATCTTTTGCCCATATAACCAACACATCAAAATCAATATAGTCAGTGGCCAACATATACATCTTAATATTCTGTACCAATCCATATCGAAAACGCTCACAACGGTGCCCCTCATCCGACACCATCTCAGGTGCATACTGACTCAGCCTCACAAACTGCACCTTATACTCTCACACTGACATTCTATACTAGACCAAGGCCATAAACTCACGTTTCTTCTCATCAAAGAATCTAACTCTCAGATACTTCTTCTTGAATGCAACTTGGAAGAATTCCCATGTTACATCACCGGGTTCTATACTCGCAATCGTAGTGGTCCACCAATTGTATGCATCACCATACAATAAGGATACTGCACACCCCATCTTATGCTCGTTATTACACCCCATCTAAACCAGAATCTATTATGTACTTGCCATTCACTCTTCGAATGCCTCGGGTGCCAACCTTCTAAACTCAAATCCTCCAAGACTGCGCAAACGCTCTAACAGTAACCCTAAATTAACAACAACAGTGGGTGCCAGTGTAGGTACATTAACTCCAGCCATCGCAGCCTGGAACGCTCCTATCATCGCCTGAACCAAAGACGTCATATCACCAAACACTAGACCAGGTGGTACTTGCTCCACTCCCTCAGGAGGATTAGGCGGAGGAGATGACAATCCCTTGGGATGTACAATCTCGCCCTCTACTCCTTGCCCTCAGGCAGCAGCGTTTTCGCTAGATCATAACTCTTTTTTTAGTGACATCGTATCTAAACTTATATAAGGCATGATAATTACATCAAAACAAAATCAATCAGGCTAGCTCAAGCAAGGATTCAAGACTTCCATTTTAAGCCAAAACCATTTCATAGTTGTATTAATAAGGCAATGTGTCCCCAAATACCCTACCATGACATATTTCAAACACCATACATATAAATAATCACCGTGCATAGCAATCAACATCATACAACATCAAGAACATCCTAATTTTTCGTAAACCTGGCTCTTATACCACAAATATCACCCCCTTAGCCTGGCCTAGCAAAAACTGGACAAAAAAGTCACATTAGGTTTACCGAAACAAACATGAACTAATAACCTAACCCGATCCCTTTTTTATTTTATCTTGTCTTTATGCATTTAATTATATTCCTACATGTTCATGCTTTAGCGAAAACATCACAATTAAATCAGATTGCGAAACGAAGACCAATTGCTCAACAACTCACATTAGGGACCAAAATGTAATTTCTGTAAATTATAGGGTCTTTATTACATTAAAGATTACCAAACCACACTTAAGTCCATTCCATGATCTCAGGTTAAATACCAACTTAAAACAATCATTAGAACTCATTCAATTGAATACATAACACTCAGGGCTCAAACTGCAAGATTTCAAACTTCAACAGATTCATCGCGCAAAATAGGCTAGACGTACCGATACGAGCAAGCCCATATTGATACGGATTAACTAACAAAATGACTTCTTGTACAGATACACGTATGCCTGTATCGATACGATATGTTAACCAAATCGTATCGATACGACTTTGACCCTATACCGATCCCTCTTGGTTATTTTAAAAACTCAAAATTCCAGTAGCTAGAGTCCGTACCGATACTGTACCCTGCGTATCGGTACGACTTGTTAAAACCAAAAGTGTCATTTCGATACGCTAAACCATGTATCGACACCTAGGCCTATTTTCCTTCGAGGCATACCTATACGATGGCTAAGCGTACCAGTACGCTAGGCTTAATTTCGGCGATTTGAGCCTCAGCAAAACCCCACCTATCAAACCTTGAGGTACCCGTACCAGTACGCAGAAGCCTGTAATGACCTCTAGGTCCAACATATGACACTTTGGCTCATTTCGAACAACATTAACACATATCTAAACACCATATAACATCACTGACATGCTTAAACATCACCATAGCAGCATTTTGGACCAACCTAGCAAATCTAGCAAAATCAATCACAAAGTCTATAAACACGCTTCCTAGTCCACAACCAAAACACAAAACCATTCACATCTCAACTACGTAAAACTTATTTCAAGTCTAAAACAACAATTAAAACATGCATCAACAGGGAGTTCATCAAAAATCCTCCCAAAACCTCATTCGACACATTGCCTTTATTACTACTATATACGTTTAAACCATACTTTGAAAATGAGTCTTCGAAAATCCTTCCTTGCTTCCTTGCTGCCCGAAATCTCTAATTTTTTGCATTGATGGAAAATGAGAGCGTAAGCATACTAGGCTTAGTGAGGAATGCTCAAAACCAACAACCATCAATGCGTTTTAAACCATTTTACCAACATTTGATAAACACTTTCCAAGATACTTTTAAAACATCATCACAACATCATGCCTTAACAAAACCATGCACTTAACATTTCCAAAACAACATATTAAACCATATGCAACATGTATCATGGATTCAACAGCAAAATCCCATTTGCTACCCTTAATTTAAGTTTTCCCATGCATACTATCAATGCAAGGCTTAAAGAGTAAAACATGTTTAAACCACATTGAACAACATTATCCATATCATGATTCATAATCAATTATATTGTCTTACAAGTGATCTTTAACCAAGTTCCACTTTACAAAATATAACATCGGATACACGGATTCAACAAGTGCTCCCTTAACACTTAACATACAATCTATCGGCATTACAAGGTTCATACACAGGAGTTTTCGATACTCATAAACTCCTCCATGATTGTGACACCCGTGGTGGAGTTTTCAGTACACACAAATCCCTCAACACCACTCATCGATCATATGTATAATCTACTAACGGGAGTTTTAGGTATAATTAAACCACTCAATTGTTAGAGTACTTGGATGGAGTATTCGGTACACGTAAACCCATCAACATGCAAGGTAACTTTTTATGGTGCACTATCAATCTTGTGTCTTGCCAACTATATCCGGTAACATTTCCCAAACTTTTCATTTCATCACTTGCCAATATAATTCATTTTTAACCCCAACTCACTGTTTTCATATGCATCATCAAAATAATTAAACCAATGCAACGTAACCTTGCATTAAACATTGTTCATAAACATTAATGAAATGCGCATTACTTCCAAATGCATCCTCATCAGTTTGTAATCATTTTCTAGCATTAAACCATGCTTTAAACATGTACATACAGTGTGTAATTAAACCATTTGAACAAGTGCATAAAATTAATTGCCAAACCGAGTTCTCGAGAGAGATTTCATCCTTTACTCACTTCTGAGCTTAGAGAAGCATTTCAATCTTGATCTAAACTCCCTAACACAACTTTCAAACCTTGAAAAGACGTTAAAGAAGTTCTCACACACAGACACGCAAAGCCTCGCTTGTCGATATAATAATCTCACCTCTAAAACTTTCGAAACTAAGGCTCAAGCTTGAGAACCAACTTCCCCTATTTTATCCACACAAAAACAGAGAGTACATTGCATCAAAATGCAATCAATAACACAACCATGCAAATCCTCAACATTCCTTCAACACAAACCACTCCACAACAACCAAAACTAACATCTAACATCTTCCAAACTTGACCTAGCCATAACTTAACATTTCAACCCATTAGTTAACATCAAACAACATCTAAAAACATATCACAATCATCCTTATACCTCCAGCATACATAAAACATTTACAACTCCTCAAAAACACATAACTAGCAACCTAGAAAATTAGGAATTCAATTAGTTTTGGGATTCCTATGATTAAGCCATCTTATTAACATCATTAAACTTCAAAATCATGATCTATATCAATCCAAATCATGAGAAAACAGACAATTACGAGACTAAACCAATTCACCAATTAAACCTTGATTTAACCATTACTTGAGAATTTTAATAAAGAACCCTGTATTAGAGCAGAAGAATGAGCCTCACCTCTAATGGCTGCTTTTCCCCTTAATCAGATGGATTCCAAAGCCAAAATAATGAGAAATCAAGTTTATTTTGTTAGAAAATCATTATAATCTCAATTGAAATCAAAAGATTAATTAAAAGAAGATTTTACCTGAGGATTTTAAAGAAAGAAAAGCTTAATTAAAAGATTAATTAAAAGAATTGGAGAGAAAATCCTTTTGTAAAAGGTTAGTTACGTAAATTTTGTTTTAAAGCTTTTATTTAATTAAATAAATTCTCCACCCTTTTATATCCTTTTAAAATTATTAAAATTAGCTAATTAAGAGAAAATGTATGATATTAGACTTTAGGGTAAATAGCTCCTTAAAGATTCAATGTTTTGACCTTTTACAAAACAGTCAATAAAAAGAGTTTTGAAACTTTACATTTTGGTCACAACCTACATGTCTAATTTTGAGACCCCCTTTTTGTAAAATTGATTTCACCAAAATCATTTCCATATTAAATAATTATTTTAGATAATTTTCTATATTTTTAACCCTTCCAAAAATATTGAATCCAATTTAAATCTCTAAACTGACTCGAATCCACTAATCCAATCCAACGGACCGTCTAAACCACTTAGAAACTCCTAGGCCCAAAACCGGGATGTTACATATGTGAAATTGGATTGATTTGATGCATATGTAAAATAGTGAGGTAATGTTGTTTTATTAAATATATTGGCAAGTGGTTGAGTTTAAAATGTTATCGGATATAGTTGGCTAGCCATAGGGTTTAAAGTGCACTATAATAAGTCGCCTCATGTGTGTCGAGGTGGGTAAATGTTCCATTGGCTCCACCATGAGAACTGCATCGGTCGAGGTGGGTAAATGTTCCGTTTTCTCCCGCTGGTGGATTTATACATCATAATCGTTGATGTGGGTAATTGTTCTGTTGCTCCAGTTCGAGGATGTATGTAAAGTGGTCGTAGAAACCACTTGGGAAATTCGTGTATCCAATGTGTTTTATAAAATGGAATGGTACTAGTTTTGAGTCACTTGAAATCCAATATATGAGATAATGTATCATGAGAAATGGATTATGTTTTTATAATGTGATTTATACATGAGATGCTCTTTAAGCTTGTTATAGAGATCGTGGCATATGAAGCTTAAATTGAGGTTTGAGATAGAATCCATTATACATGTGTCGCAAATGATTTGAATGTGCATTTTTGAAGAGATTATTGAACCATGAGATGATTTTGCCATGAGACATTTATGTTTGGTTTGAATTAAAATGATTTTAATTGTGTTGATGAGTGTTTTTGAGATTCCCTATCTAAGCTTATAGCTTAATCTCTCTTTTCTCATCAATGCAGAGAAATAGACTCTGTTGGACAGCGAGTGAGCAAGGGAGGATCCAAGAGTTGTGACTTTTCAAAGTATGGTTTTATAGGTACTAAGTAGTAATAAGAGGCAATGTGACCAAGTTGCAGTTGTGAGGTTTATTTTGGGTACTCCCTGTTTGTATAAGTTTGGTTTGATGTTTTGGACTTGTTTGATGCTTAATGTTTGGTTTTGAGGGGTTGGGAAACATTATGCATGCTCGGGTAGAAATCATGCCTATATGGGCTTGTTTCGAGTATGCCGTGTTGTGTATGATCATCTACCATGTTGATATGTTTGAATAATTGATGTTTGTGAAGTTACATGATGTTTAGATATTATTTGGAGTATGTTAGATTGAGCCAAAGTGTCATATGTTGGACCTAGAGGTCATTACAGGTTTGTCCATATCGGTATGGGTCCTTAGGGACTGGTACGCGGGGACCTGTCTCGACTCAATATGGGAAACATTGCCTAGGCGTACCGATATGCCAGGTAACCGTATCGGTACGCGCAGCTGGAAAATAGGCCTGGTGTCAGTACAAGGGCAACCGTATCGGTATGCCCTTTAGCCACTGGAATTCTATTTTTTGAAATACACATGCCTGTACCAATATGAGTGAGGACTGTATCGATATGCCTTTTCTGTTTTCACCCATTGCGATACGATAATAGCCTGTACCGGTACGCCAGTCGTTATTTCAGTTAAGATGCTTTCTAAAGTTTGTATTCTTTGCAATTTAGTCCCTATTTCATAATTACGCAATTAAATGAGTTTGGATGGTTATTTTAAGTTGAAATTTAACCTGTTGGCATGTAATATGACTAATTAAGGATTGGTAACTTCAATTTCATGATTGACCTTATAATTATTGGAAATTACGTGTTAGTCCCAAAAATGCGAAATTATGCAATTGGATGTCAAATCAACGCCCGATTGAGTTGTAACTTTCACCTAAAACAGTATGAAAACCCTAGGACTTAAATATGCATTTAGATAAAATAAAAGAAAAAATAGACCGTTTTCAATATAATTCTTTTGGGTTTGTCTCGGCAAACCCTAATGTGGCTCGCTCGGTTCGGTCTTGCGACTAGACCAGGTAAAGGGGGTTACATTTGGTGGCAATAAAGCCAGGTTATGATTGTTGGGAGATGGGTTATGGTTGTTTGGTTGATTGATATTACATGAATATGCCGTTTGATATGCACGGTGTTTGAAATGAGGAGATTATGTTTGATATGTGTAACCCCCTTGACCCGGTCTAGTCGCAAGACTGAACCGAGCGAGCTACATTAAGGTTTGTCGAGACATACCCTAAAGATTCACACATGAAACTGTTCGTTTTTTCTTTTATCTTATCTAAAGGCATATTTAAGTTCTAGGGTGATCATACCATTTAAGGCTCAAGTTACAACACAATCGTGCGTCAATTTGACATCCAATTGCTCGAATTCGCATTACAAGGACTAAAACATAATTTCCAATATTTACAAGGACATCCACTAAATTAAAGTTACAAATCCTTAATTAGTCATAATTCCATGCCTTCAAAATAAGTATCATCACAAAATAACCATTCAAACTTATTTAATTGCATAAATAAGAAACAAGGACCAAAATGCAATGATTTCAAATGTTAGAAAGCATCTCAACCAAATTAACGACTAGCGTACCGGTACGGGTGGCTACCGTATTGCAACGGTGCTAAAGGACAAGGGCGTATCGATACGTTCCTCAAGTGTATTGGTACGAGCTTGAATGTTTTGAAAATCTGGATTCCAGTAGCCAAATACTGTACCGGTACGACAACCTATGTACCAAAACCGCCCTTCATTTCCAGCTATACGTACCAATATGGTTACCAGCATATCGTAAACCTAGGTTATTTTGCCCAAATTAAGCCAAGACAGGTCCCCACATACCGATTCCTGAGGATCTGTACCGGTACGGACAGACTTGTAATGACCTCTAGGTCCAACACATGACACTTAGGCTAAATCGAACACCCATGATTCAACCTCTAATCAATATATAACATCGCAAACATCAAATCCTCAAACATAGCAACATTGTACGAGACTATACTAAGCATGGCATAATCAAACAATCTCTTATGAGCATGATTTGTACCCAAGCATGCTTATAGTCTCCCAACCCCTCAAAACAAGTATGAAGCATCATACAAGTCCAAAACATTAATCCAAACTTGTACAAACAGGGAGTAACAAAAATACATCTCCCAAAACAACCCGGTTATATTGCTTCTTATTATTACTTGGTACTTATGAAACCATAATTTGAAATATATCAATCCTTGGATCCTTCCTCGCTTACGTGCTGCCCGAGAAGTCTATTTCTTTGCATTGATGAGGAAAATAGAGCGTAAGCTATAAGCTTAGCGAGGGAATCACAAAACACTCATCAATGCATTTAAAATCATTTAATTCAAATTACATGTAATTATCTCATGGAAAAACATCTCATGCTTCTCAAATCATCTCAATTATGCACATTTAAATCATTTTCAACACATGTATCATATATTCCAATCTCTACCTCAATTTAAGCTTCATGTCTCAATATCTCTATAACAAGCTTGAAGAGTACCACATGTATAAATCACATTATACAAACATAATCCCTTCTTATGATACATTATCTTATATATTGGCTTTCAAGTGACTCAAAACTAGCAACTTTTCATTTGACAAAACACATCGGATACACGGATTTCTCAAGTGGTTCCAATGACCACCTCACATACATATCTCAATCGAAGCAATGGCACACTTGCCCACCTCAACGGTTCAAACTGGAGTAGCGAAACATTTACCCACATCTACGGTTTAGATGCATAAATCCACCAGCTGAGAAAACAGAACATTTACCTACCTCAACTGCTGCGGTTCTCATGGTGGAGATTACGGTACACTCACAACCCCTCGACACACATGAGGTGACTTTTTATAGTGCACTTTAAACCTTATGGCTAGCCAACTATATCCGATAACATTTTAAACTCAGTCACTTGCCAATATATTCAATAAACAACATTACCTCACTGTTTTACACATGCATCGAAATCAATCAACTCAAATACATGAAACCACTTATTTAGCATTCTCAAAAATACTTTCATAAACCATATGACATTCTCAAAAGTCATCATATATGATCATTTGCATCAACTTTCATTTCTAAAACATGTATAATACAGTGAGTAATCAAAACGTAAACATGTGCATGAGATTTCATTTTGCAAAACCGAAATTGAGAGAGAGCTCAACCGATACTGACATTCGAGCTTAGATAAGTGTTTCAAACTTTATCTAAACTCCCACAACTCCTTTCAAACCTTTTTATAGCAGTAAAACACTTTTGCACTCACCAACAATCCAACGTTTTCTTGTAGATGCGCGAATCAAGCTTCTGCGCCTTCACCAAAAGGTAAAGGATTCAACTTCCTTCTTTACCCAATCAAAAATAGAGGATTAAAACACATCTCTGCATCATAAACCTCCAGCAACAAACACAACCTCGTATCACAAGAATCCGTCAACCATCTTTCTGAATCTATCAAGAACATCACCAAACCTCATCTAAACAAAGCCTAGCCAAAACTTAGAAATTCTAACACCTTAAAAACATCAATTAACATCCAAAATCACTTCAAACATGTCCTTATACCTCTAGCAACTCTACAACAACAAGATCACACCAAAAACCAACTATAAACAGCCTAGAAAACTAGCAATCCATATAGTTTTGGGATTTCTTTCATTAAATTCTTATTTCCACATTATTATACAACTAAATAAAGATAAAAATCAATTAGATTCATCACTAAAACAGATCCAAATCAATTTCCAACAATTTCCCAAAGAAAGCTCAATTTAATCAACAAATCCATATTAAAATCATAATTCATTAACATAAATCAATAAAAAGGATCAAGAACTTGGGAATTTAATTAAATAACATTTAATTAGAGGATAGAAATGAAAATCACCTCTAATTGTTGATTTCTCCCTTAATTGGCAAAGCTTGATTGAAATCTAAAGAGATTTTGCAACAAGGTTTGAAGAAATCAATTAGAAAACAAAAGAAAATCAATGGAGATTGTTTCCTGAAAATTTTGAAGTAGAAATCTTAGTTTGGTTTCTGAGAAAGTTGAGAGAAAAAGGTTGGATGAAAAGTAGTTACTTAAGAAAGTGATTTTACAAGTTAAAAATCCTTTTAATAAATCCTCATTTATTTAAGTATAAAATCATTTAAAAACACATTAAAAATAGCCTAAATTAATAGATAAATCTGATGAAAAATATTGGTCAAATATCTCCTTAAAGATGATAAGTTTTGACCCTTTTACGATTTAGTCACCAAAAATAGTTTTGAAAACTTTCATTTTAGTCACTAGACCAAAATGTCTTAAAATCAGATATAATTTTATCAAATTGAATTTGAAAAATTACTTAAAATATTAATTAAGTAATTTCTAACATTTTTCCATAATTTATTTTGACCAAAAACAATTTTATAAGATTTAACTCTCAAAACTATTCGAATTGCCTAAACTGATTCTTTCGAATCACTTACCCGAACCGGTCCACATCTATGCCCAATTTCTGGGTGTTACAACTCCCCCCTCTTAAGAAATTTCGTCCTCAAAATTTCCCTGGTGAAAAAAGATGAGGGAACTGCTTCAACATGTCCTCCTTACTTTCCTTAGTGGCTTCCTCAACACCACGATGCAGCCACAACACTTTTACCAGCTCTATGGCCTTCCCACGGAGAATTTTGCTACTTTAATCCAGAATTCTCACCGGTTTCTCATCATATGTCAAGTTTGGATTCAACTCAATCTCTTCCACATGCATTACATGCGAAGGATCCGATCTATACCTCCGAAGCGTTGATACATGGAAAACATCATGTATCTTTTCTAACTCTGCCGGCAACCTCAATTTGTATGCAACTAGACCAACATGCTCCAACACCTCATATGGCCCAATAAATCTAGGTCTCAACTTGCCCTTCCAGCCAAACCTCATCACCTTCTTCCAAGGCGAAACTTTCAGAAACACACGATCCCCAACTACATACTCAATCTCCTTTCCCTTCAAGTCAGCATAAGACTTTTGCCGATCTGAAGATGCTTTCAAACGGTCGCTAATAAGCTTCACGTTCTCAATGGTATCCTTCAACACATTCGATAAAGAAACATACTTCCCTCTCGCCTCCGCCCAACAAAGTAGCGTACGGTATCTTCTACCATACAAAGCCTCGTACGGTGCAATATGGATAATAGCTTGATAATTGTTATTATAAGCGAACTAAACCAAAGGTAACTGCTTCTCCCATGATCCTTGGAAATCTATAATACAACACCGCAACATATCCTCCAACACCTAGATAACACATTCTGTCTGACCATCAATTTAAGGTGATACGAAGTACTAAAGTTCAACCGTGTAACCAAGGCTTTATGCAAACATTCCCAGGACCTCGCTGTGAAACGTGAATCTCTATCCGATACAATAGACTCTGGCACACCGTGCAACCTCACAATCTCAGCAATGTATAACTCTACCAACTTATCCAAAGTATACGTCGTATGCATAGCCAGAAAATGTGCACACTTCGTAAACCTATCCACAATCACCAAACAAAATTCTTCTTTGATGGCATCAAAGGTAACCCGAACACAAAATCCATGGTGGTTCTCTCCTATTTTCATTTTAGAATCCTTAACTGCTGCAACAACCCCGAAGGAAACTGATGTTCCACCTTAACACATTGACAAACCATGCAACGAGCAACAAAGTCTACAACATCTTTCTTCAAACCAACCCAGAAATACTCTTTCTTCAAGTCTTGATACATCTTCGTACTCCCTGGATGTATAGAAAAAGGACTCGAATGTGCCTCAGTCATGATATTGTGCCTCAACTCTTCATCATTCGACACCATTGCTCTTCACTAAAACCATAATCCGTTTGATTTCCAACATGCGGCACTAGCGCATCATCATAAGGTTGTTTCTCCCTAATCATCTGCAACATTGAAGGCTTCACTTGCAACTGAGCCAATAACCCACCATCAGACGACACACTCAATCGCGTAAACATCGCCCTCAACTCAACCGCAACCTTCCTACTCAACGCATCAGCCACCACATTAGCTTTTCCCAAATGATACTCGATTGTCAGATCGTAATCCTTAAGAAACTATAACCATATTTGTTGCCTAAGATTCAACTCTTTTTACGACATCAGGTATTTCAAACTTTTTTGATCTGTATACACTGTACATTTCTCACCATAGAGATAGTGTCGCCAAATCTTCAAGGAAAACACCACTGCCGCAAGTTCAATATCATGAGTAGGATAATTGCACTAATGTACTTTCAACTGCCTAGATACATAGGCGACAACCCTTCCTTCTTGCATCAATACGCATCCCAAACCCACGTAGGACGCATCACTATACACAACAAACTCCTTTTCTGACTCAGGTTGTATCAGGATTGGAGCTTGCGTTAAAGCTTTCTTCAGCTTATCGAAAGCTTGCTGTCTACCATCTGTCCATTCAAAACTCACATCTTTTTGCAACAATTTCATCAAAGGTGCAGCAATCCTCGAGAAACCATCAAAAAGCATCGATAATATCCTACCAGCTCTAGAAAACTACAAATCTCTGAAATTGACTTTGGTTGCTTCCAATTCACAACAACCTTTATTTTCTGCATATCCACACGAATACCTTTGGCTGAAATAACATGGCCAAGGAAAACCACTTGCTTGATCCAAAACTCACATTTACTCAACTTGGCGTAAAGCTTGTTATCCAACAGAACTTGCAACAAAATTCGCAAATATCGATCGTGATCTTTCTCGGTACGAGAGTACACAAGAATGTCATTGATATACACTACCACAAATTGCTCTAAGAATTCATGGAATACCCAATTCATCATATCCATGAATGTTGTTGAGGTATTAGTCAAACTGAACAACATCACTAAAAACTCATAATGCCCATAGCATGTGCAAAAAGCTATCTTCGGTACATCTTTATCCCTCACCTTCAATTGATAATACCAAGACCGCAAATCAACCTTAGAAAACACTGTATCACCCCAAAATTGATCAAACAAATCATCAATCATTGGCAAATGATACTTGTTCTTAATCATTAACTTGTTCAGTTACCGATAATCAATGTACATTCTCGTCGTGCCATCTTTATTTTTCGCAAACAACACCGGTGCTCCCCACGGTGACACACTTGGCCGAATAAAACCTCGATCCAACAAATCTTGCAATTGCGTTTTCAACTCCTTTAACTGTTTTGATGCCATACGGTACAGAGCAATCGACACCGAAGTCGTATCGGAGTGCGTCTCAATGCAAAACTCTACCTCCCTATCCAACGGCAAACCAGACAACTCTTCTAGAAACACTCTTAGAAAATCAGAAACTGTGCGAATATCCTGGGCACATAACATTCTAACAACTTCTGCGCTTCCAATGCTGAAACCACATTTGACATAAACTTGACATTCTCAACCACACCCACAACTTCGTAATCCTCGGCGAGTTTCGTTCTTGGCCTTAAAATCAACTACGACCCTATGTTGAGACAACCAATCCATTCCAGAATCACATCGAATTTGTGAAATGGTAACTCTATTAGATCGGCCTCAAACATATACCCTTGAATCATTAAGTGACAACTCCTATATAACTTCCTAGCTACAACCGTCTCACCAAAGGAACTTGTTACCCGCATACCAACATCTAACAATTCTACAGGTAAACTCAACAAACATGCATACTCGTGTAGAATGTAGGAATGCGTAGAATCAGAATCAATCAAAGATAACAAAGGTATAGACTACAAGTTAAACGTACCCGCGATCATGTCAGTATCATTCCTCCCTGCATGGTGAGCAAAGACCCTCACTGGTCCACCTTCCTCTGGCTGAACCGCTACGGTATGCGCTACCACTCTTTGTCCATCATCCCTGTACTGGAAATGTCCACAGCCGTGCCTACGACCCCTCTACACCACAGCACCAGGTGCAGGAGCCTGACCCTCTCTGGCTAACTGTGGACAATCCCTCCTAAGATGACCCCTCAATCCATATCTCCAACAAGTGCCCAAAGTACTCCAGCGTTTCCCCGAATGTCGTCTGTCACATCTCCTACACTCGGGAACTCTAGCATAGGTATTTTGACCGTGAAATCCACGCCCAACACTAATTCTCTCACGCATTTGATCCAGACGGTACCTTCTATCTCTGTGCCTCTTGTAATGATCCTTACTGACATCAAACTCTGTGTAGTCTGTCTTTAGCTTGAGAAACTAGGACATCAAACTTTGTGTAGTCTGTAGCCAGCATATACGTCTTCACCTCCTTAATCAATTCGTAACAAAATCGATCACACCTCAGCCACTCATCCGAAACTAATTTAGGAGCATACTTACTCAACCGAATAAACTGGATCTCATATTCAGAAACAATCATGTTTCCTTGTTCCAAGGCCATGAATTTTCTCTTCTTCTCATTCTTATATCAAGTTTCCAAATATTTCTTCTTGAAAGCCTCACAAAAGAATTACCACATAACATTAGCAGGTTCCATGCCCACAATCACAGTTATTCACCAACTATAAGCATCACCCTAAAGCAATGACACAATACACCCAGGCTAGCAAATGCTCCAAAAGTAACTCAGTATTAACAGCTACAGGTGCCAGTGTAGGCACATGCACTCCAGCTATGGCCGCCTGGAAAGCTTCCATCATCGCTTGGACTAACGGTGTCATATCTTTGAAAATGGGTCCTTGTGGTTCCTGAGATGCACCGCCCTCTACTCTAACACCAGCAGGAGGAATCAGTGGAGGAGGAGGCAACTCATCATCATGTGTATCAACCACACTACTCACGTCAGCTATAGTCTCTCGTCTCAGTCCCATACGTAGAAATCGTGTCTAAAACATGACAATGCAATAAAACAAGATAGTTAGGCTAGCTTACAACAACAATCCAAGTTACTCTTGTTTAAAAATAAAATCATTTAACTCAAGTAGTAATAAGGCAATGTAACCCCAAGTTTAAACACCCAAACATACCACATATCGAACAAGATTTAACAGATTCAATCACCGTACATGTCAAACAACATATTCATACAATACCAATCAACCATAACCCACCTCCTAAAAATTATAACATGGCTATAATACCACCAAATGTAACCCCCATTGACCAGCCTAGTCACGAGACCGAACTGAACGAGCTACATTAGGGTTTACTGAGATAAACCCCGAAGATTCACACTTGAAACGGTCCATTTTTTCTTTTATCTTATCTAAATGCATATTTAAGTCCTAGGGTGATCATACTGTTTAAGGTTCAAGTTACAAATCAATAGGGCATCAATTTGACATCTAATTGCTCAAATTTGTATTACAAGGACTAAAATGTAATTTCCAATATTTACATGGACTTTCACAAAATTAAAGTTAGCAATCCTCAATTAGTCATAATTTCATGACCTCATAATAAATATCATCACAAATAACCATTCAAACTTATTTAATTGCATAAATAAGAAACAAGAACCAAAATACAATAATTTCAAACATTAGAAAGCATGTCAACCGAATTAACGGCTAGCGTACCGGTACGGGTGCCTACCGTATCACAATGGCGCTAAAGGACAAGGCCGTACTGATATGTTCCTCAAGCGTATTGGTACAGGCTTGAATGTTTTGAAAATCTGGATTCCAGTAGCCAAATAATGTACCGATACAGTAACTCGTATACTGAAACCACCATTCATTTCCAGCTACGCATACCGATATAGTTACCATGCGTATCGGTACACCTAGGTTATTTTGCCCAAATTGAGCCGAGACAGGTCATCGCGTACCGATCTCTGAGGACCTGTACCGGTACGGACAAACTTGTAATGACCTCTAGGTCTAACATATGACACTTATGCTCAATCGAACACCCATGATTCAACCTCTAATCAACATATAGCATTACAAACATCAAATCCTCAAACATAGCAACATTGTACGAGCCTATACTAAGCATGGCATAATCAAACAATCTCCTATAAGCATGATTTCTACCCAAGCATGCTTATAGTGTCCCAACCCCTCAAAACAAGTATGAAGCATCATACATGTCCAAAACATTGATCCAAATGTGTACAAACAGGGAGTAACCAAAAACATCTCCCAAAACAACCCGATTACATTACCTTCTTATTACTACTTGGTACTTATGAAACCATACTTTGAAATATATCAATCCTTGGATCCTTCCTCGCTCACGTGCTGACTGATAAGTCTATTTCTCTGCATTGATGAGGAAAAGAGAGCGTAAGCTATAAGCTTAATGAGGGAATCGCAAAACACTCATCAATGCATTTAAAATTATTTAATTCAAATCACATGTAATTATCTCATGGCAAAACATCTCATTCTACCTCAATTTAAGCTTCATGTATCAACATCTCTATAACAAGCTTAAATAGTACCACATGTATAAATCACATTATACACGCATAATCCCTTCTCATGATACATTATCTCATATATTGGCTTTCAAGTGACTCAAAACCAACAACCTTTCATTTCATAAAACACATAAAATACACGAATTTCTCAGGTGGTTCCTGCGACCACCTCACATACATACCTCAACCAGAGCAACGACACACTTGCCCACCTCAACAGTTCAAATCAGAGTAACAGAACATTTACCTACCTCTACGGTTTGGATGTATAAATCCACCATAGAGAGAAAATAGAGCATTTATCCACCTCAACCACTGTATTTCTCATGGTGGAGATTACGATACACTTAGAACCCCTTGACACACATAAGGTGACTTTTTATAGTTCACTTTAAACCCTATGGCTAGCCAACTATATCCGATAACATTTTAAACTCAGCCACTTGCAAATATATTCATTAAACAACAGTACCTCATTGTTTTACATATGCATCAAAATCAATCAACTCAAATACATTAAGCCATGTATTTAGCATTCTCAAAAATAGTTTCATAAACCATATGCAATTCTCAAAAGTCATCATATATGATCATTTGCATCAACTTTCATTTCTAAAACATGTATAATACAATGAGCAATCAAAACCGTAAACATGTGCATGAGATTTCATTTTGTAAAATTGAAATCAAGAGAAAGCTCAACCGATACTTAATTCCAATCTTAGATAAGTGTTTCAAACTTTATATAAACTCCCACAACTCCTTTCAAACCTTTTCATAGCAGTGAAACACTTTTCCACTCACCAACAATCCAACGTTTGATTGCCGATGCGTGAATCAAGCTTTCGAACCTTCTGCGCCTTCACCAAAAGGTAAAGGATTCAACTCCCCTGCTTTACCCAATCAAAAACAGAGGATTAAAACACATCTCTGAATCACAAACCTTTAGCAACAACAAACACAACCTCGTCTCACAAGAATCCATCAACACCTCTCTAAACCTAGCAAGAACATCACCAAACCTCATCTAAACAAAGCCCAGCCAAAACCTAAAAATTCTAACACCTTAAAAACATCAATTAACATCAAAAAAAACTTGAAACACGTCCTTATACCTCCAGCAACTCTACTGCAACAAGATTACACCAAAAACCAACTATAAACAACCTAGAAAACTAGCAATCCTTATAGTTTCGGGATTTCATCGATTAAGCACTTGTTTCCACATTATTATACAACCAAATAAAGATCAAAATCAATTAGATTCATCACTAAAACAAATCCAAATCAATTTCCAAAAATTTTCCAAAGAAAACTCATTTTAATCAACAAATCCATATTAAAATCATAGTTCCTTAACATAAATCAATAACAAAGGATCAAGAACTTTGGAATTTCATTAAAGAACCTTTAATAAGAGAAGAGAAAAAAAATCACCTATAATTGCTGATTTCTCCCTTAATTAGCAAAGCCTGATTGAAATCCAAAGATATTTTGCAACAAGATTTGAAGAAATCAATTAGAAAACAAAAAGGAAATCAATGGAGATTGTTTCCTGAAAATTTTGAAGTAGAAATATTAGTTTGGTTGCTGAGAAAGTTGAGAGAAAAGGTTGGATGAAAAGTAGTTACGTAAGAAAGTTATTTTACAAATTAAGAATCCTTTTAATAAATCCTCATTTATTTGATTATAAAATCATGTAAAAACACCTTAAAATAGCCTAAATTAAGAGAGAAATCTGATGAAAAAGATTGGTCGAATAGCTCCTTAAAGATTCTAAGTTTTGACCCTTTTACAATTTAGTCACCAAAAATAGTTTTGAAAACTTTCATTTTAGTCACTAGACCAAAATGTCTCAAAATCGTATTTAATTTCCTCAAATTGAATTTACCAAATTACTTAAAATATTATTTAAGTAATTTATAACATTTTACGATAGTTTATTTTTACTAAAAACAATTTTATAAGATTTAACTCCTGAAACTATTCGAATTGCCTAAACCGATTCTTTCGAATCACTTACCCAAACCGGTCCACATCTAGGCCCAATTTCAGGGCGTTACAATATGTTTGGGGTGTAAACTTGGGGACACATTGCCTTATTACTACTAGAGTTAAATGATTTTGTTTTTAAACAAGAAAGACCTGAATTCTTGCTGCAAGCTAGCCTAATTATTTTGGTTTTATTGCATTATCATGTTTTAGACTCATATTTTTGCAAAATACGATCGAGACGAGAACTGAGATCGAATACGTTCACATTCCTCGAAGGTAATGATGAGATTTAGATTAATCCAAGGTTAGGGTAGTGTTGGCTTGAGGTTTGGTAGGGTGTTGAGGCCTATGTTGTGAAGTTACCTCGATTATGTTGTTAAACTGGGGGTTGAGAATGTTTGGGGTTTTAAAAGTTATGTTGTTAGGGATCTTTTCTTGAGTTATTATAGATGATATTATCAGAGTTGTCCTTTAGTTGCAAATTTAGGTTCGGTGTAGAGACGTACTTTGGTAGGGCTCTTGAATTCCTTGGAGCTGTGGTGGCAAGTAGAAAGAAAGTGTAGAAGTGATGGTATCTTCGTGTTCTGAGGTGTTGGGATAAACCTTGTCAGATAATCAAGTCTGGTTATTAGGCTTTGTAGTGAAACATTTGATCATAATTGAGGAAGGTGCAAGTTTTGGCAAGTTGAATGAGGGGTTCTGAGGGTACGATGGAAGTTGAGTAAGTTCGGTCTGAGAATGTTGTTAGTAAGTGTGAATTGTTAAACATACACAGTACAAACACTTATAAGTATATATTTAAATATACCATTACGTGCATACATTTGGACATGACATTAGAGGTTTTGCATACCTGTGCATAGGTATCTATGAGGGCATATAGGTAACCATGCATACATATTTTCACACTTACGAATGACTTTTTGGAGACCGATGTATCTTGATGGAGGTTAGCGTAGCAAGGAGGTTTTTTAAGATCTTATAGAATTGGAAGTGTTTAAGGTAGATTTTTGGAAGTTGAGGTTGTGTTAGATTTGAGGCGACCAAGGTTAGAGTTAGGAGTGTGTGGTTTTTGAGGATCAGCTAATTACTATTGGAATTTGTTAGAAAATTTTCTAAGGTTGTTTTGCCGTTAGAGAAGTAGTGGCGTTAGAGATGTCTTAGGGTTCGCGGGAGCACATTAAGAGCCATTGTCCGCAGTTAGCAGGGAAGGTGAGGCTCCTACACCTGCAGTTATGCCACAGAGAGGTCGTGGGCACGACCGTAGACATTTTTATCATAGAAAGGATGATCAGAGAGTGGTGGCTCATACCGTAACGGTTCAGCCTAAGGGTGATGGACCGAAGAGGGTTTTTGCGCACCGTATGGGAAGGAATGACACTGATGTGATTGTAAGTACATTTATTTTGCAGTCCATATCATTGCTTTCATGATTGATTGTGTTTTGACACATTCATACATCCTGCATGAACATGCTTGTTTGGTTGATATACCTGTAGAGGTGTTAGATGTGGATATAAGGGTAACAAGTTCCTTTGGTAAGATGGTAGTTGCTAGAAGGTTGTTTAGGGGATGTCCCTTGGTGGTTCAGGGTCATGTGCTTGAAGCTGATTTGATAGAGTTACCGTTTTACGATTTCAATATAATCTTGGGGATAGATTGGTTGTCTGAACATAGGGCTGTAGTTGATTTTGGGACCAAACGAGTTTCGCTGAAACCTACAGAGGATTACGAAGTGGTGGTTATGGGTAAGAATGTTAAATTCTTGTCCAATGTTGTTTCAGCTTTGGAAGTGCTGAAGATGTTAGAATCTGGGGGTCAAGCATACCTAGCTTATGTTATGAACCCTAATATGAAAGAAGTGCATGCCTAGGATATTCTCACAGTTTGTGATTTTCTAAGAGTATTTCCAGAAGAGTTGCCTATTTTGCCGTCGGGTAGGGAGGTGGAATTTTGTATTGAGACATACGCGGATACGGCTTCGGTGTCGATTGCACCATATCGTATGGCACCTAAAGATTTGAAGGAGTTGAAGATGCGGTTACAGGAGTTGTTGGATCGTGGTTTCATTCAGCCAAGTGTGTCACTGTAGGGAGCACCAGTGTTGCTTGTGAACAAGAAAAATGGCACGATGAGAATGTGCATTGGTTATCGGTAACTGAACAAGTTGATGATTAAGAAAAAGTATCATTTACCGAGGATTGATGATTTGTTTGATCAGTTTCGGGTTACAGTGTTTTCTAAGATTGATCTAAGTTCTGGGTACTATAACTAGAAGGTAAAGGATAAAGATGTGTCAAAGATAGATTTTTGCATGCGTTATGGGTATTATGAGTTCTTAGTGATGCCGTTTGGGTTGACAAATACACCAGAAGCATTCATGGATATGATGAATCGGGTGTTCCATGAAATCTTGGATCAATTTGTGGTAGTGTTCATCGATGATATTCTTGTGTACTCCCGTACCGAGAAAGATGACGATCGACATCTACAGATTGTGTTGCAAGTTCTGTTGGAAAATAAGCTTTATGCCAAGCTAAGTAAATGTGAGTTTTGGAACATGCAAGTGGTTTTCCATGGTCATGTTTTTTCGGCCGAGGGTATTCGTGTGGATCCGTAGAAAATTGAAGCTGTTGTAAATTGGAAGCAAGAAAAGTTGGTGTCAGAGGTTCGTAGTGTCCTAGGGTTGGCAGGATATTACCGATACTTTATGGATGTTTTCTCAAGGATTGCTGCTCCTTTGATGAATTTGATGCAAAAGGATGTGAGTTTTGAGTGGACGGAGTGTATACAACAAGCTTTTAATAAGTTGAAGGAAGCTTTGACACAAGCTTCAATCTTGATTCAACCTGATTCGAGGAAGGAGTTTGTTGTGTATAGTGATGTATCCTACATGGGTTTGAGGTGTGTGTTGATGCAAGAAGGAAGGGTAGTAGCTTATACATCTAGACAATTGAAGGTGCACGAGCGCAACTATCCTAAACATGATATTGAACTTGCGGTAGTGGTGTTTGCGTTAAAGATTTGGCGACATTATCTTTATGGTGAGAAGTGTACTGTGTATACGGATCACAAGAGTTTGAAATATCTGATGTCGCAAAAGGATTTGAATATTAGGCAAAGAAAATGGTTGGAGTTGCTTAAAGTTATGAGTTGACAATCGAGTATCATCTGGGAAAAGCTAATGTTGTGGCTGATGCCTTGAGTAGGAATGTTGCGGTTGAGTTGAGGGCAATGTTTGCTCAGTTGAGTGTAACGCATGATGGTGGTTTGTTTACTGAGTTGCAAGTAAGGCCATCATTGTTGCAATTGATCAAGGAGAAGCAACCATATGATGACTCCTCGGTACTACATGTTCAGGATATTATGGATGAAAATCAAACAGATTTTCGTTTTAGTGAGGAATGTGTTTTGTGTTATAAGGATCGGGTGGTGGTGCCGAAAGATAAAGAGCTGAGGCACATTCGATTCCTTTTGCTATGCATCCGGGGAGTATGAAGATGTGTCAGGACTTAAAGAATGAGTATTTTTGGGTTGGTTTGAAAAAGGATGTTACGAATTTTGTTGCTCGTTGTATGGTTTGTCAACTCCTTAAGGCAGAGCATCAGTTTCCTTCGGTGTTGTTGCAACCATTGAGAATTCTAGAATAGAATTATGAGAGAATTACCATGGATTTTGTGCCCGGTTTGCCTTTGACGCCATCAAAGAAGAATTCTATGTGGGTGATTGTAGAGAGGTTTACGAAGTGTGCACATTTTCTGGCTGTGCATACGACGTATACTTTGGATAAGTTGGCGGAGTTGTATATTGTTGAGATTGTGAGGTTGCACAGAGTGCCAAAGTCTATTTTATCAGATAGAGATCTGTGTTTTACAGCAAGGTTTTGGGAGTATTTGTATAGAGCTTTGGGTATGTTGCGCGTAATAAGTGCTACGCAATTGTGCAAGTATACACGTTGCAAGTTATAGTATAAAAGATATCGTCTCCACAGGGATTGGTGCCACTTCAAGAATCTAGTCTCTTGCACTATAAAAAGTAAAAACACAAATAAAGGATTATAGGAGTTTAACTAATAACTAATCTAGAAAGCAATAAAGTAAAAGAAAAGATGAGATCAAATGAGAGAGAGATAGGCCAGGTTATCATGAGTTGAGGTGTGATAGCCGATTGGATCATCTTGGTAAAAGAGTGCATGAGCAACTCAGTTGCCGTGGCAACTTGCACAACGGGGTTGCCTTGGCAACTAATCGATGGTTGCCTGGGCGACTAGTTGGGCAACTACTTGGGCGTCTGGGCAGCAACCTTCAGGGTTCGGCAGAGCGTTCTTCAATGGTTTCTTCTTATCCCTAAGTCGAAACTCTAGATACTTATGCATGCCTTGATAATACATCCCTGCGTGAATCAAGGGTGAACAACAACCAATCTTGCGCTCCTCTTAGCCGTTGAAATCCTTAACTTATTCCTAAGCCGGATTAATCTTCACCATCAATAGATTGAATAAAGATCATATTCATTCATTTCTTGAATCTAACTCTCCCGATATTAGATAAATAGATGATATCACGAGATCCTCTCCCAATTCACTCGCAAACAAGAATAAGAACCAAGAATGAATAAACCTTGAATAGAAAAGTGCAAACTCTTATTACCTAAACAAAAACCAATAGTTTCTCACAACCACAAAACACAATAACCATAGCCAAATAGATTTAGTTCATGGCTAGGTTCCAAAGAAAAACAAGATAAATAATCCCTAGCCTGAACCCAATCGAACAAGAAAGAAAAGGATGAAGAAGGAGGCTTGTCGAAATCCTCCTTGCCCTAGATGCTTGTCGAAAATTCTCTCCTCTTGCCTTCCTTGGAGTTGTCGAAATTCCCCTCTCTTGCTCTCTCTTGGATTGTCGAAATCTCCCTCTTATTTATAGGGCTAGGTCAAAGTCCTTCTTTGAGGAGGAAGTTAAGTTGGAATTAAATTATCTTTAAAGAATATAATTCTTTATTATAATTATATTCCTACTAGAACTTCTCCTATCTTCTTGGAATTTAATTCTTCTTTAATCTCTTCATGGAAATAAAATTCCTTTGGGATTGGGCTTTGCTCCACGTCATCTTGGGCTTGTCTAGTCATCAATTTCGACTACCATATCACCTTTGCTCTTGTCGACAATTGCCCCGCAACTGCTCTGCGTCTCCTTCATCGTTGCCACGCAACTAGCTCGGCATCTCCTTCATGCATTGCCCTGGCAACTAGCTCTAGCCTTGATTTGGCAAGTGATCCTGCACATACACACAAAACACACCAAAGCAACATCTTTTCCCACAAAACTACCAAGTTATGTAATAAAGCTCAACGATGGAAGAAAACATGGATTAATGCATGAATGGCTAATTATGCAACTAATATGAGCCTAAGTCTAACAATAATATGAGTAAAAAGGGTAAGAAAAATAGTACTTTTGAACACTTATCACACCCCCAAACTCGAACTATTGCTTGTCCTCAAGCAATGCAAACTCATAATTACCTGCCAAGACTTCAATTTTCACAAACTTAGCTTTGAACTTGATTTCAATTCTCTGAACTAGGGCACAAAGTATGATTGGATTTTTATTTTTCGGAAAATTTAGGAGTTACTCAGAATCAAACTATAATGCTTGCGAGTGTGTGCGGAGTTGTGTGCAAGTTGATTTTTCAGATTCTATGCAAACAAGAGGTTTTCAAATTACTTCATTGGGTTCTTTTTAACATGTTTTAACTAGAGCTAGTTTCGGGCACCTCTAGCGATCAATTTTTTTTACACATACTAGAGCCAGTTTCGGGCACCTCTAGTGATCAATTTTTTTTAGCACATGCTAGAGCCAATTTCGGGCACCTCTAGCATTCATCCAATTTTTATTCTAATCCCCCAATTTGTTAACTATCAACCTAAGTTCACTAGAATTCCTTAAATCAATCAAACCACAACAGTGTTTCATCAAATTTAGCATCATAGTAAAATTCTAAGTTTTTCCATGGTTATCCTAGAATAAAAATTCTATCAATTAAGTGCATTGGCAAAGTCATCATCGGATATTCATCAAATTTAAGCAACTCTTGTTCCAACTAAAGGCATGGCAAGCAATTTATGTATCCTAAATGTAATACTTAAGATGAATGTAACTAAACATGGTAACTACTAATAACAATCCCCCCAAACTCGAGTGAGGCATTGTCCTCAATGCATGCATTAAAGGAAAATAAAAATAACGAAAAATAAAATGCATACGAGGACTTACTCCGAGAGTTCGTCATCGTAGATGATTAGTTTCCTTTTGGTCGGTGTCTTGATTCTCTTGCTTGAACGCGATGGTTGTTTTCTTGTTGCCGGTGGTGGAATCGATCCTCGTACGGGGTTGTCCTCATCGTTCTCTTCATCAGTGTCATTGGCTTTTCGCTTGGAGGATTCAATTGGTGCGGCCTTTGTTGGTTCAATGGAGGACTTGTCCGAATCTGAAAAATCAGAAAATGATTCCGTAGGAGTTGATTCGGGCATAGGTGCTTTACATTTGGATTTTGCAGTGGTTGCCGGGATATCTTTAGCTTTGGTTGCCGTGGCATCTTCAGGGTTGGTTGCCGTGGCATCAGCTTGTGCAGGCACGATGTAGGTTGCAGTGGCATCATCTCGATGGGAAAGATTAGGAATGGCACGTGATTGTCTGGGTACTTTTCTAGGATGACTTGGGTGATGGCATTGTTGTGCTCCTTCATGTACCGCATGAACATTAGTTGTCGGTCTTCAATTTGCCTTAGGTGGCTTGCCAATGGGTGCAAGAGTGCTTCAAAGTGTCCCGGTGTTGATGGCCGAGTTGCCTGGGCGTTAGGTGCTTGGGCATTAGGGATTACCGGGGCGGCAGGAGTTGCCACGACAATTGGAGGCCTTGAAGATTTTCCCGGTGCCTCTCCCATTAGCTTTCAGATTTGTTCTTGATTCCAACCGGACTTTGGTAGGGCCTTTTCATCGGTGGACTCACTTGGGACATGCATCTCCTTGCAAAGATTAGAAATTAAGCAAGGGAAGAAAAGAGAACCCTTATCTTTTGAGCTGCATACTAAAATCTCATCGAAAATAATTTTTCCAATATTAATGATGCGATTATGTAAAATAGAATGATTAAGCAAAAGACGTGGTATATCAATGGTAGTATTGTGTGTGGTGGGCATTAAAGAAGTTTTAACAAACTTATTCCATAGTTTTGCCTCGGGTTTAAGCTGAAGGCAATTTACTGTGCCCTTGTATTTACCGTCGTTCCAATGAGTTCCCGGTTGAGTGAGTTCTTGAAGCACCTTGTCGAGTTGCTTAGGAGTGATTTGATCAACGAAGGCTTGATGCTTGTCCTTCTCAATGTAAAGCCCGTAAAAGGTGTTGACGTTTTCGGGACTTATGAGTATGGCCTTGTCACAAACAAAAACATAAGGATTATCCGGGTTAGGTGAGTGAGCATAGAATTCTCTTACCCATGAGATGTTACCCGGTTCCGGTTGATGGCAAAAGATTTGCCACTTTTGATGTGCAATCCTCTCGAAGATGAATGGTTCAAGGCCGAAATCTTGATGAAAGTTGGAGTATTCAAAGCCTTGTTCTTCATGAATCTTCCGGCTTTCAAACGTGGATTGAAATCTTTCTTGAACCACCGGTGTAGCAAACTTCTTGTATCTTGGTTCTTTGGAGGAACTTGGATGAACTAAAAATTTAATCTTGGATGCCATGGATGATCTTGGTTGTGAGTTTTGTAAAAACAAAGAAAAGAAAAGAAACTAAAAAGTTGCAAGATAAAAAGTAGGAATAGGTTAAGGGTGATGGGTTTTATAGAAAAGATAGGTGGTAAATATGGTGGTTGGGATTAGAGGAAAACGATAAAGGGTTTTGGTTTAGGGAGAGGGTGACGGCAAATTGGGAGTTAGATTCAGCCCATTAGTTTCCTTGTTGAAGTTGTTTTTTTTCTTGGATTAAAATTCCTCTTTATCTTGAGCTTTTTTTCCTACAATTCAAAGACAAATCAAATAAGGATTAAAATTAAAGATAAACTAATAAAGAAAATAAATAAAGATGTGTAATGGGATTCTTAAACTTAAAAAGATAAATAAATAAAAAAATCTATCCTAATAATAATCGGAAATAATAATAAAAAAAGAGTTCGAAAAATAAAAAATATTAATCGAGAAAAATAAAAAATAAAAATAAAAAATAAAAATAAAACTAAAATATCAAAGGGAGAGCATGCTCATGCATCTCCTAAGTTGACCACTTCTTTGTTACGTTCCAGATGGGCACCATTGTAGTGCTTCAATCTTTGTCCATTAACTTTGAACTCATTGTTGTCAGAGATGAACTTGATTATCACAACACTATGGGAGAATGGTTTGACGACTTCGAATGGTCCCGACCCTTTTGATTTAAGCTTTCTCGGGAAAAGTTTTAGCCGAGAATTGAATAAGAGAACTAGTTGCCCTGGCATGAATTGTCGCGGAAATAGTTTCTTGTCATGCCATGGCTTTGTTTTCTCCTTGTAGATTCGTGCATTGTTATAGGCGAATGCACATAATTCTTCTATCTCATTGAGGTCCAACAAACGCCTTTTTCCGGCACTTTCCCAATCCATATTCACGGTCTTGATTGCCCAGTATGCCTTGTGTTCGATTTCCACCGGTAGATGGCATGTTTTGCCATAGACAAGTCGGAAGGGGGACATACCTAAGGGTGTTTTGAATGCAGTGCGATATGCCCAAAGTGCGTCATCTAGTCTTAATGACCAATCCTTCCTAGAGGGATTTACAACTTTCTCGAGTATACCCTTCAATTCTTGGTTGGAAATTTCTGCTTGCCCGTTGGTTTGTGGGTGATATGCCGTGGCGATCTTGTGTGATATGCCGAAGCGTTGCAACATCTTGGCAATTAGTCTTTTGTCAAAATGCTTACCTTCGTCACTGATAATTGCTCTCGGCATCCCAAACCGTGTAAATATGTTTTTCTGCAAGAATCGTTGCACGGTCTTGGAATCGTTGTTGGGAACTGCAACTGCCTCAACCCATTTAGACACGTAGTCGACGGCCAGTAGAATGTAGAGGTTGCCGAATGAAGATGGGAAAGGTCCTATAAAATCGATCCCCCATACATCGAACAATTCCACCTCGATGATGTTCTGGAGCGACATCTCATGTCGTCTAGAGATATTGCCCGTCCTCTGGCAACGATCACATTGCTTATAAAAGTCTTGGGCATCTTTGTACAATGTTGGCCAATACAAACCGGATTGCAAAACTTTGGCCGCGGTACGAGTTCCTCCAAAATGTCCTTCATAGGGTGAAGAACGGCATTGTCGGAGTACATTCTGTTGCTCTTCTTTAGGGACACATCGGCGTATAACCTGATCTGCACATTGTTTAAACAAAAGAGGCCCATCCCAAAAGTAATGCTTAGCATCATGGCGGAACCGCTTCTGCCCTTGGTGAGTAATGCCATAAGGTAAAATACCACAAACAAGGAAATTAACTAAATCCTCGTACCAGGGTATTGCCGAGGCATGTGCTGCCATGGCGACTACTCCCAAAATTGCCGAGGTATGCGCGACAAGGGCTACTGCGGCGTCGAGAGTTATCGAGGCGTGTGCATCCATGGTTACCGAGGCGTTGAGGGTTACCGAGGCATGCGCGTCCATGGTTGCCGAGGCAACTAAAATTTGTTCATCCGGGAATGCATCGCATATCTCTAGATCCGCGTCCTCCTCCCTGTTGCGTTCTAAAAGTGATAAGTGGTCGGCCACTTGATTTTCTTTTCTTTTCCTGTCCTTAATTTCAATATCAAATTCTTGTAAAAGTAATATCCAACGTATTAAACGAGGTTTGGCATCCTTTTTAGCAAATAGATATTTGATTGCCGAATGGCCCGTATGAACAATTACCTTTGTAGCAATCAAATAGGATCAGAACTTGTCAAATGCGAAAACTACAGCTAGTAACTCTTTCTCCGTTGTTGTGTAATTCACTTGAGCACTATTAAGAGTTTTACTAGCGTAGTATATCACATGGAAGGTCTTACCTGCGCGTTGGCCTAGGACTGCTCCTACCGCGAAATCACTTGCATCACACATGAGCACAAAAGGTAGCGTCCAATCTGGTGGAACGACAATGGGTGCCAAGGCAAGATTTTCCTTTAGGGTTTCGAATGCTTGGGTGCAAGAATCATCAAAATTGAAGACTTTATCCTGTTCAAGCAAATTGCACAAGGGTTTAGTGATTTTAGAAAAATTATGAATGAACCTTTTGTAAAAACCTGTATGTCCAAGAAAACTTCGAATTCCTTTAACCGAACTTGGTGGGGGTAATCTCTCGATCACGTCCACCTTGGCTTTGTCTACTTCAATTCCCTTGGATGAAATCTTGTGGCCGAGCACTATTCCTTTATCTACCATAAAATGGCATTTCTCCCAATTGAGGACTAAATCAGTTTCTTCACATCTTGCCAACACCTTCTCTAAATTGCCGATGCAGCTATCGAAGCCATTACCAAAAACAGAAAAATCATCCATAAAGATCTCAAGGAAGTCTTCGACCATGTCTGAAAATAGTGCCATCATGCATCTTTGGAAGGTTGTCGGGGCGTTACACAATCTGAACGGCATCATTCGGAAGGCATAAGTACCATATGGGCATGTGAAGGTCGTCTTTTCTTGATCTTCTGGTGCTATGGCAATTTGATTGTAACCTGAATAACCATCAAGAAAACAATAAAAGGGTTTACCTGCAAGACGGTCAAGCATTTGATCAATAAAGGGTAATGGGAAGTGATCTTTCTTGTTGGCTTTCTTTAGCTTTCGATAATCCATACAAACCCTCCAACCGGTCACAGTCCTGGTTGGAACGAGTTCATTATTTTCATTACTTACCACCGTTATACCTCCCTTTTTCGGTACACATTGTACCGGACTTACCCATGTACTATCAGAGATATGGTATATAATGCCGGCGTCAAGCCACTTGATGATTTCTTTCATTACAACCCCTTTCATGACATGATTCAGTCTCCTCTGGGCCTCAATTGAAGGTTTGTGATCATCTTCCAACAAAATCTTGTGCATGCACACTACCGGGCTAATTCCCTTCAAGTCGGCAATTGTCCACCCTATTGCATTTTTGTGTAGCTTCAACATCTTGATCAACTTCTTTTCCTGCTCAGGCTGTAACTTAGAAGAAATAATTACAAGCAATGTATTATCGGTTCCTAAGTATGCATATTTTAGTTGCTCTGGCAATTGTTTCAACTCAAGAATCGGTGGTTGTTCAATAGAGGGTTTTTTCGAGTTTACCTTCCTTACCTGAGTAATCCAGTGGTTCAAAGTATATACTGTAATCACTCATTTTCACTTGTAAATATATATTAATATTGCATGTATATTTATTATATTATATGAATGTTACTAATATATATATAAGGTGTGGTGTGTGCATGTATATTATAAGCTATGTATGTATACGTATTAATGATGTATGTGTGTCGCGTATGTATCTAGAGTATAAGCGTATTTGATTAATATATATAGATGTTATGTTAATTATGGGTAGGATTATATGTACGTATGCCAATATGTTATACTTGTATAAGTATATGTTTGTATCATGTATGTGTATTGTTGTTATAATTATATTATTATTAATATTATTGGGTTGATAAAATGAAAAAAAAATTAAATATATTAAACCCAAATAAAAATTACAGTCCAAGTCCAAATATCATTACAAGGCCCAAACCCAAATCCTATCTAATTACAACTGTGTGTGCAGGTGGCTGTGGGCCGTTGGATCAAGATTTGATCCAACGGCCACGATCCAACCAAGAAGTCAAAAATATCTGCCAGCCGCGTGTTCCACACGTATGGACCGTTCGAGTGCCACACGCGCGTGTGGTCCACGCGCGGATGCTTTAATATCCCACGCGCGCGTAAGATCCACGCGTTCTGACTCCTCGACTGCGGAGCTCCACGTGGCAAGATCTGGAGCCGTCTCATCAAATCGAGGCTTCATCCAGGCCGTTCGTCCTTCAAGCCATCTCGACCGTTTGATCAGATCTAATCTAACGGCCGAGAATGCGTCTGGCCGCTGGCAGAACACCCATACCGCCACCACGCCGATATTCAACCCCCGTGTTCAGAACATGCCCAATACAACAAGCAACAAGTTGTCAGTTCAGATCTGAAAAAAGCAAGATGCAACTTGCACCAAAACAAAGACAAGGATATATATGAAACGGGGACTTTTGTAACAGGGGAGAGTTGTAACAGAGGGGGTAAAAAGAAAACAGAGTGGTAACAGAAATCTTGTAATACAAAACTGAAAGTTGTAACCATTCAAGTGAATCGAAAGAAAAGTCCAGTGGTAAATACTCGTTTCTTTTTTTATTTTTGCATGCATATACAAAAGAGGTAAACAGAAACAAAAAAAAGGGAGAGTCGTCTTACCGTCGTTGTTTGTGGGTTTTCCCTTCCTCAGTGATAAGCCTTTCGGCTTCTCCAAGCCTGATATGGTGAACTAAAGGGAGGGGAAGACCCCTGGTAGTTTTGTTTTAGGTTTAAAAGTGTTTTTTTGGTTCGTATTTCCTAGATCTAGGGCGAATAGAGGTGTATCCTCTGAATCCAACCTCGTATTCGTGTCGAGGATGGAAAGGGAGTTATTTTGGTGTATTTTGGAGGCTCGCCGGCACCGGTTAGCGGCGGCCGGCGGTGGAGAACACGGCGGCCGGTCGCCGGATTCTGGGTTTCATAAGATCAGTTGAGAGAAAATAAGAACGGGGCTGGGTTATGAAAACCGAAAAATGAAATGAAATGGTGAAAATTTGGTTTCGGTCTAAAAATAGCCTTTATATAGGTGTTATTATTTTTTTAATGGGTAAATCACACACTTAATCCTCTCGCGTTTCCAATATTTTCGTTTTTGTCTTGCCGCATGGTATAATTACAATCCTAGTCCCCCTGATATTTCAAAATCTTATAATCCAGTCCCTAAATTACACCGAATCAGTTTTCAAAATGGTAAAATTACGCCTTTAGCCATCCCGCATTTTTGAACTTTTCATTTTGGGTTTGCCCCTTGGTCCAAATACAACTTTGATCCTTCTAGGTTCTGTTTACTTCGCATTTTAGTCCTGAAATTACATATTATTGTTCTTTAATTTCTGCCACTGATTTTTATTTTTTTTTATTTCAGTCCTGTTTCTTTGTAAATACTCATGTTCGTATTATAATCGTATATGTTGATGTATTATATTGTTTTATTTTATGTCCCTCGTATATGCCTTGTATTTTATGTTTAAATATATATGTGTATTAAGCTTACGATAATTATATATTTTTTATCTGGTTATTTGTATTAAAGCATGTTGTGTTTTATTTGACTCGTAAACGACATGTTTTTGTATTCCTGTACGTATTGTATGTTTTCTTGGCTTTTAGCTTACGTGTTAGTGTGTCTTCTTTTATGTACGATATGTTGTCCCATATATGTTGAAATATGTTTTATTACTAGCATGTATGTCTTTTTGAAATATTTGTTCGTCTACATACGTAATTATTCTTGCCTTGTTATTCTGACTTGTTAAAGTTGTTTTTATCTATTATTTAGAATAATATGTATATATGCATGTTTTAGTCTAGTATATCATTTATGTTAGATTAGTATTCTGTTATGTCAATCTTTATTACATTTAAATATTTTGCCATGTTTTATATTTTTGCCACTAAGATTGCATATGATATATAAATTGTCAATGCGGTGCCCTTTTATCCGAGCGTAAACGGGGCCAATATCAGGCGTAGTGATAGTGGTTGGGCGTTTATTCTCGGATAACGGGGCCTTTAAAATTAATTCGCAATTATGACCGAATTTTAAAATAATCGTCACTTTAATCCGGAAAATCCAATATTAATAAAGCGGTAATTATTAAAGTACCAATTTTGGGCGGTGTGGGGGTGCTAATCCTTCCCCATCCGTAACCGACTCCCGAACCCAACATTTTTTGAATTTCTAGTTTTATGGTGTCCGGCCTACCTAAGTGGCCGGTGGCGACTCCATTTTTTTTAAAATGCGGTTTCTTTTAAAACCCCATGGAATAAATATTTTATATCCGAAAAATCAAAAACACCTTCGAAAATCCACCACTTTTTTTTAGCGATAAGAAAAAGACATCGCTACATATACCTGGTCGATTGACTAGCCAATTTGCCTCTTCTTGTTGTTCCTCATCGACCGGTTCTTCATACTCATCAGGTTCCTCTTGATCGGCAATGTAGTTGCCGAGGCAACTAAATTCCTCGTCGAAGTTAAACTCTGCCATGGTATGAAGAAGTTGGCATTCTTCTGGATCATCGGCATGCCTTAGTGTTTGGAACATATTTAGTTTAACTTGCTGGTCATTCACCCTCACTGTGAGTTCTCCCTTTTCAACATCGATCAAGGTTCTCCCTGTTGCTAGGAATGGTCTCCCGAGAATGATGGGTGCATGCTCATCTACTTCACAATCCAAAACAATAAAGTCAGCGGGAAAAATAAATTTATCAACTTTTACCAGTATGTCCTCGATTTTTCCCTCTGGATGCACATAGGATCTGTCGGCTTGCTGTAGCATAACTGTTGTAGGTTTTGCCTTCCCGATTCCTAGTTTCTGGAAAAACCGATTTAGGCATCAAGTTTATGCTAGCCCTAAGGTCGCATAGTGCTTTCCCGACATAGTGGTTTCCAATGGAACATGGTATTGTGAAACTTCCGGGATCTTTCAACTTGGGTGGCATACGATTGTGCAACATTGCCATGCATCCCTCTGTTGTGGCAACTATTTCAAACTCTCCTCGCCTTGTTCTCTTGGACACAATGTATTTAAGAAACTTGGCATAGTTCGGCATTTGTTCAATTGCTTCCACCAATGGCAAGTTGATGTGGACTTGCTTTAGGATATCAAGAAACTTCTTGAATTGATATTCTTGCTTTTGTCGCTTCAACCGTTGTGGGAATGGTGGTGGAAGTCGGATATCTTCGATCCTTTCATTAGTTTGAAACCTGATTGACGGCATTGCTAGGACAACTGGAGTTGCCGAGGCGTTATCAACTGGGGTTGCCGAGGCATGCTTATCGCAAGTTGCCGCGGCATCTTTATCGTTGGTTGCCGAGGCATGCTTATTGCCGGTTGCTGTGGCAATTCCTGGTTCAGCATCTGAGGCTTTGTTGCTAGGTTCGTCTTGATCTTTTTGTGGAGTTTTGTTTGATGAGCGGGTTTGAGCTTCTCTAAGTTGTTGGCCACTTCTAGTGGTGATTGCCTTACATTGCTCATGGCCAGTTCCTCTTGCGACTTCAGTATCGCTAGGTAAACCTCCTTGCGGTCTAGTATTCAGATTTTGAGCAAACTGTCCGACTTGATTTTCCAATGATTTGATTGCCGCCTCTTGGTTTTGCAATCTCATCTCGGTCCTGTTAATAAAAGCATCAGTTCTTTTTATGAAATTACTATTCTCAGCCATATAAGATTCAGTTTTCATCATAAAATCATTTAGAGAATTTTCCAAAGAACTAGATGTTGTCGGTTGTTGCTGCAGCAACTGTTGCCGTGGCATATTCAGCTGGAATCCCGATGCTTGTGCATTCTGATTGTTCTGGTTTAGAGCATTGTTGGGATTACTCCATGAAAAATTTGGGTGCTTCTTCCAAGCTGGATTGTATGTATTGGACATCACATTGTTGTTCCGATTGTAATTCCCCACATAGAAGATGGATTCCGGATTCTGCATACATTCAGAAGAATTATGGTCATCACCACATAACTCAAAAAAAGAATCCATTACCTTGACTTCATGTGTGTTTTTTGGTTTTTGCATGTTCTGGACCATCTTGGTTAAAGTGGCCAATTGTGCCGAAATTGAATCTGATGATCCTAGTTCATGTATTGTGGCTTGGCGTCTAACTCCTCATCTTCTAGTAGATGGGAATTGATAATCATTCTTGGCCAGCCTGTTTAAAATTTACATTGCTTCCTCCGGCGACTTATCTAGGAGTATGCCGTTTGCCGAGGAATCTAGCATCATCCTTGTTGGTGTATTCACGGCGTTGAAAAACATTGTTACCTGAGTCCACACCGGGAATCCGTGTAGGGGGAATTTGTGTAGAAGTTCTTTATATCGCTCCCAAGCCTCGTACATGGATTCATCATCTGCCTGCCAAAAACAAGTAATGTCGTTACGAAGCTTATCAATCAAATTTGGAGGATTAAATCGAGTAAGGAAATCACGACAAAGATCGGTCCAAGATGCTATTGATCCGGCAGGAATGCTATTCAACCATGCTTTCGCCCTATCCGTCAATGAATAGGGGAATAATCTTAATCGTAAGACATCGGGGGTGACTCCGTGTATTTTGAACGAGTTGCAAATCTTGAGGAAAGATTTCAGATGTTGCCGTGCATCTTCAGTTGCTGAGCCACCAAACTGACCAATTGTGTTGATCATATTACACATTATCGGTTTTAACTCAAAGTGGTCGGCTTCGATTTCAGGTGCGACAACTCCTGGATTAAGTCCATCAAGATCTTCTTCAAGATAGTCTCGAATAGTTATGTTTCGTGCAAGAATCACTTATCCTCCTGCTGGAACATCTTGATTCATATTGCCGTCTTGATTAGCCATTGCTACTCTTATCCTTCATCTAAGTCTTTGTAAGGTTCGTTCGATTTCTGGATATAAGGGATATTCTGGTGTAGTCGGTCTCGCCCTGGTCATATACCAATGCAAAACCAAAGTTTGTTAGCCCTTTGAATCTTAAACAAGAAAAGTAAAAAGAAAGTGCAAGAAAATAAAAACAAAGTCGCTATTGCCAATCCCAAGCAACGGCGCCAAAAACTTGTTGCGCGTAATAAGTGCTACGCAATTGTGCAAGTATACACGTTGCAAGTTATAGTATAAAATATATCGTCTCCACAGGGATTGGTGCCACTTTAAGAATCTAGTCTCTTGCACTGTAAAAAGTAAAAACACAAATAAAGGATTATAGGAGTTTAACTAATAACTAATCTAGAAAGCAATAAAGTAAAAGAATAAATGAGAACAAATGAGAGAGATAGGCCAGGTTATCGTGAGTTGAGGTGTGATAGCCGATTGGATCATCTTGGTAAAAGAGTGCACGGGCAACTCAGTTGCCGTGGCAACTTGCACAATGGGGTTGCCTTGGCAACTAATCGATGGTTACCTGGGCGACTAGTTAGGCAACTAATTAGGCGTATGGGCAACAACCTTCAAGGTTCGATAGAGCGTTTTTCAATGGTTTCTTCTAATCCCTAAGTCAAAACTCTATCTACTTGTGCATGCCTTGATAATACATCCCTGCGTGAATCAAGGGTGAACAACAACCAATCTTGCACTCCTCTTAGCCGTTGAAATCCTTAACTTATTCCTAAGCCGGATTAATCTTCACCATCAATAGATTGAATAAAGATCATATTCATTTGTTTCTTGAATCTAACTCTCCTGATATTAGATAAGTAGATGAAATAACGAGATCCTCTCCTAATTCACTCGCAAACAAGAATAAGAACCAAGAATAAATAAACCTTGAATAGAAAAGTGCAAACTCTTATTACCTAAACAAAAACCAATAGTTTCTTACAACCACAAAACACAATAACCATAGCCAAATAGATTTAGTTCATGGCTAGGTTCCAAATAAACACAAGATAAATAATCCCTAGCCTGAACCCAATCGAACAAGAAAGAAAATGATGAAGAAGGAGGCTTGTCGAAATCCTCCTTGCCCTAGATGCTTGTCGAAAATTCTTTCCTCTTGCCTTCCTTGGAGTTGTCGAAATTCCTCTCTCTTGCTCTCTCTTGGATTGTCAAAATCTCCCTCTTATTTATAGGGCTAGGTCAAAGTCCTTCTTTGAGGAGGAAGTTAAGTTGGAATTAAATTATCTTTAAAGAATACAATTATTTATTATAATTATATTCCTACTAGAACTCCTCCTATCTTCTTGGAATTTAATTCTTCTTTAATCTCTTCATGGAAATCAAATTCCTTTGGGATTGGGCTTTGCTCCACGTCATCTTGGGTTTGTCTAGTCATCAATTTCAACTACCATATCACCTTTGCTCTTGTCGACAATTTCCCTGGCAACTGGCTCGGTGTCTCCTTCATGCATTGCCTTGGCAACTAGCTCGACATCTTCTTCATGCATTGCCCTGGCAACTAGCTCTAGCCTTGACTTGGCAAGTGATCCTGCTCATACACACAAAACACATCAAAGCAACATCTTTTCCCACAAAAACTACCAAGTTATGTAATCAAGCTCAACGATGGAAGGAAACATGGATTAATGCATGAATGGCTAATTATGCAACTAATATGAGCCTAAGTCTAACAATAATATGAGTAAAAAGGGTAAGAAAAATATTACTTTTGAACACTTATCACACCCCCAAACTCGAACTATTGCTTGTCCTCAAGTAATGCAAACTAGCAATTACCTGCCAAGACTTCAATTTTCACAAACTTAGCTTTGAACTTGATTTCAATTCTCAAAACTAGGGCACAAAGTATGATTGGCTTTTCATTTTTCGGAAAACTTAGGAGTTACTTGGAATCAAACTATAATGCTTGTGAGTGTGTGCGGAGTTGTGTGCAAGTTGATTTTTCAGATTCTATGCAAACAAGAGGTTTTCAAATTACTTCATTGGGTTCTTTTTAACATGTTTTAACTAGAGCCAGTTTTGGGCACCTCTAGTGTTTTGCTTTTAGTTTTATTCGACTAGAGCCGATTTCGGGCACCTCTAGCAATCAATATTTTTTAGCACATACTAGAGCCAGTTTCGGGCACCTCTAGCAATCAATTTTTTTAGCACATGCTAGAGCCAATTTCGGGCACCTCTAGCATTCATCCAATTTTTATTCTAATCCCCCAATTTGTTAATTATCAACCTAAGTTCACTAGAATTCCTTAAATCAATCAAACCACAACAGTGTTTCATCAAATTTAGCATCATAGTAAAATTCTAAGTTTTTCCATGGTTATCCTAGAATAAAAATTCTATCAATTAAGTGCATTGGCAAAGTCATCATCGGATATTCATCAAATCTAAGCAGTTCGTGTTCCAACTAAAGGCATGGCAAGCAATTTTATGTATCCTAAATGTAAAACTTAAGATGAATGTAACTGAACATGGTAACTACTAATAACAATCCCCCCCCAAACTCGAGTGAGGCATTGTCCTCAATGCATGCATTAAAGGAAAATAAAAATAACAAAAAATAAAATACATACGAGGACTTACTCCGAGAGTTCGTCATCGTGGATGATTAGTTTCCTTTTGGTCGGTGTCTTGATTCTCTTACTTGAACGCGATGGTTGTTTTCTTGTTGCCGGTGGTGGAATCGATCCTCGTATGGGGTTGTCCTCATCATCATGTTCATCAGTGTCATTGGCTTTTCGCTTGGAGGATTCAATTGATGCGGTCTTTGTTGGTGCAATGGAGGACTCGTCCGAATCTGAAAAATCAAAAAATGATTCCGTAGGAGTTGATTCGGGCATAGGTGTTTTACCTTTGGCTTTTGCAGTGGTTGCCGGGATGTCTTTAGCTTTGGTTGCTGTGGCATCTTCAGGGTTGGTTGCCGTGGCATCAGCTTGTGCAGGCACGATGTAGGTTGTCGCGGCATCATCTGTTGCGGTTGCCGTGGTGACTATTTCATTGGGTGCCGGGGCAAGGATCTCGGCATGAAAGATTGGGAACGGCACGCGACTGTCCGGGTACTTTTCTAGGATGACTTGGGTGATGGCATTGTTGTGCTCCTTCATGTACTGCATGAACATTAGTTGTCGGTCTTCAATTTTCCTTAGGTGGCTTGCCAATGGTTGTAAGACTTCTTCAAAGTGTCCCAGGGTTGATGGCCAAGTTGCCCGGGTGTTAGGTGCTTGGGCATTAGGGATTGCCGGGGCGGCAGGAGTTGCCGCGGTAATTGGAGGCCTTGAAGATTTTCCCGGTGTCTCTCCCATTAGCTTTCGGATTTGTGCTTGATTCCAACCGGACTTTGGTAGGGCCTTTTCATCGGTGGACTCACTTGGGACATGCATCTCCTTGCAAAGATTAGAAATTAAGCAAGGGAAGAAAAGAGAACCCTTATCTTTTGAGCTATATACAAAAATCTCATCACAAATAATTTTTCCAATGTTAATGATGCGATTATGCAAAATAGAATGTATGAGCAAAAGACGTGGTATATCAACGGTAGTATTGTGTGTGGTGGGCATTAAAGAAGTTTTACCAAACCTATTCCATAGTTTTGCCTCGGGTTTAAGCCGAAGGTGATTTACCGTGCCCTTGTATTTACCGTCGTTCCAATGAGTTCTCGGTTGAGTGAGTTCTTGAAGCACCTTATCGAGTTGCTTGGGCGTGATTTGATCAACGAAGGCTTGATGCTCGTCCTTCTCAATGTAAAGCTCGTAAAAGGTGTTGACATTTTCGGGGCTTATGAGTATGGCCTTGTCACGAACAAAAACATAAGGATTATCCGAGTTAGGTGAGTGAGCATAGAATTCTCTTACCCATGAGATGTTGCCCAGTTCCGGTTGATGGCAAAAGATTTGCCACTTTTGATGTGCAATCCTCTCGAAGATGAATGGTTCAAGGCCGGAATCTTGATGAGAGTTGGAGTATTCAAAGCCTTGTTCTTCATGAATCTTCCGGCTTTCAAACTTGGAGTGAAATCTTTCTTGAACCACCGGTGTAGCAAACTTCTTGTATCTTGGTTCTTTGGAGGAACTTGGATGAACTAAAAATTTAATTTTTGATGCCATAGATGATCTTGGTTGTGAGTTTTGTAAAAACAAATAAAAGAAAAGAAAAGAAACTAAAAAGTTGCAAGATAAAAAGTAGGAATAGGTTAAGGGTGATGGGTTTTATAGAAAAGATAGGTGGTAAATATGGTGGGTGGGATGAGAGAAAGATGAAAAAGAGGGTTTTGGGTTAGAGGAAGTGTGACGGCAAGGGGGGTTTGATTAGGGTAAGTTGGAGGCTTTCTATAGACCTTAGATTCAGCCCATTAATTTCCTTGTTGAAGATGTTTTCCTTCTTGGATTAAAATTCCTCTTTATCTTGAACTCTTTTCCTACAATTCAAAGACAAATCAAATAAGGATTAAAATTAAAGATAAACTAATAAAAGAAAATAAATAAAGATGTGTAAAGGGATTCTTAAACTTAAAAAAAATTATCCTAAAAAATATAATAATAATCGGGAAAAATAAAAGAAAATAGTTCGAAAAAACTAATAAATAATAATAATAATAATAATAATAATAAATTAATCGAAAATAATAAAAATAATTAAAAAAAATAAAAAAAATAAAATATCAAAGGGAGAGCATGCTCATGCATCTCCTAAGTTGACCACTTCTTTGTTACGTTCCACATGGGCACCATTGTAGTGTTTCAATCTTTGTCCATTAACTTTGAATTCATGGTTGTCAGAGATGGACTTGATTATCACAACACCATGGGAGAATGGTTTGACGACTTCGAATGGTCCCGACCATCTTGATTTCAGTTTTCCCGGGAAAAGTTTTAGCCGAGAATTGAATAGGAGAACTAGTTGCCCTGGCTTGAATTGCTGTGGCAATAGCTTTTTGTCATGCCATTACTTTGTTTTCTCCTTGTAGATTCGTGCATTGTTTTAGGCGAGTGCACGGAATTCTTCTATCTCGTTAAGGTCCAACAAAAGCTTTGTCCGGCACTTTCCCAATCCATATTCACTGTCTTGATTGCCCAGTATGCCTTGTGTTCGATTTCCACCAGTAGATGGCATGTTTTACCATAGACAAGTCAGAAGGGGGGACATACCTAAGGGTGTTTTGAATGAAGTGCGATATGCCCAAAGAGCGTCATCTAGTCTTAATGACCAATCCTTCCTAGAGGGATTTACAACTTTCTCGAGCATACCCTTCAATTCCTGGTTGGAAATTTCTGCTTGCCCGTTGGTTTGTGGGTGATATGCCGTGGTGATCGTGTGTGATATACTGAAGCGTTGCAACATCTTGGCAATTAGTCTGTTGTCAAAATGCTTGCCTTCGTCATTGATAATTGCTCTCGGCATCCTAAACCGTGTAAATATGTTTTTCTGCAAGAATTGTTGCACGGTCTTGGAATCGTTGTTGGGAACTGTAGCTGCCTCAACCCATTTAGACACGTAGTTGACGGCAAGTAGAGTGTAGAGGTTGCCGAATGAAGATGGGAAAGGTTCCATAAAATCGATCCCCTATACATCAAACAATTCCACCTCGATGATGTTCTGGAGCGGCATCTCATGTCGTCTAGAGATATTGCCCGTCCTCTGGCAACGATCACATTGCTTGTAAAAGTCTTGTGCATCTTTGTACAATGTTGGCCAATACAAACCGGATTGCAAAACTTTGTCTGCGGTACGAGTTCCTCCAAAATGTCCTCCATAAGGTGAAGAATGGCATTGCCAGAGTACATTCTATTGCTCTTCTTCAGGGACACATCGGCATATAACCTGATCTGCACATTGTTTAAACAAAAGAGGCTTGTCCCAATAGTAATGCCTAGCATCATGGCAGAACCGCTTCTTCCCTTGGTGAGTAAGGCCATAAGGTAAAATACCACAAACAAGGAAATTAACTAAATCCGCGTACCAGGGTATTGCCGAGGCATGTGCTGCCGTGGTGACTGCTCCCAAAATTGCCGAGGCGTGCGCGTCAAAGGCTGCTGCGAAGTCGAGAGTTGCCGAGGCGGGCGCGTCCATGGTTGCCGAGGCGTGCGCGTCCATGGTTGCCGAGGCGTCGAGGGTCGCCGAGGCATGCGCATCCATGGTCATCGAGGTAACTAAAAGTTGTTCATCCGAGAATGCATCGCATATCTCTAGATCCGCGTCCTCCTCCCTATTGACTTCTTGTGTAGCATCAACATTTTGATCAGCTTCTTTTCCTGGTCGATTGACTAGCCAATTTTCCTTTTCTTGTTGTTCCTCTTTGACCAGTTCTTCATACTCCTCATGTTCCTCTTGTTCGGCAATGTAGTTGCCGAGGCAACTAAATTCCTCAGCGAAGTTAAACTCTGTCGTGGAATGAAGAAGTTGGCATTCTTCTGGATCATCGTCATGCCTTAGTGTTTGAAACACATTTAGTTTAACTTGCTAGTCATTCACCCTCATTGTGAGTTCTCCCTTTTCAACATCGATCAAGGTTCTCCCTGTTGCTAGGAATGGTCTCTCGAGAATGATAGGTGCATGCTCATCTGCTTCACAATCCAAAATAATAAAGTCAGCGGGAAAAATAAATTTATCAACTTTTACCAGTATTTCCTCGATTTTTCCCTCTGGATGCACATAGGATCTGTCGGCTAGCTGTAGCATAACTGTTGTAGGTCTTGCCTTCCCGATTCCTAGTTTCTGGAAAACCAATTTAGGCATCAAATATATGCTAGCCCCAATGTCGCATAATGCTTTCCCGATATAGTGGTTTCCAATGAAACAGGGTATTGTGAAACTTCCGGGATCCTTCAACTTGGGTGGCATACGATTGTGCAACATTGCCATGCATCCCTCTGTTGCGGCAACTGTTTCAAACTCTTCTAGCCTTGTTCTCTTGGACACAATTTCTTTAAGAAACTTGGCATAGTTTGGCATTTGTTCAATTGCTTCCACCAATGGCAAGTTGATGTGGACTTGCTTTAGGATATCAAGAAACTTCTTGAATTGATATTCTTGCTTTTGTCGCTTCAACCTTTGTGGGAATGGTGGTGGAAGTTGGATATCTTTGATCCATTCATTGGTTTGGAACCTGATTGACGGCATTGCCGGGACAACTGGAGTTGCCGAGGCATTATCAATTAAGGTTGCCGAGGCATGCTTATCACAAGTTGCCGAAGCATCCTTATCGTCGGTTGTCGAGGCATGCTTATTGCCAGTTGCCGAGGCAATTCCGGTTCAGCATCTCTAAGTTACTATTCTAGTCTTGATCTTTTTGTGGAGTTTTGTTTGATGAGCGGGTTTGAGCTTCTCTAAGTTGTTGACCACTTCTAGTGGTGATTGCCTTACATTGCTCATGGCCAGTTACTCTTGCAACTTCAGTATCGCTGGTAAACCTCCTTGTGGTCTACTATTCAGATTTTGAGCAAACTGTCCGACTTAATTTTCCAATGATTTGATTGCCGTCTCTAGGTTTTGCAATCTCATCTCGGTCCTATTAATAAAAACATAAGTTCTTTTTATGAAGTTACTATTCTCAGCCATATAAGATTCAGTTTTCATCATAAAAACATTTAGAGAATTTTCCAAAGAACTAGATGTTGTCGGTTGTTGCTGCGGTAACTGTTGCCGTGGCATATTCTGCTGGAATCTCGATGCTTGTGCATTCTGATTGTTCTAGTTTAGAGCATTGTTGGGATTACTCCATGAAAAACTTGGGTGCTTCTTCCGAGCTGGATTGTATGTATTGGACATAACATTGTTGTTCCAATTGTAATTCCCCACGTAGAAGCTGGATTCCGGATTCTGCATATATATATTTGCTTATTGTTTATATATACATATACATATACATATACATATACATATACATATACATATACATATACATATACATATACATATACATATACATATATGAAACTATACATTGTTTACTGATTATATATATATTGTTTTCATTATCTTTTTATTTATATATATTATTCTTTCACACCTTGACTATCGGATAACATGTGGACTGAAATTTGTTGGATTTTGCATACATGTTTATTGTTTTTGTAACACTCCTAAAAATGAATAAAGATAAAAAAAAAACGAGGAAAGTGTTGTCAATGGGATTTAAAACTATGACACCTTGAATGGAGAACCCTTGACTTAACCATTTGAGCTAAGACCATCTCTAGGTATGAATTACCTCAATTTATATTTAAACTATACTTATGTTTGAACCAATAATTATTAAATAAAGCCTAGTTGACCCCCAACCACATTATTGGTCTTCGCTGCATATCTGAATACCGAGAGAGATCCAGAAAATTGCAAATCTCTCCAACAACCACCATCATTGATCTCGGCCATCGCCGGTACATGGTCGTCACCTACAATGCCATCATGATCATCGTTGCCTCATGATCAAAACCATGTCCTTCACTCTCGCAAATCTTTCGTGGGCTGCTGTAAATCTTGCATCAAAGCTTCGTCAGCAATGGCATAGCCACATGTATGAACTTTTCAAAGTTCACGCATTTAGCTTCAATTTTCTTAATTTTTATGAATTAGTCCTTAAATTTTATAATTTGTGCCCACCCTGAAATTTTGAGATTTTTATGACTTTTGCCCACCCTCAAAAATATTTTAACTTGTGCCCACTGTAGCGATGTCCTCTTCGCTAAAAAACGAGTTTTCGAAGTGTTTGTGAATTTTTCGGATATAAAATGTTTATTCCGTGGGGTTTTAAAAAAACCGCATTTTATTTAAAAATTAGAGTCGCCACCGGCCACTTAGGTAGGCCGGACACCATAAAACCATAGATTTAAAAACTGTTGGGTTCGGGAGTCGGTTACGGATGGGGAAGGATTAGCACCCCCACACCGCCCAAAATTGGTACTTTAATAATTATCGCTTTATTAATATTGGATTTTCCGGGTTAAAGTGACGATTAGTTTAATATTCGGTTATAATTGCGAATAAATTTTAAAGGCCTCGTTATCCGAGGGTAAACGCCCAACCACTATCACTACGCCTGATACTGGCCCCGTTTACGCTCGGATAAAAGGACACCGCATTGACAATTTATATTCCATTATGCAACCTTAGAAAGCAAAATGAATACAAAGCGATAAAAATATAAATAAATACTAATATAATAAAATAATAATCTAACATAAATAAAATACTAATCCGAAACATGCATATATAAATATTAATCTAACTCATAAATAAAAACATATCTAGCATAAATAAAATACTAACATTCATTAATATTATTCTAACACATAAATAAAAACAAATTCAACATAAATAAAATACTATTCTAAAACATACATACATAAATATTAATCTAACTCATAAATAAAAACATATCTAATATAAATAAAATACTAACATTCATAAATATTAATTTAAAACACAAATAAATATTATTCTAACACATAAATAAAAACGAATCTAACATAAATAAAATATTAATATAAAACACAAATTTAAAACATATTAAATACTAATCTAAAACATAAACATACAAACTAAAAAATAAGACTACAATTTTAAAATAACTAATACTTCATTAAATTATAAAAATTACAACACTAATAAAAAGGAAAGAAAATATACCTAACTAGGAGCTCGAATGACGAACCCAAACTGAACCCCACCGGGATCTACCACGACCTCTCCAAAAATATTAACTAGATCGGATCCAAAATAGGACCCCGATCGAATGTTGGATCGAATCAACTGGGGTCGAGGGCACTGCCCCCAACCCCGGCCAGCCTTGCGGCCGGGCTAGATCCCAATTGGGGAGCCAATTTGCTTTTCCAATTTCATGGCCATTTCCTTGGCAATTCGGCGTGCTTTTCGGGAGTGAAATTGGCTGCCCCCATGCCTTGTATTTATAGGCATGGGGTGGGTGAAATGGGGTGACGTGGAGCAACATGCTCCACGTATTTTTTTTCCTTTTTTATATTTAATATATATATTTTTTGATAATATATTTATTATTATTATTTTTTCATTAATTTTATATTAATAATAATATTATTAAAATAATACTAATAACACTAAAACCCGGTCAAAAATGAGTGATTACAGTTGCCCCTCTTTGCTTGTTCTTGTGAAACGAGGACAAAGCAAAGATCAAAAGCACTCATTTTTGACCTACTTTCTTGTCTTTGGCTTCGAAATCACATGTTCTTCTGGAACCCTCCGCTTTTCCTTAGCTGAATCTTCAAGCTGGTAAGCTCTTCCTATATAGAACTTCTTCACCTTCTGATCTTGGAACTATAGGTCCTCCCTATATAGAACCTTTCATTCTGAAGCCTCGAGTTATGAGTCCCTCCTATATAGAACTTTTCATTCTGAGACGGTAAAGCTTGGAGTCCTTCCTATATAGAACTCTTCACCTTCAACGCTGGTTTCTCCTATATAAAACCTTTTGCGTCGCTGATGGATTCTTCCGACTAGGAGTTCCTCCTGTATAGAACTGCTAGTCTTCAAATCCTGGAGCCGTCAGTCCTTCCTATATAGAACTTTTAGCTTCTGAAATCTCAGAGCTACAAGTTCTTCCTATATAGAACCTTTCACTCTAAGACAGTAAAGCTTGGGGCCCTTCCTATATAGGACTCTTCGCTTTCAACACAACAGGTTTTCCCTATATAAAACCTTGTGTATCATGGGTGAATTCCTTCGGCTGGGAGTTCTTCCTATATAGAACTACTAGTCTTCACCCTGGAGCCGTCAGTCCTTCCTATATAGAAATTTTAGCTTCTGAAATCTCGGAGCTACGGGTTCTTCCTATATAGAACCTCTCACTCTAAGACAGTAAAGCTCGGAGCCCTTCCTCTATAGGACTCTTCACCTTCAACACAACGAATTTTCCCTATATAAAACCTTATGTGTCATGGGTGAATTCCTTCGACTGGGAGTTCTTCCTATATAGAACTGCTAGTCTTCACCCTGGAGCTGCAAGCCCTTCCTATATAAAACTTTCAGCTCCTGAAGCCTCGGAGCGGCAGATTCTTCCTACATAGAACCTCTCGCTACGGGAGCTTGAAAATATAGGCCCTTCCTATATAGAACCTTTATCTTCAAATTTTTCTTTTCTCTTTTTCCTTTTTTTTCCTTTTTCTGCTCTTTTTTTTTTCTTTTTCTTCCTTTTCTCTTCTCTTCTTTTTTCTATCTCGATTTTTTTAACAAGGTTGTTGATATCTTTGGACTTACGCTACTAAGGCAGCCGCATCATGCCCGAATGACTTATCACCAGGCTCGAAAGACTTACTGGTGGCCCGAAGGACTTAACACCGTGCTCGAAGGACTTACCGATGACCCAAAGGATTTAACATATGGGCCTCACGCTGTTATGGCTGTCGATTTTTTTGGACTTACGTTGCTAAGGCTGCCGAAATCTTTCTTCAAAATTTGGGATTCACGCCGAAAATGGCTACCGACCTTTCTTCAGATTTGGGGATTCACGCTGAAAATGGCTACCGATCTTCTAATTTTGGGGACTCATGCCGAAGGTGGCTGCTAAACTTTCTTCAAATTTTAGGGACTCATGCCGAAGGTGGCTGCCAAACTTTCTTCAAATTTTAGGGACTCACGTCGAAGGTGGCTGCCAAAACTTTCTTAAAATTTTGGGGACTCACGCCGAAGGTGGCTGCCAAACTTTCTTCAAATTTTAGGGACTCACGCCGAAGGTGGCTGCCAAACTTTCTTCAAATTTTAGGGACTCACGCCGAAGGTGGCTGCCAATCTTCTAATTTTGGGGACTCACGCCGAAGGTGGCTGCCAAACTTTCTTCAAATTTTAGGGACTCACGCCGAAGGTGGCTGCCAAAACTTTCTTCAAATTTTAGGGACTCACGCCGAAGGTGGCTGCCAAAACTTTCTTCAAATTTTAGGGACTCACGCCGAAGGTGGCTGCTAAACTTTCTTCAAATTTTAGGGACTCACGCCGAAGGTGGCTGCCAAAACTTTCTTCAAATTTTGGGGACTCACGCCGAAGGTGGCTGCCAAACTTTCTTCAAATTTTAGGGACTCACGCCAAGGTGGCTGCCAAAACTTTCTTCAAATTTTAGGGACTCAAGCCGAAGGTGTCTGCCAAAATGTTTCTTCAAATTTTGGGGACTCACGCCGAAGATGGCTGCCAAAACTTTCTTCAAATTTTGGGGACTCACGCAGAAGGTGGCAGCCAAAACTTTCTTCAAATTTTAGGGACTCGCGCCGAAGGTGGCTGCCAAAATCTTTTTTCAAATTTTGGGACTCACGCCGAAAATGGCTGCCAAAACTTTCTTTAAATTTGGGGACTCACGCCGAAGGTGGCTGCCAAAATCTTATTCATTTAATGAAATCCACTTTTTAATACTCTTTGATAATTCTTCAAGTACCTGTCCAAAACAAGCAAAAATTGACATGCCCCTATCTATATGATGCATGCAATGTAATGCTTTCTTTCTCCTCTTTTTCTTTTTTCTCTTTTCTCTTTTCTCTCTTCTCATTTTCTTTTTCTTTTTCCTTTTTTCTTTTTTCACTTTCTCTTTCTTTCTCTCTTTTTCTTCTTTTTCTTTCAGCCTTTTTTTTATTCTAAAGTCTTACACCCTGAAAGTTCGTTCCTCAGATTTCTTCATCTCTTTACTGCTTCACTGTATGCTCTTAAATCCTCATTTGAACCTGCTTTTAAACCTTTTGTGCTGAAGGCTTTCTTGTCTTCAGGGTTATCACCCGTCTTCATAAATGATCCTCCGGTTCTTATATTATTTTTATAAGAACCCTTGTCATCTTCTTCGCTTGGCGTTGCCCCATTCAACCACGGGCTCCACTGCTTTGAATTTTCTGACCCATCATACAGAGCCTTGATCTATTTCTAGTTACTAGGGTGAGCCAAAATGCTTCCATCCCTTGAGCTCATCCTTGATCTTCTCGTAGCATTTCGACGGGAACTAACTCTCGGTCCCTATGCTTTAAATCTCATCATCATTCATTTTTAAAGTAAGGCAATTTACTTGTGTATATTTCAAAAAATAATGATTGTTTGAAAAGATAGCAATCATTTTGAAAATCACAACTTGGACGGGATACCAAACATTTTGAAAACATTGTTTGGAAAAAATGGTAAACATCTTTTTCTTTTCTTCTTCTTTTTTAAGGACCAAACAATTTTTTTAATAAAATAATGCTTGGAGAATGGTAAACAAAATTCGAAATGTATTGTCAAACATTTTTAAAAACTAATGTTTGGCGGAAATGGTAAACATCAAAACTTTGGGAAAAAATGTCAAACCTTTTAAAACCTTTTGCCCCCGAAATATCAAACACCATAGTGCATATGCTTCAAGTTGCCAGAGATCAACTCTAATGAAGCGCATATTTAGAAAATCTTGACCATTGTGGAGATATATGCCAATGTATAGTTTCTTCTGGTCTAATAGGCTTTTGAGAGGAACAACCCTACCTAGTTTCTACCCCGTTTAAGGTGGCGCTCTTAACCTCACTATCTCACCATGCCTCATCCTTCCTTTATTTGGGTGTCGATCAAGCACTTCGAAGTTTGACGTTCCTTGAAGCAAAGTTAATCCTTATAGGCGGAATGAAATCTGAAGACATTCTCATTCAACTTGGATATCTATGGATGACCAGAATAGTCTTTGGGGCTTGTAATGTAGGCTTTGGTTTATGGTTAAGTGAAATAGTATTTCTGTACTTGTGTAACTTGGATATGCCCATTATTCCTTCCCTTTTTGGATCACTCTAGACTGCCCGTTTTCGGGTTTTCACCCTAGAGTTCATTTCCTTTCTTTTTACTGTAGGCTGCATTGCATTCTGGCTATATACTGATGTTCGTTTTCTGTTTAAGAATGTTTGATCCTCCAAAACTCCTTAAAACTGAGATTTCTTGAATGAAGGACTACGAATACATTTATGGGAATTCTTGTGATTGGCACGCCCAGATAAAATATTTTCTTTCTTTCTTCTTTTTTCTTTTTTCTTTTCTTCTTTTTCACTTTTTCTCTTGGATCGCTCTAGACTGCCCATTTTTGGGTTTTCACCCTAGAGGTCACTTCCTTCTTTTGTACCTTCGGATCAGTGTATTTTGGTTGGATATCGATGCCAGTAGGCTCAGACAGACTACTCTTTTTCGTCATTTTCAGGATCACTCTAGACTGCCCATTTTTGGGTTTTCACCCTAGAGGTCATTTCCTTTTTCGAAATTGGCAATCTTCGGGCTGACTTGTCTTGACTTGGCTTCAATTCGAGCTTCTATATTAATTTTTAAAACTGATGTTTACTTGAAATGTGGATTCCTTCTGTCTCTTGCTCATAGTTGAAGTCTCGTTCTTGTATTGTTTGATATGTGTGTGAAACATATACAATATTCTTTCTTTCTTTTTCTTTTTTCCTTTTTCTTTTCTTTTTTCTTCTTTTTTTCTCTCTCTTTCTTCTTTTTTTATTTTATTTCTTCTTTTCTTCTCTTTTTTGTTTTGTTTTGTTTTTCTTTTTTGTTTTAGACTGCCCATTTAGGGTTTTTAGCATTGAATCTCTTTCTTCTTATTCGAGTCTATAAATGTATCCTCGAATCAACACGTATCTATATTGGGTATTGATGATATATTCTGCTCGAAGTTACTTGCCTTTCTGTAGCTCTTCTGATATTTACTCGATCTGGATTGCTTCGTCCTTCTGATTACCATTTTTCTTCTTTTCTTTGGTTTCTCGTTTGGACATATCCTTGTTTTCAACCACTTTCTTCTGATGATTTTTCTGATCTTCGTATCCAATCTGTCTAGACTCATCTCAGTCTTCTGGTAAAGTAAAAAAATATCATTCGTTGTCAAATTCACAGATGTCCTGAGAATGCCTTCAGGGGGTAGAGGTTTAGGGTCAACTTTCGTTTCAAGGATCTTAAACGACAAGTGCCTGAGAAGATAAATTCTTAAAATGGGAACTGCCCATTGTCTAAACACACGCTTTGTTCCTCTGTTGGCCTAAGTAAACTAGAAGATACTTACATTTACAGTATCCCCACAACATTCAATCTCTTCTAAATATATGCAACTTAGAGTTGATCTTTGGATCTGAAGCAAATGTACTGTTGCATTCAAAATTCGAGGACCTGATATAGAAATGATATATACATATGTCCATTCAAAAATGCGTGTATATGCATATGGGAGAACAAAAACTACCCCATAAAAATAAAATGTTTAAAGAATCAAGAATGTAAAAATGCTTTTCCAAATGGAAATGTGATTTTTAATTCTAAAAAATATATGTTTGGGAGTTTTTTTCTTCTTTTTCTTTTTTCAAAACATTGAGCATTTCTTTGTGAACTGATGGGAAAACCATAGGGACCTCCGGACTACCTCCCGAGTACTAACTCATTTCGGTCCCTTTGTAGTGTAGGTTTGTGCCACTTCTCTTGTTTTTCCTTGCTGGATCAATTCTTGTCATGACTCCCTCGTCAACCATCTTCTTGATTTTTCTATTAACGACCCTAAATTTCTTAGTATTATGCTCCAGCGCCTCAATGTAGAACTCACATATACCTTGACCAGATAAGGCCATATGTCCAAGATAGACTACTCCGAATATCTCTAAATATGTACTTGTTCGAGGTATTTTTCTCGGTGATTCAGAGGAATCTGCCTGTCTTCTTCTCTTACGATCACGAGAACCTTTGAAAGTGGTACCCATTTATCTCTTTCTTTCATTCTGCTCCTAGGCATGTTTGGTATGTTAAACTTATGTCCCGAAGTGCATGTTCGATTCTCTCTCCGACTGTCATGAAGTCCTCAAAGCTGACATTCATTTTCCCGAGCACCTTATCAAAGAAGAAATAAGAAAGGTGGCATGGAAGTCACTCTCCTCTTCATCTACGGGAGGCTGCACTTGGGTCGCTAAACACAGACACCTTCAAGCACATTCCTTGAAGCTTTCATCAGGTTTCATCTTCGTACCCTGGAGATACTGACGACTTGGTGCTGGGTCCAAAGCATATCATATCATGGTAGGTCCTGCTAGACTGTCAGGGAAGTAGTGAATCGGCAATTTTTCAATACATCCCCCTATCTTTTTTGCAGAATATTGTCACGTGAATCTTAGGGCATCTTGTTCAGTTATCATGCGCAAATCTGAAGTCTTTAGAATCCGGAGGAACGACCAAATCAGGTTCAAACAGAGCTTTCTTGCATCAAAGGCATCAAACTTCTTTTTTCTCTCTTTTTCTCTCGAGTCCATCTTCTAACTGCTCGAATCTTGATTTTTGAGTGTCTTGAATTCTTTTATTCACGATAAAACTCTAATTGTTCTTTGGGTTACCCCTAAAAATTTTATGCAAGATAATGATAATGTTATGTAAAATATGCCATGACTGTATGCAATGTGCAATCCTAAAATATAAACATGAATGCAATAAGGTATTGATTCCAAAAGTGATCCCTATAGAACGACGTTCATTGAGGCCAAAAGGTTTCATTATATCAGATATTAGATATTTACAGTTACTGATAAGCTTTAGTGCCTACTTTCTTTATCTAGTAGTCCGGTCAGCTTGCCTCTGTAGTCCAACACTTGGTCCATGTTATGACTAAGCCTGCCACCTTACCTGCTCGAGTAATATCGATCTTCGGGTCTTCATCTGTCCTATGCTTAGTCTTTCGCAGCTTGAAAGTTGTCCTTTCCTACTGAAGAATGTTGGATTGTCATTGCTCTGTCGTAAACTTGTTTCCAAAACTCTTGTTAATGGCTAAGTTATTCTATAGCTCATCTTTGGAGACTGTCGTACCTAATCCCAATTTCCTCAAACTTACCTAATAATAGCCTGACTTGATTCTTTCTTGACTAGTTTCTCTTCTTCCAATATTCTGAGTCACCCTTCAACTGGACAACACCGTTTATTCTTTAAAGGTGACCCAATCTGATATTCTTAAACACTCAGTAAAGCTTCTGGTGATCATTCTGCAAATTCAATTTTATCCAAGTTATCTCTCTCTTATCTGAGCTGGATGAACTCGAAAGAATATCCCTCTCTTAGGATGCCCCTATCTCCGATCTTCAAATTTAACTCGCTTGAGTGACCCACTTCGGCATTACTTGAACTTTGTCCTGGATATCGATTCCTCCTCAACTTTGTCCCTCGAGTGATTGTTAGCTCACTATAGAATTGGGGAACTCCGTCTTCGAAACCTAAAATCCTCATCGCGATAAGATCTTGAACTCATTCCTCAGGGCCCCGTAATCCTCAATATCATGACCCAAACTTCCTAAACGGTAACTGCCTCTAGCACGTGTGTCGTAATCTCTCGGATAAGGCGGTCTCTTCGCTAGAGACTTCACCGAGGTAATAAGGCTCTTGTTGATGAACATTAGGAGTAGTTCGGTGTACCTCACAGGAATCGAGATATACTTCTTTTCATTACTTGCTTCTCAGGTTTCTTCTGGATCGAGCTCTATTTTTTGAAAGCTCAACTCAAGCATACCTTCCGCCTGTTTATTGATGCAGATAAAAAGAAGGGTTCAATTTGTCGTATTTGGCTGACTTGGAGGTAGAATTCTGACTATCTCGCTCTCTATTCTGATCCTTAATCGGTTCTTCTTTCGGTTTGATGGATCACTTACCTTTCTTCAAAGTATTCATCTGATTCATCACGTCTCCCCTCTGCTTCTTTCAACTCTTGCACTTTACTTTGCTCATTACCAGTACCGTGTCTCCTTACCGTGTTTGACCTGAAGTCTTCAGATGGTTCCTCTTCTATTGTCTCCGATCTTGTTCTGGGATAAAACCCTAGATCTGTGCCCTCTAATATCTGACCAGACGACCCTTTGCCAATTATGAACGATTTCTGAGATTTGAGGAACCACTTCGGGAATCAATACCCTATAAATGCGAGAATGCATGCAAATGCGATGTTGATTCTCGAACAGTCTTTAAAAAATTTCAATAGAGAAAATGTTTGTTTGCCAGAACTTAATAATGAATTACAAGTAACAGTTGGATTTATTCTGGAGACCTTGACTTCGGGAAGCAAAACCTGTGCTCCACGTCTCGACGTCGTATTCAGGATGATGGATGACTCCGTCTTCTCCTCTTATTTTATTTTATGGACTCGTGACGTCGTGATCTTTATTTTTGTGGCTTCTAAAAATGACATCAGACAATATATTTTCTTCTGTAGATCTGGGTACGTCTAAATAGGGATGGATTCTATCGATCCTAGGGGAATACTTTAAAACTTTTTGGGGTCTAAATTAAAATTTTCAAGGATCATTTGGTTTAAAAATTCCCCCTTTTTATTATCAAAAAGTTTTAACTTACTTAAAAAATGAAACTTTTAGGTTTCTTTTTGTTATTATTATTATTCTGAAAGTTTTATGAGAGAAGAAGTTTCAAAGTAAAATAATAATATTTTCAATTTTTTTAAATGAGTTAACATAAAATCTGAGATTTTTTTTAAATGGTCAAATGTGAAGATTTAAAATTGGGGTTCTGCGTCGCACGTGCCTTACTATCGTACCGTCTTCTTTCGCGATTGCTCTTTGCTCGGCCTAACTTGATACTGTAATATTATCGTTTCTGGCGAAGCAGACTTTTTCTATTTTGAAAGCCTTTTAATGAACTGTTCTTGAATCAACACCATGTCATGATATGCAACATGAATGCAAATAAAGGCGTTGATTCCGCTGGTAATCACCCTTTCGAACGACTTTCATGGGAATTAAAGGGTTCAGATTACAAAAAAAATCCATATTACAAAAGGAGTCCCTATTACAAAAATAGTCTCTATTAAAAAAAGTCTTAATTACAAAATAAAATTCTACACATAAGCCCTAGCTCTACCTCCTAGCTCCTCGACAGCTTTGAGCAACTTGGTAAACCTTGGTGCTTCTTCCATGTCCGGGGTTACGAAAGGTCAGAGAGTCGCGGCTTCGGTAGCTAAGTCATTCACACACCTTGTAGCTCGTTGTATGTCCACCATCAGGGTCTCGTGTGTATACTTTGGTACTACACACTTGCTCAACAAATCATTACTTTGGATCTGTTGATTAATCTCTGACCGATGTCGCGCGACTGGATTGATGACGTCCTTTCCTAAGACACATTTTTTCCATGATGAAAGATTTTCTAATCGGGCAAACCACTTGAATCAACGCCTGTATGTAATGTGGATGCAATGATAATGCAACAAAAATATGTGTAAAATAAAAATAAAAATAAAACACAAAAAATGAGTTAGTACCAGATAAAAATAATAAATACATAAATAAAAGGACAAATAAAATAAGGTAAACAACAAAAAAACCCTATTTATCCCGTCTAAAACATCTAAGGTTATCTGCATGGCTCTAAAGGGGTGGGTTTCTATATGTTCTCTACATGCAGTGTTGGTGCTAGGAGGTACCCGAATTGTCCTTGCTGTCCTCTACTAAGAGTAGCAAGGCCCCCGATCATCACCCATTATAGGCTCCTTTCAACCGGGTTCAATTCAGGGGGACCCATTCGCTTATGCCTGCACGAAGGAACGATATCCTTACGAAAGCATAAGGTACTCGAGCCCCGAAGGTACTTGCTAGGCCTACACGGGAGAACGATATCTCCACAAAAGCATTGGCGTTTTCCCCAACTTAAAAACGGGTTTATATGCCAAATTTTAAATGCGTTAAAATAAACGCGCAATTACAACCGAATATTAAGTTAATAGTCACTTTAATTCGGAACTTCTAATATTATTAAAGCGGTAATTATTTGAAAAAGCTTGACTCTCTTTATTTTGTTAATAACAAAAAAATAGTCCCCAACGGAGTCGCCATCTGTAGCGATGTCTTCTTCGCTAAAAAACGAGTTTTCGAAGTGTTTGTGAATTTTTCGGATATAAAATGTTTATTCCGTGGGGTTTTAAAAAAACCGCATTTTATTTAAAAATTGGAGTCGCCACCGGCCACTTAGGTAGGCCGGACACCATAAAACCAGAGATTTAAAAACTGTTGGGTTCGGGAGTCGGTTACGGATGGGGAAGGATTAGCACCCCCACACCGCCCAAAATTTGGTACTTTAATAATTACCGCTTTATTAATATTGGATTTTCCGGGTTAAAGTGACGATTAGTTTAATATTCGGTTATAATTGCGAATAAATTTTAAAGGCCCCGTTATCCGAGGGTAAACGCCCAACCACTATCACTACGACTGATACTGGCCCCATTTACGCTCGGATAAAAGGACTCCGCATTGACAATTTATATTCCATTATGCAACCTTAGAAAGCAAAATGAATACAAAGCGATAAAAATATAAATAAATACTAATATAATAAAATAATAATCTAACATAAATAAAATACTAATCTGAAACATGCATATATAAATATTAATCTAACTCATAAATAAAAACATATCTAGCATAAATAAAATACTAACATTCATAAATATTAATCTAACACATAAATAAAAACAAATTCAACATAAATAAAATACTATTCTAAAACATACATACATAAATATTAATCTAACTCATAAATAAAAACATATCTAACATAAATAAAATACTAACATTCATAAATATTAATTTAAAACACAAATAAATATTATTCTAACACATAAATAAAAACGAATCTAACATAAATAAAATATTAATATAAAACACAAATTTAAAACATATTAAATATTAATCTAAAACATAAACATACAAACTAAAAAATAAGACTACAATTTTAAAATAACTAATACTTCATTAAATTATAAAAATTACAACACTAATAAAGAGGAAAGAAAATATACCTAACTAGGAGCTCGAATGACGAACCCCGACTGAACCCCACCGGGATCTACCACGACCTCTCCAAAAATATTAACTAGATTGGATCCAAAATAGGACCCCGATCGAATGTTGGATCGAACCAACTGGGGTCGAGGGCACTACCCTCAACCCGGCCGGCCGCCAATTGGGGAGCCAATTTGCTTTCCCAATTTCATGGCCATTTCCTTGGCAATTCGGCGTGCTTTTTGGGAGTGAAATTGGCTGCCCCCATGCCTTGTATTTATAGGCATGGGGTGGGTGAAATGGGTGACGTGGAGCAACATGTTCCACGTATTTTTTCATTTTTTATATTTAATTTAATTTTTTTTGATAATATATTTATTATTATTATTTTTTCATTAATTTTTTATTAATAATATTATTATTAAAATAATACTAATAACATTAAAACCCGGTAAAAAATGAGTGATTACACCCACCCTAAAAAAGATTTTTGGATTCGCCACTATTCATCAGAGGTAGCTTTTGAGTTTGACTGTTTCTGACCACTCTCCGACAGATCGTGTTGTGCATCACCGATACTAATGTGCTCCTCGTCCCCTAACCTGCAACCCTATCTTCCTTTGTCCCATGCGCGACCTGCAACTCTTGAGTTCGCATCTCCCCTCTTGCTCCACTTCGGGCTTGACCGTGAGCTTCCATTTCTGACCCATACCCACTATCATGCCTTGGCCATCGTCTCATGTATCACTGTTTTGTATGGAAACTTCAAATTTAGAACCTCAAATCCCTTAACTTATTAGGTAATTTTCCTTATTTTATTTTTACTATTATTAAGAATAGTTTTACCATATACTATGTATCTGCAAGTCTTATTAATATGCTATTATTATATTAGTATATATGTATTATTGTTATATGTATTATCATTATCATTGCTACTTTAGTATTCTGTTTTGATTACCGTATAGTGGTTTCAATGAAGTTGATCCGACTTGAGCTCAATTTTACCTGTATTCATTTTTACTCATTTCCAATTCGTATATTGAACCGAAATCAAGTCTTACCTAAAGACACGGTCCAATGAACCATTAGCTTTGATCCTAATCTTTTTCCATCGTCATGATTCTGAATTTGATGTTCGTTTTGTTAAATTCTAATTCAAAAGTCTCTGAATCTGACCTTGAACCCGAGCATGCATATGTATATAATTATCCAGTCTAGGAGTAACGTATTTAGTAAAGGATTGATTATGGGTTATGTTTAATTGAAGGTATTCACATTTCCTGGTATCCGAGATCTTGAGGGACGTCGAGTTTGAAAGTGATCGAATGATGTTTAAAGGGTTGACCGAGGTGGCTTAGAGTCGAGGTAATACTTTATTACCTCTTGTATGCTTTACAGAACTAGTCAATATTGGTCAATGCATGAATGAATATGATTGCTCGTGTGATTATAATGGAATATCTTAAAGTCATATTGGTTACAGTAAAAAGATAATAAATTAGATAAGATTCGAATAACTCAAATAAGAAATTTGATGATCGGTAGGAATTTCCAAACTCAGCAAAAATCTGATAAAACATTTGACCTCGACACCTTCAGTTCAGATTAATGCCTAAGATATTTGGATAAGAAATGACAAAAATACCCTTGAGCTGTAAAAGGAACTTGAATACCCCTGATCGTGGAATTAACCTAAGAATTCATACTTAACCTGATAGAACTACAGATTCGCCTGTTAAATTCCTGATCTAGTTGAAAAATCCCAATAACAAACTTCTAACCTTCGAGATTGTGAAATGCCTAGATTTCCCCGATTTCTAAATAAACGTATGAAAACCATTTTCTTGAAAATGCTCTAAATGATTGATTTGACTAAAATGACGAACATATCCCTACGCTTCGGTATAAGTAAAATATCCTCATGACTGGAATAAGCAAATTGCCTTTGATAAATCTTGGAAATGCTATTAAAGCTTAAATGACTAAAATGCCCATAAAGGTTATGAAGCATGACTCATGTACGTTAATCACTCCTAATATTAATACAATACTGAAAAAATTTCGCACTGAATATATGTTTGACTAATTGGTGGTAAGTCATGTGCTAAATTATGAAGGTGACCATTCAACTATACAATGTAGTCAGTTTTAAGGAATGAATACCCGTGAGGTGTCCTTTTTCAAATACTTGGCGAGTGTCATATTGTTGGGATCTGCCTAGTTGGAATAAACTTGAAAGTCTGACAAGTCATTAGAAATATTGAATATTACAAATAACCATTTTATCGTTATTGGGTTGAATTATAAAATTGCCCATGACAGTCAAATGAACAAAATGCCCTTGTTGGCCAAAATGATTGGAACATTCCCGATATATCGAATATCCTAAATGATCTTGATGTATCAATTCTGGAAGGCCTGGTTGGAATCGTTAGTACTGAACCCCTTTTATTAAGGATCCCGTTTCTAAAATTAGTCTAAATTTGTCAAAGTTTCGTGTTCTCTTTTCCTTGTAATTTTCCCGGTGCCTCTAGAAAATAAAATAATCCATCTGGTGTGTTCCATGTACACATGACTATTCTCTCTAGATTGAAATCAAGACTTTTCCTATGATTTGAAACATGACTCCTATCCGTTTGGAAATATACCTATGTGCCTGATCTGAAAGCATGCTATCTATTTTCTTATATACGAGAAATATGTTTGATTTTTATTTTTACACCAGTACTACTAACTGCACTAAACTAATTTTTTCATGGGGTATTATTTGGGATATGATAAGAAGTCTCTGTAGATTCAACCCTGATCAAGCTGGTAATTCCTTATAGGCCCAAGGTATCCCCTTGGGTAGGTTCCTGCGCTTCGGCTAGGGTAATTCCTTATGGACCTAAGGTAATCCTTTAGGTTGGAGCCTACGTCCATTGGACCTAGGGTAAAACCTTATAGACCTAAGGCATCCACTTAGGTTTGCTCCTACGCCCTATGGGCCTAGGGTAAGTCCTTGTGGATGTAGTTCTGGGAAACTACATATCGGTGTACGGTTGAAGGGTAGTTAGGTGCTTCAAATAAAACTTTCCTGCCTTATTTAAATCTACCCCATTGAATAAATTACCAATGTCTTAAACTCTTTGTATGGTTCTTATCTGAACTCAATGGATCACAATAAACTCCCTAGTTCAACTTTCGCAATCTACATCCCTTGCGATTTTTCGGACTATAGCCATCTTATCTAGTACTCGGGTGATCAAATAAGGACAACTTTGTTACCTTCAGGTGCATTGATAATATGAAATTTCATATCACAACTAGAACCTGTTGATACAAGGCTCATCATATCAGTTTTATGCTTTGCCATATACCTTCTTGTGCCTACTGCATCACTTGATAGTTCTGGATTACTGAGCTTTTCCAAGATCATGTTGTTTTTACCATCACAAGTTATAAAGGATGAACATGGTGCAGTTATTGACATCAGTATGAGAGTTCTTTTAGCATTGTTTACGGAGTACGGTATCTATGTAATTAGGGGGCATGTATGACACATCTTGTTTTATATATGAGTCTGAAACTCGTTTTTATAACGTGAATTTATGAACATTGTTATGTTAAATGAAATATTTCTAAACTTGCATTTTTATTCAGAATTTGTTTTATGGCTTTAATTGGTTTGACAATTTGTTTATCTGAAATTTTTATTGTAGGTTGCTCTGGTGACCTGAATGTGACACCTCAAATTGGATCGGGCCATCCGTATCGATTTATGGGTGTTACAGTTTTTGCAGGAGATTTATCATTCTTTATTGTGTCTAGAGCCTTAGGTTATATCCTTTTGATTTTTAAATGGTACCAAAACTTGCGACTAAACTTCATCGCACGACTTTACCTTCTGTGAGTCAACCACCTCTTAAACCTCCACCTATTTTACCCACTTCCTTTGACTCATGTTTTAATGAACCCAAAAGACAAAACCAAAGGGCAAACTATGAGTTTTTCAAAAAAAATTACTATTAGGGATGAGTGAGTTGTCGATTTTGAGTTTATGTCATCTCTAGCGTTCAAATTTCCTTACCTTGATCTCATGAGGCAATGGAAATTTGTTCCTATGCTCAAGATCAAGCCTGAGTATTTTCCTACTTTAGTTTGGATTTTCTTTTTCAATGCGCGTTGCCTTCTTGATGATTATGGTAAAGTTGTTATTGCTATTGAGTCTTATCTAATGAGAAAACCTTTTGTTCTGGACTCCAAGATTATTGCTACCCGTTTAGGTCTAGAAAACACCAGTATTGATGATGAGGATCCACCTATTTAGGGATATTCATCCCCTAGATCTATTACTATATTAAACACCCATGATCAGTTTCTTCATTTTATTATAACTTGGGGGTTTCGACAATCCGGTGGTAAATACTCTATCGTCCGAGGTGTAACCCCTTTAACTCGGCCTAGCCAAAAATTAAACTAAAAGGATCACATTAGGTTTACCGAAGCAAACCCGAGCTAATAACCTAAACCGGTCCATTTTTTTTCTTTTATATTGTCTAAATGCATCAATTTAATTTCCTTAGGTGAACATGCTTTAGCAAAAACGTTACATTGATATCATATTTCAAAACAAGGTTCAATTGCTCAATCACACACAATGGGGACCAAAATGTAATTTCAACAAATTACAAGGTCTGATTCAGATTTAGGTTTACCAATCCTTCATTAGTCCAATTTCATGCTCACATGATAAATATCAGCTCAGAACAATCATTCAAACTCAAGTAATTGTATATATAACATTCAGGGACCAAATTGCTCAAATTCCAAACTTCAGAAAGTTGACATGCTCAAAAACAACAGGGCGTATAGATAAGGGCAAGTCCGTACCGTTACGGCTTAACGACCTTAACGGCTTCATGTACCGATACACTAACCACCATATCATTACGGTATGTTGACCCACCCGTACCGATATGGTCATGACTCCGTATCGATCCCCCTTGTGATTTCTCAAAACTCAGAATTCCAGTGATCAATTCGCGTAACGATACGATACCCCACATATCGGTACAACTCTTTAAAAATGAAGAGGGTCATACCGATACTCATAGCCGTGTACCGATTCTGATGCACAAAACTCAAGGGGAGTACCGATACTCGGCTAATCATACTAATACCCCCTTTGCATTTTACACTTTAAATAGAGTTGTTTCAGACCTTGTGTACCGATCCTCGAGTACTAGTACCAGTATGCGAAGGCCTACAATGACCTCTAGGTCCAACTTATGACTCTTTGGCTCACTTCAATCAACTTAAAACATCTCCTAAACATCATATAACACCATAAGCATGCTTGACATCAACATACCAACATTTTAAGCAAACCTAGCATATCAATCACAACCATTCACGTGATCTATTGGCATGCTTCCTACTTAATGTCCAAAACATAAATCCAAACACATCTCAAGCACTTTAAACCTTTTACAAGTCCAAACCAACATATAAAACTTGCAAAAATAGGGAGTTTAGCAAATAGCCCTCCCAAAACAGCATTTGACACATTGCCCTTATTACTACTATGTATTGTTTCAAACCATACTTTGCAACTAAGTCTTTGGATATCCTTTTCTTGCTTGCTTGTTGTCCTTCAATCCGCTAATCTGCATTGATGATAAAAGAGAGCGTAAGAATGCAATGCTTAGTGAGGAGCGCTCAAAACACAAAACATCATCCAATGCATTTTAAAACCGGTTTATCCCAGAACCTTTCATACGTTTTATTACAAAAACCATCATGACTTACTTTCAAAACATGCACTTAACCTTTTCCAAACCTCGCATATTAAACCATATGTAAAATCTATCATGGTTTCAATAGCATATTCCCATGTGCAACCCTCAATTTAAGCCTTTCCATGCATAACTTAAAGAGTATTCACATGTATAAATCTCATTATACAAACAATCCATCAACATGATACAATTAATTCATTATATTAGCTTACAAGTGATCCTTTCCCAAATCTCATTACTTTCATCAAACCACATCGGATACAAGGATTTCCCAAGTGATATCCCAATCACTTACAACTAAATGGCATGGAGTAAATGCAACACATGCATTACCTATACACTACCAAGTCTCTTCCTCCAATTTGGAGTGAACACTTCCAATACATTGCCTCTATGGTCGCAGCCGGTGTAAAACGCCATTCAAGTATTACCTCAACAATATTGGGGTTCACATGGTCGGAGTAAATATTTTCAATACATTACCTCTACGAACCATGGGTAAATTATTATAGTGCACTGTAAATCATATGGCGATAACATTTCAATAACATTTTCATACCATCACTTGCCAATATAATTCATTTCATTAACATTAACTCACTATTTTCATATGCATCAATCAAAACAATGTATCCAATGCATTAAACCATGCATTACCAATGTTCAACAACATTAACAAATCATGCATTACCTCCAAATGCATCATCATCATTTTATAACATTTTCCAGCATTAAACCATGCTCAAATCATGCATATATAGTGAGAAATCAATTCATTAAAACAAGTGCATTTAAACCAATTGCCAAACTGAGTTTGAGAGATAATTCATCCTTTACTTACTTTCGAGCTTAGACCAGCGTTTCAAGCTTGATCTAAACTCCCAAACACAACTTCCAAACCTTTGTAAAGCTGTAAAACACGTTCTCACTCACTGACTCGAAAAGCCTCGCTTGCCGATACGGTAAACACACCTCCAAAGCTTTCGAAACGTTCTTTCAAGCTTGAAGATCAACTTCCCCTATTTTATCCAAACAAAAATAGAGGATTCAATGCATCAAAATGCATTCAATAGCCCAACAACATCAATTCACATAAAACCTCAACATACTCTACCCAATTTCACTCTACAACAACCAAAATCAATATCAAACATCTTCCAAACTTAACCCAGCCAAAACCTAACATTTGAATCCATCAATTAACATCAATCAACATCTAAAAATGCATTAACATCATCTGTATATCTCCAATATTCATTAAACCTCCACAACTCCTTAAAAACTCACAACTAACAACCTAGAAAATTAGAGATTCACTTAGTTTCAGGATTCTAATGTTAAATCCTACTTATTAACATTATTAAACATCAAAATCATGATTAGAATCAATCAAGAACTCAACAAAACATAGTATATACGATAATACATCAATTTCATCATTTAAACCTTGATTTAACAAATTTTCCATAATTAAATCATCAAATCAAGTTAGAAAACACATGTACAGGATCAAGAACTTGGGAACTTCAGTAAAGAACCTTATATTTGAGGAGAAGAATGAAGCTCACCTCTAACCTTGGCTTTCCCCTTAATTGGATGGTTTTACATAAGAAATCAAGATTAAATCAAATAGGTTTTGTTAGAAAATCATTAAGAATCCATTTGAAAATGAAAGAATGTTTAAATCAAGTGATTACTTGAGAAAATTGAAGTAGAAAAGAGTGTTTGGCTGGAGAGAATTTGAGAGAACATCTTTTGGTGAAAAGTTAGTTACGTAAGTTTTCTTTAAATGCCAATTATGAAATTAACTTCTCCAAGGCTTTTTATTTAATCTAAAACCCTTTTAAAATATCCAATTAAAAGAGAAAAGGTTGATATTAAACTTTAGCCAAATAGCTCCTTAAAGATTCTAAGTTTTGACCATTTTACAAAACAGTCACTAAAAACAATTTTAAAACTTTACATTATGGTCATTGACCCAAAATGTCACTTTTCGAAACTTCTTTTTGTAAAATTGATTTTACCAAACCCTTTAAAACATTATTTAATGATTTTATAATATTTTTCCATGATTTTTCCTTACTCAAAAATATTTATTCCCTTTTAAATCCCAAAACTGACTCGAATCCTCTAATCTGATCCATCGGACCGTCTAATCAACCTAGAAAACTCCTACGCCCAAAACCAAGGCATTACAATCTCCCCCTTAAGAAATTTCGTCCTCAAAATTTACTTGATAGAAACAGATGCAGAAACTGCTCAATCATGTCCGACTTACTCTTCTACGTGGCCTGCTCAACACCGCGATGTCGCCACAACACCTTAACAAGCTCAATAGTCTTGCCACAAAGAACTTTACTACTGGAGTCAAGGATCTCCACTGGTTCCTCATCATAGGAAAAATTCGGTCGCAACTCAACGTCCTCCACAGGCATCACATGTGACGGATCCGATCAGTACCTCCGCAACATGGATACATGAAACACATCATAAATCTTTTCCAACTCAGGAGGCAAACTCAATCGATAAGCCATGAGACCCATACGTTCCAACACCACATACGGTCCAATAAACCTTAGACTCAATTTCCCCTTACGCCCAAAGCGCAACACTGTCTTCCAAGGTGAGACTTTCAAGAAAACCTTTTTGCCAACAACGTACTCAACTTCTCTACGCTTTAAATCCGCGTAGTATTTTTGCCTATCCAAGGCTGCTTTCAAAAGATAAAAAATAAGCTTTACTTTTTCATCCGTGTCTTTCAACACATCAGGCATGGAAATAGACTTTTCCTCAGCATCAACCCAACATAAGCGTGTAATACACTTTCTACCATACAAGGCTTCATACGGTGCCATCTTTATACTTGCCTGATAACTATTATTGTACGCGAACTCCACCAAAGGTAATTTTCTTTCCCAAGTTCCTTGGAACTTAATGATGGAACATATCAACATATCCTCTAAAATTTGAATCACATGCTCAGACTGACCATTCGTTTGAGGATGATATGAAGTACTAAAATTCAAGCATGTACCCAAAGCTCGCTACAAACACTCCCAAAACCTCGATGTATACTGTGGATCCCTATCCGAAATAATCGACTTAAGCACCCCGTGCAACCTCACAATTTTAGCAACATAAAGATCCACTAACCTATCTAAGGTATACGTCGTATGTACTGGCAGAAATATGCACACTTCGTAATGATCAACAATCACCCAAATAGAATTCTTTTTAGTTAGTGTCAAAGGAAACCCTAACACAAAATCCATGGTGATTCTCTCCTACTTCCACTCCGGAATTCTTAACGGTTGCAGCAACCTAGAAGAAAACTGGTGTTCAGCTTTCACACGCTGACGTACCATACATCTAACAACAAAATCAGCCACATTCTTTTTCAAACCCACCCAATAGTACTCTTCCTTCAAATCTTGATACATCTTGGTAATACCGGGATGCATAGAAAAAGGCCTAGAATGTGCCTCGATCAAAGTTATCCGTCTCAACTCAACATCACTAGGCACCACTATCCGATCTTTAAAATACAACACCCATCATCATTAAAGTGAAAACCTGTAAGATTTCCATCCATGATATCCATAATATGCGGTACTAACACCTCATCAAAAGGTTGATTTTCCTTAATCAACTATTATAACCTCCTAAATTTGACCTAATTTCTTAAGTCAAATCTTGGAAGTTAAGTTTAAAAAACTTGTCCCTCAAGAAAGGTTATTAGGTTTGATAAATCAAATCTCAATTTATTTGTAATAATCGAAACCACAAAATTATAACATTTAAATAAAATGTAGTCATTTAACAAAATTCCAAAAGCTATTATAAAATTCGAAAGAAAATTTAAATAATGTATGTCAAACCAATAAGTCCCAAAATAATAATAATGTCTCAAGTCCCAAATACAAAATCGTCCAAAATAATAATAATAGAATAATTCAAACGTCCTAATAATAATACTGTAAAATAAGGTAAAGTCTTATTATATGAAAATCCTCCAAGTACCGTACGCCTAAGCTTGAGTATCTGAAAGAGGAACTAAGGGGGAGTAAGCTATAAAGCTCCGTGTGTCTCTAAAGTGCAGATAAAAACACATAGCAGAAATCCGAACAAGAATAGTTCAACAGTCACCTCAATATACATATGCATACAATCTGAGACATAAAATGTAATGTCATGCATCAATCTCCATACATCGTCCGAAGAGTAAGGTTCCCCAGAACCACTCTAACTACATCGTCACCATCCGAAGTGGAACGACCCGAAGGTGGAACCACTGATCCGAAACAGAATTCAGCCCGAAGGGTGAACCCACTGAACTTCCCAGTACAATTTCCCAACCCAAATGATATGACATGTTCTGATTTATTTTTTTCTAATCCGAGAGTATATCTGATATATTAATTTAATTCGAGTGCATACGATACATGTCCGATATTACTTTAGTTCGATTCTGATATCCGATGCGTGTCATGCCATCATACAAAACATACCATAAATCATAGATCGTTCATTTAGTCACATATACAACATTCACGTATAACATAGAGCACAAAAAGATATAGCACAAGAAGAGACATACCTTAGGCATCTAATAACTCAACGTCGAGAGTGACGTCTCCCACGCTCAGCTCTAGTATTCGGTCAGGCAGAGTCAACACCTACGAGGTCAACAAAACATAATTATACCCTACTACTATGCCACACTAACATAATTATTAAACGAAACCATACTCATTTGCAGAACTCGCAGGCTGTGCAGAAGGAGGTCGAATTGATGGAAGAGGAGGAAGATTCTTAGGATCCGAGTCAACGTCACCTGAACACAATTATATTTGAGTCAGATTTTGATATTCAAAATTCCCAAAACACTAACTATAATTAAATGTGGATAGCAAAACGGTCTTTTAGGTTTGAATTTGGGAAAACGAGCAGTGGATTTGAAATTAGAACGTCAAAAAATGTAAAGTCAACTTGGGTCAGAATAAAGTCAACATTGACGTCATCAAAAAGTCAACACTAACATCATAAAAAAGTCATTGCTGAAGTCATCAAAAAGTCAATGCTGATGTCAGCCAAAAAGTCAACAGGTCGAGTCAACGAGTCAGGTCAGTTCTCTGATTCAGTTTAGTTTGGACAGTTCATAGTCCGGTCAGAAGCGACCCGGTTCAAGTCTCTAACTCGGTCCAGTTCATCCAGTCTGGCCCAGTCCAACTCCCTCTCACCAGTGGGCCTACCAAGATTTTGGTTGAGCCTATACTCACTAATAGCTGACCCAATTCAGCTCTGGTTCCAGCCCAACTTCACAACCCCCACATCTAGGGCTCACAACACTCTTCCCACTACAATGGAATAGCTAGGTTTTACATAACCCCTTAGGCGACTAGGCTTTCAGACCCGTAAACGACGGCAACCATCATCACGGTGGCAGTGGCAACACTAAAGCTAACCAAAAGATCAATTCTGACCCCAACCTCAAACCCATATATTTCCAGAACACACCCATATACACAAAACACAAAAGGAAAACCCATTCGAGTGCTTACCCAAACACGGCTCACCAGAAAGCAGAGGGAACGGTAGCAGAAAGCTTTTTGAATGAACCACATTGGCTCTGAAACTAATGACATGCCAGAACGAAAAGGCAAAGGGGAGGGTTTGATTGCGACGAAAGGAATAATGAGGGTGGTGGTCGAGCAAGCTACGGACGGCGATTAAGGGCTCGCTAGAGGTTTATCAAAAATGTAAAGAGAATGGGTTAGGGATTTTAGAGAATTTGAAAAGGGAGTGCGGCTGGTTTTCTCAAACAAATGAAAGCTGAATAGACTTTAAGCGTTTAATTAGGGTAGAAAACATTTTTCTAAAAGGGAAAATTACAACTGAAGGCCCCCAACTTCACCTATATTACACACATGCCACCAAGGTTCTAAATTTTACAAGTTAGCCACCGTAATTCAATTAGAAATTTAGTTTAAAATTCCTAAAAATTAGGGTTTTCAATTGGGGATTTACTTAACTTAGGGTTTTAAGATTTAGGGAAAGTTGAGGTGTTACAACTACGACAAAGATGGCTTCACTTGCAACTCAGCCAGCAAACCACCATCATGCGTTACACCCAACTTTACAAACATGGCTCTCAACTCTAAAATAACTTTTCTACTCAAATCATCGGCCAAAACATTCACTTTCCCAAATAATACTCAATTGTCAAATCATAATCCTTAAGCAACTCTAACCATCTACGTTGCCTAAAATTCAACTCTTTTTGAGACATCAAACTCTTATGATTCGTGTATACAGTACACTTTTCACCATAAAGGTAACGTCTCCATATCTTTAACGTAAACACTATTGTTACAAGCTCTAGATTATGCATAGGGTAATTACGTTTGTGCACCTTCAACTTCCTAGATGCATAAGCTACAACTTTTCCACCTTGCATCAACACGTACCCCAAACCAATGTAGGATGTGTCACTATAAACAATAAACTCTTTTTCTGACTCACGTTGAATCAAGATTGGAGCTTGTATCAAAGCTACCTTCAACCCTCAAAAGCTTGTTGTCTAGTCTCCGTCCACTCGAATCGTACATCCTTTTGCAACAACTTTTTAACGACTCGAGTTTCAAGACATAGGGGCCATATTTCACTCGAGGTATGGGCCCCATATTTGGGCCATGATAATTGGGCCCCATGAGCTTTAACTTGCTAGTTTTAAGATTTTGGCCTTAAATTTTGGTATTAAGTTAAGTTAGGGAGATGAGGAGGGGTCATTTGGGTAATTTCTAAATTGTTTGAAGAGGGAAAAGGGAGGGGCTTTAATTTGTTCTGCAGAAAAGATGACAATAAGGTCATCTTGCTCATATTTGTCTCCTTACCCCTTTTCCCTTCATCCTTCTTCTCCCCACTCATAAGAAAAGGTGTAATCTTTGAGTTGTTATATGTGAATCACGTTTTGAGCTTTAAGAAAGTGTTGTTTAGCGATCAAGGACTACAATCCAAGGTAAGAATGGTGGAAGTTGAGGTTTTGATGGGGGTTATTGGAGAAGTTTGGGATTAAGATTGGGAAGCTCTATTCATGAATTAATTAGAGTTTCCAGTCTTCAAAAATCTTCCCAATAATGTAGTAATATGTTTGGTAATCTCTTTTTATAGTGAAAGATGGGGGAGAACTTTCAAAGGCTCTTGGGAAGGAGAAAGCTTGAGGGCTTGGTGGGAGTTTCATTCCATCCTTCAAATTTGAGATTAGTACATTTCTAACTTCTATGTATTCATGTGCATCATCATTGGGTGTATGTTGCTTGAAATATGATGTTTTGGTTAAGTTAGAGCTTGGTTGATCATCCATGGTAGATTTTATAATTGGTGTTGTTTGAGGGTAAAAATGGATAGAAATACATGTAAATGACTCTTCATAACTTGTAGGATCAATTTGGGGCTTAACCATGCAAGTTAAGTGGAATTTCAGGGCGAATTCTAAACCAAACTTTAAAATTTTGGGTTCACATATTGGTATAGGGTGGTCTATATCGGTACGCCTTTGTACGATAAGAGGCTTTACGTGAGCAGCGTACCGGTACAGTAGGTCACGTATTGGTACCCTATGCTTGATAAGGATTCCAATGGCAATTTATGTATCAGTACGCAAGGGGTGTATCAGTACTACTATTCTATTTCCTAAGAAAGGCTTTTATGTATCGATACACAAAGGTGGGAGTATCAGTACAGGTGGGGATCTGTACGGGGTAATTCATGTACCGATACTCAGTACCGATATAAGGGTGAGCATATCGGTACGACTTGAAGACCTATTCTTTTTGAACCTAATTTGAGTATCTATACTCGTGGAAGAGTACCAATACCCATATAAAAGTATCGATACTCGCTGGGTAATCTGTCCAAGAAATTTGAGTTTGTATTCGAGGGTTCTATAATTCGTGATAAAGGGCCCAAGGGGTCTCTTATGATGTAAATGAATGGTAAAACTGAAAAAAGGTGTTTCTAACTTCTTATGTGAATTATTTGGACAATAATGTATTTGAATAAAAGGGAATTGCTTGTGTTAGGAAATCTTAGGGATCCTTTTTGGATCATATGTGGTTGTGCCATGTGTAGGCATTTTTTTGGTTATGTGTCTTTGTTTGGTGGGATTCGGATACCCAGTGTGTGAGTGTTGCAACATATGAAGACCACTCGATAAGAGATTCTGAGTGATGAAACGAAGGTCGTATGATGTGAGATTCTAGGTGATGATATTTGCTTGATATAAGATTCTGAACCTTGCTAGATGTGAGATTCTGAGCGAATACTCGATGTGAGATTTCGAGTACATCAGCTCGACGTGAAATTCTGAGCATGAGTGGATTTTTCAGTGTCGGATGACATTGGGCCTCACTCTTAGGTTGTTTATTGATGTGTCTATGTTATTGAGTTATTGTAATGTGCATACATGTGTTTAGGCGGTTATGGTAGCGCTATTGCTTTATCTTACCTTGATATCATGTCATTTATCATGCTTTTAATTATGATTCACATGAAGTATGGTCGATTGGTTGTGTATCCATTAAGCTTTGTTAGGTCAGCGTTCAGAATTATTATTTTTATTTGCAGGTAAGTAGGTCGTTTGCATGTAGCGGAGCACCATCAAAGCAAGGAAATTCAGCTTTGGCCATTATGGTAGAGTATATGTACTTAGATGTAAAGGGCTATGTATTCGTAGGACCCTTGTATTTGTAACTCTATTTTGAATTAAATTTGTATCGGTCAAATGTTTTAAATGTTGATTATTAGAGCTCATTATAGATGTTTAAATGTTTTAAATACTGTTGAACGTATTATTTTGGAAAATGTCATGGTTTGGACTTAGTGGTTTGTGTTTATTGGATTTACAAACAAAAATTTTATGGGAGTGGTTTGGGCTTGTGGCCCGAATGTATCATCCGGGTTTGAGGTGTTACATTTAGTGGTATCAGAGACTGGGTTTAGTCGGTTTTAGGAAGTCTCTAGGGGAGTCTAGTGTGGTAAATAGGTGTCTAGAGAATACATGCCTATAAGTCAAAGTCGTACTTGAATTAAGCTAAAATTTGATGGTGTAATCATGTTGTCTATTTGTGTAGAATAGAATCATGCCTAGAAGAGAAAGAATATTGAGGAAAGTTTGGGTTCCCGGGGAGAAAGCTTCGATGAAGACTACACGCCGAAGATGGAAGAATCGGATGAAGGAGCTAGACATGAGGCCAATTATTTCTCTCATTTAGACCGAGCTTTAGACAAGATCGTGAGGGCGATTCTGAGGCATACATCTACCTCTCGCGAGGCACCGATCGAGAGGGTGCGTAGATAGGGTGCTACTAATTTCCTTGGGGCCGGACAAGATAATCCAATGAGAGCAGATCAATGGCTTCGGGACACATGTTGGATTATGAGGCAAATAAGGCTGAGGTCTGAAGATAAATTGTCTTGTGTTCTGTCGTTGCTTAAGGAGAATGCAAGGGAATGGTGGGAGATAGTGGAGCTTGTGTGGTACCCCAACCAACCTACTTTGGACTATTTTCTTGATGAGTTTGAGAAGAATTACATGGGCAAGGCTCACATTGATAGGTTGAGGGACCAATTTACTCACCTTGTGCAAGGGAACGATTCAGTCTTTGAGTATGAACAAGAATTTTTATAGTTGAGCAGGTACTCACCAGAGTTGGTGCCACCGAGAAAATGAGGTGTAAAAGGTTTATTAAGGGTTTGAGAAAGGAGATCCAAACCTATCTGATAGCTACCCTACCGAAAGTATTTTCTGAGTTGACTGCTAGTGCTAGGTTTCTTGAGCAAGTACAAGGTTTTATCTTATGGTCTAGTTAGAGGACATGGAAGTTCCAGTGTGAGGACTCAAAATTTCTCCGACAGCTCACAGTCCCACTAAAGAAGGGACAAGAATCAATAGAATCATGGAAAAAGGATATCAAATCAAAGCTCGAGGTTAGGTCGTAGATTAGAGTTAGCTAGTCGTAGGAGGCCTACATCATCTTCGTCCATGATGAGTCTGGATAGTTCTCAAGGGAGCGGGCGTATCAGTTTATAATCAGTATGGGCGTAGGCATCGTGGAGAGTGTTAGAGAGCAAACTAAACTTGTTTTGAGTATGGATCCCAGAATCACCTTGTGAAGGATTGCCTGCAATTACCACCGTCGTTCTAGTTCAAGTGCCAATGATCTTTTACCCCGCTCTAAGGGGCCAAGGTTTTCCTAAAAGAGGGGCAAGTCAAGCAACATACCGTCAGAGTATGGGCACGTGCCAGTCCACTACGAGGGCATCGACAAGGTAGTACTCAGACAGAGCCTAAGAGGATTGCGAGCCTACAGATGTGATCTCTGGTACATTCTTCTTGTTTTCTGTTCCCATAGTTGTACTAGTAGATTCGGGGTCCACCGGGATATCACAATAATGGGGCTTACCAGCCGAAGATCTAGAGATAAGGGTTCGCGTGACTAGCCCATTAGGGTTAGATGTAATGGTGGATAAGGTGTATCAGAGGTGTCTAATTGAAGTACAAGGTTTAATCTTTTCGACAGATTTGATAGTTTTGTCATTTTAAGAGTTTGACGCAATCCTAGGTATGGATTGGCTTTTTGAGCACGATGCTAGTTTAGGTTGTAGGACCAAGAGTTTGAAGCTCCGTGTTGCTGATGGGTCTAAGTTGGTTGTTAGGGGAGAAAGACACCCTTGCATCCCCAATGTAGTTTCTACTTTGGTGGAACAAAGGTTAATCCAACAAGGTTGTGAGGCCTTTTTGGCTTATGTGGTAGATACAAGAGTCGGGAGTCTGGTCATTGAGAGCCTTATGACAGTTTGCGAGTTTATAGATGTTTTTGTAGAATAGTTACCTAAGTTACCACCGGATCGTGAGCTCGAGATTCGAATTGAGGTAATGCCTGGTACGACAACGTTGTCTACCACACCCTACCGAATGGTGCCAACAGAAATGAGAGAGTTAATAGAGTAAGCATCTCACCTTGTGGCACTCTGGCTTTGTTTGTATAGAAGAATGATGGGTCTATGAGAATGTGCATTAACTACCGTCAGCTTAATATAGTAACGGTGAAGAATCGATGCCCCCTCCCAAGGATTGATGATTTGTTTGACCAAATGTGAGGTGCTAGGGTATTTTCTAAGATAGACTTGAGGTCGGGATATTATCATTTGAAAGTGGTAAAAGAAGATGTTCAGAAAACTGTCTTCAGGAAGCAGTACGGACACTACGAGTTCTTGGTGATGCCTTTTGGACTTACCAATGCCCCAATGGCATTTATGGATTTAATGAAAAGAAACTTTCAGCCTTATTTGGATTAGTTTGTTGTGGGGTTAATAGACGATATTTTGGTGTATTCGCGCTCAGAGGAGGAGCACGATTACTATTTACGTGTGGTTCTCCATACGTTGAGGGATAGACGTCTATTTGCTAAGTTTAGTAAATACGAGCTTTGTCTTTCTGAGGTGGTATTTTTAGGTCACATCGTTGATGCAGATGGAATTTGTGTTGACCCCAAAAGATTCAAGCCGTAGTAGAATTGAAACCACCTAGAAATATCTTAAAAGTTTGAAGCTTCCTTGGACTTGCGGGATATTATCAATGGTTTGTCAAAGGTTTCTCCATCATAGCAGCAGCGCTGACCAAGTTGCTACAGAAAGGAGTTCCATTTGTATGGAACGAGACAAGATAGCAGTACTTTGAGAAATTAAAGGCCTACCTCACAGAGGTTTGTCAAAGGATTGTGTTGTGTTTAGTGATGCGTCTTTGAATGAGCTTGGTTGTTTTCTTATGCAATAAGGTAAGGTGGTTGCCTACACCTTGAGGTAACTTAAACCACATAAACGGAATCACCCTACCCATGATTTGTAGCTAACCGCAGTCATCCTTGCATTGAAGATTTGGAGGCACTATCTCTATTCAAAAAAATGCTATATCTATACGGACCACAAGAGTTTAAAGTACCTTCTTACCCAACAAGAGTTAAATTTGAGACAACACCGTTGGATCAAGCTGTTAAAAGATTATGATTGTGTCCTTGCAAACGTAGTGGCGGATGCCTTGATTCGTAAGTCTATGTTTGAGTTGAGAGCCATGTCTTCATGCTTAAGAATGACCGAGGGTGGTGGACTCTTAGCTGAGCTTCAGGTTGACCTTACGTTGGTACACTAGATACAGAGGACTCATGTTTTGGATGAAGACTTGGCGGCATAAATTAAGGCAATTTAGAGAGGCAAAGCCTCAGACTTTAAGGTAGGAGATGGTGGGTACTTGTACTTTAAAGGTAGAATGTACGTTTTAGCTTTGGAGGATTTGAAGGACCGCATCTTGAGGGAGGTGCACTGTAGTCCCTTCACAGTATATCCAGAGAGCAACAAGATGTGCCAAGATCTTTATCCTTTTTATTGGTGGCCGCGCATAAAACGAGATGTCTCTGAATTTGTGACAAGGTGCTTAGCTTGCCAACAAGTGAAGGCGGAACATCAGTTTCAATCAAGCTTGCTTAAGTCGATTCAGATTCCACAATAGAAGTGGGATTGGGTCACCATGGATTTCGTCATTGGTTTGCAGTGACTCAAAGAAAAGATGATGTTATTTGGGTGATAGTGGATCATTTGACCAAGTCAGCTCATTTCCTGCCTATGCATATGGATTTCACCTTAGAGAGGTTGGCTCAGCTATATATCAAGGAGATAGTGAGGTTGCATGAAGTGCCATCATCGATCATTTTGGATAGGGACCTGCGTTTCATAGCTAGGTTATAGAAAATATCCATAATGCTTTGGATACCAAGTTCCACTTCAGTACAGGTTTTCACCCTCAGATTGATGGCCAGTATGAGCGTGTTATTTAGATTCTTGAGGATATGCTCCAATGTTGCATTGTTGACTTTGAGGGAATTGGGAGGAGCAGCTACTGCTTGTTGAGTTTGCTTACAACAACAGCTATCAGTCGAGCATTAAGATGGATCCATTCGAGGCACTTTATGGACGTAAATGTAGGACACCCATGTGTTGGACTGAGCTTAATGAAAGGAGGATTATGGGATCCAATTTAGTTAGACAAACCGAAGAGAAGGTTCAAATCATCAAGAAAAGGTTGTAAGTGGCCTTTTATCGTCAGAAGGCCTATGCGGATTGGAGATGCAAGCACATAAAGTATGAGTTGGGTGAGAAGGTATTTCTAAAAATATCACTGTAGAAAGGGATAATCCGTTTTAGACGGAAGGGTAAGTTGAGCCTGAGTTATATCGGACCTTATGAGGTGTTTGAAAGAGTTGGGCCAGTAGCTTATCGGCTAGCCTTGCCTCTGAATTTGGCGCATCCATGATGTTTTCCATGTATCCATGTTGAGACGCTACCACTCTGACCCTTCGCATGTCATACCGCTCGAGGACATTGAGGTTAACATGGATTTGACATATGAAGAAGAGCCAGTGAGAGTGTTTGATAGGGGAGTCAAAGAGCTTCGTAACAAGTGTATACCCCTTATAAAGATGATGTAAAGGAATTATGGAATTGAAGAGGCTACGTGGGAGGTTGAAGCTGATATGAAAGAGCTCTACCCGTATTTGTTTCCACTAAGTAAATTTTAATGACAAAATTTTCTTTAAGGGAAGAGTATTGTAGTGACCCGGGTTTTGGGACTTAAGGGTTGGATTTCAATCGAGGCATAGGCCTCGCGTTTGGGCCATGGTAAATGGGCCCCATGAGCTTTTATGGGATGGTTTTAAGTTTTTGGGCTTGAATTTTGGTATTTGGTTGAGTTAGGAAGACGAGGAGATGTCGTTTGGGTAATTTCCAAATTGTTTAAAGAGGGAAAGGGGAGGGGATTTAATTTGTTCTACAGAAAAGATGACAATAAGGTCCTCTTGTTCCTCTGTCTCTTTACCCCTTTTCCCTCCATCCTTCTTCTCCCCAGTCATAAGAAAAGGTGTAATCTTTGAGTTGTTATGTGTGAATCACGTTTTGAGCTTTAAGGAAGTGTTTTTTAGCGATCAAGGATCTACAATACAAGGTAAGAATGGCCTATAATGGTGGAAGTTGAGGTTTTGATAGGGGTTGTTGGAAAAGTCCATGATTAATATTGGAAAGCTCTATTCATGAATTATTTAGAATTTTCAGGATATGTAGTAATATGTTTGGTAATCTCTCTTTGTAGTGAAAGAGGGGGAGAACCTTCAAAGGCTCATGGGAAGGAGAAAGCTTGAGGGCTTGGCGGGAGTTTCATTCCAGCCTTCAAATTCGAGGTTAGTATACTTCTAACTTTTATGTATTCATGTGCATCATCATTAGGTGTGTGTTGCTTGAAATATGATGTTTGGGTTTAGTTATAGCTTGGTTGATCATCCATGGTAGATTTTATAATTGGTGTTGTTTGAGGGTAAAAATGGATAGAAACATACATAAATGACTCCCCATAACTTGTAGGATCGATTTGGGGCTTAACCATGTAGGTTAAGTGGGATTTTAGGGTCAAATCCAAACCAGACTATGAAAATTTAGGTTCGCATACCAGTACATGGTGGTCCGTATCGGTACGCCTTTGTGCGATAAGGGGCTTTATGTGAGAGACGTACTAGTACAGTAGGTCATGTATCGGTACCTCATGCTTGATAAGGATTCCAGTGGCAATTTCAAGTACCGGTACACAAGTTGAGTATCGATACTGCTATTTTGTTGCCAGAGAAAGTCTTTCGTGTACCGGTACGTAAGGATGGGAGTACCGATACGTGTGGGGATTAGTATGAGGTGATTCACGTACCGATGCTGAGCATCGATACAGAGGTGAGCGTATCAGTACAGCTTGAGGACCTATTCTTTTCGAACCTAATTTGAGTATCGATACTCATAGAGGAGTTGTATCGATACCCATATAGGAGTATCGATACTCGTTGGGCAATTTGCCCAAGAAATTTGAGTTTCTGCTCGGAGGTTCTATAATTCGAGACAAAGGGCTCAAGGGATATCTTATGATGTAAAATGAATGGTAAAACTGAAAAATGGTGTTTCTAACTTCTTATGCGAATTATTTGGACAATAATGTGTTTGAATAAAATGTAATTGCTTGTGTTAGCAAATCTTAGGGATCCTTGGTGGATCATATGTGGTTGTGCCATTGTGAGTCCTTGTTTGGTTATGTGTCTTTGTTTGGTGGGATCCAGATACCCAGTGTGTGAGTGTTGCAACACATGAAGACCACTCGATGAGAGATTTTGAATGATGATACGAAGGCCATTCAATGTGAGATTTCAGGTGATGATATTTGCTCAATGTGAGATTTCGAGCCCCGGTCGATGTGAGATTCTGAGCGAAGACTCAATGTGAGATTCCAAGTATATTAGCTTGATACGAGATTCTAAGCGACTCGATGTAAGATTTCGAGCATATGTGGGTCTTCCAGTGTCGGGTGGCATTGGGCATCACTCTTGGGTTGTTTATTGATGTGTTTATGTTATTGAGTTATTGTAAAATGCATACATGTGTTTAGGTAGTTATGGTAGCGTATCCACTAAGCTTTCTTAGCTCAGCATTTGAAATTATTTTTTCTGTTTGCAGGTATGTAGGTCGTTTGCGTGTAGTAGAGCACTATCGAATCAAGGAAATTCAGCATTGGCCATTGTGGTAGAGTACATGTACTTAGATGTAAAGGGCTATGTATTCGTAGAATCCTTGTATTTGTAACTCTATTTTGAATTAAATTTTTATCGGTCAAATGTTTTAAATGTTGATTATTGATACTCCTTACACATGTTTAAATATTTTAAATATTGTTGAACGTGTTATTTTAGAAACTGTCATGGTTTGGACTTGGTGATTTATGTCTATTGGATTTACAAACAAAATTTTTATGAGAGTGGTTTGGGCTTGTGACCCAAATGTAGCATCCGTGTTTGGGGTGTTACAAACTTGGTCAACAGAGTAGCAACCCTTGAGAACCCATCCACAAAGAGACGATAATAACCTTCCAACCCTAAGAAACTACGAACTTCCGTCACCATCTTAGGTTGCTTCCAATTCACAACCGCCTTAACCTTTTTTAAATCCACCCAAATACCTTCTACTGAAACAACATGGAAAAGAAAAATCATTTCTTTAATCCAAAACTCACACTTGCTCAACTTGGCATAAAGCTGGTTATCCAACAAGGTTTGCAACACAATTCGTAAGTGTCGATCATGATCCTCCTCGATACGAGAGCACACAAGAATATCATCAATGAACACTACTACAAATTGGTCCAAAAATTCATGGAACTCCTGATTTATCATATCTATGAATGTTGCAGGTGCATTCGTAAACCCAAACGGCATCACCAGAAACTTATAATGCCCGTACCTCGTACGAAAAGTAGTCTTCAGCACATCTTTATCCTTAACCTTCAACTGATAGTATCCAGATCTCAAATCGATCTTGGTAAACACCATAGCACCCTAGAATTGATCGAATAAGTCATCAATTCACGGAAAAAGATACTTATTCTTAATCGTCAACTTATTCAGTTGTTGATAGTCATTGCACATCCTTAATGTGCTATCATTCTTTTTCACGAACGAAACGGGTACTCTATATGACGAAACACTTGGTCAGATGAAACCACGGTCTAACAACTCCTGGAGTTGCGTCTTCAACTCTTTCAACTCCTTTGGTGCCATGCGATACAATACAATCGACACCAAAGCCGTATCAACATACGTCTCAATACAAAATTCCACTTCTCTATTCGGTGGCAATCCAGGCAATTCCTCTAAAAACACACTCGAAAAATCAAAAATAGTACGGATATCCTTAGTCCGCACTTTTTTATATTTGGGTTCATAACATAAGCTAGATACACATGACACCTACATTATAGCAACTTTTGCGCTTCCAAAGCCGAAACCACATTGGACTGAAACTTAACATTCTCACCCACAACGACCACTTCATAATCATCAGCAAGTTTCAAAAAAACTCGCTTGATCTCAAAATGACCATAGGACGACCAATCTATACCCAAGATCACATCAAAACCATGAAACAACAGCTCCATCAAATTAGCCGCGAACATGTGACCTTGGACCATCTAAGGACACCTCCTATACAACTCCCTCGTAACAACCGTTTCTCCGAAAGAACTCATTACTTGCATACCCACATCTAATATTTCTACCGGTATATCAAGCAAATGTGCATGCTCATGCAAAATATATGAATATGTAGAGCCAGAATCTATTAGAGAAAGTAATAACATAGACTACAAGGTAAAAGTACCTGCTATCACATCCGTGTCATTTCTCCCATCGCAATGCGCATAGATCCTCACTAGTCCACCATCCTCAGGTCAAACCACCACTGTATGCGCTACAGTCCTCTATCCTTCCTCCATTCTCTGTAAATTACCTCGACCGTGCCCACGACCTCTCTGTGGTGCAACAATAGGTGCATGAGGCCACACACCTCTAGCTAATATCGGGCAATCACGCCTCATGTGATCCTCCAGACCCACAGCTTCAACAAGCATTATCTGCAATGAGCGTATGAGCTAGACCAACTCGTCCCACCTATGGGCAATCACGTCTAACATGATCCTTCGATCCGTAGTGTAATATCCCAATTTTGGACTAGTGATTAAAATGTAAGTTTTGAAAGTTTAGGGGTTAAAGTGTAAACTTTGGAAAAGTTTAGTTACCAAAGTGTAATTTTGAAAAGTTATGTAATTTAACCCCCGTAAATAGATAGTTCACCCCCTAGAATGATATTTCTGTGTTACCGAATTTTTCATACGGGGCTTATATTATTCAAATCTGGATCGAATAAAATTGTTAAGCGTGCTCAGGCCAGGAAAATATTAGGATGGGTGACCTTCGAGAAGGTCTCATAAAAGTGTTTTTGATCGATATTTTGGACTTAGTAGGAATAGAGAAAATTCGTATGGATTATCGAGAAAGTAATTCTAAGAGAAATTTTATTCTATGAAGATTTTTTATAATTATTGGAATAATAGACTGAGTTAGGCAATTCAATCTTAGTCCTTAGAAAATGAAGTTTTTATGGGATAATAGAGTTTATTTTCCTGAATATGGAAATATAGAATTTTCAGAATAAATCTAATAGCTCGGAAAAGGTAAACTCGCAGTAGAAGTATTTTATGAATATCGATATTTTAGATCGAATTGAAATTTTAAAGACAGATCCAAAGACTATAGAAAATTCTTAAAATATTATTTTATTAATATTTTTTTAATATTGGTGAGATTCTAACTAGATCTATTTAGAATATGATGGAGTAGTTATAAATCTCAAAGAAAAAAATTGGAAATGGTATTGAGTAAAATTCGAATAATTGGATCGAATAAATGTCATAAATTAAAATTTATGATATTTTGGGAAGGAGGCTGGTTAGAATGGAACCTATTTGGTTCAATTTTTATGGAATGGCAATGTTTTAGTTTTGTTGTAAATAAAGTCTTGTTGGAGGGCATATTGGTCATTTGCCATGGATGGCATTTTGAAATATTTTGAATCTTTGAGGGCAATTTTGAAAGGTCAAATACACATGGATTTAATCATGGCCATTGGATGAAAAAGGGTAAAATGGTAATTTTACTAGTTAAATGAATTTAATTTTCATTTAATATGTCACTTGGATTAAATAGATTAAAGATGATAAAAAAATCATCTATATTTTCCAGCAAGATGTTCGAAATGTACAAGAAAGAAAAGGGAAATAGGGTTTTCAATTTTCAATTCCAAAAATTGAAGAATCAAGACAAATTTCAAGAAAAATTAATTTAGGTAAATTGTTCTACACTTGATTCTCTTCATTTTGATAGTATTTTTGCATGATAAAGTCAAGTATAAGTTATGTTATGGATGAAGATTGTTTATGGAAATTGAAGTTTATGATGGAATTAGATTTATAGATAGTTAAATTGATGATTTAAACATGGAATTAAGATTGAATTTGGATAAATTCCATGTTAGAGATTATAAACCCTAACCCTAAAATTTGGGGGTTTTGGTTAGGAAGTTAAATTAAGGATGGAATTAAATGAATTATGAAGTTATGGGTCCCATTTTGATAATATGTTGAATAATTTTCCAAGTTGTAAATTTAGGGACCATTTTGAAATTTTTAAGAAATTAGGGGAAATTATTAAAAAATTTATTTTAGCCTTGGAATTGTTGAATTATGGTGAAATTAGCTTGAATTGGTAATTAGAAAGCAAAATGGAAAAAATTGGACGTTGGAGGACCAATTCGACAATTTAAGAAAATTTAGGGATTGGTCTTGAATTTATGGAAAATTGATAGAATTGAAGATTTAGGCATGTTATGGAAGATAAAGGATTGAAATGACAAGAAATGAAAATTTTAAGGACCTTATCAAAATGAAGGTATAATGAATGACTAAATTGAATAAAGTTTAAAAGTTGAAGGAAAATTTCTAAGGATGTTGGAAATAAATAAATGGATTATTTGTACATGAATTTATGTACAAAAGTAAAGTAGTGACTAAAATTTCACTTTTATGAAGTTGAAGGACTAAAAAGGAAATAGTCTAAACTGAGTAATTAATTATGGAAATTGTTCAAATTAGATTTGAACAATTGTTTAATGTTCAAAATGGTCACTAAAGACCTAGGGACCATTTCGGAAATAATGTAAAATATTGGGAAATTTTTAGAAAAATTTTATATTCGAATAGTTATGTTTAAGAATCAAGTTAGCAATGTTAGATTTAAGTCGAATACGAAACGGTAATGTATATGTTCGATTGGTCTTATACAGTTCTAAAAGAGATCGAAGGAGAACCAGTGATAAAAAGAAAAGATAAGAACCTTGAGTAAGCTTAGTGAGGCATACTATTCATGGCCCAGGTGAGTGCGTTTATATGTTTTAGATTGAAATTAGGAAGACTAGCGAATAGTCGACCTTAATTTAAAAATATTATTGTCTTATATATATGTGTATATATTGAGCTTCTGCATGTTGCAATGAACATAGATTAAATAGAATATGAAGTATGAATTATTATTCTGATGATTTATGTTTGCCATGACCAATTATGTTGAAGTATAAGATATGAAATGTTTATTTATATGATGATCTATGATTACCATAAACATTTATGATGAAGCATGAAACATGAAATGTCTATTTATATGATTAATTATGATGATTTATGATTATCATGAACAATTACGATGAAATATGAATATGAATTTTCTATCTATATAATTGATGATAATTGATTAGTAATGAAAGAAATGTCCAAGTATTGAGTATGAGAGTCCATGGTATAATTGGCATGCCATAGAGTCCTTAGCAGCTGCACCCTTATGTTTATGTTATCAAACAGATATTGTGACACATACACCTTGGGGACCTACGCCCTTGGTGTGCACCCTGGGGATCTACACCCACTGTGCCCGAGTGCACTATCAAGGTGTTTTATGTTTATGGGGAGCAAAGAGCGTCCCCGAGTACGTACTCATCTTTACGTTTATGTTTGACACTACGGTGTCATTTCAAGATGACTCGTGTACCTCGATCTCATATAGCGTACTTTGGGCAATGATAATTAATCATGTCATGTAAATAAATCATGTTACGTATATGAAACATGTCATGAATATGAACCATGCTATGTATATGAAATATGTTAAATAAACGAATCATGCCACGTATATGAATCATGACATGTACATGAATTATGCCATGTATACAAAGTATGTCACATATATAAGAAATATGTTATGCATATGAACCATGCCATGTATACAACTTATTTTACGTATATGAATTATGCCATGCACACGTATCATGTTATGTATATGAATGAAAACATATATATATGAATCATGACATGTATGGAAATCATGTCATGCAAAAGAAATATGCCATATATGAAAATCATGTTACATAAATGAATCATGCTATGAATATGAATCATAATACATAAATGAACCATGTCATGTATATGAATTGTGTTTTACATATGAATTATGTCAAGCATGTGAACCATATTGCTTATGTGAATTATATCATGTATGTGAATTATGCTATGTATACGAAACATGTCATGTATATATGACTTACTTGATGAGGACAAAACATTAGAACCATGAGAAAGTTAGGATCTTATAACATGCACATTAATATCTTGTGACCACGGAAACTTTGATAGTACTATTCTATCTTAGGTAGAGAACTTGATATGAAATCATATGATAAGTATTACTTTACTTTATGTTTATTAAGTGAAATTATTACCTCACTAAGTTCGTACTTAGCGTGTGTAATTTCACACGTAGGTTCTCTCGAGTAGAGTGACAAGAAGGAGCTATTAAATTGGAAAATCAAGTTACATTAGTAATCACGGTACGTACATCTTAAATTATAAGTTTGATGTCTAGTGGGCATGTACATATATGTAGTGGATTTAAATAGACAAACTATTTTGTAATCTCTAGATTATATTATGTTTATGCACCATTATAGTTGTATGGATATAGAAAATGATTTACTATAAGTAGTTATATTTTCGATATAGTTAAGAATAGTTTGACCCTAATTGTATAGAAATTTTAAAATCAAGGAAGGGTCTAGGCAGGGTACATGGTTTTCTCCCTGAATTATATTTTTATGTTAATAACACATTTATAAATTTTATAAAACAATTCAGGGTTAAAACTAGCTGCTATAGACTAACGTAGTTTTTAATTCAAAACCGAGAAAGGGTTAAACTATAAAATAAAGTTGGTATAAAATAATTTTCAGGTCAAGTTTTTCTTAACAACTCTATAACATATTTAGTGTATATTCGGTCTACGAGTATACGTTAAGGGTGTTACTACGCCCCAACAGACCTTTGGCGATCTCCAATAAACCCTTGAGTGTCACTTCCCACACTGAACACACTCGGGTGGTTTTCATTTCCCAGCTCAACCCTTATCATGACTTAATTCAGGTTGATGCCTTCGAACATGGTGCCTCTTGTAGTAGCCACCACCAGAATCAAAATTTGTAGCTCTCTTCTCAAAGCCAGACCTCCTGAACAAAAAGATAAACCCAAACTCTACTCAATGTCCTTTGTTCATGTAACCAATACGTCGAAATTTGTATAATCAGTGGCCAACATGTATGTCTTAATATCCTGCTCCAACCCATAACAGAATCAGTCACAACGATGCCTCTTATCTAGCACTAACTCAGACAGATACTGACTCAGCGTCATGAACTGTACCTCATACTCAAATACTGACATATTGCCTTAAACCAAGGCTATGAACTCATGCTTCTTCTCATCCAAGTATCTAAATCCAGACATGAAAGAATTCCCATGTCACATCACTGAGTTTCATACCCGTGATCATAGTGGTCCACCAACCGTATGCATCACCCTACAACAGGGATACAACACATCCCAACTTACGAGTATTATTACATCCCATTTGAACCAGAATTTGATCTATACTGGCAAACCACTCCTCGAATGCCTCAGGTGCCAACCCTCTGAACTCAACTCCTCCCAGGCTGTACAGACGCTCTAATGGCAACCCCAGATTAATAGTCGCAGCAAATGCCGGTGCAGGTACATGAACTCTAGCCATCTCAGCCTGAAACGCTCTAGTCGTCGCCTAAACTAAAGGCATCACATCATCGTGCACTGGACTAGGTACTGCAGGTAGTACTTGCTCTACTCCCTCAGGAGGATTAGGCGGAGGAGGTGGCAATCCCTCTGGATGCACTATTTCAACCTCAACTCCCTGCCCTTCGACAGTAGTATTCCCGCTTGATCATAATTTTCTCCTCGGTGGCATCATATAAAAACGCATTTAAGGCATGATAATTACACTAAAACAAAAACAATCAGGCCAGCTTTAAGCAGGGATCCAAGACTTTTATTTCAAACCAAAATCATTTTATAATTGTAGTAATAAGGCAATGTGTCACCAAAAATACCCCAATATAGTATATATCAAACACCGTATATATAAAAAATCACCGTGCATAGAAAACAACATCCTAATTTTTTGTAAACCACACTCTGATACCACCAAATATAACCCGGCCTAGCAAAAAATCGAGCTAAAAAGTTCACATTAGGTTTGCCAAAGTAAACCCGAGCTAATAACCTAAACCGATCCATTTTTTCCATTTATCTTGTCTAAATGCATCAATTTAATTTCTTAAGGTGAACATGCTTCAGCAGAAACGTTACATTAATATCAGATTTCAAAACAGGGTTCAATTGTACAATCACGAATAATGGGGACCAAAATGTAATTTCTACAAATTATAGAGTTTGATTCAGATTTAGGTTTACCAATCCTTCATTAGTCCAATTTCATGCTCATATGTTAAATTTTAGCTTAAAACAATCATCCAAGCTCAAGTAATTGCATATATAACATTCAGGGACCAAATTGCACAAATTCCAAACTTCAGCAGGCTGACATGCTCAAAAACAACAGGGCGTATAGATACAGGCAAGTCTATACCAATACGGCTTAACGACCATAACGACTTCACGTACCGATACACTAACCATCATATCGTTACGGTGTGTTGACCCACCCGTACCGATACGGTCTTGACCTCGTACCGATCCCCTTGTGATTTCTCAAAACTCAAAATTTCAGTGACCAATTCGCGAACCGATACGGTACCTCACGTATCAGTACAGCTCTTTAGAAATGAAGGGGTCATACCGGTACTCAAACCCGTGTACCGATCCTGATACACAAAACTCAGAGGGTGTACCGATACTCGGCTAACTGTACCGGTACCCCTTTGTATTTTACACTTTAAGAGGAGCCATTTCAGACCTTGCGTACCAATCATCGGGTAATCATACCGGTATGCGAAGGCTTGTAATGACCTATAAGTCTAACATATGACTCTTCGGCTCACTTTAATCAACTTTAAACATCTCCTAAACATCATTTAACATCATAAGCATGCTTGACATCAACATACTAACATTTTAAGCAAGCCTAGCAAATCAATCACAACCATTCACATCATCTATAGGCATGCTTCCTATTCAACATCCAAAACATAAATCCAAACACATCTCAATAACTTTAAACCTTTTACAAGTCCAAACCAGCATATAAAACTTGCATAAATAAGGAGTTTAGCAAATAACCCTCCCAAAACAACATTTGATACATTGCCCTTATTACTACTATGTATTGTTTCAAACCATACTTTGCAACCAAGTCCTTGGATATCCTTGCTTTCTTGCTACCCTTAAATCCACTAATCTGCATTAATGATAAAAGAGAGCGTAAGTACGTAATGCTTAGTGAGGAGCGCTCAAAACACAAAACATCATCCAATACATTTTAAAATCGATTTATCCTAGAACCTTTCACATACGTTTTACTACAAAAACCACCATGCCTTACTTTCAAAATATGCACATAACCTTTTTCAAACCTCGCATATTAAACCATATGCAACATGTATCATCTATTCAACAGCATAGTCCATATGCAACCCTCAATTTAAGCCTTCCCATGCATAACATCCCATATGCAAAGCTTAAAGGGTATTCACATGTATAAATCTCATTATAAAAACAATCCATCAACATGATACATTAATTCATTATATTGGCTTACAAGTGATCATTTCTCAACTCTCATTACTTTCATCAAACCACATCGGATACACGGATTTCCAAAGTGATATCTCAATCACTTATAGCTCAATAGTATGGATTAAATGCAACACATGCATTACCTCTACACTACCAAGGATCATCCTCCAATTTGGAGTAAACACTTCCAATGCATCATCTCTAGGGTCGCAGTCGAAGTAAAATTCCATTGAAGTATTACCTCAACAATATTGGGGTTTACATGGTCGGAGTAAATACTTTTAATACATCACCTCTACGAACCATGGCCGACTGATTATAGTGCACTTTAAATCCTATGGCCGACCAATTATATCATATAACATTTCTATAACCTTTTCATACCATCACTTGCCAATATAATTCATTTCATTAGCATTAACTAACTGTTTCCATATGCATCAATCAAAACCATTTATCCAATGCATTAAACCATGCATTACCAATGTTCAACAACATTAACAAATCATGCATTACCTTCAAATGCATCATCATCATTTTATAACATTTTTCAGCATTAAACCATGCTCAAATCATACATATACATTGAGAAATCAATTTATTAAAACAAGTGCATTTAAACCAATTGCGAACCCAGGTTGAGAGAGAATTCGTCCTTTAATTGCTTCCAAGCTTAGACCAGCATTTCAAGCTTGATCTAAACTCCCAAACACAACTTCCAAACCTTTGTAAAGCTGTAAAACACATTCTCACTCACCGACTCACAAAACCTCACTTGCCGATACGGTAAACACGCATCCAAAGCTTCCGAAATATTCGTTCAAGCTTGAAGATCAATTTCCCCTATTTTATCCACTCAAAAATAGAGGATTCAATGCATCAAAATGCATTTAACAACCCAGCAACATCAATTCACATAAAATCTCAACATACTCTACCCAATTTCACTCCACAACAACCGAATTCAACATCCAACATCTTCCAAACTTAACCCAGCCAAAACCTAACATTTGAATCCATCAATTAACATCAATTAACATCTAAAAACACAATAACATCATCTTTATATCTCCGACATTCATTAAACCTCCATAACTCTTCAAAAACTCACAACTTACAACCTAGAAAATTAGAGATTCACTTAGTTTTAGGATTCCAATGTTAAAGCCCACTTATTAACATTATTGAACATCAAAATCATGATTAGAATCAATCAAGAACACAGAAAAATAGAACTTATACAAAAATACATCAATCTCATCATTTAAACCTTGATTTAACAAATTTTCCATAATTAAATCATCAAATCAAGTTAGAAAACACATGTAAAGGATCAAGAACTTGGGAATTTCAGTAAAGAACCTTATATTAGAGAAGAAGAATGAAGCTCACCTCTAACCTTGGCTTTCTCCTTAATTGGATGATTTTACATGAGAAATCAAGATTAAATCAAATAGGTTTTGTTAGAAAATCATTAAGAATCCATTTGAAAATGAAAGAATGTTGAAATCAAGTGATTACCTGAGGAAATCGAAGTAGAAAAGAGTGTTTGGATGAAGAGAATTTGAGAGAAAATCTTTTGGTGAAAAGTTAGTTACGTAAGTTTTCTTTAAATGCCAATTATGAAATTAACTTCTCCAAGCCTTTTTATTTAATCTAAAACTCTTTTAAAATATCTAATTAAAAGAGAAAATCTGACATTAGACTTTGGCCAAATAGCTCCTTAAAGATTCTAAATTTTGACCCTTTTACAAAACAGTGGCTAAAAATAGTTTTAAAACTTTACTTTTGGTCACTGACCCAAAATGTCACTTTTTGAAACTTCTTTTTGTAAAATTGATTTTACCAAACCCTTTAGCACATTATTTAATGATTTTAGAATATTTTCCATAATTTTTCCTTACTCAAAAATATTTATTCCCATTTAAATCCTAAAACTGACTCGAATCCTCTAATTTGATCCATCGAATCGTCTAATCAACCTAGAAAACTCCTAGGCCCAAAACTGGGGTGTTACACAAGGCGTCAATGCATGGTGGCTTCAATGTTTTTGCACTGGCCGTCGTATCAACCTTGCTTAAATAATTTTTGCTGACCTTATTTATATCATCAAAACCATCATTTTTTTATGGTCACCTCTTTCTACTATGGTTGCGTCCTTAGTCACATCTTTCTTAAGGAACACATAAATTGCTCTATAGATATTCCCTTCCTACTTGGTAATAAGATTGATGCTCGATATCTTCGGAAGGCTCATTTCGATCTCTTCAATGGTGAATGGGTCCCTCGCGCACCATAGGTGGCTCCATCGGCTCCTCAGCCAGTTGCTCTAGCACCTTAGGGAGATGTCTTTTTGGAATCACTTTTTGAGATGATCACTCAAATGGAGGCTCGTATTATGCGTTGCTTTGATTCGGTGGATGGCATCACCTTAGGTAGATCTTAGAGTATACGGCTGAGCACCTTCAAGATGATGATGATGATGGAGGTGATGATGCACCAAAGGCTTAGTTTCATTTCATCTAATATCATACACTTCTTTTTGGACTCATATATTTGATTATGTTTTACTACATACTTTGAACTTGTGATGGTTTATGTTTCATTTATTTTGTTGTGGCTATGCCACTTTGGATTGATTATGCTTTATTTTGGATATTATCTATGGATTGCTTATGTTTATTGATATTACTATGTGTTGTGCTTTGGATTGGTTTATGTTTATTCTTGCTTCTCATTGTTTTTGTTATATTTTGACTCAAATTCTAATTGGTAATTAAGTTGGGTTTTATTGTAATTCTAGTGGTTGAAGATTACTTGATAATTAGGATTTACTTTACTGTGTAAATATCTATTTTAGGTAGAGATCTTATTGAATAAGGTTTCTTGGTGACCAAGTATTTGGGTCTATAAATATAGACTGGGTTTAACCTTTTGAATTATGAGAGAACAAGAGAATGAGAAAAGGGGAATTACTCTGGAGAGATGTAACCACTTTTAGGATCTCTACAGCTATTGCACCTACGTTGTAGAGATGGGTATTGTAGGGATGTTGGGAAGAGTGTTTTGGTTCCACCGGGTCATGGGATTTATACACTGAGTTTTGGGATTACATGGGTTATCATGTATTTGTACTCATTGGGTTCTCTACATTATTAGTGGATTGTTCGTTTCTCTCGTCCGTGGAAGTAAGCTATGCCGAACCACGTTAAATCTTGTCTCATGTGTATGTCTTGGTCTATGTTGTTATCGCTTTGGTTATTTTGCCTCATACCAAATTCCTAATAAATGGTATCATGAACTATGATTCGAGCTGTGCGATTGTGGAGCAATTTTTGTTACGGACTTTATAGTGTGATGTTGGTGACGTGCCAGAGGAGTACTGCTGCAACGAGCTTTTATTTTTAGGGGAGTAATTCTCAAAATTCAATGGTGCTTCAACGGATACTATGTAAGAATTAGAGTTGTTGAAGACTTGGCAGTGGTGCTTCAAAGGATATTTGGCTTATGTAAAAATTGAAGCTGTTGAAGACTTGAAGACCAATGCTCGAATAGAATTTGTGTCGAGGGGGAGATTTGTTATATTTCGACTCAAATTCTAATTGGTAATTAAGTTGGGTTTTATTGTAATTCTAGTGGTCGAAGATTACTTGGTAATTAGGATTTACTTTAATGTGTAAATATCTATTTTAGGTAGAGATCTTATTGAATAAGACTTCTTGGTGACCAAGTATTTGGGTCTATAAATATAGACTAGGTTTAACCTTTTGATTTACGAGAGAACAAGAGAATGAGAGATAGGGGGAATTACTCTAGAGAGATGTAACCACTTTTAGGATCTCTACAACTATTGTGCCTACGTTGTAGAGATGGGTATTGTAGGGATATTGGGAAGAGTGTTTTGGTTCCACTGGGTCATGGGATTTGTACACCAAGTTTTGGGATTACATGGGCTATCATGTATTTGTACTCTTCGGGTTTTCTACGTTATTAGTGGATTGTTTGTTTCTCTCGTCCGTGGAGGTAGGCTATGCTGAACCACATTAAATCTTGTCTCATGTGCATGTCTTGGTATATGTCGTTATCGCTTTGGTTATTTTGCCGCATACCAAATTCCAAACAGCTTTTTATCTAACAAAAAGGGGAAGAATTTTTTATTAAAATTTTTAAGGCATTTATTCAAAAAGAAATTGGGGTATTTTATTAAAAAAATATTTTGGTTTTGTTATATGAAAAAGGGAAAGATTGTAAAACTAATAAATATTGATTTTGATATAACATTTTAAATAAATTTTTAAAGTATTAAAATAACTCACAAACTCTAAGTTGAAAAGAGCTAAATGTTCAAATAACGTATTTTAAAGATTAATTTTTGTCTAAGTTATTTAAAACAATTTTGAAATGATTTTACAAGTTTAAAAGCACTCAAAAACCCATTTTGGCATTTGAGTACGTGACAGCCTTATAGGCGTACCGGTACGGTTTTTGTTTTCAAAGATCTAGTGAGCTCTTTCTGTATCGGTACGGGTAGCCACTTTGGATTGATTATGCTTTATTTTGGATATTATATATGGATTGCCTATGTTTATGGATATTACTATGTGTTGTGCTTCGGATTGGTTTATGTTTATTCTTTCTTCTCATTGTTTTTGATCTAACAAAAAGGGAAGAATTTTTTATTAAAATTTTTAAGGCTTTTATTCAAAAAGAGAGGGGAGTGTTTTATTAAAAAATTGGTTTTGTTATATGAAAAAAGGGGAAATTGTAAGACTAATAAATATTGATTTTGATATAACAAAGGTTTTATATTCGAATCATTTTAAATAAATTTTTAAAGTATTGAAATAACTCACAAACTCTAAGTTGAAAAGAGCTAAGTGTTCAAATAACTTATTTTAAAGATTAATTTTTGTCTAAGTTATTTGAAACCATTTCGAAATAATTTTACAAGTTTAAAAGTACTCAAAAAAAGCCATTTTGGCCTTTTAGTACCGGTATGGCCTTATAGGCGTACCAGTACAATTTTTTTTTCAAAAATCCAGTGAGCTTTTTCTGTACTAGTACGGCTAGTGTACCAATACAGATTCAACTTTGAGTACTGGTACGGTACCTTCGAGTCCTGGTACGCTCCTTTGAAAATATTTTCCAGTGAGCTATTTTAGCATCGGTACGGCTCCAGTATTGGTACGGTATGTACCATACCGATACGCTCTTTCCGAGTATCGGTACCCTCTGTATTAGACAACAACTCTTTCTATTTTTGAACATGTATCGATACGGATCTTCAAGTAACGATATCGATAGTTGGCAAACTGCATTTAATGCGCGAAAACCCCCTCTCAACGGCCATAATCAAGTCTCCAACTACCCAAACGGTTAGAATTCAATGTGACGATACAAAAGCAAGTCTCCAAAGCTTCTTCAACAACTAGACAACTATCCAAAAGCATTCAAGCATATTCAGTCTTGTAGACCTTAAATTCATATCCTTCTTGTACCAACACTTGAGTGATTTCTTTGTATTCATTTATTTCAAGTGTTTGAGGTTTGAGAGAGAGCTTAAATTGTTGCAAACATCTACCTAGTGAGGTTTCTTAAGTTCGCTTATTTCTTGTATCTTTGGGAAAGAGTCTCACAAGATTTTGGGTATAAATCTTGGTGAGTGTTGTAAGGTTACTCCTTGTCCTCAAAGGATAAACAAATTGAGTAAATTTGTGAAATCCTTAGTGTGGTAGCTAAGGTAGTGGATGTAGAATCTATTGAGGGAGTTGAACTACTCTAAATCTTTCTTGCACTTTTATTTTCTTGCATCCATCTTCCAAATATTTTTTAAATTTCCAATCCACCCTCCTCTTGATCATTCTCGATTGATCGATCAACTCAACAGTATATCACATACTACTACCCATTCTCTTGATTCAATTCAGGCACCCCCGATAGGACATGAACAAGGTTGACATGCTACTTCTGGTTTCATTTCTAGTATTTTTTAGTAGAGGATGACTCAGTTAGAGTCATGAACTGGTCATATAAAAGACTAGACAACCAGTCTTAGTTTCAACCATGTTTGATATGAGGGACTAAAACAATTTTGTTTAGTGATCCAAACGATGATAAGGTTGTTGATGAGAGGAAGATCATATCTCGAGATAAAGGCTATCAAAAGAAGGATGTCAGAGATAAGAAAAAAAAAGAGGCCAAAATATTTTTAACCTAGATTTGTGAAATCTGAGGCATTTTCTGATGAAATGGATGCCGAATTCACATTATGATGTTGAAAAGGTTTCATCTAAAACTTATGGAATTGAACGATTGTTGACGAAAACATTCGATGATGGTTAGCTTGGTAACTTTCCCATCTTGGTACGTAATGTATTTTTTTGGGCTTATGTGCCACTAACGTTTGCATTGATACCCATTTTGCCCAATTCTGTTAAAGTTGCCGTTAAATTTTATTTCCAATCAATGACATCGTGCCACATCATCTCCTTTTATATAAGTTAACTCGCCTGATTTTATTTAAAGGGTAAATGTCATGTCAAGTATATTAGGTTTGTTTTTGTTCAATTTAGTCACTGAATAGTCTATTTTTACCTAAAATTAACCCTTATGTGTTTCTAAATTTTATAATTTAGTCTAATATTTGTTACTATTAATAATAATATTTTGTTTAAATGTTAAAATTTAATAAAAATAAAATAAATATCTAATATTAAATTAGTAATTTTTAGATAAATTAAATTACCTAAAATTGACCCAACAATTACTTATTCAAATTATATTCTATTTTTTCTAAAAACATAAAGTTTAAATCTTAATCATATTAAGTATTAAACTAATAAAATTACTAAAATAATATTAGATTGACCCCAACAATTACTTATTCGAATTATATTTTATTTTGTTTTAAAATAAAGTTTAATTTTTTTTAGAAAAAAATATAATTCAAATAAGTAATTATTGGGGTCACTTTTAGGTAATTTAATTTATCTAAAAAATTATTAATTTAAGATTAAATATTTATTTTATTTTTATTAAATAATGACATTTAAATAAAATAATATTATTAATAGTAACATATATTTGACTAAATTATATATGGGTCAGTTTTAGGTAAAAATGGACTTTTCAGTGACTAAATTGAACAAAAAAACAAACCTAACAGACTTGACAAGACCTTTACCCTTTAAATAAAACTAGACAGGTTGACTTTGTCAAAGAATAGATAAAGTGGCATGCTATCACCGGCTGAAAAAAAAAAATTAGCGACAAGGGTAACATAATGAGTCAAAATGGGTTACGTTGCAAACGTTAGGGGCACATGAGCCCAAAGAATACATTAGGTACCAAGATAGGAAAAGTGGTAAACGTTAGGGGCAAATTGTACATTAAGTCTATTGATAAATAGTAAATTATTCAAATAAATATTGAATATAATCATGTCATTATAAGTCATTTTGCTTGTTCAAATAATCAAACAATCAGCTATCAGTTAATTTTATCAAATGTTTTTATACAATCGGCTAATGTAATTCACTAATCAAATCAATTAATGTAATTAACTATTAGCTATTCGTTAATTGCCTAACAGAACATTATATTTGTATATTTAGGCGTGTGTTTAAGATAGAAATGGAAACTTAGAATCTAAAATAAAAAATAAGTTGATTAAGGTTCATAAAATTGGAGAAACAAACTGGTAGCAAATTTCTTTATTTTTTTTTTTGCCCCCAAAGCATAGAATGGATGCAAACAAACACTAAATTCTCTTTTTTCTAGATCCAGATGCCCCAGGCGCACAAGTCATCGTAACGCCACAACCAAAAATGTTTCCGAAACATGTAAACGACTTGCGGCGGGGATTTCTTCGACCATTCCTTGTGTTTTTCGACGTCGATGTTGTCGGAACCCCACTCGACATGAAACTCGAAAGCTCCCCCCTGTCATACAATGGCGGCAGTTCGGTTCTCCACCTTTCCAGTTTCGACTGAAGCCCTTCGATGCTTTCGTCTAATCTCCACCCGTCCGCCAACGAACTCTCCGTCTCCTCCATTTTGTTATGTTGCAGATTCCTAGCCACAGCCGCCGCCACTTCCGACGGCGACGGACCCAGTTCTGAATCAGTCCATATTATCGACCCACCAAGTTTTTTCGGAGCCCCGTTATCCAGCCCGGTGGATCTCATCCCGGTTAATGACTTACTGGGTGGTGTTTTCAACCCAATTTTTGCACCATTACTGTTTTTTCCCACTGTTTCGGAATTTGGTTTTCCTTTCTTAGTATTTTCATCGGTCACGTTGTTTACCATTGAACTTCCTCTTGAATTTATCTTGTGGTTGTTTTTTTCAGTGCCGGTAACAACCGAACTGGATTTTCCCTTCTGGGAAGCTTTATCAGACGTGTAATTTACCATTGAACTTTCTCTTGAAGTAATCTTATTGTTGGATTTTCCAGTTTCTGATTCTAAAATGGAATTCGAATCACTCTTGGTTCGTCGAAGTTCGGGCTTGAGCAACCCGTTAAGTAAATGCTGAAAGTTACTGCTTTTGGTAGTGCTTGAAACTGGATTAACAATGGAGTTTTGAAATGGATCTTCTTCACCCATTAAATGTCGGTACCCGACCGCCGACGACCCCATTTGCAAATACAACGGCATGCTCCTCATTGTACTATCCAGCAACGCCACCCCAATGTTTAAAATCCCTTGGGGTCGACCCGACGGTCGCCAGACTTGAAGTGCGACGAAACGCATCCCTAGTTCGACTTCTTGTCGATGGCGCCGTTGAGAAACTGGCGGGATAAGGTTTCCGACAATGGCTCGGACGGTCCCGACATGGATGTCACGGAACCAATGCACGGCGTAGATTTCGATCGTGATAGCCGAGGTATCACGGTGAAGAAACACGTCGTCGACACGGAAAACAAACTTGTCGTTCCATGTCGGATTGGTGTGGCCTATGGTGTCAATTCGGGTGGAAAGTTTCCGTTGCGAATGCACCCAAGCCACCGCGTAGGTTTTCATTTTACGTCGAGAAACGGGATCCAAATCCTGTGCCGAAATCATATTGATTTCCAGCAGGTGGAATAGCGACGAAACGCTCATAATGTCGGCGAAGATGAATAAGAGAATAGCCGCTGATGTCGTTTAGTTTCTTCTTTGTCGTCGCTAATGGTGTTTATTCGTTACTATTAGGAAAATGAAACAGTGACGAAATAATAAAGGGTCGGAAGAAATGGAATTAGGAGATGAAACAGCTAGATTTGTAACGTTTTGTTAGTTGGTCATTGAATTCCCTTCTGTACAAATGGAAGTTTTGAATATTGACTGCAACAAAACAAATTGCAGAATTTCGTTGCTTTTCCAACTTTAATTAGGGTTACAAATTAAGCTATATATCAGCTTTTATGTTTTAACTGCCCAGCACGGAAGCATGACAAAATAAATCTTTTTTTCAAATATACGTTTAATTTCAGTTCAAATAATAATTAAATGTATTTAGTTTGTTTTCATTTTTGGTTCATAATTTAAATTTTGATTTGATAATTGTTTCAACCGAATCAAATTTTTTATTTAATTTGTAGTTATAAAAATAAAGATTTGATTGTAATTTTTTAGTGAGAAGGGACATTAGAGAGCTAGACAATTTCCCGTTTGTTTCCACTGTAATTAGTTTTTTGAAAAGCGAAATAAACGTTCCCTAAAACATTGTTCTAAATGTAGAATTGAAGGCCACGCATCGAATAGGGGAAGCAATAATTAAATCGTACCGATGTCAAGTTGTTCAGTTTTTGTATATTTCATTATCAATAATTATATTAAGTAAAAAGGGTATTTTTATCTTTGACCCAAATAAACAATTTAACCCTTTGCCGAAAAATGCACTCAATTAAGTTTTTCAGTTCGTAAATTGTATCAATTTTTGTCCCTTGATTGACGTTGACCATTACAGTTTGACATGGCAATTAACGGTGCTGACGTGACAATACACATGTGATGATGACAGGACAAAGGGACTGAATTGATTTTTTAATCGATTTCAATGGCATAATTGATTTTTTACCAAGTTCAGGGATATAATTAATTTTAGTTCAAAGTTTGATAACTTACTTAATCTTTAAGCTAAAAAAAATAAGAAATTATTAAAATTTAAATAATATTTAAATATTTATAAAATATTAAAAAATAAAAACACTATAATGAATTTAAAAATAAGTAAAAAAACATAAAATTAAAAATATCAAAAGTTATAAATATAAAAAGCTAAAAATTAAAAATATTTATAAACCATTGGATAAGTCTCTGGCTGTTTCTGGTTATGCTAACCCTACTAAAATTCTTTGAACATATTTTTAATAGAATCATCATTGTACTATAGTAGTAAAAAACCAAAAATCTCCTTCGTTCTTTAATTGAGTTTTATTGTTACTCTAATAAAAGTTTGATTCCCACTTAAAATTTGTTTAACGAATGGTAATACTTAGGCTGACGGAGTCGAAGACTTTCTCGATGAAAGTGTTCAATTTTTTAATACTTTATAAACGTCTTTTAATTTTTATTTATATATTTATATTTTATTATTTATAATTTTTAATACATTTTAGTTTTTATATTAGTGTTTATTTTCAATAAATTTTTTGGATATTTTATTTATTTTTATTAAGTTTATGGATTTTTAAAAAATTTGAAGAATATTTTGATTTTTTTGTGAGAGTTCTCACTTTGCTTATTTTTCATATAAACTATTTGCAAAAATTTAACTCGAAAAACCAAATTGTTTATCCAAAATTTTCAAAAACTAAATAAAGCGATTAGATTAACTTGAAATTTAAAAAAATTATTTATTCAGTTTTAAGATTTTTAAAAATTTAATAATTTCTTAAATTCTTATTTTTTAGCTTAAATATTAAATAAGTTATCATATTTTCAATTAAATAAGTTATCAAATTCTAATAAAGGAGCTGAAACTGAGGCAAAGAAGGTGGATCGAGCTTCTTAAGGATTATGATGTGATCGTTGACTATCATCCAGGAAAAGCTAATGTAGTATCTAACGCTCTTAGTCGAAAGACATTTGTTGCCTTAAGAGCTATGAATACGAGACTGGCATTAAAAGGAGATGGTGCTTTGATTTTTGAGTTAAAATTTAAGTCTACTTTATTAGATTGAATAAAAAAATCTTTAGAGAAAAGTTGAGAAGTGTTTGTTAAGGTTCAAATAAATGGAAGAAGGTGAAACCGTTTGTATTATCGAGGAAAAATCTATTTTTTTCAAACGATGAAGAATTAAAGAAACAACTTATCTGTGAGGTATGCTATAGTCCTTTGATTGTACATCCAGGTGGAAAGCTAGATGTGTCAAGATTTAAAGAATCAATATTCATAGCCAAGCATGAAAAGAGCTATAATTGAGTTTGTTTCTAAATATCTGACATGACAACAAGTAAAAGCAGAACTTCAGGTATCTTTTGAATTGTCGTAACTGATTTCCATTTCTCAGTGAAAATGAGAATAAGTGACGATGGATTTTTGTATTCGGACTATCTTTGACTCCGAATAAGAAGGATTCAATTTGGGTGATTGTTGATATATTGACTAAGTTGGCACACTTTATCCTTGTTCGAACAGATTACCCTATGGACAAGTATGCTGAGTTGTATATTAAGGAAATAAGTTAATTTATCTTATTAAAGTTCTTTGATGAAATCTTTAAATTGAGAAAATGACTTGGGAAAGAAAGGAAGATGTGAGAAAGCAGTTTCCTCACCTTTTTGAACCAGTACGTGTTGAAAATTTGAGGACAAATTTTCTTAAGGGGAGAGAATCGTAATACCCTGAATTTTTAATAAGTTGATTAAGGATCATTTAGTACTAAGATAATAGCTTAAAAGCTATCTTAGTGACTAAAATGACAAAAATGCAAAAGTTAGGATTTCTTTGATTATGGGTTATGGAAAAGGAATTTCTGAGATTTAAAAGCATCAGATGATAAAGGGCAAGCTAATTAGGGTACTTGCAAAGTTTGGTTAAAATCTGAGGAAAATTTGAAATGGGAATTGAAGTTTAAAAAAATTAGTGACCAAAATGATAAGTAGTCAAAACTTGTGTGGTACAAGACTAAATATAAAAAGTTTAAGGACTAAAGTTGTAAATTCCCAAAAGTTAGGGGTTTTATTTCATAAACAGATAGAACACCTTAGGGTGTGGATAGAATGTGGAATAACTGGTTTGATCCGATATTTTGATTATTGGGAAATAGCAGTCAAACTTTAAGTAGAATTCAGGTATATGGATCGAACTAGAAATTTATGAAATTTTACTATCTGATAGAAGAAGGATATAAAAATCATTCCCAAGTAGAATTCTATGATTTATTTTGATTAAGGAATTTATTTAGTGACCGATAAAATTCTGGGTATTTATCGGTAAATCGGATCAAGCTAAAATTTCAGAGATGATTCCATAGACTTTGGAAGAGTTATAACATATGATTTTATGGATATTTGGGGAGTTAAGTGTTTGGATTAAATTTATTTGACTGAAATTGCCTAGAATGACAATTTTGTAAAAAAAGTTGATTGGTAAAGGGTATTTTGGTCTTTTCACCCAAAAGGGACATGGAAGGAATTTTGAGATTTATTTAATGGATGAATAGTGGTTGGTTGGAATCCAAATAAGTTTAGTTATAATTTTACAAAATGGTAAACTAGTAAATATGAATTCAGTTGGGGGACATTTTGGTAAATTGGAATAAAATGAATTAAAAATTCATTTTTATTTATACAAGTGGCATAAATATATGATATATGAAGATTAATCACCCAAAAATTCATTTCCAAACCGTGTAGAAGGAGGAGAAAGAAGAGGAAATCTCACAAGCTCAATTTAAGCCTAGAAACTCGGTTTTTAGGTAATCTTCCAAACTACAAAGTTGTTCTTATCTTCAATCTCTATCTATTGATGTAAATTATTCATGGATTTCATGCTTGGTTGATGAGATTTGGTATGAGAAAGAAATTAGGGTTTATGTTCAAATTTGGGGGTTTTATGATTTTATGAATCTATGTTTGATTTTATGTTAAAATCAAGCAAGAATGATGTTGGATTTATGTTTTTGAGTTGTGATTTAAACCCTAAACAATTAAGCAACCTTGAAGAAGATTAGGGTTTAGGGATCCAACCTTAAATTAGGGTTTGTGATGATGAGTTAGTAATCTTGCAAGCTTGATTTGTTCTTTGGAATCAAAACCCTAAATTTAAACCCTAAAAGACTATTTCAACAAGGTGTTAAAGTTAGGGGGTTCAATTTTGTTTTTTAGAATTTAAAATTTACTTATGTTGTTAATGATGTTTGAGGCATGAAAATGAAGTTGGAATGCTAAACTGGTGATTATTCGAGCTAGTGACCATTTTGACAATTTGTCAAAAGTGGATAGCCAAATCGGCAATGGTGTATAAGAAGATGACAAATTCTGATTTTTTATGTTAAGTGATGATTATGATGTAAAGTTGATGATTGGGGGGGGGGGGCAATTGCAAAGTTTTAAAGCTAGAATCCTTGAATTGTAAATTAGTGACTATTTCGACAAATTAGAGAACAAAGGGTTGAAATATGTCAATTATGTATTTGAAGAGTACTATGTTGGAAAATTTATTTGAGTGATTTAGATGTTGATTTTGAAGTGAAGGATTGAAAAGACAATAAAAGAAATGGTGAAGGACCATTTTTGAAATGGAAATTGTTTGTAAGAGACCAATTCGATCAGTACTTTAAATTAAAGGGAAAGTTAGTAGAATTTTAGAAATGTTAGATTAGTTGATTAATGAATGAATTCAAGTACTTTTGTGAAGTTAGTGACTAAAGTGTCGCTTTAGTAATGTTTGAAGCTTGAAGGGATAAAATCCAAAGTGAACAAGTAGTAATGGAATTCTTCTAATTTGAGATTGAACAATTGTTTGATGTCCAAAATGGTCACGAAGGACCTTAGAACCAAATCGGAAATCGCATGCAAATTGGGAGAAAATTTTAGAAATATTTTATATTCGAATAATTGTGTTTTGTAAATTAAGTTAGCAATGTTAGATTTGAGTCTATCAAAAGAATGGTAATGCATATATATTCGATTGGTCTTCTACAGTTCCAAGGGAGGTTGATGGAGTATTAGAGGAAAAGAAAAGGTTATTGAATAAGCTTAGTGAGGCTATTTTTGCAACGCTACAGGTGAGTGTATCTTTACCTATTATATATATATATATATGATATGACGAAGACTTGCGATGAGTCAACCTTGATATTAATGAAAAAGTATGTTGATCAAAGTTATGTAAATGGCATATGTGATGCATGGATATGGCATAAAGATTTATCTAAGATAAATCAGATTTTAGATATTGCGTATGAACTGCCTAATATAAACTTTATGATTTACATTGATGCATAATACAGTAATGGCAAGTATATATGAAAAATTATGATGAAATATGGGATGTGAATTGCTCGTTTACATAAATGATAATGATTGATTGATAATGAAATGAAATGCCCAAGTATTATGATATGAGAGTTCATGTTATAGTTGGATATCCATAGAGTCATTAGCAACAGCATCATGCAAGTTATGTTATGTTTCATGTTTTGTGACTACTACGGTGTCACATACACCTTGGGGACCCAAGCCCTTGCTGTTGCACCCTAGGGATCCAAGCCCATAGTGCTAATGGCACTAACGAGGTTCTTTAATGAGGAGAAAATAGTGTCCTCGAATGCGTACTCATCTATCATGTTCAAGTTAGGCACTACAGCGTCACTTCCACCTTGGAGACCCAAGCCCTTGGTGTGCACCCTGGGGATCCAAGCCCTTGGTGTGCACCCTGGGCATTGACCAGGTGCTTTTATGAGGAGCAAAGAGCATCCTCGAGTACGTACTCATGTTCATGTTGTGTTAGACACTATGGTGTTTTATCAAGATGACTCACGTACCTTGATCTCATATTATATACTTTGGGCTATTTCTAAAGGAAGGTTATATTGCAAATGATTACATGATGACTGATAAATACTAAGAACATGAAATTTATACTTGTTTTATGATATGATATAAGTTGTACTAGAATCACTTACTATTTTGCAATAAATATATTGCACTGTTATATGACAGAGGAATGACTTGATAAGTCTATTTTATATGATTCTATATATTGAAATATTTTACTTTAAATTATAGTTGCCTCACTATGTGAATACTTAGCTGTGCTATTTCACACGTAGGTTATGGGAAACTTACTGGAAGAGGAGTCAAGCATGTTAATCAAGCTGCAGTATGCCAAACATCAGTAAGACATTTTAATTTATGATATTCTCTAGTGGGCATGTATCAATTTAGTCGTTGGTAGTTTTAAAGGTAAAATTTTTAATTATCGTATATCACGTAACGATTTGAAATTCAAGAAAGGGCCTAGGTAGTATACCTAGTTTTCACCCTGAGTTACATACTTATTTTAATAACTGATTAATATGTTTATTCAACCAATTCAGGGTCAAAACTAGTAATATGCGAATAGGCTATGAATACTTCGAAAGTTGAGAAATGGTTATTTTGTAAACTAGTTTTATGTTAAATGTTTTTTTTAAATTCAAGTCATAAAACCAGTTAAATAATTTAGTAACATCTTCAATGTGTATTTAATCATCGAATATACGTTGAGGGTGTTACATTTAGTGGTATCAGAGCAACAGATTTAGCCGATTCTGGATGCTAAACCAAGTTTGTTATAAATTTGTCAGTAAATACATGCCCCTAGAATGTCATATTAATGATGTGTTGATTGTATGACTTGAAGCTGCTCCTCATTAGTATAGGATAGAATAAGATTATAGTAAGGAGTTGATTCAATAATTATAAGTTTTTAGTCCTTAACATATATACATACACTTATGTTTATAAAGACATAGATTAAAAAAAGAAATAAGAAAAAGGTAATGATATATTTTCTATTAGGATTATCAGTTAACCTAAACTAGAAATACTTGATGTGAGTTTTGGTTTTTAAAAGTGGCTTTCTTAGGTCATATTACTTCAGCTATAGGGATCCGAGTAGATCCTAAAAATATACAATCTATGGAGTGGGAAAATTCCCAAAAATATTACAAAAGTTCGTAGTTTCTTAAGACTTATTGGTTATGATCGAAGGTCTGTGAAAGTTTTCTTGAGGATATGTTATGAGTTGTATAATTGAGTTTGAGATCATGGAAAAGATATATGTTGTTGGTAGAAATTGCTTATAATAATAGTTATCAAGAAAGTATACATATGGCACCCTATGAAGCTCTCTATGGTCGAAAGTGAAGATCACTATTAAATTGGTTTAAGTTGAAGATCGCAAATTAATTAAGTCAGATCTATTACAAGAAATGGAAGAAAAAGTAAAAATTATACAAGATAATCTTAAAAGACTGATGATCGACATAAGTCTTATGTAGACTTAAAAGAAAAAGATATTCAATTTGAAGACAAAGGAAGAACATGATGTCTATCTTCGCATTGTTCTCCAGACTCTTCGAGAAAAGAAGTTATTTGCTAAGTTGTCAAAGTGTAAATCTTGGTTGCCAGAAGTTACTTTTCTTAGTCATGTGGTTATGGTAGAAGAGATAAGAGTAAATCTGTAATACCCCAATAATTGGTTAGTGACTAATTTACAAAGAATTAAAAGTTGGTGGTTTTAGTACAGTGACTAAAATGTAAAATGTTAAAGTTTGGTGACCAAAGTGAAAAGTTGAGAAAATTTCAAGGACCAACAAGGTTATTTTCCAAATAATTATATTTATATAAATAAATAGATCACACAAGGGTGTGAATCGAATATAAAATTGTTGGTTAGATCCGATGTTTTTATTATTGGGAAATTACAATTAAAGTTTAAATGAAATTTGGGTAATCGTATGAGCTCGAAATGTGATGAAATTTTAAAGGGAGTTTTAAGAGAACTTGAAGAACATGACATTTCGTTTTGGAATCGTTTTTGATCGATTGGATGCAGTATTTTATTATAGTGCATTAATGGTATCGTTGTAAATAAATGGATTCATTAATGGAATTTTAGTCATTTTGCCCATGCTTTTTAATTATAATTGATTATGGAAAAGTAATAATATTAGGTGTCAACACCTAATTGGTCATAACTAAGGGGCAAAATGGTCATTTTACTATTGATGGAGATTTTTACATTAGGATTAAAGATTTAAAATGCCATTTGTCTTGCAATTTAATTGTATAAAAAGCTAGAAAATTTGGTTCTCTTCTTCCTCAAGGCCGAACCAACATAGCAAGGGTAAGAAAAAATTTGATTCAATTTTTTTGCTTGATTTGATTAGTTTTTGGGTTGAAGCATGAAATAGAGAATTAATCTCCATTGAATTCTCTTTCATTTGGTATAATTTTTGAGTGGTTTCCATGCTTATATGTTGAGAATTAATATCTATTGAATTCTCTTTCATTTGGTATAATTTTTGAGTGGTTTCCATGCTTATATGTTGAGATTGGAGATTAGGGTTTATGAAGAACAAGTTGAGATTTCATGTTTTAAGGATTCATTGGATTGAATATGAGGTTGTGATGTTGTTTAATGCTTGTTAGAGTGAAAATTTCCATGGATTGTGTTATAGGTTATTTTTTGGAAAATTGAAAAATTAGGGAAAACTCTTGCAAAATTTTTATTTGAAGCTGAAATGATGTTAGAAGTTTGAATATAATGTTTGGAGGTTAAATTCATGCTTGAATCAAGTTGGGAAATTTGGTCAAAGTGACTGTAATCACTCATTTTTATTTGTTTTTGTTAATATTTTAATATACTAATATAATGGTTAATTAATATTGCTATTGCATGTTTACATACGAGCATGTGTGTTATTAATATGCATGTAATATACGTGTGATGTGTGTAAATGCATGTATAGTACGTTATGTGGTGTATGTGTGCTATATGTGTATTGTTAGTATATATGTCAGTGTGTGCGTATTCATACTAAGTATGTGTGATCAAGCCATTATATATATACTAGTTGGTATGTTATTTTAATTATGTGTTATGGATGATATTTTGCATGTGTACTCGTATGTAGTTTGCATGTGCGTGCTTGTATGTATACGTATACGGTATTATTGTTATAATTATTATTATGAATATTATTAATATTAGTGTTACCGGGCTGTATTAAAACATAAGTTGAATAAAATAAAACCCAAATACATGTGAATCCAAAGTGCTAACAGTCCAGTTGTAAATTACATAAAACCCAAAAATTTATTAATGTTTACATAGGCCCAATCTGTCAACCTAAACCCAAACCTACTTAAAATCCTAGAACCCAGGTGACCTAATATCATTTTTTCTTCCATGCAGCTACGCAATCTAAGCCGTTGAATCGAGGCTTGATCCAACGGTCCAGATCAAAAGGAGGAGAGCCTTTCATCTGCCATGTAAGCCCACACGTGGGCTAATCACCTTCCCACGCGCATGTGGCACGTACGCCCGTAACTCTTCACCTCCCACGCGCCCCCATCGACGGCTGCCATGTGTCTAAATCAACGGTGACCATCCTTCGCTCTGCCACCGTACAACCACCGTCGTGGTAAAATGCAAAAAGGACAGGAAAATATGGGGAAAAATTACAGCAAGCAACCAGGAAGCAATTGATTTTATTTTATGTAAAAGGATATATATGCATCAAAAATCTTGTAAAAAAAGGGAGAGAGATCAGAATCCAGTTTCCAAAAAAAATAAAAAAAACCCAAAAGTTTCAAGTGGTAATTTCTTTCTCTTCTTTTTTCCTATATGCATGTCTTTCGAATACGGAAAAAAAGCATAAAAATATAAAAAAGGGTTAAGGGTCTACCTTCACCGTAGTCACTGTCCGGTTATAAGCCATTAGGTTCTTCAGAACCGTGTAGGGTGAATCTGACGGTGACGTTTTTTTAAAGGTGGGGTTATTTTTGAAAAAAATAGTTTTGGTTTCCCTAGATCTAAGGAAAAGGGTGTTTGGTTTTTGAAATCTAGGTTGGTCTTTGGTTTCTAGAAGTGAGTAAGCTTCGTTTGGGGGTTTTTGGGATGGTGGCCGGTGGTGGCGTACGGCGGCCGGAGTGGCCAACCACCATCGTGTTTGGGAAATGGTTGAGTGTTTGGGGGCTTTGGGTTTGGAAATACGGAGGGTTTGGGGAAGTTTATAATTGGTTTGAAAAAAATGAAAAAGGGTCCAAAGGTTGGATGAAAGGTGTGTTTTATAGTGTTTTGCTTTTTTTAAATTGGTAAAATTACATAATAAGGACCCCGCGTTCTTGGATTTTTCAAAAAGGGCTTGTCCCTTGGTCCAATTGCAACTCCAATCCCTCGTCCCTTTTAAAATCTCTCAATTTAGTCGCTAAATTAAACCGAAATCAGTTTTTTAAAGGGGAAATTACGCCCTAAGTCCCACCGTGTTTTGGAAATTTTCATTTGAAGCTTGCCCATTGGTTTTATTTCATGTTCAGTCCCCTTAAGTTTTACCCGGGTCTTGATTAGATCCCTCAATGTCGTTTTTTATTTAAATTATAAGCTTTCTGTTTTGATTTTATTCTATTCCAGTCCCCTATTGTTGTTTGTTATTTGGTTTTAAGTAGTTATGTTTTAATGTTTTTTCATTAATATGATTTGTGTTTTTTTTACATAGGTGTTATATATGTTCTTGTCACCTCTTTATTTCATGCTCGTTTTTTGTATATCATTAGGTTAATATGGCTTTTAGCTTGTTTACTCGTATTCTAAATGTTTAGCATGTTTTATTCTCTTTGAGTATGTTTGCATTTTTAGTATGTTTTTTATGCTTTCATATATGTTTTTCTCATATTACATGTGTATTTATGTTTCACAACATATGTTTTTTGTGATGTCATGCCTTCATGTTTTAATTTAGTTTGTTCGTATACATGCCTTTTATATGTTTTAGTTTTATTTGTGTATTATGTCCACATGATAGCATGTTTTTGTTTGTTTCGTTTTTTGTGATATCATGCTTCTTGTCTGTTAATTCTTTTGTTCATAGTATATATATATATATGTATGTTTAGATTAGTATTTTATTTATGTTAGATTAATATCTTATTATGTTAATATTTATTTTTATTGTACTTGAATTATTTGCCATATTTTATGTTTTGCTCACTAAGATTGCATATCGAAATATATAATGTCAATGCGGTGCCCTTTTAACCGAGTGCAAACGGGGCCAGTATCAGGCGTAGTGATAGTGGTTGGGCGTTTGCTCTCGGATAACGGGGCCTTTAAAATTTACTCGCTATTATGACCAAATTTTAAATTAATCTTCACTTTAATCCTGAAAATCTAACATTAATAAAGCGGTAATTATTAAAGTACCAATTTTGGGCGGTGTGGGGGTGCTAATCCTTCCCCATCCGTAACTGACTCTCAAACCTAACAATTTTAAAAATCTCTGGTTTTACGGTTTCCGGCCTACCTAAGTGGTCGGTGGCGACTCCAATTTCAAAACAAAATACGGTTTTCCTAAAACCCCCACGGAATAAACTTTTTTTTATATCTGAAAGACAACAAATACTTCGAAAACACCATTTTTTAGTGAGAGGGACATCGCTACCGATGGCGACTCCGCTGGGGACACTATTATTTATTTTTCAGAAAAACAAAAAAAGAGAGTCAAGCTTTTTCAAATAATTACCGCTTTAATAATATTAGAAGTTCTGGATTAAGGTGACTATTAAATTAACATTCGGTTATAATTGCGCGTTTATTTTAACACATTTAAAATTTGGCATATAAACCCGTCCGTTTAAGTGGGGGAAAACGCTAATGCTTTCATGGAGATATTGTTCTCTCGTATGGGCCTAGCAAGTACCTTTGGGGATCGAGTACCTTATGCTTTCGTAAGGATATCGATCATTCGTACGGGCATAAGCGAATGGGTCCCCCTGAATTGAACCCGGTTGAAAGGAGCCTATAATGGGTGATGATCGGGGGCCTTGCTACTCTTAGTAGGGGACAACAAGGACAATTTGGGTACCTTCTAGAACCAAGACTGCATGTAGAGAATACATAGAAACCCACCCCTTTAGAGCTATGCAGATAACCTTAGGTTTTAGACGGGATAAATAGGGTTGTTTTACGTGTTTATTCTATTTGATTCGTCTTCTTGTTTATCTATTTATTAATTTTATCCGGTACTGACTTGTTTTCTTTTTTGCTTTTGCTTTGTTCATACATTATTGCATTTGCATTACATAAAGGTATTGGATCAAGTGGTTTATCCGATCAGAAAGTCTTTCACCATGGAAAAAGGTATCTTAGGAAAGAAGAGCTTAATTTGTCAGTCAGGCATTGGTCAGAGGTTAATCAGAAGGCTCAAAAGGATAGTTTGTCGAGCGAGTGCATAGTAGCAGGGTACACCTACGTGAGTCTCCAACAGAACAATCTATGGGATCTTGAAGGCATCTGGGAAGGATGGGATCGAAGACTACAAGACATGTTCTGCGATAGTTATGGCGACATTGCACAACTGTTATATGTTCGGGTTGACCAACCCCTGCTCCGAGCTATTTTTCAGTTCTAGAATCCTGCATTTTGCTGCTTCACCTTCAATGGACATGACATGATGCCTACAGTAGAAGAATACACTGCCTTACTTAATCAGAAGAACGTTCAGGAAGATTAGATCTACGCGAAGCCTCCGAGGAATCAAAATTACACTTCGAAGCTCAAAACCTTTGCCGGAATGAGTAACGATTGGGTTCATGGCCTAATTCAACTTTGAGGAGACAGTACAGTCTTTGCATGGGAGAGTATTCGAGACATCATACCTGCACATCCAGACGAGAGGAAGAAGATAGACCTATTTGCCTTGGGAATATATGGTTTGGTGATCTTTCCGAGAGCTCTTGGAAACATTAATGTAGCCATTCTGGACCTGTTTAAGCGTATGAAATGGAGGGCAAACCCGATACCAGCGATCTTGGTCGAGACCTTTATTTCTTTAAATGCAGTCGAAAGCACGAAGAATGACGTTTTTGAGGATGTGCACAACTGTTATAGGTATGGATTCAGAGCCACATATGGAAGACACCGACGTGGGTCCTACCGGGGATATCCTTCCAAGGCTTTTCACCATTGCAGGAGTACTTAGCAAAAGAGTGGCGAGAAAACTTGAAGATGAAAAGATGGTCCAGTTTCTTCAGGAATATTCAAGATGAAGACATAGTCTGGAGAGTTCTGTGGCTCGGTATAGTTAATTACTTCTTGTACAATTGCGGTGATTACAACTGGTTGATGATGTTGGGGCTGCATGGTGGGGTTGCCTGTGCTCCGCTTCTGGTGTCCCGATAGTTCGGATCACGATAGTTTGTTCCCAATACCGCAGGATTGAGCCAAAGTGAATTTCCTTTCAGAGATGAGTTCAAGGAAAAGGTTCAGACTATCATGAGGGCCTGAGATCATTGTTACCGGATCAGAGTGGAAGGAGATACCGAGCGTACAACCACTCCAGACTACGATTTTTGGAGGCGTTTGAGGATTATTGACAAGATTCTTGAACCCGATTAGGTACCAGTTGTGTCACTTGAGGATTTTACAAGGGTAGTACCGTCTGAAGCTGATATTTTACGGAATAAACTCGAATAAATTAAGAGGAAGATGAACACCCAACAGACTCAGCATGCAGGTGGGCTTTATAAAGTGAGCTTAGAGGTCGACGAGCGGGACGGGATCATTAGGCAATTGAAGAAATTAAATGCAGATTTGAGCGAGAAGAACGCTCTTTACCAGAAGGATACCCTCATACTCCAAGCGAAAGTACAGAAGGCCAGCCGAAGTCAGTTCATAGTCGTGGAAAAGGAAAGAATGAATGGTATCCGTTTGGTGGAAGAAAAACAAGAGATCGGCAAGCAAGCGATTGTGAAAGAGATAGAAAGCTGCAGGTTAGCTATTGATAAGGAAAGGCGGTCTTTCAAGGAGGCCATCGACCAAGAAAGGGAAATAACTAGGCAGGAGATTAGCAAAGGAAAACAAGCAGTCAACTACGAAAGAGACAACACCGTCGCCTGGAAAAGAAGGTCCATGGGTAGCAGGAATAGATTATTAGAGATGCAAAGGTTGTACGACGACACCATCCAAAGCCTGAATCAGAGCCAAAGTCAGAATGTCGAGTTAGAGGGAAGGTTGGCAGAATTAGAACACTCATTTCAAACTTACCTTCAGAGGAATGGCTTTATCAAGCTACAAGAAAGGGAGTGTGAAGTAGGCACGTTGCGAGCCCGAATTGAGTCACTTGAAGCAACTGTTCAGGATTATAGGGAAAGAATCAAAGTATTCGAAAAGGCTGCAGCCGAAGGAGATAATTATTGGCAAAAAAGACAGCATGATGCTGCCTGGATGGTGCAGGATAGGGACCAATATTATGCGAACCTAATGGTGGACATACAACAAGTCGCAAGGCATGTGAGTGACTTAGCTGCCGAAGCTGAAGCACTCCGACCTTTCGTAGCCGCAGACATGTAAGAAGCACCCAGGTTCATCAGGCTGCTCAGGGCTATTGGAAAATTAGGAGATAGAGCTAGGGCTTATATGTAGGACTCTGTGTTGTAATTAGGACTCTTTTGTATTAAGAACCCTCCTTTTGTAATATGAACTCTATTGTAATCTAGATCCTTTAATTCCCGTGGAAGTAGTTCAAAAGGGTGATTACCAGCGGAATCAGTACCTTTATTTGCATACATTCCTACATTGCATCATGACATTTGCATCATTATGCATTCATTTATTTTCTTTGCAATCATATTAATATTGTAAATATTGTGGCAGTGTGAAAATAGAAGTTAAGCCGCAATCATCCATACCTTACCCGACTACAAAGCAAGCTCATGGAAGACAGGATAATCAGTCTAGAGAGAGGATAGAGAGATCTGGAAGCAAGATTTGATGAGGCCCAAAGAAGCCTCGGCGACCAGATTGCTTAATCACAAGCGTGGATAGTGTCCGACATAACTACGTTGTTGGCTAAGAGCCTCGAAAAAAGAGTCGAATGAGAAGTCGCTCAAGAGCCAGAAGGTACCCCAGCTCACAGTAAGGTTCAACCGGCTACGCCAAATCTGGCCAGAAGAGTATATATCGACCCTGCTGGGATGCCTGCTAATCTTCAGGTAGGGGCACTTGAGAATCCACCCCTTGACACAGAAGCACTCTACGAGGAGGAGGTGCCAGACCTGAACTTGGTCGAAAGGATCAGGACAGAGGTAGAAAAGAAATGGGATGAGAGGTTTCGCCTCATAGAGGAAAAATTTAAAGCCCTGCAAACTATGGAAGAATCGGGAGGCGACGCCAGTGACTTAAGTCTGGTATCCGACCTTGTCCTGCCACCAAAATTTAAGACGCTGGAGTTTAACAAATACGATGGAACCACGTGTCCTTCGCACACGTGACAATGTATTTTTGGAAGATGGCGGCCTACCTCAAGGATGAGAAACTATTGATTCACTGTTTCCAGGACAGCCTGACTGGGGCAGCGCTGCGGTGGTATACCCAGTTGAGCCGAATAAACATTAAAACCTGGAAGGATCTTTCAAGAGCATTCATCGAGCAATACAAGAACATGATAGACATGACGCCCAGCAGAATCATGTTAGAAAATATGGGGAAAAAGTCCAACGAAAGTCTGCGACAATACGCTCAGAAGTGGCGGGAAGCGGCCGCCCAGATTCAGCCGCCCTTCCCAGAGCATGAAATTACGCCATTATTTGTTAATACTCTTAAGGGGACATTGTTTGATCGCCTCATTAATAACACAACACAGAGTTTTGCTGATTTAATTAGGATCGGGGAATCCCTTGAATTGGCAATCAAGAGCGGTAGGATTGATAGCGGAGAAGGTTCTCGGAAGTACAACAAGAAGAATGAGGTGAACACTGCCAGTACTTACACTGCCCCGAAGAATTTTACAGTCTCACAGCCACAAGCATCTACTGGGAAAGCACAAAACTCGAACCAAAGAGAGGAGAGAACCCCAAGAAAGGAGAAAGAGAGGCAAACTTTTACTCCACTGCCCGTTTCGTACTCTAAGCTTTACTCTCAGTTGTATGAAGCGGATCTGGTCCATCCATACTACGTTACTCCTTTCAAACTGCCATTCTTGTCCTGGTATAACCTGAACATGCATTGCGATTATCACGGTGGTGCCCCTGGTCATCCCACAGAGAATTGCCTTGCTTTCAAAAAGCTCGTACAGAACCTAATCGATTCTGGGATACTGAAGTTTGAAGAACCAAGTGTAGCTGCTAACCTATTGCCTAATCACGGGAACATGGGAGTAAATGCTATTGAGGAGTGCTTTACCAGGAAGGTTAAGGAGAATGTCTCAGAAATCAAGTCTCCTTTACGGTGGATATTTCAGCAATTGTGCATGGCCCGCTTGATCGACAGGGGCATGGTAGTAGCACAGAAGGGATGTGGAGCGTACTGTGAATTCTATCAGGATGGAGGACACGACATCCAACAGTGCAACGAGTTTAAGAGATTGGTGCAACAATTGATGAATGACAAGCAAATAGAGTTCTTCGAAGAGCCTACGTGAAGGAATGGGTTAGACGTACATATGACAGATAGCCCCAACGTTAAACACGGGAGAGACAGACATTTTGTCATCTCTTCCAGGCCGGAGGGTGCAAGTCCCTCCCAAGGAGAAACTACTAAGGTGACTCATAAGATCATCATCTCAGCACCATCCCTGTTCCCATTTAAGGATATGCGGCGAACTCCCTGGAACTATGTTGTAAATGTGACCATACCAGAAAAGCCAGAATCTGGTGAGATAAAAGAGCGAAAGGTTGAAGAAGAGCCTACACCGAAATACGAGCAAGAAAAGAGTGATGTAAATGTCGGTGAGGTGGGCCACTTCACGAGGAGCGGCAGATGTTACTCCTCAGAGACCTTGAAGGCTGCTGAAGTGGCCAAAGATAAAGGAAAGGATACATTGGTTACCCCCGCGCAGATATTCAGTGAGGAACCACCCCCAAAGATAAATGAACCAGTAACCGAGGCTCATGCCAAAGAATTTCTAAGATTCCTAAGACATAGCGAGTACAATGTAGTGGAACAACTACGAAAGCAACCGACAAGGATTACAGTGCTAGAGTTGCTCTTGAGTTTAGAAAAACACCGTGAGGCACTCTTAAAAGTGCTAAACCAGACTTTTTACCGCATGACATTTCTGTATCAAAGTTGGACAGGATAGTGGGCCATATCACCACCTATAACCATATAACATTCAGCGATGATGAGATCCCTGAAGGAGGAATGGGGTCCACCAAAGCTCTTAACATCACGACCCACTGTAAGGGGTATGTGTTACCGGGGGTATTGATTGACAACGGGTCAGCACTAAACGTACTACCTATGGTGACTCTGCAAAAGCTACCAATAGATAATTCTCACCTAAAGCCCTGTCATAACTCTGTGAGAGCCTTCGACGGCACACAAAGAGGAACGCTAGGAAAGATTGAGGTGCCTCTATTGATTGGGCCATCTGAGTACGTAGTCGACTTCATGGTGATGGACATAAAACCATCCTACAGCTGCTTATTAGGAAGGCCATGGATCCACTCAGCAGGAGTCATCCAATCATCACTGCACCAGAAATTAAAATTTGTGATCGAAGGCAAGTTGGTCACAGTGGAGGCTGAGCAGGAGATTATTGCTTCAGTGACATCAGACGCCCCCTATATCCAAAATGATGAGGATGTTGCAGAACGCTCTTTTCGAGCACTAGAGCTGGTGAACGCCATATTCGTCGCGGAAGGTAATTGGACCCTCTGCCCCAGGTTATCTAATTGCACCAAGATGACCGTTGCTAAAACTCTAGGCCGATGAGCCAAAGCAGGAAAAGGGTTAGGGAGAAGATTGCAAGGGAGCCTATGAGCCAGGAGCGTAATAACCAAGAAGGACCGCTTCGGGCTGGGTTACAAACCAAGTGCCCAGCAAAGAAAGGAAGAATACAGGAGAAAGGAAGAACAAAGAAGAGCTAGATTTAAGGGAGAGGACATTCCATGGAGACCAATGTCTTTCCCTAGTTTGAAAAACACTTTTGTCTCCAGAGGATTATGCCGACCAGGACAGGAAGTCGAAGAAGCCATTAAGGAAAATGACATACTCAACGAGAAAGAAATGTTTAGTGAATCACTTGAGGGGGTGTCCATCAACATGGTAGCTGGAAATGACCAAGTCAGTAGTATGTTGGCCAACATCTGCCCCTGCCACCCCGGGGAAACTCTTGATAACTGGAGCCACGTTGATCTACCTGTGGTTTTTAGGACTAGATCAGAGTAATGCTCTGAATCAACCTTTTTGCTTTTGCCCATAAACAATGAGGATCTTTTGTATAGGGCACATATGTTAACTTTTTGTCTGAAATGAAAAGATATCTTCCCCGTTTTCTTAAATGGCAAACATCTCATTTATTTCATTCATTCATTATTCATATTCATTCACCTCATATAAAACCATTCTCTTCCCAATGCATTTGTTCTCATTTAATGCAGGTCTCCCATAATTAACTGTATGAATAATGCTGAATCTAATCCTGAAGTAGATTTTGAATGCCCCGAGATCTCTGCAGGAATCGGAGAAGAGGATGATGAGATAGAATACGAGGTCCCTGCAGAGCTGATAAGGATGATGGCCAACGAAGAAAGGCAAATCATGCCCCACCAAGAAGAAACAGAAGTTGTAAACTTGGGGGCTGAAGAAGAGGGAAAAGAAGTAAAAATCGGGACGACATTTTCCTCAGAAACCATGCACAATTTAATATCCCTACTCCAGGAATTCAAGGATGTTTTCGCCTGGACTTATCAAGATATGTCGGGTTTGAATATTGACATAGTGGTACACAAACTACCGATGAAGCCCGAATGCAAACCAATACAACAAAAACTCTGAAGAATGAGACCAGACATGTTGTTAAAGATCAGAGAAGAGGTGAAAAAGCAGTTTGAGGCTGGCTTCTTGGAGGTGGCCAAGTACCCTGAATGGGTTGCAAACATCGTACTAGTACCGAAGAAGGATGGGAAGGTTCGTATGTGTGTAGACTATAGGGATCTCTACCGAGCTAGCCCTAAAGACAACTTCCCCTACCACATATTGACACGCTGGTTGACAACACCACAGGACACTCATGGTTCTCATTCATGGACGGCTTCTCGGGGTACAACCAGATAAAGATAGACTCGAACGACATGGAGAAAACCACATTCGTGACTATGTGGGGCACTTTTTGCTACAAGTTAATACCTTTCGGGCTCAAGAACGCGGGAGCGACTTATCAAAGAGCGATGGTTACTCTTTTCCACGACATGATGCACAGAGAAATAGAGGTATACGTGGATGATATGGTTGCTAAGTCCCGAACAGAAGAAGAGCACCTACAGAACTTGAGAAAACTATTCCAAAGACTATGGAAATACCAGCTGAAGCTTAACCCGACCAAATGCACCTTTACCGTTATATCTGGAAAACTCTTGGGGTTCGTGGTGAGCAGAAGAGGGATTGAGATCGATCCAGATAAGGTGAAAGCCATTTAGGATCTCCCATTGCCCCATACTTAGAAGGAAGTTTGTGGTTTCCTGGGGAGGCTAAATTGTATCTCTCGTTTCATCTCCCAATTAACAGATAGTTGTGACCCAGTCTTTAGACTACTCAGAAAGAATAACCTCGGCGTCTGGGATGAGGAATGTCAAGAAGCCCTAGAGAATATCAAAAGGTACCTGACGAATGCTCCAATTTTAGTCGCGTCGGTACCAGGTAGGCCTTTAATCCTCTACCTGACAGTCTTTGAGAATTCAATGGGTTGCATATTGGGGCAACACGATAAGTCGGGGAAGAAAGAGCGAGCCATCTACTACCTAAGCAAAAAGTTCAATGATTGCGAAACGCGGTACCCGCCAATTCAGAAGTTGTGTTGTGCTTTAGTTTGGGCCACCAAAAGGCTTAGGCAGTACATGCTATGCCATACCACATGGTTGATATCCAAGCTAGACCCCTTGAAGTTCATAATGGAAGTGCCAACACTAACAGGGAGGATGGCCCGCTGGCAGATGCTTTTATCCGAATTCGACATTATGTATGTAAGCCAAAAAGTCGTGAAGAGAAGTGCCATATTAGATTTCCTAGCTAATCGTGCTTCGAACGATTATGAGTCGTTGAACTTTAAATTCCTGGATGAAGACTTGATGTGTATTACAACCGAGGAAGATGTTTCAGATAATAATTCATGGAAGCTTTACTTTGATGAAGCCTCCAACGCCCTCAGACACGGGATAGAGGCCATGCTAATTTCTCCGGAGAATGTCTACTATCCCTTCACTAGCAGACTATAGTTCTTCTGTACCAACAATATAGCCGACTATGAAGCCTGTGTTATGGGACTGAACCCAACTATTGAAAGAAAGATTAAGGAACTTTGAGTATTCGGAGATTCATCCTTAGTGATTTACCAGTTGCGCGGAGAATGGGAAACCAGGGATTCGAAGCTGGTCAAATATTATGAATTGATCCATGAGCTCACCATGGAGTTTGAAAATATCAGTTTCACTTGCCTTCTATAGAAGAAAATCAGATGGCAGACGCCTTGGCAACCTTGGCTTCCATGTTCAAAGCAAACACGGGGGCAAAAATGAAGCCCATTGAGATGCAGACTTTTGAAAGGCCGGCTCATTGTTGTAATGTGCAAGAAGAGATTGTTGGTAACTCGTGGTACTATGACATCTTGCAATATGTCAAGCTTTAAAAGTATCCCAAAGGGGTAAATGATAATGACAGAAAAACACTCAAAAAAATGGCAGCGGGATACGTTCTGGATGGGAAGATCCTATATAAAAGAAGCCATGATCAGACATTATTGAGATGTGTGGACGCCCGGGAGGTGATGGAGATTTTGGCAGAGGTACACGATGGTTTATGTGGGACGCACACCAACGGGCTGTCTATAGCCCAAAAAATTATGAGATATGGCTATTTCTGGTCGACCATGGAGGGAGATTGCATCGATTACGCCAGGAAATGCCACAAATGCTAAATTTATGCTGACAAGATTCATGCCCCTCCATTACCTTTACACACCATGAATTCTCCGTGGCCTTTTGCAGCTTGGGGCATGGACGTCATTGGGCAGATTCACCCGAAGGCTTCCAACGGGCACCGTTTTATTTTGGTCGCCATAGACTACTTTACTAAATGGGTGGAGGTAACATCTTATGCCAACATCACAAGGACGACGGTATGCAAATTCCTAAAGAAGAAGATCATTTGTCGATACGGTTTTCCAGATAGGATTATCACCGACAACGCTTCCAATCTGAATAACAAAATGATGACGGGGATGTGCAACCAATTCAAGATAACACACCATAACTCCATAGCCTATCGCCCTAAAATGAACGGGGCAGTGGAAGCAACAAATAAGAACATAAAGAATATCATCGCAAAGACGACGAATACCTATAAGGTTGGCACGAGAAGCTGTCATTCGCTCTTTTTGCCTATAGGTCATCCGTTCACACATCGACAAGGGCAACGCCCTATTCTTTAGTGTATGACACCGAAGTAGTACTCCCCATTGAGGTTGAGATTTCGTCGCTCCGGGTCCTAAATGAAGTAAAATTGGAAGAATCCGAATGGGTGTAAGCCAGATTCGACCAATTGAATCTCATCGAAGAAAAGAGGCTAAAAGGCCATCTGCAATGGTCAAATGTACCAAAAACGGATGATGCGGGCATACAACAAGAAGGTGCGCCTGAGAGAATTCAGAGAGGGGGATCTGGTGCTTAAGAAAATCTTCCCGATTCAGAAAGATTCTCAGGGAAAGTGGATGCCCAACTGGGAAGGGCCATACGTTGTTAAGAAGGCCTTTTCATGAGGAGCCTTAATCTTATCCGAAATAGATGGAGACGAGTTGAAAAATCCTATAAATTCCGATGCCGTTAAGAAGTACTATGTTTGAAAAAGAAGAAGAAGAAAAAAAGGAAAAAAAAAGAAAAAAGAAAAAGAAGAAAAAGAAAAAGAAAAAGAGAGGTGGAACGAAAACTTGAAAGGGCGTTTCAAAAAAAACAACAAAAAAATGGAGAGCTCAGGGCAAAAACCCAAAAAAGGGCGTCTTGAAGCAAAGGAAGGATCTGAGTCGAAAATCCGTAAAGGGCAACTCAGATAAATTGGGAGGTTGGACCTTTGGAGAAAGAAGTCGTCCCTATGAGCCCCATGAAGAAGAAGCTCCAGGCAAAAATTCTACTCCGGTTGACAGGATCACGCATCATTCATACTGTGGATACTGGGAGGTTTTGCATTTCATGTTTGGCTTTTCCTTTTCCTCATGTTTGCCATAACCATCTCAAAATTGTTCCGAATCCTTAATCATAATAAAATCACATTTTTGAGCTCTCGTTCCTTCTCTTCTTGTTATTTGCCATAAACATCATACAAATAAGTTAACATAGGCTTATGATAAACAAAAGATTTATGAGCATTACTGTGTTCTAACCCTAAAGATGCATGTGATTAGAAAATAGTATTAACCTTGCCCTGTAGCTGCCTACATGATGTATGTTGAAATGGGACGAGCAGAAGGCTTCGAGCACCAGGGTAAGATAACCAATGGCACATGCCCTGCTTGTTTTAAGAAAGCATTCGAGACAGCAAGAGAGATTTCCCAGGTGAAAACCTGGAAGGGCACCTAAAAAAAACCTCTAAAGTGAAAACCCGAAAGGGCACTTTAGGACCTCGAACCAAAAATTCAAAAAAAGAAAGGTTGGAATGGTTGAACCCAACAGTGAAATGGGGTATCGTCGCTAGGAGAAGAAAAAAGGAGAAAGCAAGCAGCGTAGAGTCGAGATTGACTGATGGGCAAAGTAGGCGCACCAAGATATTGACACTCATGCATCATGAATAGTTAGACATCCCTAGGATTAGCAGCTTGCTAACTCATTTGTCATAGCGTTTTGTCTTATTCTAGATAGGAATCTGCAGATTCAAAAAAGCATCGGTAGCCATTTTGGCGTGAATCCAAAATGTGAAGATAGAGGCTCTATATAGGAAGGGTCTATATTTTCAAGTGCCCACAGTGAGAGGTTCTATATAGGAAGAATCCGCCACTCCGAGACTTTAGGAGCTGAAAGTTTTATATAGGAAAGGTTTGCAGCTCCAGGGTGAAGACTATATGGGAATAATTCACCCATGACACAGAAGGTTTTAATAGGGAAGACCCATTGTGTTGAAGGCGAAGAGTCCTATATAGGAAGGACTCCAAGCTTTACTGTCTTAGAGTGAGAGGTTCTATATAGAAAGAACCCGTATCTCTGAGATTTTAGAGGCTAAAAGTTCTATATAGGAAGGACTGGCGGCTCCAAGATTTGAAGACTAACAGTTCTATATAGGAGGAACTCTCAGTCGGAAGAATCCATCCGTGGCGCAGAAGGATTTATATGGGAAAAGCCCGCCACGTTGAAGGCGAATAGTTCTATATAGGAAGGACTCCAAGCTTTACCGTCTCAGAGTAAAAGTTCTATATATGAGGGACTCATAACTCGAGGCTTCCGAGTGAAGGGTTATATATAGGAAGATCCTGTAGCTCCAAGATCGGAAGGTGAAGAAGTTCTTTATAGGAAGAACTTACGAGCTCGAAGATTCAGCCAAGGAAAAGCGAAAAGTTCCAGAAGAACACCTGATTCCAAAGCTACAAACAGGGAAGTCGGATAAAAATGAGTGCTTATAATATTTGCTTTGTTCTCGTTTCACAAGAACAAGCAAAGAGTGGCAACTGTAATCACTAATTTTTATTTGTTTTTGTTAATATTTTAGAATACTAATATAATGGTTAATTAATATTGCTATTGCATGTTTACGTATGAGCATGTGTGTTATTAATATGCATGTAATATACGTGTGATGTGTGTAAATGCATGTATAGTACGTTATGTGGTGTATGTATGCTATATATGTATTGTTAGTATATATGTCAGTGCGTGCGTATTCATACTAAGTATGTGTGATTAAGCCATTATATATATACCAGTTGGTATGTTATTTTAATTATGTGTTATGGATGATATTTTGCATGTGTACTCGTATGTAGTTTGCATGTGTGTGCTTGTGTCTATACGTATACGGTATTATTGTTATAATTATTATGAATATTATTAATATTAGTGTTACCGAGCTGTATTAAAACATAAGTTGAATAAAATAAAACCCAAATACATGTGAATCCAAAGTGCTAATAGTCCAGTTGTAAATTACATAAAACCCAAAAATTTATTAATGTTTACATAGGCCAAATCTGTCAACCTAAACCCAAACCTAATTAAAATCCTAGAACCCAGGTGACCTAATATCATTTTTTCTTCCATGCAGCTGCACAATCTAAGCCGTTGGATCGAGGCTTGATCCAACTGCCCAGATCAAAAAGTGGAGAGCCTTTCATCTGCCATGTAAGCCCACGCGAAGGCTAATCACCTTCCCACGCACGCGTGGCACGTACGCCCGTAACTCTTCACCTCCCACGTGCCCCCACCGACGGCCGCCACATATCCAGATCAACAGTGACCATCCTTCACTCTGCCACCGTACAACCACTATCGTGGTAACCTGCAAAAAAGACAGGAAAGCATGGGGAAAAATTATAGCAACCAACCAGGAAGCAGTTGATTTTATTTTATGTAAAACGATATATATGTATAAAAAATCTTGTAAAAAAAAGGGAGAGATATCAGAATCCAGTTTCCAGAAAAAATTTTAAAAAACCCAAAAGTTTCAAGTGGTAATTTCATTCTCTTCTTTTTTTCCTATATGCATGTCTTTCGAATACGGAAATAAAGCATAAAAATACAAAAAAGGGGTTAAGGGTCTATCTTCGTCGTAGTCATTGTCCGGTAATAAGCTACTAGGTTTTTTAGAACCGTGTAGGGTGAATCTGACGGTGACGTTTTTTTAAAGGTGGGGTTATTTTTGAAAAAAACAATTTCGGTTTCCCTAGATCTAAGGCAAAGGGTGTTTGGTTTTTGAAATCTAGTTTGGTCTTTGGTTTCTAGAAGTGAGTACGCTTCGTTTGTGGGTTTTTGGGATGGTGGCCGGTGGTGGCATACGGCGGCCGGAGTGGCCAACCACCATCGTGTTTGGGAAATGGTTGAGTGTCTGGGGCTTTGGGTTTCGAAATACAGAGGTTTTGGGGAAGTTTATAACCGGTTTGAAAAAAATGAAAAAAAGGTCCAAAGGTTGGATGAAAGGTGTGTTTTATAGTGTTTTGCTTTTTTTAAATTGGTAAAATTACATAATAAGGATCCCGCGTTCTTGGATTTTTCAAAACGGGCTTGCCCCTTGGTCCAATTGCAACTCCAATCCCTCGTCCCTTTTAAAATCTCTCAATTTAGTCACTAAATTAAACTGAAATCAATTTTTTTAAAGGGGAAATTACGCCCTAAGTCCCACCGTGTTTTGGAAATTTTCATTTGAAGCTTTCCCCTTGGTTTTATTTCATGTTCAGTCCCCTTAAGTTTTACCCGGGTCTTGATTAGATCCCTTAATGTCGTTTTTTTATTTAAATTATAAGCTTTCTTTTTTGATTTTATTCTATTCCAGTCCCCTATTGTTGTTTATTATTTGGTTTTAAGTAGTTATGTTTTAATGTTTTTGCATTAATATGATTTGTGGTTTTTTTACATAGGTGTTATATATGTTCTTATCACCTCTTTATTTCATACTCATTTTTTGTATATCATTAGGTTAATGTGGCGTTTAGCTTGTTTACTCGTATTCTAAATGTTTAGCAACTTTTATTCTCTTTGAGTATGTTTGCATTTTTATGATGTTTTTTATGCTTTCATGTATGATTTTCTCATATTACATGTGTATTTATGTTTCACAACATATGTTTTTTGTGATGTCATGCCTTCGTGTTTTAATTTAGTTTGTTCGTATACATGCCTTTTATATGTTTTAGTTTTATTTGTGTATTATGTCCACATGATAGCATGTTTTTGTTTGTTTCGTTTTTTGTGATATCATGCTTTTTTGTCTGTTAATTCTTTTGTTCATAGTATATATATATGTATGTTTAGATTAGTATTTTATTTATGTTAGATTAAAATTTTATTATGTTAATATTTATTTTTATTGTATTTGAATTATTTGCCATATTTTATGTTTTGCTCACTAAGATTGCATATCGAAATATATAATTTCAATGCGGTGCCCTTTTAACCGAGCGCAAACGGGGCCAGTATCAGGCGTAGTGATAGTGGTTCGGCGTTTGCTCTCGGATAACGGAGCCTTTAAAATTTACTCGCAATTATGACCAAATTTTAAATTAATCGTCACTTTAATCTGGAAAATCTAATATTAATAAAGCGGTAATTATTAAAGTACCAATTTTGGGCGGTGTGGGGGTGCTAATCCTTCCCCATCTGTAACCGACTCCCGAACCCAACAGTTTTAAAAATCTCTGGTTTTACGGTGTCTGGCCTACCTAAGTGGCCGGTGGCGACTCCAATTTCAAAACAAAATACGGTTTTCCTAAAACCCCCACAGAATAAACATTTTTTATATCTGAAATACAACAAATACTTAGAAAACACTATTTTTTAGCGATAGGGACATCGCTATAGTGACCTTTCAAATTCGGCATTCAAGGGGAAATTAGGGAAAATTTATGGAAAATTTTCCTAAGGCTAGAAATGGTGTAAGGATTATTTTGTAAACTTTTGAATGTTAATTGGACTAATATGGAAGTTTGTAAAGTGTTGAGGACTAAATTGTAAAGTTGCGGAAATATGTGATTAAAGTGGAAAGTTGATTTGAAATTGAAGTTGTGTGATAAAAGGATTATTTTGAAAGATTTGGAAGTATAAGGGTTAACACTGATGTTGTGAGATAAGATTAGTAATGAAAGAATGTGTAGGAATATTATTATTATTCCTAATGTATATTAAAGTTAGAATGATACTAACATATACTTTAAATCGTATGTGTTGGTAAATGCTATTGTAGATCGTGAGCATGACCAAAATCGAGAATCCAACAATCCTAAAGGCAAAGAAAAAGTGTAAGAGTAAAGTTTTATAGTTAGGCAACAAGTGAGTGCAATCTATTTATTTTATTATTATATGAGGAAGACATGCGATAAGTCAACCTCGAGTATTGAAAAGAAATAGGATTTGAATCGTAAACTATATACATATTAAATGGTTTTGAAATGAATTATAATGATTTCGGGCATGAACTGCCCAATGCATATTTTTTATATGTTATAGTTATATGTATTTATCTATTGATATTATTGAATAAGTGAAGAGATAATAATAGTGAATTGGTTAAAAGCTCATTGTATGATTATTGAGATTCTTGATATATTTGGTGTAACACCTCAAAAATACCCCCAATTCAAAAACCTAATTTTGAAATCTCTAAATTCAAAACCCTAAAAATTGGGAATTTAAAAATGAAACCCTAATTAAGAAATTTGGGAATTAATTGAATTTTAAAAAAATTTAGTGACCTTTTATAAAGAATTAATAGGTGCCTACTTTGTAAACCCTAGAAAAGTACAAGGACTTGCCTTGTAATTTATCCAAAACTTTGCTTATATAAGTCGCGCCCTTTCCCCTGCAATTCTTTTTCTTTACCGCAGCCGATCTTCCCCTCCCCTCTCTCGATTTATGTTCGAATCACATCTCCCTTTTTATTTTCTTTTTTATTATTTATTTAATTCGATCATACCCCGCTGAATCTCTGGCACCGCTCAATTCAATTATGTCTTCGGTTAATTTGAAGATCAACTATTAGAATCAGATAAGTATTCTTGTATCATTAAGTTTTGTTAGATAAGTATATAGGAATAATTTCTTAATCATAGTGATAATAGTAATAGTATTATGGTAGGATTATTCTCATAGGTACCAATACAGCTGGACCCAATGCTTATGATCCTGAGAAATGCCTCAATCAGTAGGTTGAGTTTGCTTTGGCTAAGGTGCGTTTTCTTACGGTGCTATAAATAAATGATTTTTATATGGTTTTATACCTTACTTGATTCTGATCTACATTATGGCTTGTATGGTTGACATCATATGCATACGATTTTAGAATGTGTTTTTAATTATGATTTATGAAATATTTGATTTACAAAACATCAAAATTTACGGAAACCAGGATTTATGGACTATGATTTATGGATTTATGACGTATGTTTATGGAATATCAGATTTATGGAATCGTGTTTATGAAATTTGAGTTAAATATCATACATGTATGAGCATGGGTTGAGATTTGTAAGGAGGAAGTTCAGTTGTTTCACCCTTCGGGCTGAATTCCACTTCGGATTGGCGGACGTAGCGAGGAGGTTATGGGAACCTACCTCATCTTTGGCAGACGTAGTTGGGGTGCATTGTATTACGCTTGTGATATTGTACCATTGTTTTATGTTTTAAAGAAACTTGAGAAAATATTACTTTATTTTATGATTATCGTTTTTCTTGCACTTTAGAGACACACTAAGCTCTTTAACTTACTCCCCCATAGTTTCCTCTTACAGATATCTTTGGACTTTAGGTGACGTGGTACTTGGAGGATCTTACCTTTTATCCGGTTATTTTATATTTCAATATGAACTGTTTTTTTAGGTTTCAAATTATTAATTATTTGGAACATCAATGTAATTGTAGATGTTGAGACTAATTATGTTTTGGGATTATTTTTAGCATTCATGTATTGTGGTTTTTATTCAGAGATTTTTATTTATATATTCATATATTAATTATGACATTTGCTAAATTATTTATTATAAGATATTTATTAAATTATCATTGTATGTATTCTTTTTAATTTAAAGTATAATCTTTAAAATTTGTTTTCTTGAGGGAAAAGTTTTCAAACGTGACTTCCTAGATTCGACCTATTTCTTCTGGGTCGAGTTTAGAGGGTTACAATTGGCATGCCAATGAGGTGGAGTATAGTGATACAGTGACATTGTGTTCTACAACTATGATCTAGTGATACAGTGATGCTATGTTCGACAGCAATGACCTAGTGATACAGTGATGTTGTATAAGTGTACAACAGTGACATAGTAATGTAGTGTTTTATTATGGCACAACAAATTAGTTGATGCCGCACATGTGCATACTCAACAGTGACTCACATACCATGCATTCTCATTTACTTTACATTGGACTATAATTTAATTAAGAGTGAAAGTGCAAAGAATGATTCAAGTGAAAATGAAACTTCAAATAAAGAATTGCTTTGGTATAATACTTGTTTTACATATATATAAATTTTGAGATTTTACAGGTTACATAATAGTGGAACGACTTTGACAAGTTAGTTTTTACGATTTCATAATCCTATATGATATATATATATAATGTATTTTGTTTGTTTATGTCATTTCTTTATAGTGAAATGTTTGAATTATTTTATGTTGCCTCACTAAGTGTATACTTAGCGTGTGAATGTTTCACGCATAGGTAAAAAGAAGCATAAGGATTAAGGAGTGGCAACAAACATCATCTATTTTGAGAACAGATCATCAATATCAGTATGACATCTCTGATGTTACCTTTTTGATGTTACTAATTGGCATGTATATTATAAATGACTTGACTGCTCTGATATGAATATATTTGGAATGGTTGTAGTAGTATAAACATGAATATGGACCTATAGTGGGTACTAGTAATTAAATAGACTAGTTTGCATGTTTAGTAGAAAATTTAATCGTATTTTATTGGATATCTAAATGATGTTTAAATTAGGCAGTTTGGCTATTGACATGATATTGAATTGAATTGCTAGGTTGTTGCCTTAAACTAGGTTGGTTTTTGGTGTTAAATAAATGTTTTAAATTTTACGTGATTAAATAGTTAAAGGGTTTAAAGGTTATATTGTATTAGTTTAAAAGGAACAAATTTTTTATCAATTATAAGTGTCCAATAGTTTATAAAAGATAAGTGACATCTCTGAATCGTATTTAGTGATGGGTACGGGGAAGGGGTCTTACAAAATCCCAAGAAAGTACCAACTATAGTTGAATGGAAACCTCTTAAGAATGTTTCCAAGTTTTGAAGTTTCTTGGGACTTGCTGGTTATTATCGAAAGTTTGTAAAGAATTTCTCGATGATTGCCTCCCCACTGACCAAGCTATTGAGGAAAGATATGCCATTCAGATGGAAAAATAAGTGCCAATAAAGCTTTGAAACATTAAAGAAGATATTAATCGAAGCCCTGGTATTAATACAACCAGAATCGGGCAAAGATTATGTGGCTTATGACGATGCTTCTCATAAAGGTTTGAGAAGTGTACTTAAGCAAGAAGGAAAAGTAATGGCCTATGCTTTGAGATAACTTAAGACGCATGAAAGGAATTATCATACTCGTGATTTGGAGCTGGCAATGGTTTTAATTGCTTCAAAGATATAGCGTCATTATTTATATGGTGAACGATGTTATATTTACACAGATTATAGAAGTGTAAAGTATCTGTTAATTAAAAAGGAGTTGAACCTGAGGCAAAGAAGGTGGATCGAGCTTCTTAAGGATTATGATGTGATCGTTGACTATCATCCAGGAAAAGCTAATGTAGTAGCTAACGCTCTTAGTCGAAAGACATTTGTTGCCTTAAGAGCTATGAATGCGAGACTGTCATTAAAAGAAGATGGTGTTTTGATTTCTGAGTTAAGAATAAAGTCTACTTTATTAGATTGAATAAAAAAATCTTTAGAGAAAAGATGAGAAGTGTTTGTTAAGGTTCAAATAAATGGAAGAAGGTGAAACCGAAGACTTTGAAGTTAATCTGATGGATGTTTGTATTATCGAGGAAAAAATCTATTTTTTTCAAATGATGAAGAATTAAAGAAACAACTTATCTTTGAGGTACGCTATAGTCCTTTGATTGTACATCCAGGTGGAAACCAGATGTATCAAGACTTAAAGAATCGATATTGATAGCCAAGCATGAAAAGAGCTATAACTGAGTTTGTTTCTAAATATCTGACATAACAACAAGTAAAAGCAGAACTTCAGGTATCTTCTGAATTGTCTTTCCATTTCTCAGTGGAAATGAAAACGAGTGACGATGGATTTTTGTATTCGAACTATCTTTGACACCGAATAAGAAGGATTCAATCTGGGTGATTATTGATATATTGACTAAGTTAGCATACTTTATCCTTGTTCGAACAGATTACCTTATGGATAAGTATGTTGAGTTGTATATTAAGGAAAAAAGTCAATTTTGCTTGTTAAAGTTCTTTGACAAAATCGTAAAATTGAGAAAATGACTTGGGAAAGAAATGAGGATGTGAGAAAGCAGTTTCATCACCTTTTTGAACCAGTGCGTGTTGAAAATTCAAGGACGAATTTTCTTAAGGGGGAGAGAATCTTAATACCCCGAATTTTTACTAAGTTGATTAAGGATCATTCAGTACTAAGATAATAGCTTAGAAGCTATCTTAGTGACTAAAATGACAAAAATACAAAAGTTAGTACTTTTTTGATTATGGGGTACAATACTAAATATGAAAAGTTGAAGGAATAAAGTTGTAAATTCCCAAAATTTAGAGGTTTTTATTTCATAAACAGATAGAGCATCTTAGAGTGTGGATAGAATGTGGGGTTTGATTCGATATTTTGATTATAGGGAAATGGCAGTCAAAGTTTAAGTAGAATTCGGGTATCCGGATCAAACTAGAAATTTATGAAATTTTACTATATGATAGAAGAAGGAAATAAAAATCATTCCCAAGTTTTGGAAATATTTTTAGTTCGATTCAGGATGAATCCTATGATTTATTTTGATTAAGGAATTTATTTAGTAACCGATAAAATTCTCGGCATTTATCAGTAAATCGGATCAAGCTTAAATTTCGAAAATGATTCCATAGACTTTGGAAGAGTTATAACATATTATTTTATGGATATTTGGAGAGTTAAATGTTTGGATTAAATTTATTTGACTGAAATTGCCTAGAATGGCAATTTTGTAAAAAAAGTTGATTGGTAAAGGGTATTTTGGTCTTTTCACACAAAAGGGACATGGAAGGAATTTTGAGATTTCTTTAATGGATGAATAGTGGTTGGTTGGAATCCAAATAAGTTTAGTTAAAATTTTACAAAATGATAAACTAGTCAATATGAATTCAACTAGGGGACATTTTGGTAAATTGGAATAAAATGAATTAAAAATTCATTTTTATTTATACAAGTGGCATAAATATATGATATATGAAGAGTTATCATCCAAAAATTCATTCCCAAACCGTGGAGAAATAGGAGAAAGAATAGGAAATCTTAAAAGCTCGATTTAAGCCTCGAAACTCAGTTTTTAGGTAATTTTCTGAACTACAAAGTTGTTCTTCTCTTCAATCTCTGTCTATTGATGTAAATTATTCATGTATTTCATGCTTGATTGATGATATTTGATATGAGAAAGAAATTAGGGTTTATGTTCAAATTTGGGGGTTTTATGATTTTATGAATCTATGTTCAATTTTATGTTAAAATCAAGCAAGAATGATGTTGGATTTATGTTTTTGAGTTGTGATTTAAACCCTAAACAATTCAGCAACCTTGAATAAGATTAGGTTTAGGGATCCAACCTTAAATTAGGGTTTGTGATAATGAGTTAGTAATCTTGCAAGCTTGATTTGGTGCTTGGAATCAAAACCCTAAAAGACTAATATAGCAAGGTGTTAAAGTTAGGGGTTCAATTCTGATTTTTAGAATTTGAAATGTAATTATGTTGTTAATGATGTTTGAGGCATGAAAATGAAGTTAGAATGCTAAACCGGTGATTATTCGAGCTAGTGACCATTTTGACAATTTGTCAAAAGTGGATAACCAATTCAGCAATGGTGTATACGAAGAGGACAAATTCTGATTTTTTTTATGTTAAGTGATGATTATGATGTAAAGTTGATGATTGGGGGCCCAATTGCAAAGTTTTAAAGCTAGAATCCTTGAATTGTAAATTAGTGACTGTTTCGACAAATTAGAGAACAAAGAGTTGAAATATGAAAATTATGTATTTGAAGAGTACTATGTTGGAAAATTTATTTGAGTGATTTAGATGTTGATTTTGGAGTGAAGGATTGAGAAGACAAGAAAAGAAATGGTGAAGGACCATTTTGGAAATGGAAATTGTTTGTAAGGGACTAGTTCGATCAATATTTTAAATTAAAGGGAAAGTTAGTAGAATTTTAGAAATGTTTGATTAGTTGGTTAATGAATGAATTCAAGTACTTTTGTGAAGTTAGTGGCTAAAGTGTCACTTTAGTAATGTTTGAAGCTTGAAGGGATAAAATCCAAAGCGAACAAGTAGTAATGAAATTGTTCTAATTTGAGCTTGAACAATTGTTTGATGTCCAAAATGGTCACTAATGACCTTAGGACCAAATCGGCAATCACATGGAAATTGGGAGAAAATTTTAGAAATAGTTTATTTTTGAATAATTGTGTTTTGTAAATTAAGTTAGCAATGTTAGATTGGAGTCTAACAAAAGAATGGTAATGTATATATATACGATTGGTCTTCTACAGTTCCGAGGGAAACTGAGGGAGACACAAGTATTATAGGAAAATAAAAGGTTACCGAATAAGCTTAGTGAGGCTACTTTTGCAACGCTACAGGTAAGTGCATCTTTACCTATTATATATATGATATGAGGAAGACTTGCGATGAATCAACCTTGATATTAATGAAAAAGTATGTTGATAAAAGTTATGTAAATGGAATATGTGATACACTGATATGGCATAAAGATTTATCTAAGATAAATCATATTTTAGATTTTGGGTATGAACTGCCTAATGTCGACTATATGATTTACATTGATGCATAATACAGTAATGGCAAGTACGTATGAAAATTATGATGAAATATGGGATGTAATTGCCCGTTTACATGAATGATAATAATTAATTGATAATGAAATAAAATTCCCAAGTATTATGATATGAGAGTTCATGGTATAGTTGGATATCCATAGTCATTAGCAACAGCATCATGCAAGTTATGTTATGTTTCATGTTTTGTGACTACTACGGTGTCATATACACCTTGGGAACCTAAGCCCTTGGTGTTGCACCCTAGGGATCCAAGCCCATAATGATAATGACACTAACGAGGTGCTTTAAATAAGGAGCAAAGAGCGTCCTCGAATACGTACTCATCTAACATGTTCAAGTTAGGCACTACGGTGTCACTTCCACCTTGGGGACCCAAGCCCTTGGTGTGCACCCTAGGGATCCAAGCCCACGTTGCTAATGGCATTGACGAGGTGCTTTTATGAGGAGCAGAGAGCGTCCTCGAGTACGTACTCATGTTCACGTTATGTTAGACACTATGGTGTCTTATCAAGATGACTCACGTACCTTGATCTCATATTATATACTTTGGACTATTTCTAAATGAAGGTTAGATTGCAAATGATTACATGATGACTGATAAATACTAAGAACATGAAATTTATACTTGTTTTATGATATGATATAAGTTGTACTAGAATCACTTACCATTTTGCAAGAAATGTATTGCACTATTATATGACAGAGGAATGACTTGATAAGTCTATTTTATATGATTCTATATATTGAAACGCTTTACTTTAAATTATAGTTGCCTCACTATGTGAATACTTAGCGTGTGCTATTTCACACGTAGGTTATGGAAAACTTACTGGAAGAGGAGTCAAGCATGTTAATCAAGCTGTAATCTGCCAAACATCAGTAAGACATTTTAATATATGATATTCTCTAGTGGGCATATATCAATTTATTCGTTGGTTGTTTTAAAGGTAAAATTTTTAATTATCGTATATCACATAACGATTTGAAATTCAAGAAAGGCCCTAGGCAGTATACCTAGTTTTCACCCTGAGTTACATACTTATTTTAATATCTGATTAATATGTTTATTAAACCAATTCAGGGTCAAAACTAGTAATATGCGAATAGGCTATGAATACTTCGAAAGTTGAGAAATGGTTATTTTGTAAACTAGTTTTATGTTAAATGTTTTTTTTAAAAATAAAGTAGGGAAATCAATTAAATAATTTAGTAACATCTTCAATGTGTATTTAATCATCGAATATACGTTGAGGGTGTTACAATTGCCACGTCAGACTATAACGGTCAACGTCGGTCAAGGGGCAAAATTGATGCAATTCGTGAATTGGAGGACCTAATTAATTGTATTTTTCTAAGAGAGACTAAATTACTTATTTAGGCCGAACTTGAGGACAAAATACCTCATTAGCCATTATTTTAAATTTGGTTTAATGGTTCAAAACACTCTTAAACTATTGAATTATTTTAAATTTTTTCTATAAGTGTTGAATTATATATATTTGAAAATTACAAAATTTATTTAAAAAATAATAAAAGTGATAAATATTATTAAAAAATATTAAATCGGTTGGTGTCAAATGTTGTGTCACATGATATTTTGTAACACCATTAACGTATACTCATAGTACGAATACACAGTAAGGATGTCACAATATTATTTAACAGAGTTCTAGACTTGTAAATTTTTTTTGTTAAAAATATTTGACATAAAACTAGTTTATAAAATAACACTTTCTCGACTTTCGAAGTATTCATAGCCTATTTGCAGATTGCTAGTTTTGACCCTAAATTGGTTTATAAATCATATTAGTCAGTTATTATAAGCATATAACTCAAGGTGAAAACTAGGTACACTGCCTAGGCTCTTTCTTGAATTTAAAATCTTTACGCTATAAATGATAAATAAAATTTTACCCGATTAAATATCTTTAACGATAATTCTTTAACCATACGAATAATTCATATTTCCATGGTTAATCCTCTATACTATCTTAAACTAATTTATCACATCACTAGTACCTTATCATGTTCTTATTTATTTACGGTTTATTTTTGAAACTGACTATTTATCTAACTCTTAATCAAACTCACGCCTTTAAAACAACTAACGAATAAATAGATACATGCCCACTAGAGAATATAATAAATTAGAATGTCTTATTGATGTTTGGCAAATTACAGCTTGATTAACATGCTTGACTTCTCTTCCGGTAAGTTTTCAATAACCTGTGTGTGAAACAACATACGCTAAGTATTCACTTAGTGAGACAAAGCATATAAGGTTATCAAATAACTGACATGAACATAATTCAAGGCTTATTTTTATATCTACCTTATTTAAGTATAATTGATAAATTACCTGTATTCAGTTCATCATGTTTGCTTGACATAGTTCAACATGCTTCTCACAACATAATATAACCAGTTTCTATGGCATTTCATGGTAAATTTTATCGTAATTCTAATTCTTTGCCTAACATATCAAATAAAGAAATACAGATATTACTGAGCTTAACATAATCGGGAAAATACTGATCTTACAAAAAATACAGAGATATACAGAGAGTACGGAGAATCTGTTATTTCTCGTACTTAGTACCAAAACTTTGCAGAAAACTTAGTACATAAAGTCCTAGTTCGATCATTTCTTTCATAGTACCTCAAACCTTCTTTGATTCAGACTTAAATTGATTAATCACATGAATACAATAAAATATTTGTTAGATTCAAATCTAACAATACCTTAAACATGATGTTAATCATTCGAATATAAAATTTCCAATTATTTTCCTTTCTTCCTTGTACTATTTAAAAACTCATTATGGTCATTAGTGACCAATTTGAACTTCCAATAATTCTTCTGAGCTTGCTAACTAACATTTAAATACAAAATGTTTCAAATTCCATTTTCTAACAGCTTGCGCTACCTTCAAAGATTTACTTATAAAGAGCAGAATACATACTAGATCTTAATTACCTTTATACCGTAGAAACTAGATTCGATAACGGTTCTAACGGTATAAGCCACATAAATTATTAAAATCTAAAAAAATTACGAAAATTCCTTACATTAACGTTATAGAGCTGTCCAGGCAGAAACTGCTCTGTAATTTTTTTTGACCTTCATTCGATTAAAAATTCATATATTTTAAATCAAAACTCGAAATTAGTTTCCATTTCTTGGAAACGAAACTAGACTGACAAATCTTTACAACGGTATAAAATTCATCATCTAAACATTTTTTTTAGAATTTATGGCGAATTTTTAAACTTACTGCCATAATTTAAATTCCAACATAATTTTCCATAAATAACTTCTAATTTAACTTCTCCCTATTTCTCTACTTGTTAATTTAGTCCCATCACTTTACTTCAAATGACCAGAATAAATCTTGTATTCATATGTTATCTTTACATCCTTCATCAAAATAGGCTTAAACCTTTACTTCTCTAATTTTTTCTTGATTTGTCGAGATGGGCACCGAATTTCAAGTATAAGAATTCAAACTTCTTAATTTTGCAAATTAGTTCTCAAATCAACATTAATACCTTAATTCCATTATTTTAACTAAAAAATCATTTTTACTCCTTCTACATATCCTCTTTGCCAAATAGACCATTCAAGTTTGACAAATTGTCAAAATGGTCACTAATGCGATTAATCGTCAGTTTTGCATTCTAACTTCATTTTCATGCCTCTAACATCATTAATAACATAAATACACATCAAATTCATAAAAAATCGGATCTGGTGCCTTGATTTGAAGCTTACCAAAATGGTCCTTATGTATTTAACTTGCGGTTTGCTTCCAAACAACAAATCAAGCTTACTATATCATTAATCCAACATCACAAACCCTAAGTTAGACTTGAATCCATAAACCCTAATATTCTCTATACAAACCGAAATATGTAGGGTTTAAATCCCAACTCAATAACATGATTCTAACATCATACAAGCATGATTCTAACTTAAAATCAACCATGGATTCATAAAATCATAAAAGCCCCAATTTGTTCATAAACCCTAATTTTTTCCTCATATCAAATATCATCAACCAAGCAAGTATTCTATGGATTATTTACTTCAAAAGATAGAGCTCGAAGAGTAGAGAACTTTGTAGTTTGAAAGATTACCTAAAAACTGAGATTCGGGGCTTAAATCGAGCTTGGAAAAAAATTATTCTTTCCTCTTCTTCTTCTCTTCACCAGGTTTTTGGAGAGTATTTTGCAGATAATTTCTTCATATTTCATGTACTTAATACACTTGTATTGTGAAAAAATAATTTTTTAATATAATAAATTCCACATTTCAAAAATACCCTTTAACTAAATCTATATTTCTAATTTGCCATTTTGTAACATTCCAACTAGAATTAGTTGGATTCTAATCAGCCAGTATTCATCAATAAAAGAAAACTCAAAATTCCTTCCATGTCCTTTTTGGGCGAAATGACCAAAATCCCTTTACCGATCAACTTATTCACAAAATTGTCATTCCATGTCATTTCAATCGATTTAATGTTTCCCCGACCTTTTTAGCATCCAAATATCCACAAAATGATATTTTATGACTCTTCTAAGGTTCATGGAACTATTTCTAAAATTTTAGCTCAATCCGATTTGTCGATAATTACTTAGGACTTTTACTATGATTTCTCGATAATCGAATTATCGAATTGAATCCGTGACTTTATATTTATAAATTTTAGGATCCAATATTAATATATTATTCCATCATCTAATAAAATTTCATGTATTTCCACTCATCCATACAGATGTGGGACCTTCCCAGATGGTCATCCATCCTAAGGCCTGAGCATGCATAACTACGAAGTTCAATTAAAATTCAGTATCTTGAACTGCATTTTTCTTCCTAAAACTTTTATCAACTTTCGTATCATATATTGTCTTATCCATATACAAAATAAAAATAATGAGCGAATAATTTTCTTTATTCGAGTCATATATTCGGGGCATCACCTAATTATTCGACTGAGAATAACTTTTTACATAATTCTCGTACCGGAATTCGGGTGATGCCAAAATATGCAGTCTAACCCAGTCTATCCATCCATACTTTTGAAAAGCTATCATTTTGGTCACTAAATTTTAAACTTCAATTCCTATTCCAATTTTCCTCAGATTTCAACAAAACTTTGCAAGTACCCTATTTAGCTTGTCCTCTATCATCTGATGCTTTTAAATCTCAGAAATTCCTTTTCCATAACCCATAATCGAAGAAATCCTAACTTTTACATTATTTGTTATTTTGGTCACTAAGCTTTTAAGCTACTAACTCAGTAACAAATTACCTTAATATTGTTTAATGAAATTTTGGGGTGTTACATATTTTTACAATTTTTATTTTTATTTGAAGTTTATAAAATGTTTTAAAAATTATTAAAAATAATGATTTTAAAATAGAAAAGTCATCAAATATTATTAAATATATAGCTTTTATATTCTAGTCATTATAAAAGTATTTCAATAATTATAAAAATTATTAAAAATATTTTTATGGTTTTTAGTAACGTTTAATAATATTTTAAAATTTAAATATTTTATTATTTAATAATCTTTTAGAATTTTAATATATTTTTAAATTTCTATAAATATCCTGAGAACCGAAATGTATTATATGGTAATAATATATCAAAAAATTCATTATAACTTAAAATCAAAATTAATTAGAAGACATAATTGATCCAATTGTTTATTTTAAAATTGAATTGATTCAATTTTTTATTTAAAATTCAATTAATAAAAACAAAAATAAAAATTGAATGCTTTAATCATATTTAAACCTATTTTTTAATCTTAAACACTCATAAAACTATTTTGTAATATTATTTTTAGAGGAAAAAAAACTTTAAACTTTGAACTAGATTTCACCACGTGTCATCTAACTGATTACCTCGCTAGCACCAGCAAGCTTTCCATTGATAGACTTATAGTCCCAAGAAATTCGTCACACTTTTCTATGACAAATAATGGTTATATAATACTTCCTCCGGGTTTTATTGTTTAAATATTTTATTTTGGGATAAAAATTAGAAATCCATCTCCTTGTAGAACATTTGAAAAAATACCTTCATTCGGGTTACGTCTTAAGAACTTGCGTTTGACATACCGCGATTTACAAACTCGTAGTTAAATGGATGCTAGTTTTAGGCTAATGTGGCGCCGCTTATCATTTGGCCGGTTATTTTAATCGAATTAAATAACTCGTGTTTAGTTGAACGCGAGTTTGGCAATAATTTGAGACGAAACGGCACGAACTTATCGCGTTATCTGGATAGGACTGAACTCGCATTTAGTGAAACGCGAGTTTTGTGTATTCCATTTGTTGAACGGTTGAAAAAATTAATTTTGGTCAACCGCGAGTTTTGGAACTCACATTTGGTCAACCGCAAGTTTCGAAACTCACATTTGACTGGCTGCGAGTTCTTACGAATTTGCCTATACAATAAACCCCCACCCTATTTTTACCCCACACCAAAAATCAATCCCTCTCAATTTTACTCTATGTCTATTTCTTCTTTGTTTGCTATTTGTTGATATAATGGTGGGATTAATAAGGTTAGATCACAAACACGTTTTTTATTATCATAGTAGGAATGTAAGTTTTATCTATTTTATTTTTATATATTTATTTTATTAATTTGTTATATATAATTATAATTAAAGATTGTTTACTTTTTCATTTGTTTAATTTTTTTTAGAATGGGATAGAATTGCGTCTAGAGGTTGCTTACACTAGGATGTCGAGTGGATCCTACCCTGAGCTAGAACCATATCTCGAGGAGGTCGGGTTTCTGCACATATCAAGAATTGTTGGAGATGGGAAATTGGACGTTGATTTGATCAATGCTCTTCTAGAGAGGTGGATACCAGAGACACACATTTCACCTTCCGTGCGGCGAGGCGACCATTACTCTTGGGGACGTATCTCATTTCCTCAGTTTGCCAGTTGATACGATGTTATCACCGGTCATAGTAGCGGTGATTGGTACGGCCTATGTTTGGATTTGCTTGGGGCAGCGCCATAGTCGCTAGACGGTGGTCATGATAAATTAATATGGCTACGGGTACTTTTAAGAATTTACCGGAGACACCAACGAAGACGTTAAGAAGGTACAAATAAACCATATTTTGTGATAATTTTAGTAATTTACTTAAACTTACATATGCTAATATATTTTTACATTTGTAGGCATATTTTCGCGCTCATATTTTACAAATAATCATAGGGATATTGATGCCTGACAAATTCCGCAACAAAGTTCACACGTTGTGGTTGCAGCATTTACGTGATTTTGAAGATTCTGGTAAATTGAGCTGGGGATCGGCAGTTTTGGCATCTCTATTTAGGGAGATATCTCAAAAATACAATATTGGAGGTTGTTTGTTGTTGCTTCAGTCGTGGGCTTGGTGGAGAATGTCGTTTCTACGCCCTCAGCTTAGCCAACCTAGTCTATATGTTTTTTCACTCTGACGAAGGCAATAAAAGAGTATAATTTTTTATTATATTTTTTAAAATTAAAATTATCTTCTTGTTTTGTAGGTGGAGCAGTCATTTAATTCCTGTTGGTATTCCCAAGGGTCTCAGCGGTATCAGACAAGACATTGAGAATGAATTCGGGAATCAACTAACCATTTCAATTTTATTTGTTATTAAATTTGGTGTATTTATTTAAATTAAAAGTGATACATAGTTATACTTATATATTGTACAGTTTTTATGGACACCGTATGCAGATCCGACAGTCCACGAGTGTTTTTCAGAATTTTTAGAGGACACGAGGCTTGTTTGGACGGCTACTATACCACTCTTTTGCTATGCAATAGTTGAGTGGCATTCGAGGGACCGCCTCCTAAGGCAGTATGGTTGTGTCCAGCGAATTCTGGTGGCACCTCCAAATTTAGATGAGTTACACACGCTCACTCGACAAGGGAAGCCCGAGGTATTCCTTTTCTATTTGAGTAAAACTTTTATGAATTTGAATGTAATTGATATCTAAAAATAATGACAAACTTTTTATTATGTGATAGGTTGATTGGGCATTGAGGCACATAGATTATATTGCTTAGTGGAGGGACAAGGCGGAGCCTCGACATCAACCCTACCGTGACTATAACATGTTCGAGATGATGGTGTTTCAGGATTACGAGATGTGTTTTTTGATGAATGGGAAACTATTTATTTTTACTCCGAAAGAACGAGCCATCGTCCATCAGCGTGCGTAGCGCAACCGCCCACGGACTCATCGTAGAAAGGGATCACGAAACACCTCTGACGGTGCGTCATCATCGACGAGAAGGCATTCTCCTTCTTTCGTGATACCGAGACCATCACAGGCCACCCCACCAACCTTCAACCACTTGATGCACTCATCATTTCATCCGCCGCCAAGTCCAACTGAAGGTTTTTTCACACATGTTGTGGCGGACCCCTATGGTCTATTTTCAGTGATGATTAGTGGGACGTCGAGCATTCCTCCAACCTACCCTCCCTTGATGCAGTTTCTGCATGTGACAACTGACTTTAGACCCTGGTTTGCCCATCAAACGCCGCCTCAGTCCATTTTCTTCACCGGTAGGCCATTTGGAATGAATGGTTCTATTGGACACGGAACATGGACTGATGATGATGATGATGACGACAATAATAATGACGATGACGAGCCACCAGTTGCTCCTCAACGTGCCCGACGCAATCCCGGTCGAACTCATCGTCCACTGGGATGTGGTACCGGTGAACATAGGCACCATTAGTTTATTTATATTGTAAAAGAAAGAATCCACCCTCATATTTGAATATATTTCAAAACTATATAAAAGTTAATTTTTAATAACTTTGTATTTAGTTAAGTTTGTTAAATTAGTAATAATTGATTTTATATGTTGTAATATATATGTATAGTTTTTATAAATTTAAATTATAATACCATATACCACTTTCCTTAAATTATTGTTAACAACTTGTTTCGAATGGAAGCAAGATATGTAAAGTGAACTCGCGTCTAGACAAACGTGAATTCAAATAAAGTTCTGTTAGAACTCACGTCTAGACAAACATGAATTCAAATAAAGTTCTATCAGAACTCGCGTCTAGATAAACACGAGTTTGTCTTTTAAATACCTTGCTTTGCCGCACCGAAGGAAGAAATTCGTATGTAGAGGTATATGGTTTCGTTCTATTGTAGCTACTGATGGCAACAAGCGACATATCTGAAAAATTCTTTTGCAAAGAGATTTCCCGGATATTGTGGTTTGTTGGTATGTGTAGTTGCATTTCTATAATCATGCTTTTTGGTGGGATGTTTCAATTCCATTTTTTGTTAAAATCGAACGACAAATCACAATATCCGGGAATGCGTGGTCTTTCTAAATTGCCCGCATACCTCTTACCATTGTAGATGATGATTGCTCTGAGGAGCACAAAATCTACGAAGCTCTGGGTTACAGCTTTTGGTGGGTTACTAATTACAAGAAAATATGTGTACAATGAATTTTGTTAATTGTAAGAATGTTATATAAGTTTATTTTGAAATGTAACTTTTTTATTCCTTCTGCATAATGAAAATTTGGAACAGTTGTTAAATTTATGTCGTTTTAAGTTGAACTGTAACATTTTGAAGAAATACTTGAATTGAAGATCATTGCATATTTTGTTATTATTATTTTATTTCTTGTTAAATTTCTGTCATTTTAGGTTGAAGTTCATTTTATTTGGTACCCTATAAATTGAAAGGGGATTTCATTAAAAATCACTCCTTAAATTTTTATAATAGTTCGCTATATATTCCTCATATTTAATTTTCTACCAATACTCTCTACAATCGCTAGAAACTCCATGATTTTCCATTTATGGGAGATAGTTATATGATGTTACTATGGAATAACTCATGTTTTGACTGAACTGGCGTATGGATAAACGCGAGTTTTGACCAAACTCGCATCTGGTTAAACGCGAGTTTTACTGATATGTCAGGAATCCTGGAAAGCTGGCTAAACTCGCGTTTAGACAGTCGCGAGTTCAGTATATATCAGGCTTTTATGACATAGCTCGCTTCATGCCGATTCCACTGTCTTTGAAATCCTTGTTAAATTGATGAGAAACAACATATCAGCGCTTCAATATTTTCTCTGAAGAAGCTTGACATCTTATTTCTTTCAAAAATGTAAAAAAGAGTGGCTGCTCTAGTATACTACGGATGGTGAGATGATCTCTGATGTCGAAATCGGTGTCGATTCTAGTCCTCCAACACTATTTCGCTACAAATTTCAAGGGGATTAACAATTAAAAGGCTTAAGGAAATGATATCGAGGAAGGTTCCACTTGCTTTCGGGAGAGAAATTCATTAACTGAGGTATCGACTACCTTCTTCGTTAGATTTATTGTATTTTATAATATTTGATGTTCTGGACGATGGAAGTGTACAAATGATGATTGGTACCCATGCCCATTATTCTATGGGATGGCCCTTTGAGCTCTTTGTAACATTTTCTGAACGAAATGTCGGAGGCCATATTGTGGTTCCAAATTGGCTGCGCGCAGATCTTGGCTTCGACCCAAATGCTCATAGTCCAACATCAAGTTTACGAAAAGGAATTAACTTACTAATTACGAGCGATGACTAGCCAACATCGTTTTCTGCATCGAGGCCAAGGCATTCTTGCGTAGCCAGGTTTGACTTAGACCTTAACCTGCAACCAACCCAGAACTCAACGTACAATCCATACAGTGGAGGTTTCGATCCATCATCATCTACGAGGCTGTACTACCGTGAAGAATTCAATTCGTTCGATGATTTTTTAGCCGAAAGACACTCAACTTATATCCCTACTGAGTCAATCGTAGATGATTTCTCAGTCGAACAATACTTAACTTATATTTTGGGTGTCAGCCTATCATCATCTACTAGACATCCTACCTTGAAGAGTTTAACCCGTTTGGTATTGGATATAGGCCTCATCAACGCTCTCGTGATCAGGTTAGCGCTATAAAACCTAGGAGGGTACAAATTGTTTATAAAGAAGAACTATACAGCTTCGATGGAGATAATTCTGATGAAGAACCACTTAGGGAGATTGGGCCCGATGCTGACAAGATGGGTTTATTTCCAGGAGAACCAACATACCTTGATGAGCCCGTAAATATAGAGAATGATGCAGAGGATAATGCGGAAGAAGATACGGAAGAAGATACAAAGGAAGAACCTATAGAAGTAGTTGCCCGACGCAGTTATACTGCAATAGGCAGTAGCTCAGCGTATTACGAACCACCACCCCACTTTACAACAGTGGATATGGAAGGATTCAATGCTGCAAAATTTCCAAAATTCCCACAGTTGAAGAATTACACCGAAAAAAATGAGGGTGACTGCATCTTGAAATAGTATTTAGGACTAAAAAACTAGCGATAGCTGCTATTAAACATTACAACATACGCCAATCAGTTATTTCCACCGTGAGAAAAACTGAAACAGACAAATATATTGCCGAATGCCCCAATAAGTACGATGGATGTAACTGGAGGGTCCGTGTATCACAATTGAAAATAATGAACAACCTATGGAAGATAACCAGATACGACGGACCTCATACATGCTCCGTTGGAAGCCTCAGTCTAGAGCATCCAAACTTGGATGTACACGTGCTTTGTGATCATATCTTTCCACTCGTGAAAGTAAATCTATGCGTATCTGTGTCCGTATGTATAGCTTTCATTAAATCTCAATTCACTTACATAGTTAAATACGATAAGGCATGGTTTGCAAGATATCGCGCCATCCGACAACTATATGGCTAGTTGGAGGAATCATACAACGAGTTGCGAATATGGATGAAGTTGATGCAAAAATACAATCCAAGAATAGTTTTGGAACTAGAGACAGTGCCGTCATACTACAATGATCGTGTTGTTCTGAGGGAATGCCAATTTTTTTGACATTTTCCCAATGCTTTAAGGCTTTTCGCCACTGCAAGTTGATGCTGCAGATCGAAGGAACTTTCTTGTATGGAAGATACACTCAGATCTTACTATTGGTAGTTGTACAAGAAGGAAACAAAAAATGCATTTCGGTCACATTCGCAGTTGTTGAAAAGGAAGATATCCCTTCGTGAATGTTTTTTCTCACAAACCTGCGCACACATGTCTTGCGACGGGTTCTATAAGGAAAAGAAGACGGGATATATATTATTTCAGATAGAGGTACAATGCTATGGGGATCAATCGAGCGATTAGGCTCGTCTTAAGAACCTCTATATATTCATCACCGGTATTGTCTGTGACATATTACTGCCAATTATTACTAGAGATACAAGAATGATGATGAGCGTATAATGGTTCTTCGTATAGGTAAGCCTTCCACTATCAAAATTATTAATTAACATGCCTTTTATTGTTAATTCTCATTAACTATTCTATCTTTTATTGAATAGGAAATGTACACAGAGCTGATGAGGTTACTGAGCTGCTAGAAGAGTTGCGAGTAAGAAATTTAGCTGGATATAACTATGTTGTTGATATCCCGAATGAGAAATGGCTGGGATGTTATGATGAGGGTCGTTAATATGGTCACATGACGATGAACTTGGCTGAGGCGATCAATTCGTCTATGAAGAGAACGTGTCATTTACCAATCACATCCATTGTCAAGGCGACATATTATCGACTGGCTACCCTTTTTGCAACCCTGGGAAAACAAGCAATGAACTGGATAAAATGTGGCCACAAGTTCCATCCAGATCTCTAGTAAAAATTTCAAATATCCATGTCACACGCAAACACAGTGGGTGCTATATGCTTTTCACGTCATGAACATTGCTTCTAGGTTACTGAATATTCGTGACCGCTTGAAGGAATAATGCAGAACAATTACGTTGTTAATTTACGACAAAAAAAATACGACTGCAGACATTTTTAGATATTCAAGTACCCGTGTGTGCACGCATTTGCTGCATGTGCATCTGTTTATTTTGACACTATGACACTCGTTGATCTGGTATACCGAATTTAAAATGTATTCAAGGTATATCGATACGAGTTTCCTCCTATCGAAAATGAACGTGATTGTGATTTAATTGACAATGAACCTAAGATAAGGCCAGATCCTTCCCTGCGATGCAACAAAAAAGGTCACCCGCGTTCAATTAGGATTCATTGTGCCGAGGACATGGTTCCACGAGAATGGACCGGCCAACCTAGGCTATGTACTAAATGTAGGAACCCGAGACACGACAGGAGAAAATGCCCTTTTAGGACATGGCCTCAAATCAACTAATTGTTCTTCTAACTGAAATATTTTATTTCAAAATATCAGAAACAAACTTTCAAGCTGCGTTTTATGGTTTCCATATCGTTAATAACTCATTTTTTACACCCTTTCGAATGCATTATAAGGGCCAACTTATAGAACATTTTAAACATATGTCCACTTACAATGATGTGAAAGTTAAATAACAAAACAAAAGGATCCGATAAAATACCCCAAAAATCTACTTAAACATGCCTATAGGCCTTTGTTTCCATGTTCTTCAAGATTTTTAAAGCCATTCGGATACCTTAGGCTGGCCGATTTCTAGACCATTGTAAAAACATATTCTCGTACTACGACGTAAAAGTTCAATAATTAGCAAAAATATCCCTATCGTAGCCCAAAATCCACTTAAACATGCCTACCGACACTTGTTTTCATGCACAAAAACATGGCCACATAGCGTTTTTAATGCAATTTTTACAAAAGCTTAGATGCCTTATACTGGATGATTTTTACACTGTTTTAAAGAGATGTCTCTATACTACAACGTCGAAGTTCAATAACAAGAAAAATTATCACCCAACAAAGTGTAAATTCACCTAAAACATGCCTATCGAGCCTTGTTAAAACAAATGGAATACACAAAACTCGCGTTTCACTAAACGAAGTTCAGTCCTATCCGGATAACATGATAAGTTCGCGCCGTTTTGTCTCAAATTATCGCCAAACTCGCATTCTACTAAACGCGAGTTATTTAATCCGATTAAAATAACCGTCCAAATGATAAGTGGCGCCACATCAACTTGAAACTCACATCCATTTAACAACGAGTTTGTAAATCGCAGTTTATCAAACGCGAGTTCTTATGACGTGGCCCGAATGGGGAGTATTTTTCCAAATGTTCTACAAAGGGGGTGGATTTCCAATTTTTATCCCAAAAGGAAATATTCATCCAATAAAGCCCTCCCTCTGTCCCACTTATATTCTCACGTAGGGATATTCACTTTTCGGTTAAAATCAAATTAATTGATCGAACTAAAATTTCGGCCGATTAATTAAATGTTAGATTATTTAGTGGTTAATTCTTTTTTAAAAGTTTGGTTATTCATTAATTTGGTTCAAAATATGTTAATTAATTGAATTAAATATAATATATATTAAATATATATTCTCACTGTCTCATTTAATATGTCCAATATTGAGTTTTTTTGTCATCTTTTTTAATTTTGACTCATTATCACTTTAAATTTATTATTAATAAAAATATAAAAAAATATATTTTATAAACCTTCAATCAAGTAGTTTAAAAATATATATTTTATAAAATTCAATTAATTAAAATATTTAAAATAATTATGATCAAAATTAAAACAATTTGACTTTTAAAAAGTCAATAATATATTGAATGGGACAGAAAGAGTATTAAAATATATATATTAAGTGAAAATTAACCAAATATATATATAAACCAAAAATTTAGGTGTTCCATAGTTATTTTAGTTAATTCAAAAATTAATCGAACAAAGTTCGGTTCAGTTTTTTTAAAAGTTAGGTTCGATTAACGGTTAAAAGGTTAGAAATTTCGGTTAATGATATTTAGCTAGTTCGGTTCGGTCAATTAACATAATTAACCGATTGAACACCCCTATTGTCACATGTTGATTTTTCACGGAGTTTTAAAAAAAGTTGTGTGATGTAAAATAATTTAAATGATAAATTTGCCCTTAGAAAGCTAACCTTTGTTTTTACTGGAAAACTAAAAAAATATAAAAGTAAAATTGTTTTATAAAAGTTGTAGAGGTTTTCAAAGTGGTAATCTGAGTGGAATAATTTTAAAACACAAAAATGACAAAATATACGAGAAATATTTTGATAGTAAAGAGTGTAAATTTTAGTCCATATAAATTTATTAATTTTAAATTTTAGGATTTTATTTAGGATTTAAATATTGGATTATTATTTCATGTATAAGCCTTTGTAGAAATTTTTTCCACAAGTATTTTAGTTTTAGGGTTTAGGGATTTTGTTTAGAGACTAATGTTTAGGGGATTTAGTGGGTGAGTTTTGAATTTAGGGGGTGTGGTTAGAATTTAGGGTTTATAGATTAAAACCTAAATCTCTAACCATATTATCTTAAAAACTAAACCATAACTTCTAAACCCTAAATTCTAAACACATACACTTAAAACTATAAACCATACCAGATCACTAAATCTTAATACTAAGATGCTTGTTGAAACTTTTTATTTTTACCGCACATAAGATATTTTTCTTTAAACATTATATAATATAAAATGATTATTTGATAACATAGTTGTCGGAAAGTGTGATAAACTTCAAAGTCATTATCTAACTGTAGGAAAGCAATTGCATTTTCACTATGTTGTCGAATTTTCTGTAATAATTTAATCGGAAAATAACTTCTTCTTTTTTTATTTCTATGTTTTACTGTTGCAATACTGCTTTTTCTTTCCAAAAAAAATTGTTGACTTGGTTTAGTTTCCGTTTAGAAGTTGAATTATAATTGATCGGATAAGGTTGGCGGTTGGTTTATTTGCTTCCTTTTTTCTGGATCATAAAAGCTACTCAAAAACAATAAGTTAATTGGTAAACTTCATGTGAGAAGTTCTTTCCTCAACAAGGAATCACATGCATCTTCGTTTATACTTGACTTTCTTATCAATCCAAGTTGTTTACTTCTTCAATTTGTGGTTAACTCATAAAAAATACATGTTTTGTTCTTGTTTTTCCCCTTGGGGTATCTTTTGATATGATCAAGGAATGAGATTTTGAGTCAGAAGTGAAGAAAACGAGGGAAAATTACTTAAGATTGCAAACATAAGCATATGGGAAATTTTCTTTCAATTTATTATTAATGTTGGAAGTCAATTTAGGTTTAGTTTAATCATATTTTTGTTGTTCACCAGCTCACTGGCGCAGACTTTTAGGCAAAATAAGATCTGTATTTAAGGTGACTGAAGAAATGCTTCAAAGAAGCTCATCCACCCCAGTTATTGGAAGCCTTATCTACCCTTTTACTGATAGTCCAAATAATGATCTTGATGCTACTTACAGGTTGTTTCATGGCAACCAGGGTGGAAGCCTCAACTCCAACTTGACACCATTATCGCATACTTCATCTCATTCAGATTCAGGGTTGTTTGAATTCAATCCAGAAATGGGTTTTTTTTGCCTTAAAGGCTTTCGAAGAGCTAAGTCTGAAGGTAGCTTAGAAAGATTAGATTATAGATCTTGTGATATAGCTCAGTTTCTTGATACCAGCATACCAAAAGGATCTTTTAATAGGCATGGTATAACAATGTTGCATAGTGCGCCGTCTTTTTCGATATACAATGAAGGCAACGAAGATGGAAAGGTAGGGGAGGAGGCATTGGAGAGGACAGTTACAGTTGGTGAGAGCATTGATGCTGCAGGGAATCCAGATTTCAGCTTCCGAAAGAAGTGTATGGAGTTAATTCAGGAAGAAGAAGGAGAGGAGGAAAAAGAAAGACCGAACAGAATTCGAAGTTCTTGTAATGATGAAGAAGAAGTTGAGCTTGAACCACCTAGTCCTCCCATGTATCTTGCTGCAGGTCTTGGAATTGATTGTGTTGGCTTTAGTACCATGGCTGACGGTGTTGATTTAAACTCCATGGAGCTTGATGAAGCCGAAGATCCAGAAGAGTGTCATAGGAGGCTGGTTGATGAGTACCCTTGTCATCCTTTGTTCCTAAGAAATTATGCTAAATTCTTGCAGGTGAGACTGTTTGATTTTTCTGTAGATAAATTAATCTGTTTGATGTATGCGATTTGAGTGATGAACAAGCCGATTATCAAGATATCCAAAATCTGAGTATTAGTATTTTAGCTTATTTTTGATCTATCTCAAAGTAGATTTTACAGAAAATGATCATATAACCCTATGAAGTTTGCTTCAGAATGCATATATAGCTTATGAAACTTAATTTTCCCCTTTTTCTAGAATAAAAGAGTACATGATCTTTCAGTTGTATGGAATATGATTGGATCTCTTCCTACAGTCCAAGGGAGATCTTCAAGGAGCAGAGGACTATTATCATCGTGCAACTCTAGCAGATCCTGAAGATGCCGAAATTCTCTTGCAGTATGCCCAAATAGTATGGGATCTTCACCAGGACAAAGATAGAGCCCTTAGTACCTTTGAACATGCAGTTCAAGCTTCTCCTCAAGATAGGCCAGTACTTATATATGCTTGGCCAGGCAGTTTAAAATTAGTTATCTAACATCTCACTCGAACTATGTACTAGCGCTCTTCGAAAATTGTTGTTTAACTGACTATTTCATTGTCTAAAAGAACAAGGGTAAGAGAAACATAGCTACTGGATTTTTGTTGAACAGGTCAGATCCAAATCCAGGTCCTAAGTTTTAATTTGTTCATTTCATTTTGTTGTTTTCCAGCAATGTCCTCGGAGCATACACTAGTTGGGAAATAGGGGATGATGGAGAGGAACATGGAGAACAACAAGAATACCAGAAGGTGGCATTTGATTCTCGAGTTATAGAACATCCATTTTCATTTTCTTTTACAGACAAAAAATTCGACAAACCGTTGGGTGTTGGCAATGCTGTAATAGCTATTACTTTTTCTCAGGTTAAAGAAGAGGAACTTATGAAGGTATCCAAGACCTTACTACCTGAAGAAACTAAGCTAGCTAGCCTATCCTTGAACCCTCCAAATCCAGAAGGCTTTGGGGTTCATACTGATATCCAGGATGTCAATATTGAGGATTATTATAGGAGGATGATTTAGGAAAATCCCAAAAACCCTTCGGTTTTAAGCAATTATGTAGAAAAGCAACTTTCCAGCTTTAAGGGGAAAAACAGAATATTGCAATGAAGAAAATAAGTTTCTGCGTTAAAGGAAGAAGAAATGCATAATCTGATGAACAGTAAAAAGTTCTCGGTAATTGATAATTAAAACAATGCTGTACAAAGTCTATTTAAAGACTTGGGTGAATGAGTTCAACTACAATTAGGAATTTATCCTAGATTCAAATTCTACTTCTTATCTCTAAGCTTAGGATAAGACTTTATCTAGAACTCTAGTTACATTTACAAGATAAAACTCTATCTCTTAAATACAATTATAACTTACACTCCCCCTCAAGCTGGTGTGTATACATTGTATATACCCAGCTTGGATATAAACTTATCAAAAACCTGTTTGGAGAGTGCTTTAGTAAGTACATCTGCAAGTTGTTGTTCTGTAGGAACATAAGTCAAGCTTGCTATTCCACCATTCACCTTCTCAGTAATAAAGTGTTTGTCGATTTCCACATGCTTAGTTCGGTCATGATGGACTGGATTCTTATCAATCTGGATGGCAGGTTGGTTGTCACTAAGAATTTGGAACTTCTCATCTTGTTTCATTCCTAAATCCTTTAGTAGTCTAAGCAGCCACATTCCTTCACAGATTCCTAATGCTAGTGCTCTATATTCTGCCTCTGCACTGCTCCTTGCAACAACTGTTTGTTTCTTGCTTCTCCATGTCACTAGATTGCCCCATACAAACGAACAATAACCACTAGTCGACTTTCTTTCAGTAAGTTCACTAGCCCAACTTGAGTCTGTATAGACTTTGACTGTTCTTTCTTCAGTTTTCTTAAAGATTAAACCATGGCCTGGTGTACCTTTCAAATATCTCAAAATTTTGTATGCAGCTTCTAAGTGCCCTTCTTTAGGATTATTCATGTGTTGACTAATTACATTTACGGGAAAATAGATATCAGGTCTGGTTAGGGACAAGTAGATGAGTTTCCCTACCAGCCTTTGAAACTGATTTTTATCAACTTCAGCCCCCACCTCTTCTCCTCTTAACTTTAGATCAGTTGCCATTGGAGTTTCAACTGGTTTACACCCCAGCATACCAGTTTCAGAGAGTAAATCTAACACATACTTCCGCTGGTTTATCACTAGGCCTTTACTATATCTGGCAACTTCCATACCTATAAAATACCTTAGTTTTCCTAAGTCCTTAGTCTCAAAATTCCTACTCAATAAGTTCTTCAAACTTTTGATTTCATCTTCATCATCCCCTGTTATCACAATGTCATCAACATAAACAATTAAGATGACTCTTCTATCATTAAAAGTTACCTTTACAAATAGTGTGTGATCTGCTTGACACTGTTTGTACTCATTCTGTACAAAGACTTTAGTGAACCTATCAAACCAAGCCCTTGGTGAATGCTTAAGGCCGTAAAGGGACTTTTCAAGCCTGCAAACTTTCTGATAGTTCAGCTTGGGCTCCATCCCAGGTGGCATCTTTATGTAGACTTCTTCTTCCAACCTACCATTTAGAAAGGCATTTTTTACGTCTAACTGGTGAAGACCCTAATCTTTGTTCACAACAACACTCAATAGCACTCTAACTGTGTTCAGCTTTGCTACAGGGGCAAAAGTCTCCTTGTAGTCAATACCATAAGTTTGTGAAAAACCCTTGGCCACAAGTCTAGCCTTAAATCTCTCTATGCTCCCATCTGACTTGTATTTAATGGCAAAAACCCACTTGCTGCCAACAACTTTCTTGCCTTTTGGTAAGTCTGTGATAGTCCAAGTGCCATTCTTCACAAGAGCTTGCATTTCCTCTTCAACAGCTTGCTTCCATCTTGGATCCTTCAGCGCATCTTCTATATTTGTAGGGATTTCTTCTTTATCAAGGCAAGCTGTAAAAGCCTTACAAGATGGCATTAAGTTACCATACGCAACATATCTCTGAATGGGATACTTAGTGCATTGCCTTACCCCTTTCTTTTAGCAATAGGTAAATCTTCCAAATTAATTAAAGAAGAAGAATTTTCATTACCTCCAATATCCTCAGCAGCATCTGGACTCATTTCCAACTCTCGGCAAGTGTCAGATTGAAAAACAATCTCAGGAATGACTTTTTTCCTTCTAGTGTAAAAACTGAGTTTTTTAGGGTCTGAATAGTTTTAGAAATAAAGTTTTGGGAGGCTGATGGTGAAAAAATAGGTGCTGGAGTAGAGGGATCAACAAGTATAATATGTTTGAAAGATGTTCTATCATTGGAGGGAGTAGAAATAAAATCTGATGGTATAGAAGGAATTAGGGGTGAATATACCTGTGGAATATGAAGAGGCTGAAATTCTTTCGAAATCTCCCTTGAATTGCAGCCTTTGGGAAATAAGGTTTCTGTTCAAAGGTCACATCCAAAGAGACAAAAAATCGTTTTGTAGGAGGATAGTAACATTTGTAGCCTTTTTTAAGTGAAGAATAACCCACTAAAATACACTTCAAGGACCTAGGATCCAATTTTGACCGAGAAGGATCAATATTATGCACAAACACAGTACATCCAAATATTTTAAGAGAAAGTATAGAAGACATGGGTTTAAAACTTGGATAGCTCTGCAACAAAACGGATCGAGGTGTGTGAAACTTAAGCACTTTACTAGGCATCTTGTTTATGAGATAAGTGGCAGTCAATAAAGCTTCACCCCACAAGTAATTTGGGACATTACTAGAAAACAATAAGGATCTAGTGACCTCTAGTAAATGTCTATTCTTTCTCTCAGCAACCTATTCTATTGTGGTGAATCCACAAAAGAGCTAATTTGGACAATCCCTTTTTCTTTAAAAAATTCCGCCAAGGAAGTAGTAAAATACTCTCTCCCATTATCAGACTGAAATATCTGAACTCTACTGTCAAACTGATTTTCTATCATGTTATAAAATCTCTTAAAAATATACTCAACCTTAGACTTTTCTCTCATTAGGTAAGTCCATGTTGTTCTGCTATGATCATCGATGAAAGAAATGAACCACCTATATCCATTAATACTCTTCACTCTAGAAGGACCCCAAATGGCACTGTGAATCAAAGAGAATGGTTTAGAAGCTTTATAAGAAGATGGTAAATAAGAAACTTTAGTTTGTTTAGCAAGGGAACAAACATGGCATTTGAACAACTGTGGTTTTTGATTAATGAATAAATGAGGAAAAAACTTTGCAAGATAATAGAAATTTGGGTGGCCTAACCGAAAATGCCATACCATTATTTCATCATATTGTTTTATAGAAGAGGTAGAACTAGAAAGAGCTTGAGATCGGAAGGGTGGGTTGCCAAAAAAGGTATAAAGCCCATTTTTCAATCTAGCCTTGCCAATTATCTTCTTCGAGTCCATTGCCTGTAAGATACAACTATCATCATTAAACTTCAGAGAACACTGTAAATCTTTGAAAGCTTACTTACAGACAGTAGGTTGCATTTTAAATTCGGTACAAAAAGCACACCAGTAAGCATTATATTCTTATTGAGAAGAACATAATCAGCCCCTTGTATAGGGCATAAAGACCCATCTGCAGTTTTAATAGACTGTTGAGAACAGGAAGATTCAAATGTAGAAAACAAACCCCTATTACCAGTCATATGGTCAGAGGCTCCGGATTCGATAATCCATGCTGAGTTATCCTGTGTAGCTAAAAAACCAGGAAGGGAATTCTTGCCTCCAAATCGATGGCAAGTGATTGCTTCACCCGAGAGTTCTGGAAAATCACCAACAGTTTTAAGTGGATTTGTCGATGAATTAGTGCCAGAAGATGTGGAAGGAAAAACCATCGATTTTTGATTGAGGGATCATAGTGGCACAGCGGAAGCTTGGTGGGCCCATAACCCACAGGTCCCAGGATTGGAACCTGGCTCTGATACCATGTAGAAAAGCAACTTTCCAGCTTTAAGGAAAAAAAAACAGAATATTGCAGTGAAAAAAATAAGTTTCTGCGTTAAAGGAAGAAGAAATGCAGAATCTGATGAACAGTAAAAAGTTCTCAGTAATTGATAATTAAAACAATGATGTACAAAGTCTATTTAAAGACTTGGGTGAATGAGTTCAACTACAATTAGGAATTTATCCTAGATTCAAATTCTACTTCTTATCTCTAAGCTTAGGATAAGACTTTATCTAGAACTCTAGTTACATTTACAAGATAAAACTCTATTTACATAATAAAACTCTATCTCTTAAATACAATTATAACTTACAAATTACGCTCGTTTCTTACACCAGGTATAAATTTCTATCTCCTACGCGCATTTTTCGCGTTATGCAACAGATTTGTATTCATCACCATAAGTGGATGGTTCTCATTTTGACTGCCACTTTCTCCCTTTATTTGTTTTCTGTACTTGGATCGACAGTCTAAAGGAGATGTTGAAGGAGCTGAGGAATACTATTTATAAGCCATACAAGCCGACCGTGGGGATGGTGAAACCATGTCACAATATGCCAAATTGGTCTGGGATGTTCACCATGACCATGATAAAGCTTCACACTACTTTGAGCTAGCAGTTGAAGCTAATCCTGGAAATAGGTACTTTGATTCAGTTTCTGGAAACTTTAATTTTATGGAATCCAACTCTAATTCTAATGTTCTGCAATTTCTTGGAGATATAAAATGATTTCAGTTGTCAATAAAAAGAGTGTGTTTTGAGAGAAATGATCCCATCCACCGTCAATGAATTTGATCCATAAACGGGATTAGTATAATGGTATGGCACCTATCCTTGAATGATTTTTAGACTCTAAAAACTTCGTTGTCGATAAATCAATAACAAGTTCATGTTTTTCAATGATCTACCTGGAAAATTCTTACCCCATAGTTTTCTCCTTGACAGCGATATTCTAGCAGCATATGCTAGCTTCCTCTGGGAAACAGAAGAAGATGAAGATGACAACACAAGGCAAGATCAAATTCAGGTTTCTCTTCAGAATGGAGCTTTGTCTACAATAAACTCATAGGCCTTACACTCTTATGCTTCATATAAAAGCTTAAATTTATAGGCACTATATCAATAGCTCAATCTGCAATGTTTGTGTCATCTGTCAGACAATAGAATAAAAACATATAATTATTTATTCTTACATACTTCCACCATTATAGCAATAGCTAGCTACCTTTTGTCTGTCTTTTAAATGAACTTGTTGATTAGATTAATACATCCAAAAGAAAAAATATCAAACTTTTGATCGAGCATGAACATCACAGGAAAAATTGGGGCATGTTTCCTTTAGATATAAAAATAGACCAAAATTGTGAGGCTGGCCTAAATATAAAAGCATATATTGCCTAAAAAATATCGAAAGAACAAATTAAGTATATAATAATGGAATTGCAAAAAAATGTAATTCCTAGTCATAGTAAGCTACCAAATGAAAAGGCCAGATACATTGTTATTGAATTTAAGAATAGGTCAATATAATTGGATCTGGATTCGGTGAAACTAACATATCTATTTTAACAGCGTTAAAAATTAGACATGAATTTTTAAATCGGCAAAGAGACCAAATTTCAAGAAAAAAAGTCTTAATGTAGAAAGAGTACAGGATTTTATTGCAAGTCAATTTTAATTTCTGTTTGAAACGTTGCCATTTTGTTATTAAATAATTGTAATGTGAAAACGTAATCGTTTAATGTGAGTTAAGAGGATAGGGAGTCTTCCGAACTAGAGTATGTCTAATTTTGAAAAAGTGTTCTCTTTATCATATCCTTTATCTTCTTCTCTCAATCTGAAGCATTTCTTCTTCATTCGTATCTCTTTTGGTTCAATTTTCTAAAATTATTGTGACTATTGATTTTGAGTTTCATCAAAAGTATCCGAGTCAGCGACCTGACAATGAAGTTGGAGTGAAGAACTGGATCTGTGTAATACCCTCGACCCGTATGTCACATTTGGGCCTCAAGCTTGAAACCCAACCATAAAATTTCCAACCTAGTTTAGCCCAATCCACAATAAATTCCCGAAATCCATTTTATTTCAGTCATATAAAGTACAAGTAATATTTGAAACATATACAGTGGAACTCATTTTAAAATTACCTTATAAAACTTTTGACTCGGTCGTTTGAAAATTTAAATACAATTTACAATGTACAATAGGTTCCTACGAATACATAGCCCAATGACCTAAGTACTGTACTCTAAAGAGACAAGGCGCTAGAATTCTTCCTTGATGGTGTTCCTCCAAGAATGTGCCAAACCTACTAACCTGTGAATGAAAACAACGATCCCGAACGCTGAGCTAACAAAGCTCAGTGGATACACCGCCAGCCAACCATGTTTCATGCAAATCATAAATAAAGCAATGCAACATAAATGATATCATGGCAAGATAATGATGGCGCTACCATAACCGCCTAAACACATAGCATTATGAATGTATGATCCCGTACACAGCACGCACTTATACATCACTAACCCACACAGCGTCACACAGATAATTCAAACAATATTAAGTAAGGTTCACGTCCACACAACATCGGCATCCTACACTACGAGTAAGGACCACGTCCACAAAGCATTAGGATCCTATACTCGCGGGGATGAGGCCCGCGTCCACAAAGCATCGGGATCCTACATCCATGCTCGGAATCTCTCATCAAGCATCTTCGAATAAGGCCCGCGTCCATATAATATCGAGTTCCTACATTCTAAAGTCTTCAAGGTGTTGCAACACACTTCTATGGGTATCCGGATCCCAACAAATAAGGGCTCGACTAAGTAGGCGTCCCATCAGCACACAACAAGGACCCTACTTCCACACAGCACACAATATCGACACAAATGCTATACTGTACACAACTTAACATAACTACCATAACCATATGGTTTCTATCAATTAATACCCCACCCATTATGCTTATCAATTCATTACCATGTTATGAAAGTACAAATTAGCCATTCTCATTAGTTATCTTATTATTCAAGGAGACTTAACTATATGGGTATCCCATCGGCACACAGCAAGGACCCTATTTACCACACATCATCAAACGATTCACCTAAGATCCATATGGGTTATTATCACAAGCAATTCACCCAATAATTACCAAGTTATTAGTCTATTAATTCACGTACGGAGTTAAAACATCAGTTTATCAGCTTTGATATTCGTTTTATACCTTAAGAGACCCATTGGCCCCTTTACCTCAAATTATAAAACCCCCGAGCGCAAACTCGAATTTCTTGAGCAAGTTGCCCAGCGAGTATCGATACTCCTATATGGGTATCAGTACGTCTCTCTAGGTACTAGTACTCTCCTACGGGTACCGATACTCAAATTAGGTTCGAAAGAAATAGTACGACAAGTCGTACCGATACGCTCATCATCGTATTGGTACCCCATATTGATACATGATCCATCGTACCGATCCCTACCTGTACAACTACTCCTTCTTTTGCGTACCTGTACACGAAAGCCTTTCTCAAGCAATAGAACAGTAGTACCGATACTCCCCTTAGCGTACTGGTACGTGAAAACACTACTAAAATTCTTATTAAGCAAGGGGTACCGATACACGGGAAGCCGTACCTGTACGCCCCTCACAACCTGTCTCCCTTTATTACAAAGACATACCAATACTAGACATCTTATATAGGTACACGATCCTAGAATTCAAAGAATGGGTTCAGATTTCACCTAAAAATCCTATTTAACCTATATGGTTAAGCCCTAAACCGTTCCTACAAGTTATGGTGAAGTTATTAAGTGAGTTACTATTAATTTTAAGCCATAATAACATCAATTTCACATTTTACCATTGGAGACCACCCAAAGCATACCCAAACCACAAATACCAAAATCATGCACCAAAGCCTATTTTTATGAGTTGCAGAAATTCAAAAGAGTTAGTGGTGTACTAACCTTGGATTAAAGCTGGTAAAGAGGCCTTCAAGGACTCATTCCCGTTCTTCCTCTTCAAACCCCAACATAACCTCTTTTATCACCATTCTAAGTAAAGCTCACCTTAAAATAAAGATCCTTTGATGCTAAAAAACCTTTCCTCCTTACCCAAAATGAGATTCATACTTTAGAACTCAAATATTTAGTTTTTAATGGTGGTTCATGAAGCCAAAGATGAAGATGTGAGGAGTGGGAAGATAAGGGACAAGGTGACCTCGCAAGTCTTCTTTCTCAGCAGCCCTCCGAAAGAGTTGTCCCCCAAACCATCCTCTAATTATGGTTTTACAAAACTACCCTCCTCACACTCCTCTTATCTCAAACCCAAACCAACAACTCAAGTCCAAAATCCATAAACAAGCCTAATTTCCTTGAACCCACTACAGCATAAACAGATACAAATCCCTCAAACCATCACTCGCGTTTTGAAATAACACTTCTTCAAGGTAGACCACAGGGCACTTCTTCAAGGTAGACCACAGGGCACTTTCTCATATATAATAACACCATAACCCATTTGTTCAGGAACAAGCAAACCCTATAAATCAAGCTCTACTATCAATCTAACATGAAATTACAACCTTCATTCTCAACTTGGTCAACTAAGACGGAGCTTAACTGCATATTTCCTTGAACCCACTACAGCATAAACAGATGCAAATCTACAATCAAGCGATTCTACTAGCAAAGCCACTCCGATTCTGAAGGGAAACTGTTACTACAACCAAGCTCTACCAGGGATCAAACCCACCAACTGTCCTTAAATGTCTGAACACCCTCTTTCACTCAAACCACCTAATTCTAATTAAAATTTGTGCCAAAACTTTAGCATGTCCTCAAAGATTTCCTAATGGTTCTCCCAACACAACTTATTACAACACAAAAACAAGATTCTACACAACGTTAGCCTAAAACCCACATTTCTACTAAGCTATTCGGAAGATCTTTACTCTATGACTGTTGCGTGTAATAAGTGCTACGCAATTGTGCAAGTTATACGTCGCAAGTAATAAAGTGATAAGAGTATCGTCTCCACAGGGATTGGTTTGGGCCAATTTGCTTTAGTTATCGCACTGTAAAAGTAAAAACACAATTGATAGTAAGAGTTGATTTTAACGAGTAAAGTAAAATCAATAAACTAAAAGAATAGATGAAAGAAAAAGAGAGAATAGGCCAGGTTAGCGTGAGTTGAGGTGTGATAGCCGATTGAATCGTCTTAGTAAAAGAGTGCAAGGACAACTCAGTTGCCGTGGCAACTTGCACAGCGGGGTTGCCTTGGCAACTAATCGATGGTTGCCTGGGCGACTAGCTGGGCAACTACTTGGGCGTCTGGGTAGCAACTTCAAGGTTCGGCAGAGCGTTCTTCAATGGTTTCTTCTTGTCCCTAAGTCGAAACTCTAGCTACTTGTGCATGCCTTGATAATACATCCCTGCGTGAATCAAGGGTAAACAACAACCAATCTTGCGCTCCTCTTAGTCGTTGAAATCCTTAACTTATTCCTAGGCCGGATTAATCTTCACCATCAATAGATTGAATAAAGACCATACTTATTTGTTTCTTGAATCTAACTCTCCTGATATTAGATAAATAGATGAAGTTACGGGATCCTCTCCCAATTCACTCGCAAACAAGAATAAGAACCAAGAATGAGTAAACCTTGAATTAAAAGTGCAAACTCTTATTACCTAAACAAAATCTAATTATTTTTCACAACAACAAAACACAATAACCCCAACCAATCAAGTTAGTTCATGGTTGGGTTTAAAAGATATACAAAGAAAAATCCCCAAACCATGAATCTAATGGAAGCAAAGAAGAAGAAGAAGAAATTGAACTCTCTTCCCCTTGCTCTCTTGTCGAAATTTCTCTCCTCTTGCCCTATGGAGTTGTCAAAATTTTCCCTCTTCTTGCTCTCCTTTGAGTTGACGGCTTGGTGATCTATTTATAGGGCTAGGTCAAAGTCCTTCTTTGAGGAGGAAGTTAAGTTGGAATTAAATTATCTTTAAAGAATATAATTCTTTATTATAATTATATTCCTTCTAGAACTTCTCCTATCTTCTTGGAATTTAATTCTTCTTTAACCTCTTCATGGAAATCAAACTCCTTTGGGATTTAGCTTTGCTCCACGTCATCTTGGGCTTGTCTAGTCATCAATTTCGACTACCATATCACCTTATTCTTTGTCGACAATTGCCCTGGCAATTGGCTCGACGTCTCCTTCATGCATTGCCCTGGCAACTAGCTTGGCATCTCCTTCATGCACTGCCCTGGCAACTGGTTCTAGCCTTGTTTAGGCAAGTGATTCTGCACACACACAAAAACACACCAAAGCAACATCTTTTTCCACAAAAATCACCAAGTTATGTAATCAAGCTCAACAGTGGAAAGAAACATGAATTTATGCATGGATTACTATTTATGCAACTGATATGAGCTTAAGTCTAACAATAATATGAGTAAAAAGGGTAATAAAAATAGTACTTTTGAACACTTATCACACCCTCAAACTCGAACTATTGCTTTTCCTCAAGCAATGCAAACTAACAATTACCTGGCAAGACTTTAATCATTAAAGACATGCTTCAAACTTGAATTCAAACCTCGAAACTGTGGCACAAAGTATGACCACCTTTTAATTTTTTGGATAGCACAAAAATTACCCGGAACCCAACTATAATGCTCGTGACAATGTGTGTGCGTAGTTGTGTACAAGTTGATTTTCAATATTCTATGTGAACAATAGGATTTTATCAATTTAATTACTGGGGCATTTTTTTTATTTTCACTAGAGCCAATTTTGGGCACCTCTAGCAAAGTAAGCAATTTCTCATTTTATTTTAGTCAACTAGAGCCAATTTCGGGCACCTCTAGCGATTCTTTAATGTGCATTAACTACTAGAGCCAGTTTTGGGCACCTCTAGCAAGAAAATGCATTTACTACTAGAGCCAGTTTTGGGAACCTCTAGCAAGAAATTAACTTTTAATTTTCAATTTTAAATTTACCCAAATTTTAAGCAACCTAAGTTCACTAAGTTTCTTTCAATCAACAAGCCACAACCGTGTAACCAAAATTCAGCATCATCGTAAAATTATAAGTTTTTTTCATGCAATCCTAAAATTAAAGGTTCTTTCAATTAAGTGCAGTGGCAAAAATTCATCATTGGATATTCAACAAGTCTTAAACAATTAAATCCAATTAAAGGCATGGCAAGTAACATATGCAACCTATATGTGATTGCTAAAGATGAATGAACTAAACATGAAACTAACTAGAAACCAACACCCCCAAACTCGAGAGAAGCATTGTCCTCAATGCATGTAAAAAAGTGAAACAAAATTTAAAAGAAACTAAATGAAATGAGTTAGGCGGAGAGGTCGTCACCTCGAGTGATGAGTTTCCTTTGTGCTGTTTGCTTGATTCATTTTTCGGGCAGTGGTTGAATGCTTGTGGCTGGTACCGCGTGAATAACATTGCTTTGATTTGATCCATGTTTGGGCACAGAAGTTGCCGAGGCCATTGTTGTTGCTTGGGCATCACTAGTTTCTGTTGCCGTGGCAACTGCTGAGGTAGTTGCAGGGGCATCATCTGTTGTGGTTACCGTGGCAAGTAGTCGGTAGTGAATTTCGTTAGCATGGTTGTTGTGAGTCTTGTTGTGGAAAAGGAAAGAAAACAAAGAAAACCTGGAAACTAAAGATAATGAAGAAAAATAAAATATCTCCTAAAAATTCCAAAAATAAATAAAGAGAGAGAAAAAATAACCGAAAATAATAGAAAAAATAGTTCAAAAATAAAAAAGAAAAAGAAAATATCTAAAGAAGAACATGATTATGCATCTCCTAAGGTGTCAACTTCTTTGTTACGTTCTACATGGGCACCGTTGTAGTGCTTCAATATTTGTCCGTTAACTTTGAATTCATGTTCGTCGATAATGGACTTGATTATCACGGCACCATGGGAGAATGGTTTGACAACTTCGAATGGTCTCGACCATCTTGATTTTAGTTTTCTCGGGAAAAGTTTTAGCCGATAATTGAATAAGAGAACTAGTTGCACTGGCATGAATTACCGCGACAATAGTTTCTTGTCATGCCATTGCTTTGTTTTCTCCTCGTAGATTTGTGCATTGTTATAGGTGAGTGCACGAAATTCTTCTATCTCATTGAGGTCCAACAAACGCTTTTGTCCGGTACTTTCCCAATCCATATTCATGGTCTTGATTGCCCAATATGCCTTGTGTTCGATTTCCACCAGTAGATGGCATGTTTTGCCATAGACAAGTCGGAAGGGGGACATACCTAAGGGTGTTTTGAATGCAGTGCGATATGCCCAAAGTGCGTCATCTAGTCTTAATGACCAATCCTTCCTAAATGGATTTACAACTTTCTCGAGTATACCCTTCAATTCTCGGTTGGAAATTTCTGCTTGCCCGTTGGTTTGTGGGTGATATGCAGTGGCAATCTTGTGTGATACGCCGAAGCGTTGCAACATCTTGGCAATAAGTCTGTTGTCAAAATGCTTGCCTTCATCACTGATAATTGCCCTCGGCAGCCCAAACCGTGTAAATATATTTTTCTGCAAGAATCGTTGCACGGTCTTTGGAATCGTTGTTGGGAACTGTAGCTGCCTCAACCCATTTAGACATGTAGTCGGCGGTAAGTAGAATGTAGAGGTTGCCGAATGAGGATGGGAAAGGTCCCATAAAATTGATCCCCCATACATCGAACAATTCCACCTCGATGATTTTCTGGAGCGGCATCTCATGTCGTCTAGAGATATTGCCCGTCCTCTGGCAACGATCACATTGCTTGTAAAAGTCTTGGGTATCTTTGTACAATGTTGGCCAATACAAACCGGATTGCAAAACTTTGGTCGCGGTACGCGTTCCTCCAAAATGTCCTTCATAGGGTGAAGAATGGCATTACCGGAGTACATTCTGTTGCTCTTCTTCAGGGACACATCAGCGTATAACCTGATCTGCACATTGTTTAAACAAAAGAGGCTCGTCCCAAAAGTAATGCTTAGCATCATGGCAGAATCGCTTCTTCCCTTGGTGAGTAAGGCCATAAGGTAAAATACCACAAATAAGGAAATTAACTAAATCCGCGTACCAAGGTATTGCCGAGGCATGTGCTACCGTGGCGACTGCTCCCAAAATTGTCGAGAAGTGCGCGTCAAGGGCTGCTACAGCATCGAGAGTTGCCGAGGCATGCGCGTCCACAGTTTTCGAGGCGTCGAGGGTTGCCGAGGCATGCGCGTCCATGGTTGTCGAGGCAACTAAAAGTTGTTCATCCATGAATGCATCGCATATCTCTAGATCCGCGTCCTCCTCCTTATTGCGTTCTAAATGTGATAAGTGATCGGCCACTTGATTTTCTGTTCCTTTCCTGTGCGTTGGCCTAGGACTGCTCCTACCGCAAAATCACTTGCATCACACATGATCTCAAAAGGTAGCGTCCAATCTGGTGGAACGATAATGGGCGTCGAGGCAAGTTTTTCCTTTAGGGTTTCGAATGCTCTTGTTCAAGCAAATTGCACAATGGTTTAGTAATTTTAGAAAAAATATGAATGAACCTCCTGTAAAAACCTGCATGTCCAAGAAAGCTTCGATTTCCTTTAATCGAACTTGGTGGGGGTAATCTCTCGATCACGTCCACCTTCGCTTTGTCTACTTCAATTCCCTTGGATGAAATATTGTGGCCGAGCACTATTCCTTCATCTACTCCGAATTAAGGACTAAATCGGTTTCTTCACATCTTGCCAACACCTTATCTAAATTGCCGAGGCAGCTGTCGAAGTCATTACCAAAAAAAAATCATCCATGAAGATCTCAAGGAAGTCTTCGACCATGTCTGAAAAGAGTGCCATCATGCATCTTTGGAAGGTTGCCGGGGCGTTACACAATCCGAACGGTATCCTTCAGAAAGCATAAGTACAATATAGGCATGTGAAGGTTGTCTTTTCTTGATCTTCTGGTGCTATGGCAATTTGATTGTAACCTGAATAACCATTAAGAAAACAATAAAAGGGTTTACCTGCAAGACGGTCAAGCATTTGATCAATAAAGAGTAATGGGAAGTGATATTTCCTAGTGGCTTTGTTTAGCTTTCGATAATCCATACAAACCCTCCAACCGGTCACATTCATGGTTGGAATGAGTTCATTGTTCTCATTACTTACCACCGTTATACCTCCCTTTTTTGGTACACATTGTACCAGACTTACCCATGTACTATCATAGATAGGGTATATAATGTCGGCATCAAGCCACTTGATGATTTCTTTCATTACAACCCCTTTCATGGCATGATTCAGTCTCCTCTGGGCCTCAATTGAAGATTTGTGATCATCTTCCAACAAAATCTTGTGCATGCACACTGCCGGGCTAATTCCCTTCAAGTCGGCAATTGTACACCCTATTGCCTTTTTGTGTAGCTTCAACATTTTGATCAGCTTCTTTTCCTGCTCAGGCTGTAACTTAGAAGAAATAATTACAGGCAATGTATTATCGGTTCCTAAGTATGCATATTTTAGTTGCTCTGGCAACTGTTTCAACTCAAGAATCGGTGGTTGTTCAATAGATGGCTTTTCAAGCTTACCTTCCTTACCTGAGTAATCCAGTGGTTCAAAGTATGTACCTGGTCGATTGACTAGCCAATTTTCCTCTTCTTGTTGTTCCTCTTTGACCGGTTCTTCATACTCCTCAAGTTCCTCTTGATCTGCAGTGTAGTTGCCGAGGCAACTAAATTATTCGTCGAAGTTAAATTCTGTTGTGGCATGAAGAAGTTGGCATTCTTCTGGATCATCGGCATGCCTTAGTGTTTGGAACACATTTAGTTTAACTTGCTGGTCATTCACCCTCATTGTGAGTTCTCCCTTTTCAACATCGATCAAGGTTCTCCCTGTTGCTAGGAATGGTCTCCCGAGAATGATAGGTGCATGCTCATTTGCTTCACAATCCAAAACAATAAAGTCAGCGGGAAAAATAAATTTATCAACTTTTACCAGTATGTCCTCGATTTTTCCCTCTGGATGCACATAGGATCTGTCGGCTAGCTGTAGCATAACTGTTGTAGGTCTTGCCTTCCCCATTCCTAGTTTCTGGAAAACCGATTTAGGCATCAAGTTTATGCTAGCCCCAAGGTCGCATAATGATTTCCCGATATAGTGGTTTCCAATGGAACATGTATTGTGAAACTTCCGGGATCCTTTAACTTAGGTGGCATACGATTGTGCAACATGGCCATGCATCCCTCTGTTGCGGCAACTGTTTCAAACTCTCCTAGCCTTGTTCTCTTGGACACAATGTCTTTAAGAAACTTGGCATAGTTCGGCATTTGTTCAATTGCTTCCACCAATGGCAAGTTGATGTGGACTTGCTTTAGGATATCAAGAAACTTCTTGAATTGATATTCTTGCTTTTGTCGCTTCAACCTTTGTGGGAATGGTGGTGGAAGTCGGATATCTTCGATCCTTTCATTGGTTTGGAACCTGATTGATGGCATTGCTGGGACAACTGGAGTTGCCGAGACATTATCAATTGGGGTTGCCGAGGCATGCTTATCGCAAGTTACCGAGGCATCCTTATCGCAAGTTGCCGAGGCATGCTTATTATCGGTTGCCGCGGCAATTCCTGGTTCAGCATCTGAGGCTTTGCCGCTAGGTTCGTCTTGATCTTTTTGTGGAGTTTTGTTTGATGAGCGGGCTTGAGCCTCTTTAAGTTGTTGGCCACTTCTAGTGGTGATCGCCTTACATTGCTCATCGCCAATTCCTCTTGCGACTTCAGTATCGCTAGGTAAACCTCATTGCGGTCTAGTATTCAGGTTTTGAGCAAACTGTCCGACTTGATTTTCCAATGATTTGATTGCCGCCTCTTGGTTTTGCAATCTCATCTCGGTCCTGTTAATAAAAGCATCAGTTCTTTTTATGAAGTTACTATTCTCAGCCATATAAGATTCAGTTTTCATCATAAAAGCATTTAGAGAATTTTCCAAAGAACTAGATGTTATCGGTTGTTGCTACGACAACTGTTGTCGTGGCATATTCTGCTGGAATCCCGATGCTTGTGCATTCTGATTGTTCTGGTTTAGAGCATTGTTGGGATTACTGCATGAAAAATTCGGGTTCTTCTTCCAAGCTGGATTGTATGTATTGGACATCACATTGTTGTTCTGATTGTAATTCCCCCACATAGAAGCTGGATTCTGGATTCTGCATACATTCAGAAGAATCATGGTTATCACTACATAACTCACAAAAAGAATCCATTACCTTGACCTCATGTGTGTTGTTTGGTTTCTGCATGTTCTGGACCATCTTGGTTAAAGTGGCCAATTGTGCCGAAATTGAGTCTGATGATCCTAGTTCATGTATTGTGTCTTGGCGTCTAACTTCTCCTCTTCTAGTAGAGGGGAATTGATAGTCATTCTTGGCCAGCCCGTTTAGAATTTGCATTGCTTCCTCCGGTGACTTATCTAGGAGTATGCCGTTTGCCGAGGCATCTAGCATCATCCTTGTTGGTGTATTCACGGCGTTGTAAAACATTGTTACTTGTGTCCACATCGGGAATCCATGTAGGGGCATTTGTGTATAAGTTCTCTATATCGCTCCCAAGCCTCGTACATGGATTCATCATCTGCCTGTCGAAAAGAAGTAATGTCGTTACGAAGCTTATCAGTCAAATTTGTAGGATTAAACCGAGCAAGAAAATCAATACAAAGATCGATCCAAGATCTTATTGATCTAGCAGGAATGCTATTCAACCATGCTTTCGCCCTATCCCTCAGTGAAAAAGGGAATAATCTTAATCGTAAAACATCAGGGGGGTGACTCCGTGTATTTTGAACGAGTTGCAAATATCGAGGAAAGATTTAAGATGTTGTTATGCATCTTCAGTTGCTGAGCCTCCAAATTGACCAATTGTGTTGATCATATTAAACATTACCGATTTCAACTCAAAGTGGTCAGCTTCAATTTCAGGTGCGACAACTCCTGGATTAAGTCTATCAAAATCTTCTTCAAGATAGTCTCGAATAGTTCTGTTTCGAGCAAGAATCACTCATCCTCATGCTGGAACATCTTGATTCATATTGCCGTCTTGATTAGCCATTGCTACTCTTAACCTTTGTCTAAGTCTTTGTAAGGTTCGTTTGATTTCTGGATCAAAAGGATATTCTGGTGTAATCGGTCTCGCCCTGGCCATATACCAATGCAAAACCAAAGTTTGTTAGCCCTTTGAATCTTAAACAAGAAAAATAAAAAGAAAGTGCAAGAAAATAAAAACAAAGTCGCTATTGCCAATCTCCGGCAACGACGCCAAAAACTTGTTGCGTGGAATAAGTGCTACGCAATTGTGCAAGTATACACGTCGCAAGTAATAAAGTGATACGAGTATCGAGTATCGTCTCCACAGGGATTAGTTCGGGCCACTTTGCTTTAGTTATCGCACTGTAAAAGTAAAAACACAATTGATAGCATGAGTTGATTTTAACGAGTAAAGTAAAAGCAATAAACTAAAAGAATAGATGAAAGAAAAAGAGAGAATAGGCCAGGTTATCGTGAGTTGAGGTGTGATAGCCGATTGGATCGTCTTGGTAAAAGAGTGCAAGGACAACTCAGTTGTCGTGGCAACTTGCACAGCGGGGCTGCCTTGGCAACCAACTACTTGGGCGTCTGGGTAGCAACTTCAAGGTTTGGCAGAGCGTTCTTCAATGGTTTCTTCTTATGCCTAAGTCGAAACTCTAGCTACTTGTGCATGCCTTGATAATACATCCCTGCGTGAATCAAGGGTAAACAACAACCAATCTTGCGCTCCTCTTAGCCGTTGAAATCCTTAACTTATTCCTAAGCCGGATTAATCTTCACCATCAATATATTGAATAAAGACCATACTCATTCTTTTCTTAAATCTAACTCTCCCGATATTAGATAAATAGATGAAGTTACGAGATCCTCTCCCAATTCACTCGCAAACAAGAATAAGAACCAAGAATGAGTAAACCTTGAATTGAAAGTGCAAACTCTTATTACCTAAACAAAATCCAATTGTTTTTCACAACAACAAAACACAATAACCCCAACCAATCAAGTTAGTTCATGGTTGGGTTCAAAAGATATACAAAGAATAATCCCCAAACCATGAATCTAATGGAAGCAAAGAAGAAGAAGAAGAAGAAGAAGAAATCCAACTATCTCCTCCTTGCTCTCTTGTCAAAATTTCTCTCCTTTTACCCTATGGAGTTGTCGAAATTTTCCCACTTCTTGCTCTCCTAGGAGTTGACGGCTTGGTGATCTATTTATAAGGCTAGGTCAAAGTCCTTCTTTGAGGAGGAAGTTAAGTTGGAACTAAATTATCTTTAAAGAATATAATTCTTTATTATAATTATATTCCTTCTAGAACTTCACCTATCTTCTTGGAATTTAATTCTTCTTTAACCTCTTCATGGAAATCAAACTTCTTTGGGATTTAACTTTGCTCCACGTCATCTTGGGCTTGTCTAGTCATCAATTTCGACTACCATATCACCTTATTCTTTGTCGACAATTGCCCAGGAAACTGGCTCGGCGTCTCCTTCATGCATTGCCCTGGCAACTAGCTCGACATCTCCTTCATGCACTACCCTGGCAATTGGTTCTAGCCTTGTTTAGGCAAGTGATTCTGCACGCACACAAAAACACACCAAAGCAGCATATTTTTCCACAAAAATCACCAAGTTATGTAATCAAGCTCAACGGTGGAAAGAAACATGAATTAATGCATGAATGACTAATTATGCAACTAATATGAGCTTAAGTCTAACAATAATATGAGTAAAAAGGGTAATAAAAATAGTACTTTTGAACACTTATCAACGACCATGCATGAAAACAATCTATCTCAATTCCAGATAAGCAACCCTCAATTCATTGAAATTAAGATTATCTCGATGCATTCGTAAGTCCAAATGTAACACCATTCAACTTGTCCTTAGAGCCCAAACATCACATCGAACCCCAAATCTTATCACTAATTCTCCTTAACCTTTAACTTACGAGACCCAACTTCTGAACGATCTTACGAAAATTTTAAAACTCTTCAATAGTAACAAGATCATCAACCCTGAAAAATAAATATTGGTCCTCCACCGTTTACATTAACTCACAGCAGCTAACACCGCTACATTTTGCTATACCAACACAATCACTTTCCAAGGTGAACCTCTTGGCAAAATCACCCGCATCCACTCCTCTACCAAGGAGTCCTCACACGAGGGGTTCGGTAGATGCCATACCACAAGGTGATAGATGCTAATACCGAAATCGACGCATCCCTTATCATGGTTTCCTAATCTACGATCAAGAGGATAACTCACTCAATTCTCGAAGAGCACCTTAAAATCCACTTACACGTCTACCACCCTAAAATCGTGGACTCTCAACCTTGCAACAACTACGCAAACTAAGGACATATTACAACCTACAAGGTTTTCCTCAACTAACACGTAGGAACACGACATACAAGTTGATAGGTAAAGATTCTTTGCGTACAACACCAACAGACTGGTCATTTTAAACCCCAATTTTGAGACTTTAGCTCGAAAACTAAGGAACACATCATAATTACACAACCAACCCATACCAAGGATAAGTCTAACAAGTCTACAGGGACTGTTACTCTCAAATCCTATTCACCACCTGCGGTGAAACCTTTATCTGCTAGCACTTACAAATCCAATAATTTTAACCAAGCCAACATCAATTCTTGAGGAACTTAACACAAATCTCACTCAACAAAATCACTGTTATAGTAGGAACAAGGAATCAAACTGTTATCAAGGAAGCGACTGAAAACCAAATATTCTCGGCAGTAAGGTTATCATCATTGGCTTGAACAACAGGCCATCTAGCAAAATCTTGCACATCAACTCTGGCGGAAAATCTCACGTAACCAGCCTGATACCTCAACAATGCCCTAACACCACCTCATGAAGGCTTCTGACTAAGCCAAGAAGGAATCAACCTCAGAAACTGAGCCAGTGAACACTCATCCATAATTGGGCATTCCTTTTCTATGTGACCCGATGTCTGGCACTCATAAAAAATCTCCCAAGCCAGATGCATACCCCAAGGTGATGTCAACCACAATGCTCACGAATTGGTGGGAAAATGCTAGGGTCGAACCATCAACATTTCCCGTTATATTAGAAATTGAGAAACCCCTATAAACCCTTAATCTAGATTTTAGACCAACCCTTAGCTGATCTGAAACAACTCTCTTTAATCTCTTCAAGGCACAAAACCTCTCAACGGATCCTGAAAAGAATCTTATAATGTTATGGTTCCCCACAACACGGTTTATAGAATCCTCAAACTGACTCAATGTTCGCTCTAAAGTCATTAGAGTATCTTCGCACTAGCGACTAACTCAGAAAATGTCCTAAATGGACCCGTTATCCCGTTCATCAATATGTTAACTGTTGCGTGTAAAGATGTGCTAAATATGATACGCAAATGGTGCAAGTATACACGTCGAACAAGTAATAAAGCGATGAGCGAGATCGTCTCCACAGGGATTGGAAGTAAATTAAGTCAAGTTAAGCACACAAGCACAAAGATGACATAATAAAGGAAAAGGTTGATATGAGCAAATTAAAGAAATGTTGTAGCAAAAATTGTAATAAAGACTGGAGCGATACGATAAAACTTTAAACGTCCTCACACGTGCGAAAACTCTCAATGGGATGACAAGCTGGGTTTATCAAGGAATCTTATGCTTAGTTCTCATGAATGGCTAACTATTTCCATATTATAAGACACTCGATAGAGCTTACCTAGGTGTTTCTGAACTATCTCCAGAAAGAAACTGGCAGCCAGAATGCTATGGCAATACCTCTCAATGTGAACCTTAGCAAGCTACTAACCTTGAAGTTCTACTCCTTTTAGTCGTTGAAACTCTATCCTTATCTCTAAAGTGAGTTGGGGTTCTACCTCTCATCATCAAACCCTATTGTCCACGTAGATCTAAGCTTAACTCTCTCAACCATTAAGCATCTAACAAGGGTAATGGCTAACTCTCGAAAGCTCTTAAAAACCCAAGTCAATAAAACAATGAACAAAGTATCGATGAAACTAGAAAAAGCTAAAGCATTCATTTAAACAAAAGCATAATCATCTACAATAAACCTAAGCCACTTAAAGTTAGTTCATGGCTGGGAAAATATCATCCAAAATTATTCATTTAATACAACCCATTTCAAAATAAAAATATAAAAGCGAAGAGTAAAGGAAACTCACAAGCCGCATTGGACTGTCGTGTAACACTCTAAGCTTGCTGCTTCTCTCAAAGGCCAGCAAGAACTTCCCTTGGAGCTTCAACAATGGAGGACACCAAAAACTGAGGAAGAAGAAAAGCAGCCGCCTTTTTAGTTCTCTCTTTCTTAGCTCACAAATACCTTTTTCAGCTCCCCCTTTAATTATGGGTGTCCTATTCTTTATATAGTGGGGGCTCCTAGGGTTTTGTGCCCTTAATTCCTTTAGTACCATAGGGAATATTCCCTTCACAAGTGTGGCACAACTAGCTGGTGGAATCACGAGTGGGGACTATGAAATATCTTATTTCTTTATCTTTTTTACGCCCATAAATGCCATCTAAAATGTTGTAGCAAATTTTCTTTTCCCCGGCCGTGCTTCTTAACTAAACTGCACATCACCACACCAAGACAAACCTTTTTTAAAGCACTACCATTTTCACAAATATTTAAAAACAACCAAGCAAACACCACCAAATGCAACTAAATGACCTAAATTCATCTATATGTAATGAAATGAGCTTGAAACCAAACAATAACCTAAGTAAAAAGGCATGAAAATTGATACTTTTTACAAGGTTAACACACCCCCAAACTTAAGCGATTGCTTGTTGTTACGTGTAATAAGTGCTACGCAATTGTGCAAGCGTACACGTCGCAAGTAATAAAGTGATTTGAGTATCGAGTATCGTCTCCACAGGGATTGGTTTGGGCCACTTTGCTTAAGTTACTGCGTTGGAAAAGAAAAACACAAGTAGGTGATTGTAGGAATTCTAACTAATGAGTAAACTAAGAGCAATAAACTAAAGAATAGATGAAATTAAAATAGAGTGAATAGGCCAGGTTATCATGAGTTGAGGAGTGATAGCCGATTGGATCGTCTTGGTAAAAGAGTGCAAGGGCAACTCAGTTGCCGTGGCAACTTGCACAGCAGGGTTGCCTTGGCAACTAATCGATGGTTGCCTGGGCGACTAGCTGGGCAACTACTTGGGCGTCTGGGCAGCAACTTCAAGGTTCGGCAGAGCGTTCTTTAATGGTTTCTTCTTATCCCTAAGTCGAAACTCTAGCTACTTGTGCATACCTTGATAATACATCCCTGCGTGAATCAAGGGTGAACAACAACCAATCTTGCGCTCCTCTTAGCCGTTGAAATCCTTAACTTATTCCTAAGCCAGATTAATCTTCACCATCATTAGATTGAATAAAGATCATACTTATTTGTTTCTTGAATCTAACTATTCTGATATTAGATAAATAGATGAAGTTACGAGGTCCTCTCTCAATTCACTTGCAAACAAGAATAAGAACCAAGAATGAATAAACCTTGAATAGAAAAGTGCAAACTCTTATTACCTAAACAAAATCCAATTGTTTCTCACAACCACAAGACACAATAACCTTAGCCAAATAGATTTAGTTCATGGTTAGGTTCAAAAGATATACAAAGAATAATCCCCAAACCATGAATCTAATGGAAGCAAAGAAGAAGAAGAAGAAATCGATCTCTCTCCCCCTTGCTCTCTTGTCGAAATCTCTCCCTTCTTGCCCTTTGGAGTTTGTCGAAAATCCTCTCTTCTTGCTCCCTCTTGATCTTTGACGGCTTGGTCCTTTAAATAGGAGATGGCTAGGTCAAAATCCTTCTTGAGAAGGAAGTTAAGTTGGAATTAAATTATCTTTAAAGAATATAATTGTTTATTATATTTAAATTTCTTCTAGAACTTCTCATATATTCTTGGGATTTAATTTCTCTTTAACCTCTTCAGGAAAATCAAACTCCTTTGGAGTTTAACTTTGCTCCACGTCATCTTGGGCTTATCTAGTCATCAATTTCGACTACCATATCATCTTATTCTTTGTCGAAAATTGCCTTGGCAACTAGCTCGGCATCTTCTTCAAGCATTGCCCTGGCAACTAGCTCGACATCTCCTTCATGCACTGCCCTGGCAACTGGTTCTAGCCTTGTTTAGGCAAGTGATTCTGCACACACACAAAAACACACCAAAGCAGCATCTTTTTCCACAAAAATCACCAAGTTATGTAATCAAGCTCAACGGTGGGAAGAAACATGAATTAATGCATGAATGACTAGTTATGCAACCAATATGAGCTTAAGTCTAACAATAATATGAGTAAAAAGGGTAATAAAAATAGTACTTTTGAACACTTATCACACCTCCAAACTCGAACTATTGCTTGTCCTCAAGCAATGCAAACTAACAATTACCTACCAAGTCTTTAATCATCAAAGACATGCTTCAAACTTGAATTCAAACCTCGGAACCATGGCACAAAGTACGATCACCTTTTAATTTTTCGGATTGCACAAAAATTACCCGGAACCAAACTATAATGCTCGTGACAATGTGTGTGCGTAGTTGTGTACAAGTTGATTTTCAAGATTCTATGTGAACAATAAGCTTTTATCAATTTAATTACCGGGGCATTTATTTTTATTTTCACTATAGCCAATTTTGGGCACCTCTAGCAAAGTAAGCAATTTCTTATTTTATTTTAGTCGACTAGAGCCAATTTCGGGCACCTCTAGCGATTCTTTAATGTGCATTAACTACTAAACTCGGTTTCGGGCACCTCTAGCAAGAAATTAACTTTTAATTTTCAATTTTAAATTTACCCAAATTTTAAGCAACCTAAGTTCACTAAGTTTCTTTCAATCAACAAGCCACAACCGTGTAAAAAAATCAGCATCATAGTAAAATTCTAAGTTCTTTTCATGCAATCCTAAAATTAAAGGTTCTTTCAATTAAGTGCAGCGTCAAAAATTCATCATTGGATATTCAACAAGTCTTAAGCATTAAATCCAATTAAAGGCATGGCAAGTAACATATGTGATAAGTGTTCAAAAGCATTATTTTTCTTACCCTTTTTACTCATATTATTGTTAGACTTAGGCTCATATTAGTTGCATAGTTAGCCATTCATGCATTAATCCATGTTTCCTTCCATTGTTGAGCTTGATTACATAACTTGGTAGTTTTTGTGGAAAAGATGCTGCTTTGGTGTGCTTTGTATGTGTATGTGCAGGATCACTTGCCAAAGCAATGCCGAGCTAGTTTCCAGGGAAATGCATGAAGGAGACGCCGAGCTAGTTGCCAGGGCAATGCATGAAGGAGACGCTGAGTCAGTTGCCATGGCAATTGTCGACAAAGAGAAAATGCAATAAGGTTGTCGAAATTGTTGACTATACAAGCCCAAGATGACATGGAGTAAGGCCTAAGCCCAAAGGAATTTGATTGCCATGCAGAGATTAAAGAAGAATTAAATTCCAAGAAGATAGGAGTTCTAATAGGAATATAATTATAATAAAGAATTATATTCTTTAAAGATAATTTAATTCCAACTCAAACTCCTCCTCAAAGAAGGACTTTGGCCTAGCCCTATAAATAGCAAGGAGATTTCGACAATCAAGGAGGGAGCATTAGGGGAAATTTCGACAAGCATCTAGGGCAAGGGGAATTTTCGACAAGCATCTAGGGCAAGGGATTTTCGACAAGCTTCATCTTTTCTTCCTTGTTCGATTGGGTTCATGCTAGGGATTGTTTATCTTATTTTTCTTTGGAACCTAGCCATGAACTAAATCTACTTGGCTATGGTTATTGTGTTTTGTGGTTGTGAGAAACTATTGGTTTTTGTTTAGGTAATAAGAGTTTGCACTTTTCTATTTCAAGGTTTATTCATTCTTGGTTCTTATTCTTGTTTGCGAGTGAATTGGGAGAGGATCTCGTGATTTCATCCATTTATCTAATATCGGGAGAGTTAGATTCAAGAAACGAATGAATATGATCTTTATTCAATCTAATGATGGTGAAGATTAATCCGGCTTAGGAATAAGTTAAGGATTTCAACGGCTAAGAGGAGCGCAAGATTGGTTGTTGTTCACCCTTGATTCACTTGAGGATGTATTATCAAGGCATGCACAAGTAGCTAGAGTTTCGACTTAGGGATAAGAAGAAACCATTGAAGAACGCTCTGCCGAACCTTGAAGGTTGCTGCCCAGACGCCCAACTAGTTGCCCAGACAACCATCGATTAGTTGCCAAGGCAACCCCGTTGTGCAAGTTGCCACGGCAACTGAGTTGCCCGTGCACTCTTTTACCAAAACAATCCAATCGGCTATCACACCTCAACTCACGATAACCTGGCCTATCTCTCTCTCATTTGATCTCATCTTTTCTTTTATTTAATTGCTTTCTAGATTAGTTATTAGTTAAACTCCTATAATCCTTTACTTGTGTTTTTACTTTTTACAGTGCAAGAGACTAGATTCTTGAAGTGGCACCAATCCCTGTGGAGACGATATCTTTTATACTATAACTTGCGACGTGTATACTTGCACATTTGCGTAGCACTTATTACGCGCAACAAGTTTTTGGCGCCGTTTCCGGGGATTGGCAATAGCGACTTTGTTTTTATTTTCTTGCACTTTCTTTTTATTTTTTTTTGTTTAAAATTCAAAGGGCTAACAAACTTTGGTTTTGCATTGGTATATGACCAGGGCGAGACCGACTTCACCAGAATATCCCTTTGATCCAGAAATCGAACGAACCTTACAAAGACTTAGACGAAGGATAAGAGAAGCAATGGCAAATCAAGACGGCAATATGAATCAAGATGTTCGAGCAGGAAGAGGAGTGATTCTTGCACAAAACATAACTATTCGAGACTATCTTGAAGAAGATCTTGATGGACTTAACCCAGGAGTTGTCGCACCTGAAATTGAAGCCGACCACTTTGAGTTGAAACCGGTAATGTTTAATATGATCAACACAATAGGTCAATTTGGCGGCTCAAAGAGCGAAGATGCACGACAACATCTGAAATCTTTCCTCGAGATTTGCAACTCGTTCAAGATACACGGAGTCACCCCCGACGTCTTACGATTAAGATTATTCCCCTATTTACTGAGGGATAGGGCGAAAGCATGGTTGAATAGCATTCCTGTCGGATCCATAGCATCTTGGACTGATCTTTGTCGTGATTTCCTTGCTAGATTTAATCCTACAAATTTGACTAATAAGCTTCGCAACGACATTACTTCTTTTTGGCAGGCAGATGATGAATCCATGTACGAGGCTTGGGAGAGATATAGAGAACTTCTACACAAATGCCCCCTACACGGATTCCCAGTGTGGACTCAAGTAACAATGTTTTACAACGCCGTGAATACACCAACAAGGATGATGCTAGATGCCTTGGCAAATGGCATACTCTTAGATAAGTCGCCGGAGGAAGCAATGCAAATTTTAAACAGGCTGGCCAAGAATGATTATCAATTCCCATCTACTAGAAGAGGAGGAGTTAGACGCCAAGCCACAATACATGAACTAGGATCATCAGATCCTTTTTACCAAAACAATCCAATCGGCTATCACACCTCAACTCATGATAACCTGGCCTATCTCTCTCTCATTTGATCTCATCTTTTCTTTTACTTAATTGCTTTCTAGATTAGTTATTAGTTAAACTCCTATAATCCTTTACTTGTGTTTTTACTTTTTACAGTGCAAGAGACTAGATTCTTGAAGTGGCACCAATCCCTGTGGAGACGATATCTTTTATACTATAACTTGCGACGTGTACACTTGTACATTTGCGTAGCACTTATTACGCGCAACAATATGCAACCTATATGTGATTGCTAAAGATGAATGCAACTAAACATGAAACTAACTAGAAACCAACACCCCCCAAACTCAAGAGAAGCATTGTCCTCAATGCACGTAAAAGTGAAACAAAATTTAAAAGAAACTTAATGAAATGAGTTAGTCGGAGAGGTCGTCACCTCGAGTGATAAGTTTCCTTCGTGCCGTTTGCTTGATTCAGTTTTTGGTCGGTGGTTGAATGCTTGTGGCTGGTACCGCATGAATAGCATTGCTTTGATTTGATCCATGTTTGGGCATCAGAAGTTGCCGACGCCATTGTTGTTGCCTGGGCAATCTCTGTTGTGGTTGTTGTGGCAAGTAGTCGGCAGTGAATTTCCTTAGCATGGTGGTTGCGAGTCTTGTTGTGGAAAAGAAAAGAAAACAAAGAAAACCTGGAAACTAAAGACAATGAAGAAAAATAAAATATCTCCTAAAAATTCCAAAAATAAATAAAGAAAAAAACCAAAAATAATAGAAAAAAATAGTTCGAAGAAAAAAATAAAAATAAAAAAAAGAAAATATCGAAAGGAGAGCATGCTTATGCATCTCCTAAAGTGTCAACTTCTTTGTTACATTCTACATGGGCACCATTGTAGTGCTTCAATCTTTGTCCGTTAACTTTGAATTCATGTTCGTCGGTAATGGACTTGATTATCACGGCACCATGGGAGAATGGTTTGACAACTTCGAATGGTCCCGACCATCTTGATTTTAGTTTTCCCGGGAAAAGTTTCAGCCGAGAATTGAATAAGAGAACTAGTTGCCCTGGCATGAATTGCCGCGACAATAATTTCTTATCGTGCCATTGCTTTGTTTTCTCCTTGTAGATTCGTGCATTGTTATAGGCGAGTGCACGAAATTCTTCTATCTCGTTGAGGTCCAACAAATGCTTTTTTTCGACACTTTCCCAATCCATATTCACGGTCTTGATTGCCCAATATGCCTTGTGCTCGATTTCCACCGGTAGATGGCATGTTTTACCATAAACAAGTCAGTAGAAGGACATACCTAAGGGTGTTTTGAATGCAGTGCGATATGCCCAAAGTGCGTCATCTAGTCTTACTGACCAATCCTTCCTAGAGGGATTTACAACTTTCTCGAGTATACCCTTCAATTCCCGGTTGGAAATTTCTTCTTGCCCATTGGTTTGTGGGTGATATTGCCCATCCTCTGGCAATGATCACATTGCTTGTAAAACTCTTGGACATCTTTGTACAGTGTTGGCCAATACAAACCAGATTGCAAAACTTTGGTCGCGGTACGAGTTACTCCAAAATGTCCTCCATAGGGTGAAGAATGGCATTACCGGAGTACATTCTGCTGCTCTTCTTTAGGGACACATCGGCGTATGACCTGATCTACACATTGTTTAAACAAAAGAGGCTCGTCCCAAAAGTAATGCTTAGCATCATGGCGGAACCGCTTCTTCCCTTGGTGAGTAAGGCCATAAGGTAAAATACCACAAACAAGGAAATTAACTAAATTCGCGTACCAGGGTATTGCCGAGGCATGTACCTCCATGGCGAATGCTCCCAAGATTGCCGAGGCGTGTATGTCTAGAGTTGCCGAGGCATACGCGTCCATGGTTACCGAGGTTGCATATCAGTGGTTGCCAAGGCGTGCACGTTTGGAGTTGTCGAGGCGTGCGCGTCAAAAGCTGCTGTAGCGTCGAGGGTTGCAAAGGCATGCACATCCATGGTTGCTAAGGCATGCGTGTCAAGAGTTGTTGTGGCGTCGAGGATTGCTAAGGAATGTGCATCCATGGTTGCCGAGGCGTGCGCGTCAAGAGCTGATGCGGCGTCGAGGGCTGTCGAGGCATGCGCATCCATGGTTGCCGAGACGTGCACGTCAAGAGCTGTTGCGGCGTCGAGGGTTGCCAAGGCATGCACATCCATGGTTGCCGAGGAGTCAAGGTTTGCCGAGGCGTGCGCATCCATGGTTGCCCAGGCAACTAAAAGTTGCTCATCCGGGAATGCATCACATACCTCTAAATCTGCGTCCTCCTCCCTATTACGTTCTAAACGTGATAAGTGATCGGCCACTTGTTTTTTGTTCCTTTCCTATTCTTTGTACCAATCAAATAGGATCGGAACTGTGCGTTGGCCTAGGACTGCTCCTACCACAAAATCACTTGCATCACACATAAGCTTAAAAGGTAGCGTCCAATCTGGTGGAACGACAATGGGTGTCGTGGCAAGCTTTTCTTTTAGGGTTTCGAATGCTTGGGTGCAAGAATCATCAAAATTGAAGACTTTATCCTGTTCAAACAAATTACACAAAGGTTTAGTGATTTTAGAAAAATTATGAATGAACCTCCTGTAAAAACCTACATATCGAAGAAAGCTTCAAATTCCTTTAACGGAACTTGGAGGAGGTAATCTCTCAATCACGTCCACCTTGGCTTTGTCTACTTCAATCCCCTTGGATGAAATCTTGTGGCCGAACACTATTCCTTCATCTACATAAGATGGCACTTCTCCCAATTAAGGACTAAATCGGTTTCTTCACTTCTTGCCAACACGGATCTCAAGGAAGTCTTTGACCATGTCTGAAAAGAGTGCCATCATGCATCTTCTAATGTTACTGCATATCTGAGAAAACTTGAGGAGGGTTGTTTCCGATACTTCTTATAGTCCATCCGTACCCTTCATCGGGTGACAATATTGCCCAAAAATAGTTGGGCCAATGTGCTCCCAGCTACTCCCTTTTGCATTACCATGGTGGATGTGTCTTTCTTCCGTGTTCCCTTGTAGTCTATGCACATCTTCCACCTTGCTAATATTTCTGAAGGCATGAATTTACTATTAGGAAAAATTATATCAACATCCAACCATTTAATTACCTCATTCTCGTCGGGCTCCATCATGGTTGGATGTAGCCTTCGTTGTCGTGGCAATTGCTGCTCTAGCCAATTGTCGCGGCAATCAGTTACTAAAATTTGCTGTAAGTCAAGGGAAGAACCAATTTTCTGAAAAACTGTACGAATCCAGACACCTTTTTCTTTTGGCCTCTCAAACATCTCCATCAGTAGAGATTTCGATGGCTTCAAATCTACCAACATCGGTTCCTCAAGACATACCTGCAATGGACGAGGTGAGTTTTTAAAGAATTCAAAAGGTTCAACCATTACATGATCATATTCCATTAGCAAAGTATTATCGTCTCGTTGATCTTGCATGTGTTCGTACAATTGTCGTGGCAACTGTAGATGAGAGCAATCTACAGATTCCTGCTTCAACAATCAACGTTGTAACCTTCTGGGCATCTGGTTCCTCAGAATTTGATGTAGTATGGTTGTTCTCAGCTTCACCTAGTGTTGTCACGGCATTGCTATGTGTTAAAAGTCACAAAATGTGCTAGGATGAGGAGCAAAGGGCGTCCTCGAGTACGTGCTCATCTTAGTCGCTACAACGATGCAAACACTAAGGCGTCGAAGACACTACGGTGTGGTGATGACTCGCGTACCATAGCATCACATGAAATTGTACTTTGGGCAATAAACGAAGAAAAGCTTATAAACAAGTAAATAGGTCAGTATGTTAATTATATTAATTACTAACAATGTAAGATTGATATTATGACTTTGAACATACGTACATACAAGCATGATTCACTGAAATAAGTTAGTGTCTCATTTACTATGATAAATGATGAAATGTTATACATTACATAAAGCATGGTATGTCATTTTTATGGGGATCATGATATTCATGAACTGGGTTTATATTGTTATACTTGCAATTTTTACAAGGATTATGATATTTATGATAAATGTTTATAGTGTTACAAGTATGCCTCACTAAGTTATACTTAGCGTGTGATTTGTATTACACGTAGGTTAATCGGGTTAATAGTACCAAAGGAGGAGCTACACTTTTGGAATCAAGTTACCGACTATAAGCAACAGTATGTACATTTACATCCTAGACTAGTTGGGCATGTACTCGTATTTTAAATATGCAGCTGTCTTATACTAATAGACTTATAAGTTAGTTCACTTATTTTAATTGGGCCTGTAATCTAACTATCATGGAGGAATTGGTATAGTTTAGAACTCATAGTAATAGGATATGATGTAAATATTATGTAATTTGCACTAAACGGGTAGAAATTTTAAATTTAGAAAGGGTCTAAGTAGCACACATAGTTTATACCCTAATTTTTATTTTTCAAGCTAGTAACTTTTTTAAATATTTACTTAATCAATTCAGGGTTGGAAACTGGGTGTTACTAAACATGTTTAGAATTCAATGAAACCCGAAGAAAAGATATTTTGCTAAAGTTGTTTAAAAAAATTTACAAGTCAGAAAATCAGTCAAATATTTTAATAACATCTTCAACATGTATTTAATTATTGAATATATGTTGAGGGTGTTACATCCCGTGACTACTTTCATTCACTCATTTTCTATGGCTACCATTTATTCAATTGCAGTATCCAGGAAAACCATGCAAAGCGGAGTGTCCCTCTACAGCTATGCCGAAGCATTTATTCACAATTCCACATATTCAATAAGCACAGGGGAGTCTAATAAAACCTTTAATGCTTTCATTTAACAATTAAGTTCATTCAAGTCTTTCATACTAAGGCATGCAAGAGTTCTTTCATAAAAAGTTTCTAACACCCTTAAGCATAGAGAACATGCAATCATGTAGGAGTTCAATCACAAAGCATCAAGCCATAAAGAAGGTTCTTTCCATATCAACAGTCATATACATTTAATTCATTCATAACCATAAAAAATCTCATAATCGAACATCGTCAATTTACTCATAGTAAATTGTCTTCAATCTGAACAAAATGCCATAGCAAAAACTGTTCATAACCCCAAATGCAAATGACTAACTATGAACACTACCTCCCCCAAACTTGAAGAGTGCAGTGTCCGCAATGCATGAAAATTAACTAATCAAAATTAACTATATGAAATGTAGTGGGAGGTACCTCACTATTGTTCTACTCCGTGGTGTTATTTTGGTGGCCTTAATCTTGAAACACTTCTTCCTTAGTGCGACAATGGGTTCCTCATCCTTAGTTGGTTGTACTTGCGCATCATGATCATCTTGGACGTGCTCGGTATCCAAATCATCAGTCCCTGTAGGAGGGGTGTTCCAGATACGGTTGGCCGATCTCTTGAGACGACGTTTTATTCACGCTGTAGCATCTGGAGTTGGAGTAGGTGCAGGGGTAGAAATGGTATCTTGCATCTCGTCATCGTCACTCTCAATAGTGACAGGTTCGTCGACTTTGGTTTCAGGTGGTGGGGTTGGGGATTTTCCTTTACTCTGCCTTGATGGCGAGGACTTGCTGCAGCATTTGCAGGGTTTGGCTCTTGTGCAGCTAGTTCTGATCGTACAGTGGTCGAGTGTGTGGTAGGGGCTCTCTTTGGTGGTGTTACTGTCTGCGGCGTAGCTAATAGGCCTTCTAGGGAGAAGATGAAGTAAAACGAGGTATTATGGAAGATAAAAGGGTGGTTTAATGAAAAAGAAAACTGACAAAAGTAATGCGAGAGATAGTGGAGGTGGCGGTTAAAGGCTTGGGGAAGAGAGAGGATGTGATGGGGAGTTAATGAAAAGTGAAAAGTGGGAGAGAGAATCTGAAAAGGTCATGATTGTTATGGTTTTAAAAATTAAAGAAATATAAAATTCCCTTTTTTTTGCTCCTTTCTACGCCGCCCAAACACCTTGGAAAAGCCTTACTTTTTAAACTTCATTTAAGAAGGTAAAGACAAAACCCTAACCCTAATTGGAAATATACGTATTCCATAAAGTAGTTTCTTGCGTGACATCTGCACCTCTGGTAAAAAAAGCTGACATGGGCTAAAAAAGACAAAAAAACACAAAGCGTAAAACAAAGAACTAAAGGAAAAAGAATAAATAAAAACTACTTATTTATAAACATGCGAGATAGGAAATGCTATAGCAAAATAAAAAGAGTGGGGATGTCAAACTCTCATGCATTCTAAAAAAGCAAGAAATACTAGTCACGCAAGATTGGGGCTCCAGTATAGATACTCAGTCTTTGGCCGTTAACTTTGAAAATGGTGTCATCATCAAGGTTCTTAATGTCCACTGCACCATGAGGATAAACCTTGTGTACTTGAAAGGGCCTGACCATCGTGATTTGAGCTTGCCCAGGAAAAGTTTCAGCCTGGAGTTGTAGAGGAGGACTTGTTGGCCTTCTGCAAAATGCTTTGGCAAAAATGCTTGTCATGCCACTTCTTTGTTTTCTCCTTGTACATCCATGCATTCTCAGAGGCTTGAGCTCTAAATTCTTCCATCTCGTTCAGCTCCAACAACCTCTTTTTCCAGCTAGCTGGGCATCTATATTAATCTTTTTATGGCCTAATAAGCTTTGTGTTCTAGCTCAACTAGAAGGTAGAATGCTTTGCCATAGACAAGCTTGAATGGGGACATTCCCAAAGGAGTTTTGAATGTTGTGCGATAAGCCCATAAGGTTTCATCAAGCTTTGGGGACCAGTCTTTCCTCTTAGGGTTGACCACCTTCTTTGATATTTGTTTTATCTCACGACTAGAGACTTCAGCTTGGCATTGGTCTGGGGGTGATATGTCGTAGCAATTTTGTGTCGTACCCCATATCTTTGCAATGCTTTGTCAATGAGCTTGTTGTCGAAGTGGGTGCCTTCGTCACTTATGATAGCTCTTGGGGCTCTAAATCTTGTGAAGATGTTCTTATAAAGGAACTTCAGGACTGTCTTGGAGTCATTCTTCTGTGTAGCCACTACTTTAACCCATTTTGACACATAATCCACAGCTAACGAGATATATAGATCTCCAAATGAAGATGGAAAGGGTCCCATGAAGTTAATTCCCCATACATCGAAAAGCTCCACCTCTAGAATGTTTTGCAATGGCATTTCATGTCGTCGAGATATATTCTCAGTCCTTTGGCATCGATCACATGAACTGTAAAATTTGTGTGTGTCTTTGAAGAGTGTAGGCCAATAAAAGCCAGATTGTAGGACCTTTGTAGCTGTCCTAGCTCCTCTAAAATGGCCACCACAAGAGGATGAATGACAATGGAAAAGGATTTCCTTTTGCTCTTCTTCGGGAACATACCTTTGAATCATTTGATCGGTGCATTGCTTGAATAAATAGGGCTCATCCCAAAAGTAGAATCACACATCATGTCTGAATTTCTTTCGTCCCTGGCTATTCAAATTAGAAGGCAAAATTCCACTAACAAGAAAGTTAACGATGTCAGCATACCATGGGATTGCCGCAACAAATAATATTTTCTCATCGGGAAACTTCTCCTTGATTTCTAGTTTATCATTACATTTAATCTTGTTTTCTAGCCTAGAAAGATGATCAGCAACTTGATTTTCAGTGCCCTTTCTTTCCCTAACCTTTAGGTTGAATTCTTACAAAAGAGGTATCCACCTAATAAACATAGGTTTAGTGTCCTTTTTAGTCACTAAGTACTTAATGGCTGAATGATCAGTATATACAATGACCTTAGTGCCTATCAAGTATGCTCTAAACTTATCAAATGCAAACACTACAGCGAGCAATTCTTTTTCAGTGGTTGTGTAATTAATTTGTGCATTATTTAAAGTGTGACTAGCATAATGGATGACATGAAAGATATTGCCTCGGAGCTGTCCAAGTGCTGCTCCCACTGCATTGTCACTTGTGTCACACATAAGCTCGAATGGTAAGGTCCAGTCTGGGGTGACAACAATGGGTGCTGAGATAAGCTTGTGCTTGAGCTCCTTGAATGCGCTGTGGCAATTTTCATCAAACACAAAGGGTTGGTTTTGCTATAGCAAAGTGCACAATGGCTTGGAGATTTCGGAGAAGTCTTTTATGAACCTCCTATAGAAGCTAGCATGTCCTAAGACACTCCGAATTCCCTTCACCGTTGTGGGAGGAGGTAGCTTCTCAATCACTTCAACCTTTGCCTTGTCCACTTCAATTCTCTTTTTTGAGATCTTATAGCCCAACACAGTTCCTTCGGCCACCATAAAATGGTATTTCTCTCAGTTTACCAAGTCTGCTATTTTACAGCGCTTGAGTACCCTTGCTAAATTACCCAAACAAGACTCGAAATCATCTTCAGAAATCGAAAAATCATCCATAAAGATCTCTAAAAAGTCTTCAACCATGTCCGAGAAGATAGCTAGCATGCATCTTTGGAAGGTGGCCAGAGCATTGCAAAGTCCAAAAGGCATCCTCCTAAGGGCATAAGTACCATAGGGGCATGTGAAAGTTGTCTTCTCTTGATCCTCTGGTGCTATAGCAATCTGGTTGTACCCTGAGTACCCATCGAGGAAACAATAAAAATATTTGCCCACCAATCAATCCAACATTTGATCTATGAAAAGGAGGGGAAATGGTCCTTCTTGGTTGCCTTGTTGAGCTTCCGATAGTCCATACAAATCCTCCAACCCGTGACGGTTCTTGTTGGTAAGATTTCATTGTCCTCATTGCTTATCACAGTCATGCCTCCCTTCTCCGGTACACATTGGACTGGGCTGACCCATGAGCTGTTGGAAATCAGGTAAATAATTCTAGCATCTAGCCACTTGATTATTTCCTTCATCACCACTGTCTTCATGACTGGATTAAGCCTTCTTTGGGGTTCAATTGAATTGTTGTGACATTCATCAAGCAGAATTTTGTGCATACAAATAGTGGGGCTTATGCCCTTTAAATCAGCCATAGTCCAACCTGAAGTTTTTTTATATTGCGGTAGCAAATTTATCAAGATACTTTCTTGCTCAGGTTTTAGACTAGAAAAATTATCATAGGCACAGTTTCATTTTCACCCAAATAAGCATATTTAAGGTGTGATGGTAAAGGCTTTAATTCTAAATTGGGTGCATGCTTAAGTGAAGGTTTTGGAGGGATAAATTCAGCAAAGTCTAAAGGCTCGAATCGCGTACCTGAACTAGCTATGAGCAAGCTGGACTGTTGTACCTCCAATGGGAACTCCTCAAACTCCCCTTTGACATCTTCATTGAGATCAAATAATCTTCAACCTCTGAAAAATTGCTACAGCAAAATTCTGCAGCTTTCTCTTTTTCTATAGAATCCATGTCCTAAAGACATCGACACTCTTCAGATTCATCCACATATTTGAGGGTATTGAAGAAATTAATGGTCACCCTCTGATTAGCCACTCTCATGGTGAATTCACCCTTTTCACAGTCAATCAAGATTCGGCTGGTGGTTAGGAATGGTCACCCCAAAATAATGGGTGCATTATCATCAGCTTCGCATTCGAGAATGAGAAAATCAACTGGAAAAATAAATTTGTCCACTTTAACCATGACATCTTTGATTCTTCCTTCTAGACGAACATGGGATCGGTCAGCCAATTACAAAATAACAGTCGTAGGTTGTACATTCCCCATATCAAGCTTTATAAAGACTGACTTGGGCATGAGATTCACACTAGATCCAATATCACATAATGCTTTTCCTACATAGTTATCTCCTATCGAGCATGGAATGATAAAACTACCTGGATCCTTCTGCATCGGTGGCAATTTACTCAACATAGAGTAGCACTCTTTTGTTGTAGCAACTGTCTCATGCCTCTCAATTTTTCTCTTCTTTGTGACAATGTCCTTGAGAAACATTGCATAAGTAGGCATTTGATCAATGGCGTCTAGAAATGGGACATTGATGTATAGCTGGTCTAAAATACCTACAAACTTCTAGTATTGAAGATCTTCCTTTTGTTTCTTCGATCTTTGAGGGAAAGTGGTGGGGGCCTAAGCTCTTGCTCCACTGGTGGCAGAGTATCTTTTGTTGTAGCAATATTTGGTCTTTCATTGGTAGGTTCAATTGTCGAACCCTCATTCATATCCTTCTCAAGCAATGAATCCTCTTGTAACTAAGGTTCGTCTTCTATAGTTTTGGGGTTAGAATCATCCATTCTCATCTCCCCAAACTTATCTTTCTTGTTGAGTTGGGTGCCGCTCCTTAAAGTGAGCGTGCTACACTGCTCCTTGCTATGAGGTTTAGTGACTTTAGTATCACTGGGTAAACTGACCTGAGGTTGAACATGTAAAGCTTGCACAATTTGACCTACTTGGGTTTCCAACGCTCTTAGAGATGAACTATGACTTTGCAGCAATGCTCCTTGACTCTTGATAGATGCAGCATGGTCTTGAAATAAAGCTTTAGTGGTAGTCATGAAGTCTTGCAAAGTAGCTTCCAAAGTATTGTTTTTTGATGAAGAAGCTGAACCCTTGTTAGTATTTTGCCACGGCATATTTTGTTGAAAACCTGAGGTTTCAGTCACATTCGGCTGCCGATCCGAGGTACTAGTGTTATGTCCCTGATTTCCCCAAGAAAGGTTAGGATGCTAACATCATCCTGGATTGTAAGTATTCGAATAAGGGTTGTGGTTGTCTTGTTCTAGTTCCCCATGTAGTTGATAGACTCGTGGTTATGGGGGCATTCATTCACGTGATGATTCTCATCACAACGAACACAAGCAGTGGCGACCTTTACCTCCTTTACATCATTAGGACGTGGGAGATTCTTCAACATATTCGTAATGGCTGACAATTGGGCTGAAGTAGATTCATTAGTATCAAGCTCGCGTGTCCCATGAATTTTTCTCCCTGTTTCTAGTCTTAAAGTAGGGAATTGGTAGTCATTGTTTGCTTTCCTATCGAGGATATCAAATGCTTCTTCGGGTGACTTGTCTAGCAAAGTACCATTTACTGAAGCATCTAGCATCATTCTCGTTGGAGCATTAACACCATTGTAGAACATCACAACTTGCGTCTAGTCATGAAAACCATGATTTGAACATTTGCGAAGCAGTCTCTTATATCTATCCCAACACTCATCATTGACTCGTCATCAGCTTGGCGAAAGGAAGCAACGTCGTTTCTTAGTTGGGTGTTCATGTTGGGTGTATTATACCGCAGTAAAAAGCTATTGCACAAGTCTGTCCATGTCTCTATAGATCCAGGGTACTCCACTGAACCACGCCCTTGCTCTATCACACAGTGAATAAGGAAATAGCTTGAGTTTCAACACATCTTCATGCACTCCTTGTTGCCTAAAAGAATCACAAACTTCTAAGAATACGCGAATGTGTTGTCTTGCATCTTCATAAGGCAATCCACCAAATTGTCCGATAGAGTTCAACATGTTGAACATCACGGGTTTAAGTTCGAAGTGGGCTGCCTGAATCTCGGGAGCTACAATCCCAGGGTTGAGATCATCCAAAATAGGATTTAAATGGTCCCTAATGGCACGTGGACGAACTATGATCCCTTGATTTGCCTCAGCATTAGGATTCTTAATTGGTTGATCTCCTTGATTTTTAACTCCAAACATGGCTCTTCGAGCTCTTTGTAACTGTCTTCTTTGACGTTCAATTTTAGGAACGAAAGGTGATAATGGTTCTTCAGGTCTCTCTCAGATCATGCAACATCACAACACCTAAAAATAAGAAGTAAGCAAAAACAACAAATAAAGCTATACTAAAAAGGAAGAAATAAAATGGTGCAAAACTAACTCAGAATGACCAATTGCCAATCCTCGACAACGGAGCCAAAAACTTGTTGCGTGTAAAGATGTGCTAAATATGATACGTAAATGGTGCAAGTATACATGTCGAACAAGTAATAAAATGATGAGTGAGATCGTCTCCACAGAGATTGGAGGTAAATTAAGTCAAGTTAAGCACACATGCACAAAGATGATATAATGAAGGAAAAAGTTGATATGAGCAAATTAAAGAAATGTTGTAGCAAAAATTATAATAAAGACTAGAGCAATAAGATAAAACTTCAAACGTCCTCACACGTGCAGAAACTCTCAATGGGATGATAGGTTGGGTTTATCAAGGAATCCTATGCTTAGTTCGCATGAATGGCTAACAATTTCCATATTATAAGACACTCGACAGAGCTTACCTAGGTGTTTCTGAACTATCTCTAGCAAGAAACTGGCAGCCATAATGCTATGGCAATACCTCTAAGCGTGAGCCTTAGCAAGCTACTAACCCTAAAGTTCTACTCCTTTTAATCATTGAAACTCTATCCTTATTTCTAACGCGAGTTAGGGTTCTGCCTCTCAGCATCAAACCCCATTGTCCACGTAGATCTAAGCTTAACTCTCTCGACCATTAAGCATCTAACAAGGGTAATGGCTAACTCTCAAAAGCTCTTACAAAACCCAAGACAATAAAACAATGAACAAAGCATCGATGAAACTGGAAAAAGCTAAAGCATTCATTTAAACAAAAGTATAATCATCCACAGTAAACCCAAGCCACTTAAAGTTAGTTCATGGCTGGGAAAATATCATCCAAAATCATTCATTTAATACAACCCATTTCAAAATAAAAATATAAAAGCGAAAAGCAACGAAGAGTAAAGGAAACTCCCAAGCCACCTTGGACTGCCGTGTACCACTCTAAGCTTGCTGCTTCTCTCAAAGGCCAGCAAGAACTTCCCTTGGAGCTTCAACAATGGAGGACACCAAAAACTGAGGAAGAAGGAAAGCAGCCACCTTTTTGGTTCTCTCTCTTAGCTCACAAATACCTTTTTCAGCTCCCCCTTTAATTATGGGTGTCCTATTCTTTATATAGTGGGGGCTCCTAGGGCTTTGTGCCCTTAATTTCGTGAGTACCCTAGGGAATATTCCCTTTACAAGTGTGGCACATCTGGCTGGTGGAATCACGTGTGGGGACTACGAAATATCTTCTTTCTTTGTCTTTTTCTGGGCCCAAAAATTTCGTCCAAAATGTTGCAGCAAATTTTCCTTTCCCCAGCAGTCCTTCTTAACTAACCTGCACATCACCACACCAAGAAAAACCATTCTCAAAGCAGCACCAATTTCACAAATATTTAAAAACAACCAAGAAAATACCACCAAATGCATCTATATACAATGAAATAAGCCTGAAACCAAACAATAACCTCAGTAAAAAGGCATGAAATGGATATTTTTTACAAGGTTAACATTAACCTGGAATCCATGTCTAAACCTCAACCACCTTTACTCTTCGATAGTAACAAACTCTGGGCATAAGAGCTCAATCATAGAAAATCTTACTTATACTCAACACTGTTCTGACACCTTGAATCGGCTGCAAGAACTAATCTCTTATCTCTTTCATGATAGCTTCACTAACGTACTTTTTTCTGACTCATCAAGGAAATATCCCATGTTGAGAATACAGGTTGTGGTCCCAACTCAATAGTCTCTCGCCATTCGCATGCATTGCCTTTAAGAATGAATATATTGAAATCAAGATCCCCTCACTATCCTTGGGTTCTTAACAATGATGTTCCTCTCATTTAAGGAACATGGCTCTCTTCATGACTTTTCTGGTCGTTTCTCAGGCCACCTGGCCCAAACTAGTCTGAACTGTATTAAGAAGGTGGTAGCTTGTCCTTCCCATTACCATGAGTTTGGTTCCTCAGAACTTCAAAGCTCCCAACATTACGCTTGACATCTCAAGCTAGCTCGTGACTGGATAACAACCAATGGACAAGGCCATATCAACTCCTTAAAAAAACAACTCCGCCAAATCTGTCAAACCCACATCCTTGAGCTTTACCCAAGTATTGCCTTGCACAATACCCACGATGTACTTCCGACCACTACTATAAACAATTGCAACAAGCATAACTTGCTCGAGATCTCAGAGCATTCAGCCTACAAAGAGTGTACTTGGAACCTTACATCTATCATATACCTCACACCATAAAATAGAAATACATATCTACTAGGTGTGCTACATTCCCTATCACATCGTTCCCCACCATTAGGGGTCACTTACTACAGATGAAGGAACCCTCGATTGACACTCTACCACTGGTCAATCGAAAGCAAGTCCTCGTATCTGTTCTATAAGGGTCGTCCACCAACATGTGGAATCTCGTCATTGGAGGTTCTCACTATGAACTCAAGGCTTCAAGGTAGCTTACGTCACATAACCATGATTACTACTTGAGTGATGGGAGGAGGGCATGCCCTAAACTCATTTATTCTTTCAAAAACCCAAGCTTAACGTCTGAGATTACTCTAATCTTAGAATTATCCTCAAAGAAATCAACCAATATTACAACCATCGTGATAGCGACTGAATCTATCTTAATGTCGCAACCAATGACACATGCGAACACAGGGTGCACTACCCAGATTCCAGTATTGAAAGAGTACAACTTAGACACAAAGGCTAGTATTCGCTAGGCACCTATCCACGATTCCTAACCACCCGAGGCTTTCCTAGAACTGGCTAAATAAGGCATTGATACCACTAAATGTAACACCCTCGACCCGGCTGTCACATTTGGGCCCCAAGCCTGAAACCCAACCATAAAATTTTCAACCTAGTTTAGCCTAATCCATAATAAATTCCCAAAACTCATTTTATTTCAATAAAATAAAGTACAAGTAATATTTGAAACATATACAGTGTAGCTCCTTTAAAATTACCTTATAAAACTTTTGACTTGATCGTTTGAAAATCCAAATACAATTTACAATGTACAATAGGTTTCTACAAATACATAACCCAATGACCTAATTACTGTACTCTAAAGAGACGAGGCGCTAGAATCTTTCCCTGATGGTGCTCCTCTAAGAACGTGCCAAACCTACTAACATGCGAATAAAAATAACGATTTTGAACACTAAGCTAAAAAAGATCAGTGGATACACCACCACTTAACCATGCATCATGCAAATCATAAATAAAACAATGCAAGATAAATGATATCATGACAAGATAACGATGGCGCTACCATAACTACCTAAACACATAGCATTACGAATGTATGATCCTGCACACAACACGCACTTATACATCACTAACCCACACAGCGTCACACAGATAAATCAAACAATATTAAGTGAGGTCTGCGTCCATACAACATTAGAATCCTACATTACGAGTAAGGCTCGTGTCTACAAAGCATCGAGATCTTATACTCGTGGGGATGAGTCCCACGTCTACAAAGCATCGGGATCCTACATCCATGCAAAAATCTCTTATCAAGCATCTTCGAATGAGGCCTGGGTCCACATAGCATCGGGTTTCTACATTCAGGAGTCTTCAAGGTGTTGTAACAAACTTCTATAGGTATCTGGATCCCAACAAATAAGGGTTCGACTAAGTAGGTGTCCCATCAACAAACAGCAAGGACCCTACTTCCATACAGCACACAATATCGAAACAAATGTCATACTGCACACAACTTAACATAACTACCATAACCCTATAGTTTCTATTAATTAATACACCACCCATTAAGCTTATCAATTCATTACCATGTTATGAAAGTACACATTAGCTATTCTCACTAATTATCTCATTATTCAATAAGACTCAACTATATGGGCGTCCTATCGGTACACAACAAGGACCCTATTTACCACACAGCATCAAAAAATCCACCTAGGATCCGTATAGGTTACTATCACGAGCAATTCACCCAATAATTACCAAGATATTAGTCCATTAATTTACATACGGAGTTTAAACATCAGTTTCTTAGCTTTCATATTTGTTTTATACCTTAGGAGACCTCTTGGCCCCTTTACCTCAAATTATAGAACCCCCGAATGCAAACTCAGATTTCTTGGACAGGTTGCCCAACGAGTATCGATACTTCTATATGGGTATCAGTACACCTCTCTAGGTACCGGTACTTTTTCACGGGTATCGATACTCAAATTAGGTTCGAAAGAAATGGTACGATAAGTTGTACCGTTACACTCACCACTGTATCGGTACCCTATATTGATATGTGATCCACCTGTGCCGATCCCTACCAGTACCGGTACTCCTTCCTTCGCGTACCGGTACGCGAAATCCATCCTCAAGCAATAGAGCAGTAGTACCGATATGCCCCTTAGCATACCAATACGCGAAAATACTATTAGAATTCTTATTAAGCAAGGGGTACTGATACACGGAAAGCCATACCGGTACGCCCCTCACAATCCGTCTCCTTTATTACAAAGGCGTACCAATACTGGACACCCTGTATCGGTACAAAATCCTAGAATTCAAAGACTAGATTCACATTTCACCTAGAAATCCCACTTAACCTATATGGTTAAGCCTCAAATCGTTCCTACAAGTTATGGTGAAGTTATTAAGTGAGTTACTATCAATTTTAAGACATAATAACATCAATTTGACATTTTACAATTGAAGATCACCCAAAGCATACCCAAACCACAAATTCCAAAATCATACAGTAAAGCCTATTTTTATGAGTTGCATGAATTTAAAGGAGTTAGTGGTGTACTAACCTTGGATCAAAGATGGTGAAGAGGCCTTCAAGGACTCATTTTATTTCTTCCTTATAACGCCCTGAAATTGGGCCTAGATGTTAATCGGATCGGGTAGATGGTTCAAGAGAACCAGTTTAGACAATTCGAGGTAGTTTTGAGATTTAAATCTTATAAAATTGATCTTTGCTAAAATAAAATATGGAAAAATTCTAGAAAATACTTAATTAATATTTTAAGTATTTTTGTAAATTCAATTTAAAGTAATTAAATCTTATTTTGGGACATTTCATTCTAGTGACTAAAATGAAAAGTTTTCAAAACTATTTTTGGTGACTAAATTGTAAAAGGGTTAAATCTTAAAATCTTTAAGGAGCTATTTGACCAATCTTTTTCATCATATTTTCCCTTAATTTAGGCTATTTTAAAGTGTTTTTAATTGGTTTATTAATACAATAAAATAAGATTTAATAAAAGGATTTTTAGTTTTTGCAAAATCATTTTCTTACGTAACTACTTTTCTTCCAACTTTTTCTCTCAACTTTCCCTGCAGCGAAACTAAGATTTTCACTCCAAAATTCTTAGGAATCAATTCCTATTGATTTCCTTTTTGTTTTCTAAATTGATTTCTTCAATTCCTATTGCAAAATCTACTTGGATTTCAACCAAGCTTTGCTAATTAAGGGACAAGTAAAAAATGAGAGGTGATTTTCATTTCTCTCCTCTAATTAAAGGTTCTTTAATGAAACTCCCAAGTTCTTGATCCTTTGTTATTGATTTATGTTATGGAATTATGGTTTAATCTTGGATTTGATGATTAAATTGAGTTTTATGTGGAAAATTTCATTCACACTATTTTAGATCTATTATGGATTGATTCTAATGAGTTTAGATATATTATAAGTTGTATTTTAATGTTGAAAGAAGTGATTAAAATCCTGAAACTATGTGAATTGTTTGTTTTCTAAGTTGTTTATTATTAGATTTTGGTGTAATTTTGTTGTTGTAGAGGTGCTGAAGATATAAGGATGTGATTAAGATGTTTTTGGATGTTAGTTGATGTTTTTAAGATGTTAGAATCAATAGGTCTTGGCTGAGCTCTATTTAGATGAGGTTTGGTGATTATTTCAGTTGTTTTAGATTTGTATTTGATAGTTTCTTAGGAGGCAAAGTTGTGTTTGTTGGTTGCTGGGAGTTTAAGATGCAGAGATGTATTTTAATCCTCTGTTTTTGATTGGGTAAAGCAAGGGAGTTGAATCCTTTGGTTTTTGGAGAAGGTGCGGAAGCTTCGGAAGCTTGATTCGTGCATCGACAAGCAAGCTTTAGATTGTTGGTAAGTGGAAACGTGTTTTACTGCTATTAAAAAGGTTTGAAAGAAGTTGTGGGAGTTTAGATAAAGTTTGAAACGCTTATCTAAGCTCGAAAGTAAGTATTGGTTGAGCTTTCTCTCGATTTCGATTTTGCAAAATGAAATCTCATTCACATGTTTATGGTTTTGATTACTCAATGTATTATACATGTTTTAGAAATGAAAGATGTTGCTAATGATCATATATGATGGTTATTGTGAATGAAACTTGGTTTATGAAAGTATTTTTGAGAATACTAAAATGAATAGTTTAATGTATTGAAACTGGATTGATTTGATGCATATGTAAAACAGTAAGGTAATGTTGTTTTATTGAATATATTGGAAAATGGTTGAGCTTAAAATGTTATCAGATAGAGTTAGCTAGCCATAGGTTTTAAAATGCACAATAATAAGTCACCTCATGTGTGTCGAGGTGGGTAAATGTTTTGATGACTCCACCATGAGAACTGCAGCGGTCAAGGTGGGTAAATATTTCATTTTCTCTCACTGGTGGATTTATACGTCATAACCATTGAGGTGGGCAATTGTTTCGTTGCTCCGATTCGAGGATGTATGCGAAGTAGTTGTAGGAACCACTTGGGAAATCCGTGTATCCGATGTGTTTTATGAAATTAAATGCTACAGGTTTTGAGTCACTTGAAAGCCAATATATGAGATAATGTATCATGAGAAATGAATTATGTTTGTATAATGATATTTGTACATGAGATTTCTCTTTAAGCTTTTTATAGAGATTATGGTATATGAAACCTAAATTGAGGTAGAGATAGAATCCATGATACATGTGTTGCAAATGATTTAAATGTGCATACTTGAAGAGATTATTGAAGCATGAGATGTTTCACCATGAGACATTTACATTTGGTTTTAATTAAATGATTTTAATTGCATTGATGAGTGGTTTTGAGATTCCCCCACTAAGCATATAGCTTGCACTCTCTTTTCTCGTCAATACAGAGAAATAGACCATATTGGATAGCGAGTGAGCAATGGAGGATCTAAGGGTTGAGACTTTCAAAGTATGGTTTTATAAGTACTAAGTAGTAATAAGAGGCAATGTGACCAAGTTGTTTTTGTAAGATGTATTTTGGTTACTCCCTATTTGTATAAGTTTGGTTTGATGTTTTGGACTTGTTTGATACTAAATGCTTGATGTAGAGGGGTTTGGAAACATTACACATGCTTGGATAGAAATCATGTCTATAGGAGTTTTCTATGAATATAACATGATGTATATGATCTTCTACCATGTTTCCATGTTTGAGGATTTGATGTACGTGCAGTTCTTTGGTGATTAGATGTTGTTTAGTGTATGCTAGATTGAGCCAAAGTGTCATATGTTGGACCAATGGGTTATTACAGGTCTGTCCGTACCTGTACGGGTCTTCAGGGATCGGTACGCGGGGACCTATCTTAGCTCAACCTGAGAAAAATTGCCTAGGCATACCGATACACCCAAGGACCGTATTAGTACACGTAGCTGGAAAATAGGCCTAGATTTGGTACACGTGTTACCGTACCAGTACGCCTTTTGGCTAATGGATTATTGATTTTTAAAATTGGCATACCTGTTCTGATACGCTTAAGGACTGTATTGGTACGCCTTTTCGTTTTACCCGTTGCGATATGGTAATGACTTGTACCGGTATGCCAACCATTATTTCAGTTAAGATGCTTCTGATTGTTTGTATTTTTGCAATTTAGTCCATGTTTTATAATTATGTAATTAAATGAGTTTGGATGGTTATTTTAAGTTTAGATTTAACTTGAAGGCTTGTAATATGACCAATTAAGGATTGGTAACCTTAATTTCAATTTTGACCATATAATTAATGGAAATTATATTTTGGTCCCTAGCATATGAATTTGAGAAATTAGATGTTGAATCGATGCCCGATTGGGATGTAATTTTCACCATAACCCGCATGAACACCTTAGGACTCAAATATGCATTTTGATAAGATAAAAGGAAAAATAGACCGGGTCAAGGGGGTTATATTTGGTGGTATCAAAGCCAGTTTATGATTGTTGGGATGTGGGTTATGATTGTTTGATAATACATGAATATGTTGTTTGACATGTATGATGTTTGAATTTGTGAGTTTATGTTCAAAATGTAGAATATTTGGGTGTTTAACTTGGGGACACATTTCTTTATTACTACTTGAGTTAAATGATTTTGTTTTTCAACAAGAGTGACTTGGATTCTTGCTGCAACTTGGCCTAATTATTTTGTTTTATTGTATTATCATGTTTTAGACTCATATTTCTGCCTGTGGGACCGAGATGAGAGACTTGAGCTTATTTGGGGAGTGTAGTAGATAGACAGGATGATGAGTTGCCTTTTCCTCTACCGATTCCCCCTGCTAGTGTTGAGGTAGAGGGCGGTGTGCCTTAGGCACCTCAAGGACTTGCTTTCGAGGATCTAACACCGTTAATCCAAGCAATGACGGGAGCTTTCCAAGTGGCCATGGCTGAAGTAGATGTGCCTACACCAGCGTCTGTGGTTGTTAATATCAAATTACCTTTAGAGCGTCTACATAGCTTGGGTGGTACCGAGTTTAGAGGTTTGGCTCCTAAAGCAGCCGAGGAATGGTTTGCTAGCACGAAAAGGATCCTTGGCTAAATATAGTGTATAGTCGTGCGTAAGTTGGGTTGCATTGTATCGTTGTTTTAGGGTGATGCTTAAAGTTGGTAGACAACTACGATTGCGGGTATAGAACCTACTGATATAACATGGGAATTCTTTAGTGCTGCCTTCCGTAAGAAGTATTTGGGTTCTTGATATCAAGACGAGAAGAAGAAGGGGTTTATGGCTTTAGAGCAGGGGAACATGTCTGTTTTTGAGTATGAGATCTAGTTTGTCTGGTTGAACCAATATGCTCCTAAATTGGTTCCTAATGAGCGACAACGATGTGATTGGTTCCGCTATGGTTTGGTCAAAGAGGTGAAGACATACATACTGGCCATAGATTATACAGAGTTTGATGTCCTTGTATCTTGAGCCAATAATATATAATAGAATTTGGGGTTGTTTACTCGTTCTAGAGTTCTTCTATGGGAAAGAAGAGTGATGAGTCAGATGTTGGTAAGGATCGTTATAAGAGGCACGGAGACAGAAAGTACCATCTGGATTAGAGACGCAGAGGAAATAGTGCTGGACGTGGATATTAGGGTCAGAATACCTATGCTATAGATACCGAGTGTATGAGATATGAAAGACAGCATTCGAGAAAGTGATGGATGCTATTGGCACATGTTAGAACTGTAGATCGCGAGATCATCTTAGGCGTGATTGTCCGCAGTTAGCCAGAGAAAGTCAAGCTTTTGTACCTACAGTTGTACTGTAAAAAGGTCATGGGCATGACCGTAGACATTTCCAGCGTAGGGATAATAGACAAAGAGTGGTGGCACATAACTTGGTAGTTTAGCCAGAGGACAGTGGATTGGCAAGGATTTTTGAACATCGTGTAGGGATAAATGATACCGACGTGATTGTAGTACATTTACCTTGCAGTCTATAACTTTGTTATCTTTGATTGATTCTGGTTCTACTTATTCATATATCCTGCACGAGCATGCTTGCTTGCTTAACATACCTGTAGAGGAGTTAGACGTTGGTATGTGAGTAACCAGATCTTTTAGTGAGACAGTCGTAGCTAGGAGGTTGTATATGAGTTGTCCCATTAATAGTTCAAAGGCACGTGTTTGCGGTCGACCTGATGGAGTTGTTATTTTGTAATTTTGATGTGATTTTAGGGATAGATTGGTTGTCTCAACATAGGGTTGTAGTTGATTTTGAGACCAAACGAGTTTCGCTAAAATTTGTAGAGGATCACGAAGTGGTGGCTGTGGAAGAGAATGCCAAGTTCTTTTCAAATATGGTTTCAGCTTTAGAAGCGCTGAGGTTGATTGAATATGGGGGTCAAGCATACTTAGCATATGTTAGGAACCTAAATATGAAATAAGTGAGTGCCCAGGATATTCGTACAGTTTACGATTCTCCTAGAGTGTTTCTAGAAGAATTACCTGGTTTGCCGCCGAATAGGGAGGTAGAATTTTGCATTGACGTACGCGGATACGGCTCCAATGTCTATTGCATTGTATCATATGGCACCAAAAGAGTTGAAGAAGTTGAAGACGTAATTACCAAAGTTGTTGGATCGTGGGTTCATTTGGCCAAGTGTGTCACCGTGGAGAGCACTGGTGTTGTTTGTTAAAAAGAAAGATGGTATGATGAAAATGTGCATTGATTATCGACAACTAAACAAGTTGACGATTAAGAACAAGTACCCTTTGCCGAGGTTTGATGATTGTTTGATCAGTTTCAGGGTGCTACGGTGTTTTCCAAGATTGATATGAGGTCTGGGTATTATCAGTTGAAAGTGAAGGATAAAGCGTGCCGAAGATAGCTTTTCGCGCGTTTTTTAGGCATTGTGAGTTCTTAGTGATGCCGTTTGGCTTGACCAATGCACCGACAGCATTCATGGATATGATGAATCGGGTGTTTCATGAGTTCTTGGATCGATTCATGGTAGTGTTCATCGATGACATTCTTGTGTACTCCCGTACCGAGGAAGATCATGATCGACACCTACAAATTGTGTTGCAAGTTTTGTTGGACAACAAGCTTTATGCCAAGATGAGGAAGTGTGAGTTTTGGATCAAGCAGGTGGTTTTGCTTGGTCTTTTTATTTCAGCAGAGGGAAATCGCGTGGATCCGCAAAAAATTAAAGCTATTGTGAATTAAAAACAACCAAAGTCGGTATCAGAGGTTTGTAGTTTTCTGGGGTTAGCAGGATATTATCGACGTTTTATGGATAGTTTCTCGAGGATTTTTGCTCTTTAAATGAAGTTATTGAAAAAGGATGTGAGCTCTGAGTGGAGGGAGAGCATACAACATGCTTTTGATAAGTTGAAGGAAGCTTTGACGCAAGATCCAATCTTGATTCAACCTGAGTCAGGGAAGGAGTTTGTTATGTATAGCGATGCATCCTACGTGGGCTTGGGATGTGTGTTGATGCAAGAAGGAAGGGTTGTAGCTTATGTATCTAAACAGTTTAAGGTGCACGAGCGCAACTATCCTACACACGACATTAAGTTGGCTGTGGTGGTGTTTGCATTGAAGATTTGGTGACATTATATTTATGGTGAGAAGTGTATTGTATACACGGATCACAAGAGTTTGAAGTATTTGATGTTGCAAAAGGAGTTGAATCTTAGGCAACGAAGATGGTTGGAGTTTCTTAAGGATTATGATTTGACAATCGAGTATCATCTAGGGAAAACTAATGTTATGGCTGATACTTATAGTAGAAAGGTTACGGTTGAGTTCTAGGCGATGTTTGTTCGGTTGAGTATAACGTGTGATGGTGGTTTGTTAGATAAGTAGCAAGTGAAGCCATCGCTGTTGCAATTGATCAAGGAGAAGTAACCGTATAATGACTCCTTGGTATCGCATGTTAAGGATATTATGGATGACAATCAGACAGATTTTTGCTTTAGTGAGGAAGGTGTTTTGTGTTTCAAAAGTCGAGTGATGTTGCCGAAAGATGAAGAGTTGAGGTACACTATCTTGGCTGAGGCATATTCAAGTTCTTTTGCTATGCATCCGGGGAGTACGAAGATGTATTAGGAACAAGCTTAAATATTTTTTTAGATAAAAAAATTACTACCATATGCCCCGTTAAAAAACTTTCTTAAGCTTAAATGAAAAGAAAAATGCATATCGAAATAATTACAAAGCAATATCGAAAAGACAACAAAGAGCAAAACTGCTCATAAGCAAAATGCTAAACACCTAACTAACCAACCCGAATCCTCATGTATAAGTTGTAACAGAACACCATGAGGTGTATCGAAATGAACAATTTCCATATCGCCAATATGCGCAAGTTTAGCAAGACGATGTGCTATCTTATTTCCGTCACAAGGGACGTGATTCAATCGCACCACCCAACAACGCTATCATAACTCATGTAAGTGCCAAGCAAGCTAATATGAACCAAGTAAGCCCTTGCCAATCCGGAGAATGCGCAAAACATTCAAACTATCAATTTCAGGAATAATTTGTCAATAATCATGATCCCATACATTCATTAAGCCAAGATACGCACCCTACAACTCGACTTCAACAGCAGAGCAAATGCCGATAAATTTAGTGAGACCAAATTTTCATAGACCATTATGGGAACAAGCTTAAATATATTTTTTTCATATTTTATAATAAATCTAATTTAAACAAACAATGTATGTTTAATTAATCAAAACTTCATTTAAATTATAAACAAATTTATGTAAGCATAAATCGAGCAAAATGTAGCGGAAAGATCAAAATTATAAATACCTCCAGCCATTGTCTAAACCGTATGTCAAAATTGAGATATGGCTATACCATCGCCAAGCACGTCGAACTACCGTCGAGCACTTGAAACCACCATGATAACACCTCGAACCACCGTCGAATATATCCAAGGCAACTACACAAAAACTCAAAACGCCAAAGATCTTCGAAGCACTCGAAAACCTCACTAGATAGAATATTTTATGTAATAATAAATTATTTGTATTTTTTGTGCTTAGGAATCTTGACTAATGGGGTATTTATAGTGGTTCATACCATCAAAAACCACTCTTAAAAGAATCATAATCCCACGTCCAACATTACTGCCAAAATGTGAGAGTGGGACGTGGGCAACACTCATGCATTGAAATGCATGTAACCGAAGCATGGGTGAGAACGTGGTCCTTAGCCACGAACCATATGAAGCAATTCCAACAATTTATTAAAGCATAATTATTTGATCTATTAATAATATTTTTTAATTTAATAAATTAATAACTATTCTTTTTATTTTTAAAATACAACCTAAAAGACATTTGACAACATTTCAACTTCGTTTGTAAATTTTTCTAAATCTCACTGTCAATATACCTTATAAATAATATTTTTTAAGTATAATAATATAAAATCGTATCCTGTAAAATTTCTCTCTAAACAAAATAAAAACAAAAAACTCTGACCGTGTTAAAATAAAGCGTAAACTATTTAATAGTCATTGAATTTTAGTTTGCTTATTGATTTTGCTATTAAACTTTAAAACCCTTCCACTTTAGCCCTGTGACATTGGTTGGTTTGTCACTAGGCAGCAGTGGCGGAGCCAGAATTTTTATATAGTGGGATCAGAGTAGAGTATGAGGTACGAGGATTTCATACCACTACAATATAAATATTGTTGACTCCATACCCCAACAAATCAAGTATGGTCAATTCTAATATTTTCTATGAAAAATTTTATACTAACTTTTTGAAAACCCCATTTAACTCTTTGGAAATCCCATACCAAAATAAATCAAGTGAGGTCAATTGACCCCCCTAATTTACATGTGGCTCCGTCACTGCTAGACAGTTAAATTAACGGTGTGATGACTTGGTTGTTTCTTCATTTTATTCGGTAAAAATTCGTCAATTCTTTCGATCGTCATTGTCGGTCAATTGTCATCGGACTCTCTATTTGCGACAAAATTAGTACCAAAACATTTACAATTCACTTATTCTCTTCTGGTTTGATTTTTCATGAAACTCGCTCAAAGTCTATGAAAATTATCTAAAGGTTCAATATTTTGAAACTTCAATCTCCTCTGACAGTTGTTCGATGAGACTAATTTCAAAACATATTGTTCGTCTTCTATAAAAAAATCTTCTCATCGTACAAATTTTTGAACAAACTCTAAGTCCCTTAAATTCAAGAAACCCCAAAAAAAAGTTGATTTTTGTGTCTAATATCGTGAGTTTTAAAGAAATTTGAAAAAATCAAAACCAATAAAGTGATAAATGACGGTGAGACTAGTTTCTCCGTATCCAGGGTGGTTGTAAAAAATATTGCAAAAACACAATTTTTTATAATAGCTGAGAATGAGTAAAAAAACCCTAATTTTAAGTATAAAAAATCATTTATTAACTACCACGTCACTACCAAACTATCACCTCATTTAACGGACTGATAACCAAATAGACACACAAATTAAAATTAAAACATTATAAAATTTAAATACAAAATTATTAAGCAAACTAAAATTCAGATTTTATAATTTGTGGTGACTTGGTTGTTTCTTCATTTTATTCGGTAGAAATTCGTCAATTCTTTCGATCGTCATTGTCGGTCAATTGTCATCGGACTCTCTATTTGCGACAAAATTAATACCAAAACATTTACAATTTACTTATTCTCTTCTGGTTTGATTTTTCATGAAACTCGCTCAAAGTCTATGAAAATTATCTAAAGGTTCAATATTTTGAAACTTCAATCTCCTCTGACAGTTGTTCGATGAGACTAATTTCAAAACATATTGTTCGTCTTCTATAAAAAAAATCTTCTCATCGTACAAATTTTTGAACAAACTCTAAGTCCCTTAAATTCAAGAAACCCCAAAAAAAAGTTGATTTTTGTGTCTAATATCGTGAGTTTTAAAGAAATTTGAAAAAACAAAACCAATAAAGTGATAAATGACGGTGAGACTAGTTTCTCCGTATCCAGGGTCGTTGTAAAAAATATTGCAAAAACACAATTTTTGATAATAGCTGAGAATGAGTAAAAAACCCTAATTTTAAGTATAAAAAATCATTTATTAACTACCACGTCACTACCAAACTACCACCTCATTTAACGGACTGATAACAAAATAGACACACAAATTAAAATTAAAACATTATAAAATTTAAATACAAAATTATTACGCAAACTAAAATTCAGATTTTATAATTTACCCCACGTATCCAAAATACAGTGAGAGTACATAAAGATAGAGGATTTTTGTTCCGTTGTCTCTAGGAAGAAATCCTTCTCTTCGTTTTTAATCCTCAAGTATTTATATTTATATCGGTCTTGGGGCAAGGCTCTGCTACAAACGTCGAAGATACTATTAACGTCGCCGTCGCCGACATCACCAAGAAGAGCAAGGAATAAGCCGCATGGTTTGCTGGGACAACGTTCCTTAACTTAGTGGTGTCGCTTATCTTTGAGATGGACCCTCAGCAGCACTCCAAACTAAAATGAAGACAAAAATGCCTTTTCGGGTTTTGTCTCAGTGTCGCTGTTTTTAATTGGATTAGATTAAGTACAGACATTATTAAATTTTATTGTTCCAGAAGTATTGAGGTTTATGGGTTATTGCCAAAATTCGTGACATACTTGGAATCGCACCAATACATCGGAAGATTTGCAAAATAATAAATAAAGAGAAAATATATCATGTACCAGTAGTGGAAATTTGTTGTTTTCACAAATGTTCTAGTTTTAAATTTAGGGTTTATTTTTAGGAATTTAGAATTTATGGATTTTGGCTAGAATTTAGGGTTTAGAGGTTAAGGTTTAAATGTAGGGTAATATGTTAAGCATTTAGTTTTTAACCTATAAACACTAAATTCTAACTCTAAGCCCTAAATTCTAATCACAACCCCTAAATTCTAAGCACATAAACTTAAACCCCTAAAATATAAAGAAAATACTTTGATACACAAGCTTGTGTAAACTAGCCTTTCAATTTTAAGGTTTAGAGATTTATGTTGTAGTTTAGGGTTTAGGGTTTAGGGGTTTAGGTTGTAGGGAGTAGAATTTAGAGTTTAAGGTTTAGGTTTTAGGGTGTTAGGACTAGGGATTTATGTTTTAGATTTTATAACTTTAATATAAAGAGTTATGTAATTTTTTGTATCAAAATTTAATCCAAAATGTAAACTCTAAAATAGATTCTTAAACCCCTAATATATATATATATATATATATACATTTTATAACACCTTCTTCCAAATTGGTATTTAAAGAATTTTTACTCCTAAATTGATATTTGAACTAGACATTTTCTTTCAAGTTGGTATCTAAATAATTTTTGTTCCTAAGTTGGTATCCAAAATGTAATTTCATCTTATATTATGATACTTTTATTAATAGTTTTAGTCCTCAAAACTTATACTTTCTATCAACTTTCTCCTAATTTAAAACAATTCAATAACTTTAACTTTTTCAAACTGAAATTTTTTATTAAATTAATCATTTTTTACGATACTGCCAAATTAAATGAGTCAATCAAATAGATAACTAAATTCTACCACAGAACAACAAGTTACTTTTAAACTTTTATTATACCAGAAAAATATAACATTTATATGAGAAGAAAAACAATTTAGGAGAATAATAAAGAGTAAAATGATAGAATATTTAGATATAGAGAGCGAAATTTATTAAATTGTTTCAAATTAGGACTAAACTGATGGAATGTATAAATTTTGGTATCAATTTGGAAGAAGATGTCTAGTTCATGTACTAATTTGGGCATAAAAATTCTATAGGTATCCACTTTAGGAGAAATTGCATAATTTAAATACTAACTTAAGAGAAAGTATATAATTCATATACTAACTTAAAAGAAAGGGTATAATTTAAGTATCAAATGTATATTTAACTTAAAAAATAATAATAACTTGATGTTCGGATAATTTTGAAAACTGAAAACGAAAGATAATTACAGTCTTTACCCATTTTAATTCCATAATTACAGTTGAAAATGGAAAAAAAGGAAAAGAAAGACCATTTGCCTTTTGAAGTTGGCAGAGTATAAATGTGCAGTTTAAAGAAAATGCTGGAAACAAAACACTAAACTATTCGGTGTCGTTTTGATACGAAACAATATAAATTTGATGAATGAATGAGATATTCAATACAAAAGAGGATTCATTAGACTCCAAAATTGTAAAAAGAACTTTGGGTTTATGCATGCAAAGCCACAAATGGGAACAGTTCGAATTTCTTTCTATTCGACAAATCTTAGGCTTATTTGAATGAAGAATAAAAGGGGTGAATATTTAATCTTACTCGATTTGATAAGATTAGCCTTATTTGTTATTGAACAGATAGACAAAAAAACACTCGTGCTTCACACCAAAAACAAAGTTGAAAACTTGATACACTTAATTTTATATCCAAAATAAATTTAGTTTTAATATGTCATCGTATAGTAAAGTAATATAGAATTACAAATTGTTAGTGTATAATATATATTAATCATATAATTAATATTGGGGAACATTGAAACAATGATATTGATACGGGTAGGACACGATTCGTCTTGACTCAATTCGACTTGAAAAAATTTTAAATAAAGTTTGAGTTGTAAAATAAAAATTTGAATAACTCGAAATTTTTAGTAATTAGTGGATTGATTTTAAGTTCGAGTCCAGACCCTCAATTTTTCCTTATACATATATACAAATATAAAAAAATATGAAGAAATATATGCTACATATGAAAAAATATAAAGAAATATATATAAGCATATCTTATATTATTAGAGAAAGTAGTTTAAATTGGGATCAAAATGTACTATAACATGATAAATAATTACAATTAAATTTGTATTGGAACTCAAAAACTCGACTCGGATAGAAAAAATTTCAAATAAAGTTTTAGTTGTAAGATATGACGTGTCAACTTGAATAACTCGAATTGTTTTAACTCGACTCGACTCAATCGAATGCTCACCCCTAGATACAGGTAGTTATTGTGAGGATGAAATTGAATAAGGATTAGAATATATAGAAATGAAAATAATCAAAGACCTAAATTTTGGGGCTATAAATAAAATGGCTTAAACCAAAAAAACAGCCCTCAAACTATGCTTTTTTCTGCTTTTAGCCCTTAAACTGTGATTTGGGCAAAATAGGCCCTTAAACTATCATTTTTTGTCACTTTAAGTCCATGGTTACAAAAATATTATTTTATAGGCTTTTCTAACATATATGAATATTTATGTTCTTTTTAAATTTTAAAACATCATGTATCAAAATAAGCCCCTAAACTATCATTTTTGGTCATTTTAAGTCTGATAGTTATTTAAGTCAAAAGAAAATTATTTCGACTAATAAGATGTTGACACATCACAAAGATTTTTTGACCAATTGATAGTTTTGGGGACTAAAAGAAGAAAAATGACATAGTTTAGGTACTTATTTTGACCAAAAAATAGTTTAGGGACTTAAAGTGACAAAAATGATAGTTTAAGGGCCTATTTTGTCCAAATCATAGTTTAAGGGCTAAAAGCAGAAAAAATGCATAGTTTGAGGTTGTTTTTTGGTTTAAGCCAAATAAAATAAATAACTACTCTTGAGGTGTTTAATTTGGGGAAGAACCAACTAACCCTACAAAGGCAAGCCATGTGCTAAGGTGAATGTGCTCTCTATTTTTTTCTGCTAAAAATAAAAGGTTTTTACCTGGCAATATTCCTTCGTAAATTATTAAATAAAAATAACATGAAATTTCCTAAAGTCTAAATAGACAGCTTTCCAACATCTTGGCTTCTCTTGATTATGTATATTATAAATTATAATTAATATAAATCGATTCAACTCTTACTGGTTTAAGCAAATTAATTCGTTCAGAATAGAGGGAAAAGAAGCATCAAAATAAAGAGCAACAAAACTAATAAGCAATGAGAAACAATAAACAGATAAAAGGGCAGAGTTCAGCAGAACAAAAATCCTCCGTTACTTTTTTGTGTTGTTGTATATACCGACCGTAATCACTCATTTTTGTCCGACTATATATAATACTATTAATACAAATATTTAATGTTATATATGTGTGTGTTTATATTATTGTCATTATTATTATTATTTTCAATGTTTATATGTGTGTGATTATTATATGTATGAACGTATAATATGTGTGAATGCATGTATATTGTATGTAATATATTTCATATGTATGCATTGCTTATATTTATGTGTATGAATATGTATATGAATATTTATTAAATAGATGTATTGCATGTATATACATTATATGGTATGTATTGCATGTATTTTATTAATAATATTATTAGTAGTAGTATTACTAATGGGTTGTAATTAAAAGTAAAAGATAGATCCAACAAATATAAGACCCATGTTATTAAATTATTTACGTATCCCAAAACCCAATCCAATATCTAATTACATAAGCCCGAATCGGCCAGGCCCAATAAATAATAATCTGACCCTAACCTAGGGATGGCAATGGGGTGGGGCGGGTCGAGTTTTTGGCCGCCCCGGCCCCGACCCAAAAAGTAAGATACTATATCCGACCCCGATCAGCCCCCAAAAATTTACATATTCCGCCCTGTCCCGAAAACATAGGAATCCAAACCTGGCCCCGACCCGAAAATTAAAGGTTATACCCGAACCCGACCCGTCCCGACCCAAAAAAAATAATAATAAAATATTATATATATTATATAAATATAATATATATATAATTGAAAATATATTGGGTCGGGTCGGGGATTTTTCACCCTAAAACCGAACCCGCCCCGCCCCAATACCCGAAATTCTCACCAAAATACCCGGTCGGGTCGGATCGGGTCGGGTGCGGGTATTTTTTCCATCTTTACCCTGACTCTATTATCATCTTCTTCTTTGCAGCCGCCTGATCAAGACCCTTGGATCAAGCTGAATCCAACGGCCGCAATTGAACCTAGACACCCTTCAAATTGGTCGCGTGTAGTGCACGCTCGGACCGTTCGACTCTCACGCGCAGACCCTTTAGATCCTCGCACGCCACGTGACAAGATCCGAGAACGCCATGTCATCGATCAGAAGTAATCTGAGCCATCCATCCTCGAAACGATCTTAGTCGTTGGATCAAATCTGATCCAACGACCGAGATTAAAGTTGATCGGACGAACTCTTCATTTTTACCGGCCCCAACCACGTGGCATTCTTACCAGTGTCCTGACCGGCCTCCCTCACCATTTCAACCATCGAGCATAGGCCAAAAATTAGAAAAAAAACAAAGGCATGTCAGAATCAAGCATCAACAACAGGGATTTCATTTAATGTTTATTTATTTTTTTAAACAAACTCAAATCAAAAGCAAAATAAAAAATCAGCATATATATGTAATAATCGCAAACATTTTGTAAGGGATAGGTTTTTAGATTCCATATTCAATAAAAAAAGAGAAACTTCAGAGGTATTTATCCATCTTCTTCTGTTTTTTTCTTGCATGTAATAATAAAAAAGAAATAATAATAACAAAAAGGGGAAAGAGTTCGGAGTTTACCTTCGCCGCATCAGTTTCCTAACGATGAGAAGTCCGGTCCTCGAACTATTTAGGGTGAATTGAAAGGAGAAACCAGTGGCTATTTGGATGAGGGTCTCTCGGTTTTTAAGAAAATAAAAGTTTTTGGTTTAGATTTCATAGAGGACTGATTTTTTATTTTAAAATGAGAAAAATAAAACTTTTTTATGGGTTGAACGGCGAAAAAGGGCTGAGGGTGGTGGCTGGAGTGGCTGACCCCACCGATTTCTGAGAATGGTGGTGGCCGAAGGAGTTTTGCTAGGATTTTGGTTTGGTTTTAGGAGAGAGTAATGAAAGAGTTTTTTAGGTTAAAATTTTGAAACGGCAAAGGGTTGAAATCCGGCCTAATAAGGTCTATTTATAGATCCTTTATTTTCAAAAATGGTCTAATTTCAGAAGGGTCTCTCCGCGTTTTTTAAAATTATGCCCTCAACCCTTCCTTCTTTTAAAATCCTTTTTGCGGTCCCTGGATTTATTTTAAAAGTTTCAATTTCGTCCTTAAATTATACTTAATCAGATTTTAAATGGGCTAATGCCCTGATAAGTCCTTCTGCCCCAAGGTATTCACCCTATAAGCTATTTTGCCTTTTCAAATTATGCCCGTGGTCCCTGAGGTTTTAAATGGGTTTGCAATTATACCCCTAATTCTGATTTAATTATCTTTAAAGGGTAAAATTACAGATTTGGTCCTCTGATTTTTCCTGTAGTCTTCAATTAGGTCATTTTTATTTTAATTTAAGCTGATTCTTGAGGGTTTAATTCTTAGTTTGGTCCTTGCCCTTTTCATTGCATTTAATTTTAGTCTTATATTATGTTTTTTATGTTCATTACATATATATTTGATACATGTTATTTGTTTTTTTATGTTAAGTATATTCTTGTTCGTACCTTGTGATTCGTATTTATGTCTCTGTTTGTGTACTTTGTTATTCGATATGTGGTCCTTATTACTTACATTTGTTTTATTGCTTATTAATTTAATTTTTTTTATAAACGTGTTTATATAGGAATACATACATGTGTATGTGTGTTTTTAGTATATTTGAATATGTATATGTGTATATACAACTATATGCTGTATTGTACATATATTAATTCATGTATAAAATACATACATATGTTTTTTAGTAGGGAATTTCTATATTTAGTATATTTATATCTATATTTCTTGGGTATTTATGTTTAAATATTTTGTCATATTCACAAGTTTTTATAAATATACTATTATATATGTGGGTACGTATTATCTTATATATATATGTATTATGTATTTTGCGTATAATATAGATTATATATTATAATATTGTGTGTATCATCGTGTATAGTATATTTTTATATCATGTGAGTTATATATGTGTTATGTATACATTATATAGTATTATAATCTTTTCATATGTGTATATAGGTTTATTTGTTTCATTTATGTATCGGTTTATTTACGTTTATTCACCGATTTGTTTATGTATCATTTTAACATAATATCAAGTTTGTTTTCTTTTGAGAAAACCCCGATATCCTGTTGGGGAGTGTCGTCCCGGTCTCCGGGCGTTATCTTCCTTTGGTGCCGCGATTTACAATATTTTAAAATATTTGAACTATTCATGCATTTTAGGAAACAAATTATAGATTAGATCGAATTTCTATTTTTCCTTAATATTTACGATACGAACCCGTTAGGTACCAATTTTAGGCGTGTGGGGGTGCTAGCCTTTCATCTGTAATCGACTCCTGAACCCAAGTTTTCAAAATATGTGGTTTTTATTTTTACAGTGTTTGGTCTACCAAAGTGGCCGGTGGCGACTCTATTTTTTTAAAATACGAGTTTTCTTAAAATTCCCCTTTTTAAATAAATTTTTAACAAAAGCGGGAAAACCCCCATATATGATTTTTTATTTTTCGTAACGGTCTAAAAAATAGTCGCTACAACATCCGACAACAAAAAATTAAATTCTACAGTTTAGTACTTAATCTGGAATCCTAAATCTTAAATTCTAGATCATAAATAGTAAATTCTAAGCCCTAAACTTTAAATTCATTTTTTTTTAGTGTTGAAGCATACTTAGAGACACAAAAAAGTATATACTAATAAATACATTATGTTAAAGTAAATTTATAAATCAAAAGTATAACAATTAATGAAAAGTGATTGAATCACCGACCACGACAATAATTAATATACTAATAAATAAATCATGAAAATAATTATAATTTTACTGTAAATAAAAGTTTTTTTTGCCTTTAATTAGGTATATTTCATGAACAAATACTACCTTGTAATCACTTTAGTCTATTAAAACAATTAAGTATATTTTCATTTGAGAAATACTAATTGAATTTATTTATTTTTATTTTGTTCTATTTCATTACTTTTCAAAAATATATTTTAAAGAAAAAGGACTAAATTGATTCAAATGGTAAAAAATAAAAGGAAAGTTGATTCAAAATTTAAGATTATGTCCAAAATCTTAGATTGCATAAGAAATAGAAGGTTATGTGTAACGAGTCGAATTTCGGAATCCGAGGGTCGAGTTGACCTGAAGCTTGGGCTTCGCGTTTGGGCTTAAAGAGTCTTAGTGGGCTCATATATAGTTGAAGGGCTTGAGTTTTGGGCTTGGATATGAGTTGGGATGGAGAATATGTCAGCTATAGTGCCTTAAGGCCTATTGTATGGACATGATATTTTGATTATTGAATTTATTATTATAATAATAAATTTGTATGCTTTTGCATCATTGAATATTATTAATTATTCTAAATATCCGTAATCAGTTATATTGTGGGAGAAATAATAAGATAAGATTGGTATGAAGTTTGATAGATATTCATAAGATGAATATATGAATGAGATTCATATCAAATTCGTATATGTATTTGTTGAGAAAAAATATTAGGATCGACTCGTCTTAAGATTAATACATGGATTAAAGTTATATATTAATCTTCAAACAATTGTGACATTGAATCTTTAGACCTAAAATTGATACGGTTCTCAACTGTAACCCCCTAGATCGGCTTATGCGTAAAGTCCGAATCTAGAAGATCACATCACTTACCAAAAAAAAGTTTTCAAGTAAATGTTTACATATTTAAATTCTTTAAAAATAATAAATAATTCAAACATTAGTCCAATTAGTTAACCAAAATAAACACATTAAATGATATCATATCGTAGATCTCATGTAGTATCATAATAAAACGCATAGTAACAAAACATAGGCCCATGTCACCGTAATTAAGACAATCTCGAAGATAGAAATATTACAACAAGACGAGTACAAAATATGTCGATCCTCCAAGTGCCAAGTCTGGTAGACTATCCCAAAAAGATATCTGAAAAGAAAGAGTTGAGGTGCGAGCTTTGGGCTCAGTGTGTCTCAACATGTGCATAACAAAATATTTAAAACAATTCAATTAATTATAAATTATATCAGTAACATATTATAGGGTAACCAAAGTTTTCATTTAAACCTAGCTACCCTCCAACCGAGCACCAAATATATTTTTTTCCATAACTGGAGGCTAGTCCTAGGCCCAAGGGCATATGAGGCCTAACTGGAGGCTGGTCTTAGGCTAGAAAGCGTACGAGGCCTAACTGGAGGCTGGACCTAGGCCCGAAGGTGTAGGAGGCCTAACTGGAGGTACAACTGGATCAGGGTTGCACCTGAAGATCTCCAATCACTCTCCCAGTAACCCCAATTAAACAATTTATGCAATAAACAATAATATCAAGACTAGTTTGATAGGTATACATTTTAGTAAACAACAACTAGAGAGCATGCTATCAAATCATACATATATGCATATAATATTTCAGGAAAACATATCACGATCAATTCAGAAAATTATTTCAAACAATTCATATAAATGGTAAATTTAGCACACAAGGAACACACCTCAAAAGCCGGTCGGTAACTAACGAGCGCCCTCCTCGCTATGATCTGCAGCAGTGCTAGATACTATGACAATACGAATCAGGGCTATAAGAGAATAAATAACTTCTAGCAAAATAATTAATTTGCGGAGCTTAAACATACTAGTAACTATAGGAGCACGAGAAGGTGCTGATCGGGAAGAGCTGGGCTGAGCAGATGAACGATCGAGTGAATCTCTAGTACCTTAAACAATAACATTTCATGTCAGAAACCTTAATTCAAAACTTTGATCTCCAATTGAATAATTTATATACAAATGCATGATCGGGTTTAAGGTCAATTTTAGAGGCTTTTGAGTTAGAATTTCGCGAAACATGCTTTATAAACGGACTCAGGACGTCGAAAAACGTTAAATAGAAGTTTTCAAAAATTTTGACTTTTTGGTCTAAGTCAACGCTAATGTCAGCAGTTAAAGTTAACGCTGACATCATGCTGATGTCATCGGTCAACGGTCAATGCTGACATCAGTAGTCAACGCTGACGTCAAAGGTCAACAGTTTGACTTGAGCGAGTTGACTCACTGAGTTGACTCGGTCGAGTTAACTCACTAAGTTAACTCGGCTGAGTTGGCTCACTGAGTTGACTCGATCGATGAGACGGGTCAGGTCGGATTGGATCAATAGGTCTGTTCACGGGTCAAATTGGGTCAACGGGTTAAGACAGATGGTTCGATTTAGAACCGGTTCAGGGCAGAACCGGTTTAGGCCCAATTCACCCCGATCATAGTCCAAAAAGGCCAAGAATCACCCTGACAGCGTGTGGGGCCCATGCACGGCCATACACGACCAAAAAATGGCTCAAATTGCTCGTTTTGGCCTAATTTCAGACCCAGAACTCAAAATCTACCCCAAAACTCATGAAATCAACTCGGAAATTGTCTAAACGCTCACCTTTCTTACCTTATCGGTTAAACACCAGCGAGGGCTCAAACACCATCGATCGTTAGTCGGCAACCAAGATTCAGATCATCACAGTGCAGTGAAAAAGTAGTGCAATTGTCATCTTCAACAGACGGCGAAATCTGTCGTAATCGACGACAAATCAAAAGGGTTTAAACCCTAGGTTACGTTGAACTTTAAACTTGATTTTGCCGGTGAACGACACGACGTTCGGGCAAGATTCTTAGGGGGTTTTGGTTGGACAGATGAGAGGAATCCAAAGGTACCGGCGATGCACGGCACAGACAGTGGTAGCGGCAGATCTAGTGGTGGTCGAAAAAGGGGTGGGTGTGAGGGAAAAATCTGGAATCTCGGGTTTGGTTCGAATGGAACTGAGAAAATGAAGAGTCAACTAATATATTTCTATTTGATTAACCCAACAAGTTATAACTTAAATAAAAATTTGAGTTAACTTGACACCAAGAGCTATCTAGCTCAATTGGCTGGGTACACGACCAACATTCAATGGGTTGTGGGTTCGAGCCCCACAACCAGCAACTCCTAACTTTTTTATGTCATACATCAACATGATGACTATTATGTTTTGAATTTAATCGGACGATTATAAATGTTATGCTTGAACATAATAAGGAATCATGCAGTGAGATGTGAGTGATTAAGATGGAATTTATCCTTCTTAACATAAGAGAGATGTCTTTGGGCCTCTCGATGATTGAGACTGAGAAATGCATGGTCATGCTCAAATGAGTTAATAGAGATCAATGTCATTTGTTTAGTCAATTCAATTGGGCATCGAGAAACTAAAGATAGAACGATATAAGGTTAACATTTTCCATGCCTTATACTCTATCAAGATATCGTGAGATAAAAGGATTATGACATAAACTGAATTAAGGTTGTCTCTAATTATGAGCTTTTCATTTAACTTGGGTAGTCATAATTATCTTGCTAGAGGCCACTTATGACTTTTAGAATAAAATGTGATTTTATCTACTGCCAATGTTAATTGAACCTATAGGGTCGCACACTAAGAATGGATAAGAATGGTTGTGGTTATTACTCTCAATAATAAATTTAAGATAATGCGATTATTTTAAATTATATTGTTAGAGATTATTTATTCAAATTTAAAGAAGTTAAATTTGTACTCTTGTAATAGAATATTTTATTTATTTTATTATTTTTTGAAAATAATATTAAATAAATAATATTATTAAATAATCTCATTATCTAGATTTGATTGGATTTAAATTCCTTATTGGATAAGGAATCTGTTTTCAAATATATTATTTTTTGTTTTAAATAAATAATATTATTAAATAAATCACATCATCTAGATTTTGGTTGAATTTGAATTCCTTATCAGATAAAGGAATTTATTTTATAATTTATTTAAAAGAGTTTTAATTAAATTATAATAAGTGAACTCAATCTAACCCTAGTCAAGTCATATATATATATATATATATATATATATATATGTATGTATGCCAAGGGTTTTAAATTAGAGGTTTTTGAATAGCCACCAAGACCACAAAACTCTATTTTCGAAATTTAGAGAGGAACTAGCATTTCGATAGCCATTCGTCATCCATTCGTGTGTGGATACTTGTAGAGGGTGGTCGTCTTTTTCAAAAAGACAGTGCCTCATTACAACGAGATTACCGAATCAGAAATCAAGGTAACCTTTTGATTTCCTCTTTCGTACATTAATATGATTGTATGAGATCTTGAAAATTTTTCGTAGGATAATATTTCCGCTGCGTTTATTTGCTTGATTAGATCAGTTTATTTCCTATGAATTCCTACAGAATGGGAGACAAAGGGGTAATTTCACCTTGTTTTTGAAAGAGAAGGTTAAGGGTCTTTATGTTTTCTGCAGAAAAATGGGGTGGATGACATCATCCTTTGTCTCCCTTACCATTCCCCCTCAAACCATTCCATTTTCTATACTTTCACACCCAAGCAAAGGTTGAATCTTGAGTTTAGATGTGTAAATCTCGGAATTGTTATTGAGATAAGCTTTATCATCTTCCAAGGATATACAAAACAAGGTAAGAATCATTAGAAATGGTGGAGGAATGTGTTTTTGGGTTTAGTGGGGGTTTTTTGGTTGTTTGAGAGATTGAGACCACCTTTAATGGCTAAATCCAAATTTGGTGTTTTACTATGATAGGAAACCACTTAAACTACCCTCTATAACTTGTAGGTTCGATTTGGGGTTTTACCATGAAGGTTTGGGGGTGTTGGCATGATTTGCGAGCTCCAGAATTGAATTCTGGGCTCGTGTACTGATACTAGATGAACTGGTATCGGTACCCTTTGCTTTTGAGTGGTTAACTCAGGCAAAATATGAAGGGCGTATAGGTACGGGCTTTGGCCGTATCGATCACCCCGTGCTACAAGAATTCTATTAGCAAAAATGGGTATTGGTATGCTTATGGGCGTATCGGTACAGATGGGGTATCGGTACACTTCCCTATGTATCGGTATGGGGTTTTAGTTAAACCCCTATCGCATGTAAAACCATGTATTAGTACGCATAAATGTGTATCAGTACATAGAGACGCGTATCAGTACTCTTGTAAGGGTATCAGTACTCACTGGGCAATCTGCCCAAAATTTACGTTTTGAGTTCGAATGACCTATAATTCGAGGACTAAGGCCTATTGGGCCTCTAATGTGGTAAAATGAATAGTAAAACTGAGAAATTGAGAATTTAACCTCCTATACGAACATAATGAGTAATAACTTGGTAAATATTGGGTGACTTGGTTATAATAGCAACCATAGGGATCCTTGGTGGATCATGTGTGGTCATGTTCCATGTAAGAGAACTTGTGTGGTTAAGTCACCTTTGGTTGTTGGGATCCGGATACCCAATAAAAGTGTTGCAACACCAAGAGAAGAGATCCCGAATGTACGTTCTCGAGGCTATATGACATCGGGCCTCATTCGATGATACTCGATGAGAGATTCTGAGTACGAGTGTACATTCCCAAGGCTGTGTAACATCGAGCCTTACTCTAAGTATACGTTCCTGAGGCTGTGTGACACCGAGCTTCACTCCAGGTTTGTTGGTATGATGCATATGTGTTGTATGAGATAAATGCATCCCTTTTTACTTGCTATATGTTTAGGCGATTAGAGGTAGCGCCAATATTGTTATGTTGCCATGTCATCATCTCTAGTTGCATGCTCTTATTTATGATTTGCATGAAGCATGGTTGAGTGGAAGTGTATCCACTAAGATTTATTAGCTCGGCATTTAGAATTGTTGTTTCCGTTCGTAGGTTAGTAGGTTGACGTGCATCGTTAGAGCACCATCGAAGTAGGACCTTGGTATCGACTTGTTGTCCGAGTACAATACTTAGATTATTTGAGATATGTATTTGTAGACCCTATGTTGTATTGTAACTCTTATTTTGGGATTTAAGCTTGTAACACTCCATTTTCTTTTAGATAATAAAAAAAGAAAAAAGAAAAAGAAAGGGGAATTACAACCAAAGAGACTTAAACCTATGACCTCATGCATGTTAACACAATGCCTTAACCAGTTGAGCTAAAGCAATTTTCCGATTTGATTCTATTACGAATCTTATTTGAACCCAACCTGTTTGGGTTATAATTAAAATAGTTAAAATACTCAATTACCCTATGTCGATCCATTTTTTATTTTCCCCCGTGGTCTGAAAATATGAAGTATCCAGAAAAATCCCAAAACCCTTTTCCCCATCGTCTGCCCCGATCTGCACTACCGTCGAGCGGTGTGTACCACCGCCACCACCTTCTCATTCCCCATACCCACGTGAACAAAACCCCTTTTACCACTCTTGCAATCGTCACCCCGATCGTCCAGAATCGAAGCCTGAAGCTTCGACAAACCTAGGGTAAGAATTGGTTCTATTTTTTACGCTTTTCGACCACCGTGGATGTCCTTTCGAGAAACCAGCACCACTGTTGTTCTCCTCGCTTAGCGGCGAACAAAACCTGACTAACTGATCATTTTTTCGACGACGAAAAAGCTTTTGTCGGAGCTACGTTGTACTAGACAGATTTTTCGAGTTTGGGTAAGTTACAATGAGTTTCTGACCTTTTTCTGGTGTTATATTGATGTGGTTTATGAGTTTTCTAGAAAATATGCATTTTGGCCTTTTTTTAGCCGGTTGTGGCCACATGTGGAGTACACGCGCCATCTGGGATGACTTTTGGCCACCCTAGACGGTAGCTTGGAATCGGCCGGTCCGATCTGGCCTTGAATCGTGCTAAACCGCTTGAACCGAATCAAGTTAAACCGTCATGAATTAGTTCTGGCTGATCTGATCTGATTCAGCCTGAACCCAACCCGTCTAACTCGAACTTGACCCGTCTAACCCGACCCGTTGACTGAGTTAACTCGTCCGAGTCAACTTAGTGAGTCAACTCGGTGAGTCAACTTGGTTGACTAGTTGACTGCTGACATCAACATTGATCGTTGACGTCAACGCTAACCTTGATCTGTTGACTTTGATCGATGATATCAGTATGACATCATGCTAACGTCAGCATTGACTTTGATCCAAAAGCCAACTTTTTCTAAAAACCTTTATTCTATGTTTTTTGACATCCTGAGCCCGTTTTGTGAAATTCTAACCTGGATGCCTCCAAATCTAATATTGGACACGAACATGCTTACGTATTTCATTATTCAGTTTAAAGGCAATATGATTAAGGACTGATTTTGGATTGTGGTTAAATAAAGGTATTCGTATATCCTACAGTCTGAGATTTGGAGGGACGTCGACTTCAAATATGGTCGAAGTTAATTTTAAAAGCTTGAATGGTGTAGCTCGGAGTCCAGGTAATACATTTCTACCTCCGGCATGCTTTATGTAACATATTGGTATTTGGTTATAGCGTAGGACAATGAATGTGTGTACCGATTAACCCGCTTAAGTCAATTTAAATTCGAAACAAATAAATGGTAAACCGAATAAGACTTGAAATACTCGAATAAGAAGTCTAACGATTTAGAAGGATTTCTGATGTTCAATAAACAGTTAGTAAGACTGACAGCCTTCAAACCGAATTATGATTAATAAAAGGGATAATCTTTGAATATTCAGATTTAATTTAATTTAATGACAAAAATACCCCTGATAACGGAAATGAACTTAATAATACAATTGATTCCTCTTAAACTCTTGACCTACCTAGAAAATTTTTGGTATTAAGTTTCAAACAGATTCACGTTCACTTTTATTGGAGAATAACAAAGCTTTGCATATCTTAAGATTAAAACTGAACTGCAACATATGATAGATGAGACCCTCAACCCTTCAGAAATCTGAAGAAAAAAAAACATATTATCCACCACAAAGAAAAACCGAGAATTTTTCTAATGTTATAGAACATACCATCATGTTTTTTCTTCATGACATTCCTATCAAACATCAACTTAATGACAAGGAATCCCACACTTGTTGCCCCTCCTAGTATTATATGTTGGATTAAAATTCGTAATAGTGGGCACATATGTATAATGTATATTGCTATTTTAAAGTATGACACAAAATTAAGTGACCAATTATGTTAGGCGTGTCATGGGTATTAAAATGTCATGGAAATAAAAGTGTAGATACCATAAGATGTATTTATAATTCGATGAGGGGCAGAGTTATAAATACTTAATAGTTGATTATTAAATCAACTATATAAAGAGGTAGTGGTCCCCAAGAAATAGGTTAACTTGTTTTTCTCTCCTTCCCCGTCAGAGAGTTTTACGTCAAGAGAAAACCTATCTTCTTGGAAAATCAATACCAAAGATTTGGATTTCAACATCAAGATTTAAGGTTTTCAGTCTATCGATTAATTCAGGTACGCTTCCGCAATTCAGTTCATTCAGTTTATTATTTTTGATGATTTGACATGATAGATCCTGGGTTTAGATTTCATATTTAGTTATGGTTTAATTCTAACAAGTGTCATCAGAGACAAATTGTGTCGAATCATTGAGATCTAATTATTTAGAATTTATCGCAAGTTTTTTTATGGTGCGATAACGTATTAAAGTTCCATTGTTGGGGTTTCTATTTTATTTATAATCGCATCCAATAGTTTTACTATATTGTATTTGTGCGATTATTTTTCCGGTTTTTAGAAAGAATTCTATTGCGTTTTGAATTGTGTTTTTCAATTTGGAGCAGATCCTATTTTTTTTTTGTCTATGTTAAATTTAAGTTTTTTTTAAGTAATGAATATTTGTGTTATATCATGTATTCATTAATTACGGCAATTTTTTTTAGTATGAATCTGCCTTTTTGTATTGTTTTTACTTTAGTAATCACATATAGTAAACTCAAGTAGAAATATATATTTTATTTAAAATATATTTTCAATTCGGCTGGATCAAAATTTTAGTTTTGATTATTAGGTATTAAGATTTATGTTAAAACTTTGAGGTTTATTTTTAATACAATTTTAGGGTTTCGTATATGGTTTACCGATGGTCATTCTTCAAATCCCTTGGGTTAAAATCGAAATCTTTGATTTCTATTTCAATGGGTTTAGGTTTAAATGGTATATTATTAATATGTGATTTATTAATATTTATTTTCATTGGAAAATATATGTTATTAGTAATCTTACTTGTAAATTCATTGAAGAAAGCATGTACCGAAGCTCCAACCTTGAACCTGGAAAGCGGGTTCACTTTGGGTAAACCACCAAAACATTGAGCAACAGTTAAAACACATATATATGGTGTTTTTTGATTCTATGAATTTTTTTCTCTCGTAATTTATATATTTGGATTTAGTTTTTTTTTTGGTATACATCAGTATTGATCCTTTTTGGTTGCTCTGGTATAATGACATAAAATTATGATATTATTATCAATAATAATTTTACTAAAAGCATATGTCATTATTATTATGATATATATCTTCTTTGGTTTTGAACCAGATTATAATATTCGATTGGTTTAGTTCTTTATGATTATACATATCATGCTTAAAATTTTGGTATTCACATTCGTTTCGGTTTCATCAAGTATTTCAATTTTGATCTTTAGGTTATTATGCACATTAAATATTCATGTGATCATTATTGAACTCATTAGTATGGTATTTTTACTACTGGTTAAATATTGATTGTTTTGAATTCAAGTTTTATTTTGGTAAATGCATGCTTAAGGAATTTTTTTTTGAGAAACAGTCAAATATTTCGGTTTTTTCGATTTCTAATAGCCCCATATAAACAACTTTATTTGGGTAATTTCGGAAACATAAGTGTTATCGAAATTTCAGTTTTGATTTATTACATAATTTTAAATTTGGATATCGGTACATTTATGTTATATATTTTAAGATAAATTAATTGAAGCATTAAGTCACCAAAGTGACTTCTATTGTAGAAATTATTTTATTTTAATATATAGAAGGTTTTGTGCATGTAAGTCGGATTATGTTAGTATTAATCGGCCCAAAGAAAGGTTAATAATTAACATTATTATATGTGCAACTGTGGTAATAAACATGTGATAATTATTGAGTTTTATATGTGAGCAATAAATCGCCCAAAGGAAGATTTACATTTGACATGTTCTTATTATCAATGTTTGATTCTTGTACCAAGATATCACTTACAAGTTAATATTTTGTCCAAAGATGAAATATTAATGGAGTGTCCGTATCTTGATATGAGGTTTACCTTTATTCAAATTTATTATTATTTTGGTTATCTTTTAATTTGATTGAAAGATAAAATTAAGACAAATATTTTGAAACAATTAAATTCATATTTTGGTTTCGGATGTCTAATATTTTAATGGATTAATTGAAACATAATGTCACCAAAGTGACCGCTTTTGTGTAGATTAGTTTATTTAAAATATTAAGATAATTATGGGTTTTTGTAATTCATGCGTTTATTAATTGACCCAAAGGAAAGTTAATATTTGGCAGAATTACAACGACAATTGTGGCGATAAATGTGTGACAATTATAAGGTATTTTTATGTAAGCAATACGTTAGTCCAAAGATTAATCTATTGTTTGACATAGTTTATTGTCAATGTTTGATTGCTACAACAAGAGTACCGCTTACAGTTAATATTACTGTCCAAAGACTTGATATTAATGTTGTGCTTGGTATCTTGAGGGGAATTATGCATTATTTTGAATTTATTTGTTTACTTATGAATATTTATGTGAGCTTGTTTTTATTTTATTTATTTATTTTTGTTCTATATTTAGGTAATTTATCTTTTTTTGTCACAAAGATTCATTAAATACATTCTACACTCATGTTTAGTAAAACTAGTTTCAAGGAATAGAAAAGACACTTACATATAGTATTTGGTTGTATGAACACAGACTTTGCACTAAGGTAAGAATAACTTGCACCTCTCACATGGTAAGCACACCCATAAAAGGGATTTTGAGAGGAGAAATTGTTCAAATTGTACGAGTCTAATGATCATAAAGAACAACATTCTATAAGTCTTTAGGAGCACAAATCTAAAGAGATTACTCATATTAAGGGTTTCCTTGACGAAATTAAGAAATGATTTACCCAAAGCATTAAGGTTAAGATGACATCACTTATGCCTTCTTTGATGTCTATGAAGTATAAGGGTCAAGGAAATGTGAGGAAGTACATTATGAAAAATGTTTAATATTGCTTCAAAATTTAAGTCACATAAGATCAAACTTTCTAACAATTGTTTGTTCTTATGATTTTGGTATCGCTTCCTATACAGTTTAACCAATTCAAAATTAGTTACAACTGTCAAAAGGAGAAATAGACTTTAAATGAGCTTATTTCTAATTGTGTTAAAGAGGAAGAAAAGTTGAAGCATTATAAGTGTAAAAGTACTCATTCGGTTAGTGCTCATTTAGTTAGTGTCTCTAAGAATAGGGGCAATAAAAAAATATTAAAATAAAGTTGCTAAAGGTCCTAATCAAAAGAAACAACAATAAGTTACAAAGTATTGATTCTTTTGTATAAGTTAGGACACATGTGAAGAAATTAAACTTCAAAAGTGAGCAACTACTTCGGTTATTTTGAGTGATCCATGGGCTGTAAATTTTATGATTCCACAATAAGAATTATTTTAAGGAGAGGTTTATAACATTTTTAGGATGTTGAGTTTGGAGGGAGAAATAAGGTTAGATACATTGGTATTGAGGGGAAGTTGAATTATAATTTAATTCATACTATCACTTTTAATGATGTTTAAGTTTTTACACCTATCATTAATCAAGAAGTGAATCAAGTACCTCAGCAAAACAATGTTGAACAACTCTCATTCAAGATAAGGTAATTGTTTTAGAAGAACAAACTCAACAACCTTAAAAAAATAAGTGTCATTAATGATATCCACAAGAGGAATGAGAAATACTATTCTAGATTATTACTTTGTATTTATTCAAGAAAATAAGGATAATAATGGAATGATAGAAAATGATTCAATCATTTTTTTATCAAATCATAAAAGTTCTAACTCTCAAAAGTGGATTGATGTCATTCAAGAAGAGTATAATTTTATGCAAGACAATAAAGTTTAGGAACTTGTCTCATTATGTGAAGGTGCAAACCAATTGGTTGTAAATGGATATTTAAAACCGGGAGGGATGCAAATGATAATGTGGACAAGTATAAGACATGTCTTGTATCTAAAGGATATACTCTAAAAGAAGACATTGATTTTGTGGAGACTTTCTCTCAAGTTTTATTGAAAGAATCTTTTAAGATAATCTTGACACTTATTGCTTATTTTAATCTTGAGCTACATAAGATAGATGTTACGTTTGTGTTTTTCAATGGTGATATTGAAGAAACAAATTATATGGTACAATCATAGATTTGCGTCTAATGATACAAAATAAATGATATGTAAATTAAAGAAATTCATCTATGAGCTTAAGTTGGACTCTCATTAACAAAATTATAAATTTCATATTGTTTATCTCATTTGGTTTTGAGATAAATTTGGTTCACAATTCTATATACTGATTCGGTGGGAGTAAACCAAGTGATACTCATATTACTAAAGAAGACAAATTTAGTCTTACTCAATGCCCTAAAAGTAACCTTGAAATTTAAAAAAAATACAAAAGATTCCAAGTGCATAATCTATTGAGAATTTAATTTATCATCAAGTATGTATGCGTTCGAATATTGCGTACATTGTTAGAATGTTAGACAGATATTTAAGCAATTCTAGTTTGAACCATTAGATAGCAGCCAATAGGGTTATGAGATATGTTTAGAGAACAAAAAAAAAAATTACATGCTCACATATCGGAGTTCGTAAGTTAGAGATCATCAAGTTTCTGGACTTTGATTCTATTAGAATATTGATGCAAAAGAATTTTGTCACATGGGCTGCTAATTATAGATTGAATAGAAAGACCACTTCGGTTATTTTGTGAAAATAAATATGCATTCATTTATTCTATAAACAATAGGAACACTTTAAATTTGAAGCACATAAATATTAAGTTCCTAGTTGTTAAAGAAAATTGAGTGATTGTGTGTGTCTATAGAGCATCTTTGGTACAAACTCCATAATTGCGCTGCTTATTAAGAAACCGACACCTAGGTCTTTCATGAGCACACTACTCATGTGGGTGTAATGTTATTTAAGGATATTCAGTTTTAGTAGGAGTTTGTAATTTTGAAAAATGCTCATTCGTTTTAGACACAATTTCGGTTACTTCAATTTAATGATATTTTAAGATTATTTTATGCGTAAATAAAGTTCTTTTGGTTTTATGCACACTGAATTGAGAAAGTTTGATCTCACTAAGGTTTAGGAGGACCAGTTGAAATAGACATGTTTGGTTCACATTTCATGTAATTTTCCATGCTACGCATCCATGATTGATCTATGTCATTTGACTATATTTGTATACGTGACCATTGATGGGTCTTGTCATGATTGATACGACAAAAGGTTGCTTTGATCCTATATGGATAAAGTTGATGGACAAGATTGTTCTTGAATACCTATTATATAATAGCAAAATTTTGAGCTCATAAGGTTATACATTTGTCAGGAAACATATGTTGCCCAAGTGGGAGATTGTTGGATTAAAATCCGTAATAGTGGGCACATATGTATAATGTATATTGCTATTTTAAAGTATGACACAAAATTAAGTGACCAATTATGTTAAGCGTGTCATGGGTATTAAAATGTCATGGAAATAAAAGTGTAGATAACATAAGATGTATTTATAATTCGATGAGGGGCAGAGTTATAAATACTTAATAGTTGATTATTAAATCAACTATATAAAGAGGTAATGGTCCCCAAGAAATAGGTTACTTGTTTTTCTCTCCTTCCCGTCAGAGAGTTTTACGTCAAGAGAAAATCTATCTTCTTGGAAGATCAATACCAAAGATTTGGATTTCAACGTCAAGATTTAAAGTTTTCAGTCTATTAATTAATTCAGGTACGCTTCCACAATTCAGTTCATTCAGTTTATTATTCTTGATGATTTGACATGATAGATCCTGGGTTTAGATTTCATATTTAGTTATGGTTTAATTCTAACATTATAGCCACTGTCCTGCCTGTATTTTGCCTTGTTCCTACATCAATCAAACACATTATGAATACCCAAAATTTCCCAACATTTACTCAGCCATTAGCATTCAAAAGAAATCGAAAACCATACCTGATGAAGATGAAGAATATTGGGGGTAAGAAGAAGAAGATGACCTTCTAGGGACCCCATTTGGATAATAATTGTAACTGATAAAGCATTTGTGGAGATAGATTTGACCTGAAATGGAATTCCCACACTCAACTTGAGCTCTCTGAACTGCACTCTTCATACACTCTCCACAGTTCGAATCCCCCACATCTCCTTCACATTGCCCCAAAAGATAAACAGATTGGTAATTTGTGGTGTAAAAACCATGGTTGCTAACAACCCCAGTTTCCAGCACCGAGAAGGCAGTGTCCCTCCTCTCTTCAAACCCTGTTCCGGCAACGTTGGTAGCACCGCAAGTCTTGAACAGCATCTCCATGCCGGAGATTTGAGCAAAGCCAGCAACTTCATACAACATGTAGCAGCCATGGAGTTGGATCCTTGCACCTAATGTTTTGCCACAAAGTTTGTCGGCTAAAGTTGGGAGCTTGCTAGCACATTTGTAACAGTCGCTGTTGCTGAGGTCTACCCTGCATTGAAAGAGACCAGTGATTGTGGTTTGGCCAGTGCCGGTTGTTGACTTGTAAAACTTTACTTTCATGGACTGGGAAAGCAGGGTTTGGAACAAAGTGGATAAGGCCTGGGAGTAAACCCCAGCTGGATCTGTGAAAGACTGCTTTGCACAACCTTTGTAGACCAGAGTGGTGTCGTCTCGAGCTGATTCAACTGGAGGGTAAAGTTGAAGGGGTGAGAAGAAAACAAGGAATGAGAGGAAAAGGAGAAAGGGTTTTGAAGAAGAACCAAAATGAGCTGAATGGAGAAAGGGGTTTGAGATTTCCAACTTTACTTTTACTTTCAGTGGCGCCTACCTAAGGTTTATCTTTTGCAATTCACAAGACGTGAGCGAGACGGAGGTTTATTTTTTTTAGGGGACTCTGTAAAGTGATTACTTAATTATTTGGTATGTCTTATTTTGATAACCTAATTAAAAAATTATAAATTTGACTATTAAATTATTTAATTGATTTTATTTTGACCAATAATTATTAAAATTTAACGGAGAGATGACGTGAATAAAAATTTGTATAACTATACATTTAGTCCCTTTTAGTTACTTACTATATCAATTTTATCCTAATTTTAATTAAATAAAATAATCACATGAATTTGATCCAAATTCTTTCTTTCTTTATCCAAAAGCCAATTTTGTCGCTATGTGTATTGAGAATTGCAGTTCGAAAAGAGCAAACTGGAGGAGAAGGGTAAAGCTGAAGAGCAGGATGTGCTTATGCTTAAGAAAGAGAAGGTTCAGAAAGACCTTGAGATTTCTCGGCTAAGAGAGGAACTAGAGAGCAGCAAAAAGATACATGAAGTACATTGTCTACAACTAGAATCCCAGGCTGAGGAGAATAAAGTGACTCTAGGAAAAAAGTGGATGAGCTTCAGTCATTTTCTGAATCTAAACAAAAAGAGATGAAAAAAATAAGGAACGCGGTTACCAGAGTTTCATTGGTAAACAATTTGGGGTTTTAAAGGTTTGCAATGTTCCTATTACGTGGTATTAATTCATATCTCTCTAACATGAAGTTTTACACTGTTCAGGAATTGAGGGATGCGCAAAATCTGTCAAAGGTGAAGTCCTAAAGACTAGAAAGAGCTACTCAGAGGATCTTAATTTCTTAGGTAGTGTTGGTTATTCTTGCTGTTTGGCTTGGTCCGCCATTTAAATTTCATTTCCTTCTATTTTGGGTTGTGCGTATTTTTTTCCTTCGGGTAGAAACCAAGCTTAAAGGACTAGTAGATGCTGCAGAAAATTATCATTCTGTTCTTGCTGAAAATCGAAGATTGTACAATGAGGTTCAGGATTTGAAAGGTACATTGTATATTTTAGTTTGTTTAGGTTTCTTTGCCAAGTAGCTGAAACTGTCTCTTTTGTGCAGGAAATATCAGAGTCTATTGTAGGATAAGGCCATTCCTTCCAGGGCAAAGCAAGAAACAAACTGCAATGGAGTGTATTGGCGACAATGGTGAATTGGTTGTTTCGAATCCCTCAAAGAAAGGGAAGGACACTCATAGGCTCTTCAAGTTTAAAAAGGGTTTCAGTCCAGCAGCTATCCAAGGTTTGAAATTTGCATAACTTCATTCATTGTAATTAAATTCATGTGATTAATTTATTTAATTAAATTAAAATTAAGATCAAATTTATATAATAGGTAGGAGTGTTTATAAAAATTCGAACTGATGTACCGTACCAAAAAACTGGAAAAACCGAACAAAATGATAGGTAACCGTACCTATAAAAATAGTCAAAACGATACGGTAACCGTACCGATAAAATTAGCGTTAAACGAGACAGGAATTGTTACAATTTTTTGCTAAACGGTTAACCGAAAAACCTATAAGAAAATTTAAAATTAATTTTAGATTAATATTAAATTATTGATTATTACTTATATATGTGTAATTACCATACCAAGTTTCTCATATTTATTTTTTGTTCAATTTAGTCACTGAAAAGTCTATTTTTACCTACAATTGACACTTATTTGTTTCTAAATTTTTCATTTAGTTTAATATTTGTTATTAGTAATAATATTTTTTATTTAAATTTTAATATTTAATAAAAATTAAATTAAATATTTTAATATTAAATTAGAATTTTTTGATAAATTAATTATTACTGATTTAATATTAAAATATTACTAATAAAAATAAATTAAATGTTAATAGTAAATAGTTCCTCATTATTTCCGAAAATAAATTAATTTTATAATTTAGTTCCATTACGTTCCAAATTAGTAATTTCACATTAATTTAATATTAAATTAATCTCTTAATTTATCTAATTTAATATTAAGATAAATTACATATTAATAATTTAATATTAAAATATTATTAATAAAGATAAATCAAATTAATTTTCTAAGTTTAATATTATTTGATTCTTTTGTTGGGGATTTGCAGGGAGAACCGTTAAAAAAGCTGAAAGTGAAAAATCTAACATCTATAAAAAAAATTATAATTCGAATTTTGCTAAAAAAATATACTTCGAATAAATAATTATTTAGGATCAATTTTAGGTAATTGAATTTATCTGAAAATTTACTAATTTAATAATAAAATATTTAATTTAATTTATTTTTATTAAATATTACCATTTAAATAAAATAATATTATAAATAATAGCAAATATTAAACTAAAAAGAATATAATTTGAATAAGTAATAATTGGGGGTTGATTTTAGGTAATTTAATTTAAAATATTAGAATAAATTTAAAAAATAGAAATAAATAAGGGTCAATTTAGGTAAAAATGGACTTTTTAGTGACTAAATTGAAAAAAAAACAAACATGGGAGACTTGACATGACATTTACCCTAACTGAAAAATTAGGCAGGTTGCTTTATCAAAGAGGAGCTGATGTGGCACATTCTTATTGGCTGAATTTTTTTTAACAATTGAAAAAATTTAACAGAAAAAATAACAGTTTGAGGTAAAATGGGTAACGGTAGAAACGTTACGGGGCACAACGTCCCAAATGGTACGTTAGGTACCAAGTTGGAAAAAATGGTACACTTTAGGGACATTTTGTGCATTAAGCTTTTAATATATATTAATAAATATAATATTCTAAATAGATATTTTTATAGGATAAAGACAAGAAAAGTGATCACACACTAAATAGAAATAGTTAATGTCAAAATAAAGAAGATTACAAGAGATTTGTGGAATCAACATAATGTAACCCCTAATCTTTAGTATTTATTTATAAAAATAGTTACTTGAATGCAAAGAAATCTTTCATGGTAATAATTTAACTCAAATTAGGCTTCCTAATATGAGGCGAAGCCTAAAGGAAGAAGTTCAAAGAATTTGGGTCACAAACTCTATTAGTCTACATCTTGACATGACTTATGGGAGTGCAAGGAGTCCAAAATAAAATTTTAAAGTTTGACAAAAAAAATCAAATTCAATGAGAAACAGATTTTGCACCTTAACAAACTAGTTCTCCACATCTTCCACAAAACCCCTCGAGATATTAGTCAACAATATATGTCAACCAAGTCCAAAGCTGTCTCAAGCTTGAATGTAGTGTTAAAACCATAATTCAGGCCTAATACTTATGTCCTAATTTTGAGGGTTAAATTAAACATTTTAAAACTTTTGGGGATCAAACTTGTAGAACTTGAGAAGTCCGATGGGCGATAATTTATTGTATAAAATTATCATTTTAGACTTGTAAATGGGAAGAAAAGTAAAAGAGGGCAAAGGGTACCACTGGAATTTTAGAGATTTCTCGAATTTGATTTTTTAGAATGTTCGTTAAAAAATATAAGCTAATTAGCATTTTTGCATGAAGGCGAATGACATATTTTAAAACTGGCCTCATCAAACGGTCATCGTAGAAGATGGAAGCAAGAGAAGGTTGTCAATTTTGAGCAAGTATAAGCACTAATTTTTGTCTAGGTATTACTGTTATTATTATTATTATATTTTATTATTATTTATTAATACAAAAACTAAAATATTAATAAAAAAATAGACAATAGGGGATGGCGACCCATGCCCCTCCCTATGCACGCCACGCATACCCTATCTCCTGCCATCACCTACAATTACCCCATCACAATTCCCTTAAACAGAAACCAACTCCCTTCATCCATATACAGATGTTGTCACTAATTTTTTTGGCTCAAAAATGCAAAAATAAGGAAATCAAGAGCTGTGGCCAAATCAAAATCTGAAAAAGAGGAAAGAATTTTGGTTAATTTGGTTAGATTGGAGAGTGGAATCAAATCAAGAATTTTAAGGCAATATTTCACCTAATTTTGAGTATTAATTTTGATTCTTTTCCATGTATTTTTGGGTAGAAAATCTTATATAAACTCCATTTCACCATTGTAAACACACAACAGATTCACAACCCATTCAAAATACACAACACAATTCATCCACCACTCATTCTTGTAATTCATCACCCACTACAAAACACAAATATCTAAAAATTACAAGGAGACTGTACTAAAATTTCAGTGAAATACAAGAAGAAAGATTGGTTTTTAGGTATCTTGTTCTTATTCTTTAGTTTTAATTTACTTCTTTTATTTTGAATATAATTGAATTTGGAAGCATTTTTCACATCTTTTTGAGTTCTGTAAGATACTTGTTCAAGCGTTTCGATTGAAAAAGGAAATTTTTTGTGGTGCACCATTGCCGGTGGACGGCAGTCGACGCTGGTGGTAGGCGGTCGGGACGATGGTTCACCACCCTTGTTCTTTTTTAAATTTTTTACACGAACACTTGATAAACTTTTAAAATAATGTGTTTGATCTTTCTTTTAAAATAAAAGTTGGTAAATGGTGATTCTGGGTTTTATACCCATTTCAAATAAAAGTGGGTTATTTAATTTTATTAAATTCATATACCATTTTTAATATATAAAATTTCTTTGAATATTTTCCAAATCGGGTATCTAATTTCCTTTTTATTTGGATATTAATTTCTTTTCCTTCTTAATTTCAGTTTTAACTTATCAAACTTATTTTTGTCACATATTTTCTGAAAAATAATAATAAAGTGTAATTTAAATCTTTCACAAAAATTAACCCGAATATCGTGTTTTGACTCTACTTGGAGAAGGAAACACACTTTAAATTTTTTTATTCCTTTCTATTTTTATTATTTTACTTAATTTTGTAAATTGAATTGATGTTACCTTTTTATCTTGTTAATTTAATTTGTTAACCTTTTGTCTTTAATTAAAATGTTAGTTTAGATAAACCCTAGGTTTAGGAACTCTAGTGTTAGAGCCTTAGTTAATTTAAAGCCTTTAAGGTTGAAATAAAATTCTATTCATATCAAAAATTATAAAATACGCTTAATTATATTTTAACCCTCAATAGGTAAAATTCACTTAGACAAATTCTTAAGGTTAATAATAACCAACTATAATAATAAAAGCTTTAACACATTAATCTTTTATTTGATTGTTTGTTAATAAAAGTGAAACCTAATTAATGCGGTGTCCTACCAAATAGAGGTGACGGGTTAGCACTAGAAATATTGGCAGTGATTAGAGTTCATTCTCTGGATGGTGGGGCCGTTAAAATGAAATCATATGCATAAATGGACAGTAAATTAAATTTCATATGAACTTTCAAATTTCGACACTAAAATATTTTGTAATAGGCTAGGTACCAATTTTTGGGCGCCTTGGGGGTGCTAATCCTTCCCCATGCGCAACCGATTCCCGAACTCGTTTTTTTTTGTTTTTCGCAGACCAAAACAATTGTTTTAATAAAATAAAATTATTTTATTAAAATAGCCCATTTTTTAGATGATCCAATCACACCTTTTTAGAAAGATTGGTGGCGATCTGTCCATTTTTTGTCTTATTAAAAACGTTGAGCCTCGAAAAAAGGTTGCGACAGCTTGACGACTCCGCTGGGGATCTTTTTTGTTTTTACAAAAAAGAAAGTCAAGCTGTAAGCCGAATACACTTTGTTTTAATGTCAGAATTTGTGAAGTTCGTGTAAAATTTATCTTAATTGTCCATTTATGAATATAATCTCATTTTACGTATTTAAAGCTTGATTATAAGCTCTATACCCGAGCTTCGTCCTGATCGTTTAAGTGAGGGAAAAATGCTTTGCTCATCTGAGAATATTGATTCCCCATATGAGCCTCGCAAGTACTTTCGGGAATCATATGCCATATGTCTTTGTAAAGATACCGATCCTTCGTGAAGACATAGGAAATGGGTCCTCCTAAGTTGAATTTGGTTCGTTTAAAGCCTATAATGGGTGAGAATCAAGAGCTTTGCTACCCTTAGTAGGGGACAGCTCGGGGACCTTTCTAGAACCAAATCGTGTGTGTGAATCTAGAAACCCACCCTGTTAGAGCCATAGGATTAGAATCCGGTCAAAATTATTTCATAAGAATAGTCCGTGGAGACATGTCTAGAGATGTTGGAATGCGCTGCCCAGTTATTATTCATACAATGAAATGATTTTGGACCTTTTATGAGTACTAATTCTTTCTTGTTCTTGTTTTGTATTGTTTTGCATATTTTTCTTGCTTCCACGTCTCATATCTAGAAGGGGTCGATTCTAAAACACATTGCTCAAGTAGAAAATAGTTTTTTGCGATGTATAGAAGACTCCTTCAGAAAGAGAAAAATAATGCGAGTGTGCGTCACTGGTCTGAGGTCAACTAGTGGGCACGTGGAGAATAACATTCAAGACAAAGATCTCGGTCCTTGAAGATGCCAATGAAAGGGCAATGATTATTGGTTCACCTGACTTAGGGACAATGCAGAAGGTTCCAAGAGCGAGATGAATTCAACAAGAGTGTCATGTTCCAGAATGGAGCCATGCATGTGATGATGTTGGCCAAAGAAGCTGCAACTTTGTGCCAATATGTTAGGCCGATAGGGGAAGTAGGGACGAGACTCATATGGTTGATTGAAGAAATAAAAGAGCTGGGTGCTTAGGCTGAGATGTACTCGTGATATAATTCAGAATCTTTTGTAATAAGAAACTTTGACATCCAATGAAAATCTACTTCTAGAGCAATACCTTTATGGAATCGATGGCCCTTCGCCTGCATTCATGCATTTGCAATTTTTAGTTTTTTGTTGTTTGCACTGGTTTATGTTTTTACGTCATTGTATACATTCACACATAATAAAATGATTAATTATGATAAAATCTGGAAAATCTAAAAATAGAAAAAATCTCGCATAAGTACGATACCAGAGCAATGGTCGTTGAACTGAACCGCAAGAATACACAAGCTTAGTGGGACACAGCTATGTTGAGATCCAATTTGCCCAGAAACAACAAAGATCTTTCTGTAGGGGCATTCATGGCAGGTCCATAGAGTTTTTCATTTCAATGAAGGATGAATCTTTGACCATGATTCCAATATAAGTGATCAATTGATTGTTGCAAAAATGATGAAGTGTGATTTGCTTCTCCGACTGCTTAAGTCAGCAAAGTAAAAGAAAGAAGACTACCATGCCTTTGACGTTCGATGATGAGAAAATCTTTGAAATCCATGAATGTGGAATTGTGAACTGGGTAAGTTTAACCAATGAGAGTTGCTTAAAATTGAAATTCTAATAATAGTCTTCTATTCCCAATAAAGACACATTGATTGTAACTAGTATCTCAAAGAATATCTCGGGGGCATTCCGTTGAATATATTATGTTGAATATCTTATAAGGAAGCAATGCTCCACCTATTTACATTGGCTTCATGAGTGGCTTTCAAATCCTGACAAAGTCAAATATTTAATGAGATGAAATCCTGAGATAATTAAAATGACCAGTAAAAGGATAACCTCGAGGGCACTCCTCTGTAGTTGTGAGGTCGAATATCTAATAAGATAGCAATGCTCTATTAGCTCAATGCCTTGGCTTTATGAGTGATTTCAAATCCTGACAAAGTCAAACAAATTAATGAAATGAAATCTTGAGGAGGTCAAAAAAAAGGAAAAGCTAATAAAAGAGTGGCTAGTTGCAGTCAGAAATGTACACATGCACTCGTAGAATTCTATTCTTAGAAAAATATTTTTGCACTCCCTTGGTTAAGCAAGTCTAAGGAGCTTGAACACATTCTTGAATGAAGAAGAATAACGAAAACTAAAAAGGAGTTACTTTCGACTGGATCGAGTAATGCGATAATGATAAGGATGAACCGAGCGGTTTGAGAGAGATTTCACAACTTTGAAATATCAACGCAATATTCAAAGACTTAATCTATACTTAAAGTGATCACGAGAAGATTGAGTCAGAGACACTCATGCACTTGATATTTGAGGCATCCTATCCTATTTTCTTATTTAAAAAGATGATTCTCGTGGTCTTAAAGGCATCTTTCATTGAAATAACACATGCCATCGGATTGGGGCAGTTTGCGTTGGCCAGGGATTTAAGGCCCTCAACATTAATAGGCGCAAGAGGAAGAGAAGAAGACGCCAGTATCATTCGAAGACATTCAAGGTAAAAATAAGCTTTGCTGCAGGCAAACGCTTCAAAGTTCCTGTATGGGGCAAGAATTAGAGAACTCACAAGAGGCACTGAAGGTGCTTGATATTATTTTAAGAAACGCCTGAATGACAAAACAGATTATTTTAATAAACATCTAGATCAAATGTATAAAGATCAGATGTTTTATATGAAGCAAAGAAATACAATGGCAAAGCATAGCTGTCTATCTGGGCTGAGAGAGCAAATGTGCAAAGAATTAAAGAAGAAAAACCCAACAAAATAAGAAATAAAAGAGGAAAGTTTAAAAATGAAAATGACATGCATTCATGTGTTAGGAATCCCTAAAAGCATGCTCATCATAATCATAACATTTGTTGAAATTTGACAGGTATACTAAAACTCTTTCAACAAAGAAAAACATGCCTATCAGTGCATATATAAGGAGAATGGAACCTGCCTATCCGTTCAGGCATAAGGAGAATGGAACCCGCCTAACCGTTCAGGCAAAAGAATGATGTAACCCGCCTAACCGTTCAGGCATAAGGAGGATGGAACCCGCCTATCCGTTTAGGCATAAGGAGGATGGAACCCGCCTATCCATTCAGGCATAAGGAAAATAGAACATGCCTATCCGTTCAGGCATAAAGAGAATAAAACCCGTCTATCTGCTCAAGCGTAAGGGGACTAGAACCTGTTTATCTGTTCAGGCATAAGGAGAATAGAACTTGCCTATCCCCTCAAGCATAAGGAGAATGGAATGCGCCTATCCATTCAATCATAAGGATAATGGAACTCGCTTATCCATTTAGTATAAGGAGAATGGAACCTGCCTATCCGTTCATGCATAAGGGGAATAAAACCCGCTTATCCGTTCAGGTATAAGGAGAATGAAACCCTCACATTCGTTCAGGCGTAAGAAGAATGGAACCTGCATATTCGTTCAGGCATAAAGAGAATAAAACCCGCCTATTCGTTCAGGCATAAGGAGAATAGAACCCGCCTATCCGTTCAGACATAAGGAGGATGGAACCTGTCTATCCGTTCAGGCATAAGTAAGATGGAACCCGCCTATCTATTTAGGCATAAAGAGGATAGAACCCACCTATCTATTCAGGCATAAGGAGGATGAAACTCGCCTATTCGTTTAGGCATAAGGAAAATAGAACCCGTCTATTCGTTCAGGCATAAGGAGAATGGAACCCCGCTTATCCATTCAGACATAAAGAGAATAGAACCCATATTTTTCAGTAAACGCCTATATGTTCATGCGTGAGGAGAATGAAACCTTTATTTTTCAGCACAACACATATCCGTTCGGGCGCGAGGAGAATGGAACATTTATTTTTTAGCAATTGCCTATCCGTTTTGTAATGTGATTGGCTAAAATCATTGCTTTTTGTTCTTTGCTCTATTACTGTTTTACCGAAATGAGCAAAGAGGGGCAACTGTTGTCACTGATTTTTTTGGGCTCAAAAATGCAAAAATAAGGAAATCAAGAGCTGTGGCCAAATCAAAATCTGAAAAAGAGGAAAGAATTTTGGTTTGGTCAGATTGGAGAGTGGAATCAAATTAAGGATTTTAAGGCAATATTTTACCCGATTTTGTGTATTAATTTTAATTCTTTTTCATGTATCTTGGGGTAGAAAATCCTATATAAACCCCTTTTCACCATTGTAAATACACAACATATTCACAACTCATTCACGAATACACAACACAATTCATTCACCACTCACTCTTGTAATTCATCACCCACTACACACCACACTGATCCAAAAATTACAAGGAGATTGTACTAAAATTTTAGTGGAATACAAGAAGAAAGCTTGGTTTTTAGGTATCTTGTTCTTATTCTTTAATTTTTATTCACTTCTTTTATTTCGAATATAATTAAAATTTGGAAGCATTTTTCGCATCTTTTTGAGTTTTGGAAGATACTTGTTCGAGTTTTTCGATTGAAAAAAGGGAATTTTTTATGGTGCACCATCGCTCGTGGACGGCGGTCGACGCTGGTGGTAGGCGGTCGAGACGGTGGTTCACCACCCTTGTTCTTTTTTAAATTTTTTACACGAACACTTGATAAACTTTTAAAATAATGTGTTTGATCTTTATTTTAAAATAAAAGTTGGTAAATGGTGATTCTGGGATTTATACCCATTTCAAATAAAAATAGGTTATTTAATTTTATTAAATACATATACCATTTTTAATATATAAAATTTCTTTGAATATTTTCCAAACCAGGTATCTAATTTCCTTTTTTATTTGGATATTAATTTCTTTTCCTTCTTAATTCCAGTTTTAACTTATCAATTTTTTTGTCACATATTTTTTGTAAAAAAAATAATAAAGTGTAATTTAATTCTTTTACAAAAATTAACCCGAATATCATGTGTTGACTCTACTTGGAGAAGGAAACACACTTTAGAATTTTTTATTCCTTTCCATTTTTATTATTTTATTTAATTTTGTAAATTAAATTGATGCTATCTTTTTATTTTGTTAATTTGATTTGTTAAATGTTTGTCTTTAATTAAAATGTTAATTTAGATAAATCCTAGGTTTATGTTCTCTAGTGTTAGAGCCTTAGTTGATTTAGAGCCTTTAAGGTTGGAATAAAATTCTCTTCATATAAAAAATCATAAAACACGCTTAATTATATTTTAACCCTCAATAGGTAAAATTTAGTTAGACAAATTCTTAGGGTTAATAATAACCAACTAGAATAAGAAAAGCTTTAACACATTAATCTTTTATTTGATTGTTTGTTAATAAAAATGAAACCTGATTAATGTGGTGTTCTACCAAAAGGAGGTGACGAGTTAGCGCCTGAAATGTGGCGGTGATTAGAGTTCATTCTCTGGATGGCGGGGTCATTAAAATAAAATCATATGCATAAATGAACAGTAAATTAAATTTCACATGAACTTGCAAATTTCGACATTGAAATATTTTGAAATTGGCTAAGTACTAATTTTTTGTACGTCGTGGGGTGCTAATTCTTTCTCATGCGTAACTAATTCCCGAATCTGTTTTTATATTTTCCGCAGACAAAAACCTTTGTTTTAGTTAAATAAAATTATATTATTAAAAACTTGTTTTTAAGTGATCTAATTACACTTTTTTAAAAAATTAGAGGCGACTTCGTCCGTTTTTTGTATTATTAAAAACGTCTGGCCTCAAAAAAAAAAAAAGATTGCGACAACAGACACAGCCATTCATCTATTCATCGCCAACTTTCAACCCCAATACATCATTTTTCAACACCAAAAACCTAGTCTCAAGCTCCCATTACTCATTCGATCTCCCTTCACCATGGGAAACGATTGATCATCCTCACCACTCCCTTAAAACCGAACCCCGAGCCATTATCTACGATTATCTTCCTTCACCATTCAACCATCAATCAAGCAACCATTCCCCTCATTCAAGACCTTTAACACAAAATCAAGAGCACTCACCCCAAATGTCATTCGTCCTCAATCCCGAGCCCTTGCCACTTTCAAATGAGACTATCACTGAAGCATCCTTTGCCATCACCCACGCTTAACTTTCCAACCAGCACATTCACCCATCTCTAAAACACCATTAAACAGTCACCACCATCACTCTTCACTTAACCAGAAACCACAAATCCCACAACCAAAAGCTACCCAACATCCCAGTCATCCCGAATCAGTGACTAAGCAACCAAGGTCAGTACAAAAGGCACCATCAATGGAGAAATAAAAAAAAAGGATCGAAAAAGAGAAGGAAGTTGCCCTTTTGGCTGTGTTGATTTTTGGAGGCTCCACCGGCGAATCCCAACGGTGAATAGAAGCATCTCGGTGTGGGGAGTAACATATCTCGGATTCACTACGATCCGATGATGGACGCCGACGAATCATACCTCCAAGGTCGTACGAGTTTAATCTCAATTTTGGGACATTGGTGGCCGTTTTAATCAAAATTAGATCAAGAAAGGGGAAGAAGGGAACGATGAGAGCTTGTCGGTGACGCCGGCAACCAGAGAACTCGGCGAACAGTAGCTTTGTGGCGTGGGGAAGCGGCGGCCTGGGTTATCCGTTTCAAATCATTGAGTTTATGAAGAAGGGGATGCAACAAAGGGTAAAAGGACCCTATATCCCGATGGTCCCGTGGGTCATTGGGTCTTAGATGACCCTATCTAGCATAGGAAACCGAGCCCAATATCCTTATCCCCCAAATTACTTGGGTTTTGGTACACTCTTACCCATATTTTTGTAAAGCATTTTTTTAATTATTATTAGAGCATGATTTATCTTGATTTATTTTATTGTCATTACCTAATTTATTTATTTTTATACATGCTTTGTTTTGCCTTATTTATTGTATCATATTTTGTTCACGCGTTTACTAATTTGTCCATGCATCTTATCTTGTTGTTTAGATAAATCCTCAAGATTTTGGTATGCCGTTTGGGAGTGTCGTCCCGAATCATCAGGTGTCATCTCCTTAGAGTATCATAAATTGCGAGGTTTTATATGTTCGATTAACATTGCTATGCATTCATACATTAGGGATTAACTATTAAATTATATTCGAATTTAAATTTTTCTTAGTAAATACAATACGAACCCTTTAGGTACCGATTTTTGGGCATGGTGGGGGAGCAAAACCTTCCCACTCGTAATCGACTCTCAAACCCAATTTATCTCTGGTTTGCCTTTTTGGTGTCCGGTCTACTGTATCCAAATAACCGGTGGTGACTCCAAGTTTTATTCAAAATACTAGCTTTTTTCAATATTTTCTCTCATATGCCATTTTTAATTAAAAAACTGGGTTTTCCAAATGAGCCCGAATTTTTTAGTCGTTACAGCATGGCGACTCCGTTGGGGACAGATTTTTTGTTTTCAAAAACAAAAAAAAGAGTTACGCCTTAGTTCGGGTTCATATTGTATTCATTAAGAAAAAAATTAATTTCGATTTAATTTAATTTATAATCCCTAATCTTGTTTGTTTTACCGAGCTTTCTTGTCATTCATGCATGAGCTTTCTTCCCGAGCTCTGTCCTTGTTAAGTGTGAGTGATTACTTTGCCTAGTGGGGTGTTCACCTCCGTATGGTGTTGTAATTTGCTTATGTGATTCGGTCCTTATATTTCGTGGGGTTCACCCCCTATGATATACGAGTCGCATCCCCCCGAATCGATGTCCTAGCGACAGTTCGGGTACCCTTTACTTTAGAACCTAACCGCACATAGTGAACCATAGAGCTCATCTTTTAGAGCCATGTTGAAACTCTGTTTGTTTAGCAGTAACCCTTTTAGGTCTTGTTTGCTAATTTTATGCCTTTGTTTGCTATATATATGCTATCTATGTGCTTTTAATTATTTTAATTTATTGCTTTATTTATTGTTCAACATTTAATTTATTTAATTTATTTATTCGATTATTTCACTGTACTAACTCGGTTTTCTTTGGTGTTTGTCTTTTTGTTTTTTTTTTCTTTCTTTTCGCATTTAATTTTGCATCATATCATACCAAGATGTTGGTTCAAGAAATGTTTCGTATTAGAAGACTGTCATAATAGGAGAAACGTTATGTAAATACAAAGAATGCCAATGATACAATTTATAGTTGGTCTGAACAAAAATAGTCGAAAAAAGGAGACTGTTTGTCAATACGGCACGCGTCAGAAGTAACCGGTCGCACTCAGCCCATTTTAAAACAAAATGACAAACCCGGGTTTAGAGAAGTTCAAAAGTGTTGAGATTCGGATATGAAGCACGATTTTCAATAAGAATTCAAGGAAGAAACCCTCATCCTCAATGTCCAAATTGATCAAGATCTATTCCGAGCCCTCACATAGTTTTGGAATTCGGGGTACAACTATTTCACCTTCGGCAAAGTAGACATTACCCCTACTCTCGAAGAATAAAATGATTTGCTCCACTATCCAAAGTTTTGAAAGGACAAGGTTTTTACTAAACCCAAGGATTAGCCTTTTTTGTTCAAAGCTTGACTGAAATTACTAGAATGAGTGGAGAATAGTTTTGAGGAAAGATTGTGAAAATGGAGGAATAGAGAAAAATCGTGATCGTTCAAGAGTTTTGCAAGAAGCGACTTGTTACATTCAGGGAGGCCATTCAAGAAGACAATAATAGGATAATCTTCAAGCTTCAGCAAGCGGGGCATTTAATTTGAGACCAACATAGGACAAAGACGGATGCTATGGTTCAAGTGCAAGGAAGGGCTAGACATGTGCAAGGTTTAGCGAGGGAAGCAACGATATTGTTCACACAAGTCAATCCAGAGACGAAGTTGGGGCACCTAGTACGCACATAGCTTCATGAAGTCAAGATACTAGGAAGATTGGTTGATTGATACCTATAAAATATTGTCAATCTTTTGTAAACGAACATATTTTTCTTAATGAAAGTCTTCCTAAATGATTATTCACGAATCAACACCTTATTTGCATTAATTTCATTTTATACTTACTATTTGCCTTCTATTTTTTAGTCATTTATGACACATTTTATACATTAATTAATTAATAAGATTCTTGGGGTTCGATGGGGTAATCCTGGAATTAGTTGAAGTTTTATCATGGATGAAAGAATTGAACAGACTTAGATATCTCGAGCAGTTAAAATATAGACTCGAGAAAGAGGTCAAGAAGAGAGGAAGAATTGATGTCTTCAATGTAAGGGAGCTTTGCTTATTTCCTGATCAGGTTATCCTATCTAATTTTCACATAAGGGCACTAGGGCATTCCACCAAGAAGTGTAAGCTATTAATGGAAGAGATTAAGAGGCTGGTTGGCGTGGGAGTCCTGACACAAGAATTAATCCAACAATGGAAAACAATGAAGACGGGGCAAGCTTACATCACATCGTAAGGCTAGAATGATTTATCACTCTGAGGATGACTTGAAGTCCCTATGCTTGGGTTTCTCATGTTTTCATAAAGATGTCAATTTGATTTCCTAACATTTTGGTTTATCCTTTTTGAGCATAATGCACAAATAAATCCTACGGCTTAAGCCCTGAAGCAGTGAGAATATTTTATAAAGACACATGTCTATTTACTTTTGTCAGAATGAAGAATCAAATTTTCTTTATTCTTATTTAGAAAGCATTTTTGCATTCTTTGATTCTTTAAACATTTCATTCATTGTTATGGGGTAGCTTTTGTTCTGTCATACACATTTTTTTCGAAAAGGACATGCACAAGTATTTATCATTGTATTAGGAACCTAAATATTAATTGCAAGAGTGACTTTGATTTAAACTCGAAGATTGATTTCAAGCAGCTTGTGTCTAGTGGAAATCGGAAGCTATGAAGATGACAAATATATGACTTACATTCTGATTTAATTTGGTCAATTAATGCATTTAGGAGAGCAACAAAAATCTTTCGAAAAAAAGGAAGAAGCAAAAAGAAAAAGAAAAGAAAAAAAAGTCTCGGGGCACTCCACTGTAGCCTTAACGATTGAGTATATAATAAGGTAGCTATGCTACATCTACTCTATATCTTGTCTTCATGAGTGATTTTCAAATTCCGATGAGGTTAAACAATTAATGAGATGGAATCCCAAGATATAGATAAAAAGAAAAAAAACTCTAATGTTCAAAACCTGGTAAAGAGGCGTTATCGGATAAGAGTGTGACAAATTTGGGTCACTCCACTAAAGTGATGGGGTAAATAAGGTTGCAATGTACCAACTAAGTCTAAAAACCTTAGCTTCATGAGTGATGGTAATATTTTCAACTCATGACAATGCTGATTAGCTCAGGGTATTTGAAGAGTTTGATTGAGCTCGAATTCCTTCAATCGAATTGCTTGCCAAGTGGTGGAGAAGCCAATTTTTGGGTGTTGGTGGTGGAAGCAAAAAATATAGACAATGGACACAAGGATTTATAGTGGTTCAAGCTTCTAACAAGCTCTACATCCACTACCTTAGCTTCCCACTAAGGATTTCCCAAATCCACTAAGATTTCTTCCCTTTTTAACAAGGCTTAGGAGGCAACCTTTACAACCTAGGCCTAATTACCAAGTCTAGCATCCAAATCTTACAACCCAAGCTTTGAGAATCCTCTCAAACAAAAGAAATAAAGCAAACAAGAAATCCTCTCTACAAGGTAAATGTTTGCACTCTTTTAAGCACTCACCCAAACCTAAACACTTGAGCAAATATATCAATTGAGGCTCACAAGTGTTATCTAGCCCTAAGACAATTTTGGCATCATAATGTTGTTGACAATGGAAGCATTAGTTGTTGCTGAAGCTTGATGGTCCCTTTTATACTCCCAAATGAGTTTCTAGCCGTTGGAGACTGTTGGGATTTAATTGGAGCTGTCGGAGACTAAATTTCCCTTAATAAATGCAATTCTAGTGCTATCCATATCGGTACACGGGTCAGCATATCGGTACTGTAACTAGCCGTTATGCTCATCTTGGTTATGCGTATTGGTACGCCTTGGTCCGTCGTATCAGAATGCCATAGACCGTATCAGTAGGACCTATAATTCAAATAGCCGTTGGGGCGGTTGAAACCAAGATCGGCACGCCTGAAGGTGTACTGAATTATCCTACACGTATCGGTACACCTAAGGGCATTTCGGTACAGTTTTTGGTTACTGGAAAAATACTGTAGCTGAAACCCTTAGCCGTATCGAAACGGGGTATACCGTATCGGTACGTCCGTGTTGAAAACAACATTTTGACTATTTAAAAACATTTAAAACATTTCCAAAACCTCTCAAAAACTTCTCAAACTTATTTTCAAGTTGTTTGGACTTAAAACCATTTTGAAACCTTTTCAAATTAGTCCAAAACAAATTTTCAATTATTTTATCAAAACAAAATCCTAACAATCTCCCTTTTTTTGATATAATAAAACCAACTTAAAAATTTATTTTTGAGATTCTCCCCTTAGTGAAAATAAAATTTGAATAAAAGATTAATTGTTAAAAATCTTATAAGCTTCCCCTTATTCATTTGAAAAATCAATTTTTCAAAAATATTCTACCCCTTTTTGTTATATCAAAAATGGTTTAAACTTTAAAGTCCAACAACAATGGAGAGTTAAAAAAATAACAAAAATAAGTTTTGTTTTAAAGTTGGCTCCCCTTACTCAAGCATTATTCAAATGTTAGTCCAACATATATGATAAACTATTTTAATTACAAAATAAATAAATCAAATTAAAATAAACAAAATTCAACTAATTTTACCACACTTGAATCAAATGGAGGATGTGAAGCCTTTCTTCTTCAAGTGTTCATCCTTTGCATGTATAGAGCTCCCCCTCAATTTTATCACTTGTTGGTCAAAGCTCCATCACACCTAAACAAGACAATCACAAAGATTTTGGTATCCAAATTGCTTTGGATCCATAGACATCAGTAGCACATAGTTTAGTCCCCTTAGTCCCCTTCTCCATTCTCAAGGGTAGAGACATCATTGATCCTACGAGCTCTTCAAACTTGAACTTCTTCAAGTCTCTGACTTCAATAATAGCCGTCTTCTTGCTCTCCCATGATTCGGGAAGTGAATAAATCAACTTTCGAACGATCTTTTCTTCCAAAATATCTTCTCTAAGACTTTTGAGTTGATTGACGAATGTAGAGAATCGGTCGAACATGCTCTTGATGTCTTCATATAGGTACATATTGAAGTTTTTGTATACGAGGTTGAGTAGACCAATCTTTTTCTCCTTCACCTCATTTGTCCCTTCATGGATTGCTTCAAGTTTGTCCTATAACTCGTTGGCACTCTCACATGAAGACACTTTTGCATACTCATCCGTGCCCAATGCACAAAATAGATTGTGCAAAGCCTTCCAATTTAGCTCCATCTTCTTGCGATCTTTCGCGTTCCACCCTGCTTTGCTCCGATTTAGCACGAACGGTCCATCTTCAACTATGTCCCAAAGACGAAAGTCTTTTCTCTTCATGAAGAACATCATTCTATGCTTCCAACAAGCATAGTGATCACCGTTGAAGAATAGAGGTTTGTCGATGGATAACGCCATGGAAGCCGATTGACTTGTTTATTGGTCGAGCTTACCGGGTTGCCTCAATAGGATAGTAATTCCTCTCGATTGAGCCTCGCTCTGATACCAATTGAAGAGTTTGATTGAGCTCAAATTCCTTCAACTGAATTGCTTGCCAAGTGGTGGAGATGTCGATTTTTGGGTGTTGGAAGCAAAAAATATAGACAATGGACACAAGGATTTATAGTGGTTCAAGATTCTAACAAGCTCTACATCCACTACCTTAGCTTCCCACTAAGGATTTCCCAAATCCACTAAGATTTTATCCCCTTTTAACAAGGCTTAGGAGACAACCTTTACAACCTAGACCTAATTACCAAGTCTAGCATCCAAAGCTTACAACCCAAGCTTTGGGAATCCTCTCAAACAAAAGAAATAAAGTAAACAAGGAATCCACTCTACAAGGTAAATGTTTGCACTCTTTTATGCACTCACTCAAACCTAAACACTTGAGCAAATATAACAATTAAGGTTCACAAGTTTTGTCTATACAAAAAATAGGAATTAAAAGCCCTAAGACAATTTTGGAATCATAATGTTGTTAACAATGGAAGCATTAGTTGTTGCTGAAGCTTGAAGGTCTCTTTTATACTCCCAAATGAGTTTTTAGCCATTGGAGACCGTTGTGATTAAATTGGAGCCGTTAGAGACTAAATTTCCCGCAGTAATTGCAGTTTTGGTGCTATCCGTATCGGTACGTGGGTAGGCGTATCGATACAATAACTAGCCATTATGCTCATTTTGGCTATGCGTACCGGTATGCCTTGGTCCGTTTCGGTATACCGTATCGAAACGCCATCGACCGTATCGGTACGACCTATAATTCAAATAGCCGTTGGGGTGATTAAAACTAGGATCAGTACACCTGAAGGTGTATTGAAACGATCCTACACGTATCGGTACGCCTAAGGGCGTATCGGTACGGTTTTTGGTTACTGGAAAAATAGTGTAGCTGAAACCCTTAGCAGTATCGAAACGGGGTATCCCAGATCGGTACGTCTGTGTTGAAAACAACATTTTGGCTTCTTAAAAACGTTTAAAACATTTCCAAAACCTCTTAAAAAGTTCTCAAACTTATTTTCAAGTTGTTTGGACTTAAAACCATTTTTGAAACGTTTCTCAAATTAGTCCAAGACAAATTTTCAATTATTATATCAAAACATAAATCCTAACAATCTCCCCCTTTTTGATATAATAAAACCAACTTGAAAAATTGATTTTGAGATTCTCCCCTTAGTAAAAATAAAATTTAAGTAAGAGATTAATTGTTAAAAATCTTATAAGCTTCCCCTTATTCATTTGAAAAATCAATTTTTCAAAAACGTTCTCCCCCTTTTTGTTATATCAAAAATGGTTTAAACTTTAAAGTTCAATAACAATGGAGAGTTAAAAAAATTAAGAAAAATAAGTTTTGCTTTAAAATTGGCTCCTCCTTACTCAAGCATCATTCAAATGTTAGTCCAATGTATATGATAAAATAGTTGAATTATAAAATAAATAAATCAAATTAAAATAAACAAAATTCAATTAATTTTACCACACTTTAATCAAAGGGAGGATGTGAAACCTTCTTTCTTTCAAGTGTTCATCCTTTGTGTGTATAGAGCTCCCCCTCAATTTCATCACTTGTTGATCAAAGCTCCATCACACCAAAACAAGACAATAAAAAGATTTTGGTATCAAAATTGCTTTGGATCCATAGACATTAGTAGCACAAAGCTTAGTCCCCTTAGGAGTCCATTTTTCAATTTCATCATTTTTTATGTGAAATACTTAGTCCTTTTGGGATCGAAATACTTCTAAAATATTTTCCATTTACAAATCTAGGGGCACTAGATTTTCTCATATAAAAATTTGATTTTCTCAAATTATTTTTCTTTTCAAGCTCTTTTGAAATCAAATTATTTTCCTTCATATGATCATCTACTTCAATTTAATGATCTTTTTTTTCTTTTGAAGCAAATTTTGTAAATCTAAAACTTTAAGTTCAAAGTCCTTTAATTTTGCTTCAAATTCCAAATTGGTTTTTAAAAGAAAATCTTTTTTTTTCAATTTTGAAATCATCTTTTTATTTTCCGAAAATGAAGCCTTGAACTCTAAAACCAATTGGTCATAGGCTTCTTGTAACTCATCAAATATGCATGAATATGAATTTGAACAAGATGAGTTAGAAGTTACCTCCCCCTCATTGAGGGCCATTAAGCATAGGTTGGCTTCTTCATTGGTGGAGTATTCATCACTCCATGTAGCCACATATGCTTTCTTTGATGACGATCCCTTCATGTTGAAGCGAGGGTAATCGAATTTGGTGTGCCTCGTTTTCTTGCATTTTGAGCACTTGAGGGAATCCACCATCTTCTTCTTCGATTCATGCTTGGATTCTTCTATGTTGCTTTTAATGAATCGAGGAAATTCCTTGAAGAGATAGGCCATGTCTTCATCTTTACTTTTCTCCTCACTTGATTCTTCTTGTTGACTTGTGGAGGGTTGTAGAGCAATGATGTTGACATCGATTCCTTGCTCTTGGATTATCTTCTCTTTCTCCCTTCTCAAGGGTAGAGACATCATTTCACGGGTTAGAAGAGATCCTACAAGCTCTTAAATCTTGAGCTTCTTCAAGTCTTTAACTTCAATAATAGCCGTCTTCTTGCTCTCCTATGATACGGGAAGTGAATAAATCAACTTCTGAACGATCTTTTCTTCCGGAATATCTTCTTCAAGACTTTTGAGTTTATTGACGATTGTAGAGAACCGGTCGAACATGCTCTTGATGTCTTCATATGGGTCCATCTTGAAGTTTTTGTATTCGAGGTTGAGTAGACCAATCTTTGTCTCCTTCACCTCATTTGTCCCTTCATGGATTGCTTCAAGTTTGTCCCATAACTCATTGACACTCTCACATGAAGACACTTTTTAATATTCTTCCGGGCCCAATGCATAAAATAGAATGGGCAAAGCCTTGCAATTTAGCTTTATCTTCTTGCGATCTTTTGCGTTCCACTCCTCCTTGCTCCGATTTAGCACTTCAACTATGTCCCAAAGACGATAGTCTTTGCTCTTCATGAAGAACATCATTCTATGCTTCCATAGTGATCACCGTTGAAGAATGACAGATTATCGATGGATAACGCCTTGGAATCCGGTTGACTTATTTGTTGGTCGAGCTTACCGGATCACCTTAATAGGATGTTAATCCCTCTCGATTGAGCCTTACTTAAGCTCTAATTCCTTCAACCGAATTGCTTGACAAGTGGTGGAGAATTTGATTTTTGGGTGTTGGTGGTTGAAGCGAAAAATATAGACAATGGGCACAAGGATTTATAGTGGTTCAAGCTTCTAACAAGCTCTACATCCACTACCTTATCTTCCCACTAAGGATTTCCCAAATCCACTAAGATTTCTTCCCCTTTTAACAAGGCTTAGGAGGCAACCTTTACAACCTAGACCTAATTACAAAGTCTAGCATCCAAAGCTTACAACCCAAGCTTTGGGAATCCTCTCAAACAAAAGAAAAAAAACAAACAAGGAATCCTCTCTACAAGGTAAATGTTTGCCCTCTTTTAAGCACTCACCCAAACCTAAACACTTGAGCAAATATAACAATTATGGCTCACAAGTGTAGTCTATACAAAGAATAGGAATTAAAAGCCCTAAGACAATTTTGGCATCATAATTTTGTTGAAAATGGAAGCATTAGTTGTTGTTGAAGCTTGAAGGTCCTTTTTGTACTCCCAAATGAGTTTCTAGCCATTGGAGACTAAGTTTCCCACAATAAATGCAGTTTTAGTGCTATCCGTATCGGTACGCGGGTAGGCGTATCGGTACGGTAACTAGTCGTTATGCTCATCTTGGCTATGCGTATTGGTATGCCTTGGTCCATTTTGGTACACCGTATTGGAACGCCATGGACCATATCGGTATGGCCTATAACTTAAATAGTCGTTGGGAAATAGCCGTTGGGGTGGTTGAAACTAGGATCGGTACGCCTGAAGAAGTATTGAAACGATCCTACACGTATCGGTACACCTAAGGGCGTATCGGTACGGTTTTTGGTTACTGAAAAAATACTGTAGCTGAAACCCTTAGCCGTATCAAAACGGGGTATACCGTATCGGTACATCTATGTTGAAAATAATATTTTGGCTACTTAAAAACGTTTAAAACATTTCCAAAACCTCTCAAAAACTTCTCAAACTTATTTTCAAGTTGGTTGGACTTAAATCCATTTTTGAAACCTTTGAAATTAGTCCAAAACAAATTTTCAATTATTATATCAAAACATAAATCCTAACACTATTGTTGTTTGCTCCGTCATTATTCTTGAGCCAAAAGAATGTGATAAGTTGAATTCCCCAAACAAAAAGAAATGAGGCAAGAGAAATAATAATTCAAAGGTGAAACCTACCCAAGCATAGTTCTAAATTGATTAAAAACCAAAGTAATTCAGAAGGTATCTCACATTTTCAGATATCGATTTAGCTTTTATGGTCTCCTAGACACATGATATGTTGGGGGCAATTATCGATGAGTCATTTCAGTGTCTCTCTTGCACTTGATATTTTAGGGCCAAATTTTGATTATAAAAATGTTTGCCCTTTTCTCCAAAATTTTGATTTGTTTACCATTTTCTCCAAGTTTTGATTTTTAAGATGTTTACCATTCTTTAAACATTAGTTTCCAAAAATGTTTGGCATTTTCCTCCAAACATTAGTTTTCAAAAAATGTTTGCCATTTTCTCCAAGTTTTGATTTCTAAGACGTTTATCATTCTCCAAACATTAGTTTCCAAAAATGTTTGGCATTTTTCTCCAAATATTTATCATTTTCTTCGAACATCAGTTTTAAAAATGTATGGCATTTTTCTCCAAATTTTGAGATATCTATAGTTTTTTCTTCCAAACATTAGTTTTCAAGCTGTTTGGCATTATCTCCAAGCTTTATTTTCAAAATGACTGTCATCTTTTCAAAAAATTGTTGTTATCAAGATAAACAAAGGTAAATTGCATTTTTTTTGCATTACTGTAAAATGAGATTTAAAGCATATAGACATATAATTGGCTCCTCCTAAGATGCTTCGATTGAGGTCAGCAAAGAAGATTGAACTTAAGGATGAGTTCAGGGAATTGAAGCTTTTCGCTCGCCTTAATTTTGAGAATAGACGAAGACTCTGCATGTTGGGTGAAAAATGAGAAAATAGTTGAGCCCGAGATTAAGTGGGGCAAGGCTAAACATAGAAGTTGACAAGAATAGTATAGGGATGAAAAGATGGATCTGTTACCAAGTTGAGTAATAACCTTGAACGTGAAAGAATTACTCATGCGAAGGATTAAAATAGAGACCTAAAGTTGGTTTCTGATGAGATATTTTGATAAAAAAGATTGAGCTTACAAGATGAGTTTAGGAGAATTGAGTCATTTTGCTCGCCCAAATTTTGAAGTAGGTAAAGACTCTACATGTTGGGTCAAAAATAAGAAAATAGTCAAGCCTTAGGATTAAATGAGGGAAGGCTAGTGATAAGAGTTCATGTACAAGAATAGTATATGGACTAGAAGCAGATTGGTTACAAAGAAAGGTGGTAACCCTAGAAGACGAGAAAGATACTTGTATGAAAGATCTGGAAACATGTTGCTAAATCTAATTTGAGATGAATGTCCAATCGACAAGATGAATATTTAAGAGCATACAACAAAGAAGCAAAGCAAAGAAATCCGGGGATGGGCTTTCAGGGGACGAAAGCTTATATGAAGATCTCCTAATCCTCACATACATTACATTTAGCTAGACATCCCTATGTTAGGAACATGCTAATTTAAAAGCATTTTGTTTATTTCAAACATGTATTTGAAGACTTTGATCTGTGGCTTCATGTTGAAAAGGTAGATCATGTTAAAGATTTTTATTTGGTAGCCTTTTTGGCGTGAATCCATTTCTTAAGTCATTCGGACCATCAATAAGTTCTTCGGGCAAGATGCTAAGTCCTTCGGGCCATAAGTAAGACCTTCGGGCATGATGTTAAGACCTTCGGGCCATTAGTAAGACCTTCAGGCATGATGTTGAGCCTTCTTTTGATGTCAACACGGGTAGAAACTAGGGCATCGTTTTAAAGGATGTTTGTAACCTATAGGCGTGAATCTATTTTTAAGTCATTCAGACCATCAATAAGACCTTTAGGCATGATGTTAATGTAGGGAAACACCGGTACACCCCATGGCGCAACGAAAAATTATCGGTGAATTCAGCTAGCGATCCATGTACGAGGAATAAATCTGGGGTGAAAAGGGGATGAAACGTTACCTCAAATAAATCTAATAACAACAGGGACGTAGGAGAATCTGATTCTTCTAGTCAAGATGTCGAGTCAAGTCGTCACAACAACTTTCCGACCTCTATGCACCTACCCAAATAAAACGAACAGTATTTTACTTCTCTAATTGTTAATGAGGTTTTCAGCAATAGGTATATCTTTAGCTGATAGACCTTATGCCTTTATATAGCATTCAAAAATCTAATCCTAATTAAATTCAAATTTATTAAATATACAATATATTTAACTGAATATAATTAAATATGTAGAATCTAATTCTACTTTAATTAGGTTTCTTTTGGGATATTTCTACTTTAATAGTATTTGATAATTACAATAATTATCTAGTATTAAAATATATATGACCAAAATTATCTATAATTACAATAATTATAATAATTTTGGTTTTAACTAATTTCGTGTACAACAAGTTTGCATACATGCTATCTAGTCGATATTTGTTCGTTTCAATCATAGGGTGTGACCCTTGTAGGTTCATGTAATGTTAGCGATAATATCTAGAACAATTCTAACATTATAAGCAATGAGTGACATCTAGCAATACATTATTGCTACCTAAGTTACAGGAAGTCGTGGTTCGACACAACCTCTTCGTGATTAACTCTTTTTCATGTATTACATCATTTGTCCTTTATATCTAGATTGGACACAAGTCATGGAATAGTTACACTTGTATAGTCCATCTAATATTTCTTGATATCTTGAGTAGACTACTATAAACAAATAACTATGATATCTCATATCAATTTATTCAATCATGGCCATGCATTTCTAGTCTCACTCAATCAAGTGGCGTGTGATATTACTCCTATTATGTAGGAGGGACAAAATCATATCTTGATCAACCATATACCGCTTCATAGTTTATGACATATCCAATATCAGTCTTTATAGTGTAGTCAGTTACGACACACGTTTGACTGTATCAAAATATGTCACTCACAATGTTGAAATAATGATGATCTCAAGTCTTAGGATCATACATGCAGTTATCACTATAAGCAATGTTGTGACTGTTACATAATAATCCAAGAAACATGCTCATAGCGGGCCAGTCTAGCATATCGATCTCTAACACATACTTATATATTGATTTTGACATCTTCATGTCAATGACAACACTTTGTCATCAATCAACTACATATTAGACTTAATGCATTATTATTGTCCATGCCCACAATAATACTCAACTAATGACATTTAAGAATAACCATATTATTCTAAGGACTTTATCATAATTCAGTTTATTTATTTATGTGCTGAATAATGACTGAGATAATAATAATGGCTTTATATTAATAAATATGATAAAATAAATATGCCTTTCACTATAATCTTATGATTGGTTTTCGGGCATACTCCAATAGTTAAATCCTTCGGGCCATCAGTAAGACCTTCGGGCATGATGTTGAGCCTCTCTTGATGCCAAGACGATAAAAAATTGGGGCATCATCTCAAGGTTTTTCGATCTTCAGCCTTTTGGGAAACAGTGAAAATATTTTGGTAGTCTCAAAGCGACATACCATTTTTGCCAAAACGATTAGAAATTGGGGCATCATCTCAAGGTTTTTTGGTCTTCAACCTTCTGGAAGCAGTGAAAATCTTCTGGTAGTCTCAAAGCGAGATACTTTTATGCCAAGATAATCAGAAATCGGGACATCATCTCAAGGTTTTTCGGTCTTCAGCCTTCTAGGAAGCAATGAAAATCTTTTGATGGTCTCAAAGCGAGATACCATTTTATGTCAAGATGATCAGAAATTGAGGCATCATCTCAAGGTTTTTCGGCCTTTAGCCTTCTGGAAGTAGTAAAAATCTTCTGGTAGTCTCAAAGTGAGATACCATTTTATGCCAAGACGATCGAAGAATTTTCCAAGGAATAGTGAAAAGTTCTAGAAGTACTCGTTATTCCAAGGCATCAGAAAAAGAAGTAGTGGAAATCTCTCAGTACTCGTGACATAAAAAACGAGGTGTGTAACACCCTAAAACTGGGTCTAGTCAGAATTTAATTCCAGCAACCAAAAATTTTGCATCGAAAAGTCAAATTATAGTATTGACCTTTGACCAAGTGGTTAATTATTAGATTATTGAATCCCAATTAAGTATTGATATTGATTAAGGATTCCATTGTAAACATTTAAACTTGTCCTAGTGACTAAATTGAGAAAATTGAAAGTTAGGGGACAAAAGTATAAAGAATGAAGAGTTGATGGACTAACCTTGCGGTTAGCCCCTCTTCAAGATTAGTCACCACCTACATGGTCATTTGGGGTGAAACTACTTCACCTAAGGGAAATCTAAACACTAAATTAGGAAAGAAAAAAAGAAAGAAAGAGTCTTACCCGGTTAATCTCCAAGCAAGCACCACACCATTCATTATCTTCAACCTCTCAACCTAGCCAAGCTAGTACCTCCATTGGAGGATAACTTAAGCTTTTCTTTTCTCAATTTTCTTAATCCTAAATTATAGATATCGACCGGGTAAGCAATAATTCCTTATTGGTTTGTTGATTCCAAGGCCAAACCATGTTTAAATCCAAGCTCAAGAATGTTATAAACCCTAGAATTTCCTTGGGATATCAAGTTATCTCTATTGTTTTTCATAGATATTAAGTTTCTATGAATCTATTATCGGTATTGAAATCTTTGTAATTCCTATTTCCTTGCAGCTCAAGAGAATCAAGGTGAAGAATCACCAAATCCCTCTAATTCCAAGAAGTTCAAGAACAAATGAATTGTCATTTGGGAGCCTTGAAAGCCTCAAAAGCATTCGTGAGTGTAGTTGGAGTCTCGAGATTGGATAGGTGCCTATCTTGATTTCATTGTATTGGTCTATTCCATTTCCATCATTGGAATCAAGGTATGGATATACGAAAACCTTGTTAAATGTATCATTGGTAAGATTATTACATTGTCAAGTTGATTACTAAATCATTGCATTGTCATTGAAACATTGAGAAAGGCCATATTGACCATGGTATATGGTTAATGCTATATTGATATTGTCATGGCTACCGTTATTGCCATTGTTATTGTTCTTGATGTTGTTATTGTTATTGATATTGGCCTAAGTATTGAATCCTTGGATACGAATGGACATGGGATACAATTGGCATGCCATAGAATTCATGAGCTCATTGGTACGGAGTGGACTATGGTCCTTGAGCTGAGGCTCTATTTAACGATGTTGGAGGGATGTGATGATATTGGTCTTATTGGCGATGTTGGAGGATATTAACCAATTATTGTTGGCGATGTTGGTTGGGAATTTGTGTATCCACATTTACATGTCGATCCAAGGAAATAAGTTATTGCAATATTGTTAAAATATGATTTAAGATGCATTTATGATGATATACATGTCATTGATCTCATTGTTATTCTTTCCATTATCGTTGACTACCTCACTAGGCTATATAAGCCTAATGCATCTCATTTCCATACATTTTTAGGTTAAAAGTGTGTTGGATCAAGGATCTGTAAATATAAACTTTGTCCTTAAACTCCTAGAAAGGTGGCATAGGGTCTAGACATGTTAGTTTAGCCCTATTCTGTGTGTATATGATGCTCACCATGTTGAAAAAGTTGAAGAAATATGGCATGTTGTATGGTGATAGAAGTATTAAAAATGGCCTATGATGCACTAATATGTGAAAACATGGTAAATGGATTTGAAATGGCATGAAACTTGACATGTATATAGACTAAGTGGCTAAAATCTTGCCTGTAAAATTTGGTAACAATTGGACAAGGTTAAGACCCTTAATTTGTTGAAAAACCAGATAAAATCTGTCATTATAGGCCTTGTCGTACCGTTACATGTGATGGCGTATCAGTACGTCCGTGCATATTTGGTCAGTGTAAATTTAGGATATTGATACGCTTTAGGGCGTATCGGTATGAGGCTTAGTCACTGGAATTTCTTCTGGAGCTGGGTATCAATACGCACCTAAGCGTATCGATACGAGTCTTACACACTAAAAAAATAATTAATTACCGTATCAATCCTGAGCATTGACCATGCGTATCAATATGACCTTAGGCGTTTCGGTACAGAAAGTCGATTCTAGAATCTAAGTTCAGCTAGGACCATTATAGCGTACTAATATTGATGTATTCATATCGGTACAGCCCCTAATGACTATAACTGAATTAACGATCATAACATAGGCATATCGATACGACCACTTCGATTATTGATACCGAGGTAGGTAAATCAGTAAAAGATGATTAAAGAGATTTTTGAATTCTTTCAAAATGGTCACTAAATTTTATAAGGCTTAATTCAAGATGTAATTGAACTCTGATTATATTGAAAATTTGTACATAAGATATTCATGAATTGAATTTCACATTGGTAACCCAAAATATAGACAAGATCTTGTAATTTCCTAGTTTTACAATTTAGTCCCTAAACTTTAATAAGTTACTAATTGGCCCCAAATCATAAATTGGGTCAACCTTATTGATTAAAAATGTTTATTATATTGCACTATAGATTAATTATACATGGTTTATTGTATATAATATCAAAATCATCGATACAATCACCGTAATGTCAATCGATAACATTTTTTGACTTGGATTCCTACCAGACGGAGAAGAAGGTGTTACATTTGTGGTATGATAGCTAGAGTTTAGTCGATTCTAGGAGTTTATTATTGTGTATATTGTGATTTGCGATTAATCCGATCATTCTTCCTTTTATAGTATATGATGTCTGACTCCGTGAAAGCTCACGAAGAAGTTGAGCATACCACTGTCTCTTCTACTCATGGCGAGGAGTAAAAGGGGAAGACCCTCCGAACCCACAAATTCCTCCACAAGAACTACCAAAACCTGAACCTATACTACAAACTCCTCAATTCGAATATTATAAGAACATGACTGAGATGTTCAAACAGTTCATGGCTACCATTAAGTTCGAGTAGTCTGCACAATCTTCCGTAGCTGCTACTTCTACAAGCCGAGCCCCTATTGAGAAACTAGCACAACACCGAGCTACTACCTTTACTGGTAAGGCTGGTGACGATCCTAAAATGGCAGAATACTAGCTGGACAGCATGATAAGAATCTTGACCAAGCAGTTATAGTGTTTGAATGAACATAAATTAGAGTGTGCCCTGGCCTTGTTAGCAGACGAAGCTCTGCATTGGTAGGAGACCACTATACTTACTGCTCCCGAGAAAGTTGTAACCTGGGAGTTTTTTTTGCGTGAGTTCATGAAGAAATATATCAGTGAATATTACCTGGCTGAAAGGCAAGACGTCTTCTTCCATCTTAAGCAAGGCGGGAGACTGGTGCAACATTACACCTATGACTTCTGCAAGTATTGCAAGTATGAAGCCGAGTACATCAAGAAAGAAGAGGAGAAATGTATAATGTTTTTACAAGGATCAAGTGATGAACTTTGACCCTCGTTCACTGCCTTGGGGATCACAGATTTCTAAGAGCTCGTGAATCGAGCAATCTCTACCGAAGCTACCCAAAGGTCATAGAGGTTTAGTAGGCTAACCCAATATGAGAAGAGGTCTCAAGATGATTCTCACCCACCTTTTCCATATAAGAAGGGTAAGCAACAAGGATTTAGGCAACAGTCTCACCAACTCGATCAGGCAATTTTGCCAAGCCACAAACCATGTCCCAATCTACTGCAAGAACAACCTTCATTGAGAGTATTGGAGGTTCAGGCTAAGAGTCACAATATCCCATCTATAACTTCTGTCAGAGAATTCATCCTACGGGATAGTGTTGTAAACAACCATGAGCATGTTTCTTCTATGGTGAGCAAGGTCACTAAATTAAAGATTGTCTGATGAACACTTCTAAGTCTTCTGCACCTGTAAATCTGGCGTCCCCTGCTCAGACCTTCAAGGGTAAGGGGCAGAAACAAGTTGCATCAGAAGCTTTCAGGAGACCTGATGGCTCTATAAGAACTCCAAGTCGTCAAGAGTCAAAGGCTTCAACACAAGTTTATGCATTGATTGATCCTGGATCCATTCATTCTTTTATTAGTACTGTATTGATTGAAAGATTTAAGTTAACATCCGAGCCTATAGCCTCTAGAATCACCGTAACCAATCCTTTAGGGGATAGTGTTGTAGTTGGATTAGTATGCAAAAATTATCCTCTCATGATATAAGGGATACCTTTCCTGGCCAATCTCATGGCCCTTTTTATTCATTAGTTTGACGTTATTTTGGGGCTTGACTGGCTCATAGAGCATCAAGCTTGGGTGGATTGTTCGAAGAGAAAATTATATCGTAGAGGTCTTGGCAAGGAGAGTGTAACTCTTATAGACACTAAGGGTAAGAGATCATTGTTATATGCTACTGCAAGTAGGGAATAACCTCAAGATATAGATACCGTGTAAGAATTTCTTGATGTGTTTCTAATGAGATTCCGAGTTTACCGCCCGCTCGTAAAGTTAAAATTGGGATTGAAGTGCAACCTGGAACCACTCCGATTTCCATTGCACCTTATCGAATGACACCAGTTGAACTCACCGAGCTTAAGGTACAAATTCAAGATCTGTTAGATAAAGGTTTCATTCGACCAAGTTTCTCACCTTGGGGAGCTTCGGTCCTTTATGTCAAAAATAAGGATGGGTCAATGCGTCTTTGTATTGACTATCAACAATTAAATAAGCTCACAATCAAGAATAAATATCCTTTACCAAGAATTGAAGACCTGTTTGATTAGCTTAAGGATGCAACTGTCTTTTCTAAGATTGACCTAAGATATGAGTACTATCAAATGAGGGTTAAAGAATGTGACGTGCCCAAGATAGTTTTTCGTACAAGGTATGGTCACTACGAATTCTTGGTTATGCCCTTTGGGTTAACCAATATATCGGCTGCCTTTATGGATCTTATGAATCGCGTTTTTAGACCATACCTTGATAATTTTGTAGTAGTATTCATAGATGAAATTTTGATCTATTCCAAGAATCAAGCTAAACTCCACGACCATCTTCGCATCGTACTCCAAACCCTTCGAGAGAAGCAGTTCTATGCCAAGTTCAGTAAGTGTGAGTTCTGGCTCACTCAAGTTTCATTTTTGGGACATGTAATTTTTCTGAAGGTATTCAAGTAGATGTGAAGAAGATTCAAGCTATAACGGAGTGGAGGCCACCGAAAAATGTTGGTGAAGTTCGTAGTTTTCTCAGTCTTGCTGGTTATTACAGAAGATTTGTTAAAGGATTTTCTATAATAGCGGCACCATTAACCAAATTTATATGAAAGGATATCCTTTTTGACTAGACTGAGAAACAACAACGCAGTTTTGATCAGCTTAAGTAAGTATTGACACATGCAACGGTCTTAACCCAACCTAAGTCTGGTAAAGACTACAACGTATATAGTGATGCATGGCATTAGGGGTTAGGATGTGTATTGATGCAAGAAGGCAAGGTTGTTACGCATGCATCGAGACAACTTAAGCCATATGAAATGAATTATCCTACCCATGATCTCGAGTTGGTTGTGGTTGTCTTTGCCTTAAAGATCTGGAGACATTATCTCTACGGAGAAAAGTGCTACCTATACATCGATCACAAGAGCCTCAAATACCTATTGAAACAAAAAGAGCTTAATCTTCATCAAAGAAGATGGATAGAACTTCTCAAGGATTATGACCTTGTTATTTATTATCACCCAAGCAAGGCCAACGTTGTAGGTAGTGCACTCAGCTGCAAACCTTTGCCTGGTAAGTATCAATATTGAATATTGAATCTCATGCATTGACAATTGTATTGAAAATTATAATATCGTTATTGCATTATAGCTCATCGAGATATCAACGCTCATTTCAAGTTAAAAAAACATTGACCTTTAGTAGCTTAACTTCAAGTTCAGTCTATCATTGTGTTGAGAATCAAATCATTGCAAGATCAAGACCTCAAATTGCAAGCCATCGTTTCCAAAATTCAGAGTAATCATGAACCTGATTTCAAAGTTAACTCTAAAGAACTCTTGTGTTTTTGTGATAGAATTTGTACATCAAATGAAGAATCCCTTCATAATGACATTCTCACAGAAGCTCATTGTAGCCCTTTCTTGGTTCACCCGGGGTCGGTGAAGATGTATAAGGACCTTTGATATTGACCTTTGAACAAGTATTGGCCTTTGACCAAGTTGCCAATTATGCACCGAGAATTTTAATTCTGGTATTCGAAAATTTTGCACCGAAAAGTCAAATTATAGTATTGACCTTTGACCAAGTTGCCAATTATTGGATTATTGAATCCCGATTAAGTATTGATATTGATTTAGGATCCCATTGTAAACATTGAAACTTGTCCTAGTGACAAAATTGAGAAAATTGAAAGTTAGGGGACAAAAGTATAAAAAATGAAGAGTTGAGGGACTAACCTTAGATTAGCCCCTCCTCAAGATTAGTCACCACCTACGTGGTCATTTGGGGTGAAACTATTTCACCTAAAGGAATGCTAAACACTAAATTAGGAAAAAAAAAGAGTCTTACCCGGTTAATCTCCAAGCAAGCACCACACCATTCATCATCTTCAACCTCTCAACCTAGCCAAGCAAGCACCTCCATTAGAGGATAACTTAATCTTTTCTTTTCTCAATTTTCTTAATCCTAAAGTATAGATACCGATCGGGTAAGCAATAATTCCTTATTGGTTTGTTGATTCCATGGCTAAACCATGTTTAAATCCAATCTCAAGAATGTATTATCGGTATTGAAATCCTTGTAATTCCGATTTCCTTGTAGCTCAAGAGAATCAAGGTGAAGAATGGGACTGGAAATGAAAAGTGATAAGTAAAGATCCGTTCAACTTTCTCAGCTAAAACAAGGCATGATTTGATTGAATTGTTGTAAGAATTCAAAGACATCTTTGCAAGGTCATACCAAGAAATACTGGGGGTTAGATACATACATTTTTATGCACAAGTACTCACGAGGCGTGAAAGCAAGCCCGTTCAGCAAAATCTTAGAAGAATGGGACCAAAAATATTGCAAAAGTAATTTGAAGTTGAAATCCTCAAGATGGCCGAGATCATAATAAAGTGGGCGTGAAAGACAATTTTCTTTTGATCCAAATGATGCAGAGAAAACATTTACAACCATGTAAGACTCATTTTGTTACAAGCTAATAATGTAACGCCCTGGTTTTAAGGGTTCGGTGGACCGGTATTAGATATTCGAGTCGGTTTCAGTATTAAATCAGATTAAATATTTTTAAAGGCGATAAAAAAGTGGAAAATGTTCTAAAATCATTATTTAACATGTTTATGATTTTGGTGGAATCAATTTTGGAAAGTGAGATCTGGAAATCGGACATTTTGGACTAGTGACCAAAATGTAAACTTTGAAAAACTGTTTTTAGTGATTGTTTTGTAAAAGGGTAAATTTTTTGAATCTTTAAGGAGCTAATTGCCCAAAAGTCTAATCTCAAACTTTATCCCTTAATTGGCCATTTTTAAAAGTGTTTTGGAAAATATAAATAGGCTGGGGAGAATTAATTTGATAATTAATTCTTTAAAACAAAAGTTACATAACTAAATTTCTCTCAAAATCTCTCCAACCAAACACCATCCTCTTCTTCTAAATCTTCATGTAAATCTTTATTTTCTTAAATATTTTGATTCCAAATGTATTCTCAATGGTTTCCAAACAAAACCTTATTGTTTTAACTTTGTTTTCTCACGTAAATCCATCCAATTAAGGATGAAAGCATCCATTAGAGGTAATGTTCGTTCTTCTCCTCTAATTAAAGTTTTTTACTGAAATTCCCAAGTTATTGATCTTTTACAATTGTTTTCTAATGTGTTTTGATAGTTTAATTAAGCAAAATTGGTTTAATTGTGTTTTGATTGATGAGATTAATAGATTTTTGAATTAGATCTATTTTGTTGGGTTCTTGATCAGATTAGATCAGTATTTTGATGTTTAATAATGTTAATAGCTTGGTTTTAACATTGTAATCCTGAAACTAGTTGAATCTATAATGTTAAAGGTTGATAGTTAAGGGTTTTGTGATGCTAATGGAGTTTAATCATTGCTGGAAGTAAAAGGATGTTATAAAGGGGGGTTTTAGATGTTAATTGTTGAGGTTTAATGTATCAAATTGTTATATTGTGGCTGGGTTAAGATTGGAAGGTGTTTGAGGTTGATTTTGATAAGCTTCGAATGGTTTTTGAGTGGGCAACTTGTGAGTTGCGGGTAATTGCTTTGAGGTAGTGATTTGGATGCATTTTGATGCATGTTTCCTCTAGTTTTGTGTGGCCAAAACAGGGGATAATCAAGGCGAAGTAGCTTGAGGTGGATCGTTGCTTGCCGGGAGCTTGATTTGTATTGGTGAGCAAGACGAGGTGTAATCGGTAAGTGGAAACAGTTTTAAAAGTCTTTCAAAGGTTTGAAAGTGTTTTGAGGAGTTTAGGTTAAGCTTGAAACACTTACCTAAGCTCAAAAGTAAGTTTCCCTCATTTGCTCTTTAATACTGGTTCAGATTTGAGCATGTGTAATTCATGTTTTGGTCGTAAACATGGTTTATTTTACTTACTGTAAGTGCATGATTTTGAGTACATATAAAGTGGTTTAAAAGTATATGAAATGCTAGTGAGCATTGGTTTTCATTCTGGTCGGGAATGTGGTATTACTTTAGCAATGTGGCTTGCATATGTGGTGTTTTTGTATAATGCATTGTAAAACTGTGAGTAAATGGTTTTGTAAATGATATATTGGCTATGTGACATGATGAAAAAACATTTGGATATAGTTGGCATGCCATAAGAGAAAGTGCACTATAATATGTTTAAAATTGATCATGGTTAAAGGTCCTTGAGGTATAGCGGTCGACTACTCAGACTATGATGTTATCACTTGGGTTGAGCTATCGACAATGGTGTTATATCATGCGGTCTGCATGGTATGGGTTTGATGGCGGTCGGTCATCATGGGAGATATGTGTATCCGATATGTAAGGTTAACAGTCGGTTAACCAATGATTAGCGGTCAGCTAATCAATGATAGTGGTCAACTATTCGGGGTCACTATAAATGCCAATTTATGAACGTTCATGTGTTGTACCTATTTTTATAATGCTTTGGGATTTAAACATGGTAATATGATTTAATGCTTTGGGATTTAGGCATGTGATTGGTAAATGATTTTGTATATGGTCGATATGCATGTTTTGATTTAGAATCAATGATAATGCTTCGGTCGTTAAGCATGGGATTTATATATGATGTTGTATAAGGATCGTTATGCATGTTTCGATCAGAAACAATGAAAATGCTTTGATCGTTAAGCATGTTTTGAAAACAAGTGGTTTTGGTTTTCAAATGGTTTTAAATGCATCGTTGTTTTTATGAGCATCCTCACTAAGCATTTGTGCTTACGCTCTCTTTTCTAAATAATGCAGAGCACTAGAGTTTTGGGCATCATTGGCAAGGCAAAAAGGCAATCCAAGAACTATACTATCTTTGAGTATGAAAGTTGGTTTTAATTTTGGTTAATAAGGCAATGTGTTCGCCATATTTTGGGGGATTTGTAATTCTGTTTTTCCCCTGGTTATTGAGCATGATTATTGTTGTGTTTTGGGGCTTGATTGATTTTGATAAGCATGTTGATGATCCTTGCTTATGCTTGAGGCTAAGCAATTTCTTAGGTATACGTCTAGTTAGCCTTGATGGATTGCCATGTTTTGATGACTCTAGTATGTTGGATTTGATGCTAAAGATGTGTTAGTATGTTTCATATGCTAGAAAATGCCAATTGAGTGGTTTGGTATGTGTGGTAAAGTGATTTAGGGAGCATGCCTATAGATTGATCTTTTGGAAGCACATGTTTTGTTGTGGTTGCTAAATCTTAGTGAAAATGATGGAATATGACTTAATGGTTGATTGTATGCATGAATGTGAGTTTCTATGACTTGAATGCATCTAGATTCGATTAAAAACAGCTAAAAATTATATTTTAGGTCCAGGCGTATTAGAACGCGTATTCCCATACTAGTACGGATAAGCCATATCAGGCATAATGTTTCGGTACGCGGGATAGTCATTTTGATACGGGTAAGCCATTCTAGGCATAACGTTTTGGTACGCGGGATAGTGTTTCCGTACGGGTAAAAGCAAAATGGCAAGGTGTACCGATACGCGTAGCCGTATCGGTACAGTTTTGAGCTTCTGGAATCTGATTTTTATAAAGTGGACAAGGCGTAACTATACACTTAGTTGTGTACCGATACGGGCAACTGTTATTTCAGTTATTTGGACGTTTGGAAGGTTTCTAATTTATTCATTTTGGTCCCTAATTGTTGTGAATGCAATTGCCTGAGTTTAGATGGTTAGATTGAGCTGAGAATTGACATGTAAGCATGTAATATGACTAATTGAGGATTGGTAACCCTAAGTTCGATAATGGTCTTTTAACTTACCAATTTTATGTTTTAGTCCCTAAAATATATTGTATACAATTGGTTGCCTTTTCGAGGTTCATTTGTTTGTAACTTCATCCGCTACAAGCGTGGTCACTTAGGATTAATCATATGCATCTAGACATGATAAAAGGAAAAAATGGACCGGTTTTCGTAATATTTCTTTGGCTTGCTTCGATAAACCTAATGTAACTTGCTTGGTTCGGTCAGTCGCCTAGGCTGGGTCGAGGGGGTTACATTTGGTGGTATCAGAGCCAGGTTACGAAAGGTTGGGATATTGTTGTTTGATTGATTACTATTGTTTGATATGCACGGTGATTGTGTATATGTTCGGTGATTGTTTTACATCATATTGGGGTATGAATTGGGAACACCTTGATTATTACTGAGGTTTTAAAATGTTTTATAAGGTTGTCTTAGATCATTTGCCTAATACTAGACTAACTTTAAAGTATTTTTATGCTTTTGTTAGCATCGCTCGACGTGAGACTCATTCGACGGTTGGTGATGCCGAGTTTGGGTAGAATATTAATGTTGGAGGGAATCCTCGTAATACCTTACCTCCTCCTCCCCTATTGGTTCCTCCTATTGTCGCTGGGGTAGGTGTTGTACCTTAGGCTCTGTAAGGGCTGGTTTTTGGGGATTTGACTCTATTAATACAAGTGACGACGAGAGCTTTTCAGGTAGCAATGGCTGGAGTGCAAGTGCAGGCACCAGCACCTACTGTGGTGGTTAATCAAGGTTTACCCTTGGAGCATCTTCTTAGTTTTGGAGGCAAGGAATTTAGGGGTTTGAACCCTGAGGCAGTCGAGATATGGCTAGAGAAGATGATCCATATCTTAAATTAGATGTATTGCAACAATGTGTGCAAGTTGGGTTACATCATGTCTTTGTTGTAAGGTGATACTTATCACCGGTGGGTGACCACAGTTGCGGGTGTCCCAGAGGCAGATGTGACTTGAAAGTTCATTAAGAGAGCTTTTAAGAGGAAGTATCTTGATCCTCAGTATCTAGATGCGAGGAAGCGCGATTTTATGTCGTTATCGCAGGGTGGCATGTTAGTGGCCAAGCATGAGGTGAGGTTAGTTCACCTAAGAATCCTTTCTTGAGGCTCTAGCGTGGTTAGCGCTAGTTAGGTTTTAGACCATTGGCCGATATGGCTATTTTTGAAAGCATCGAATGTTCTAGTGACATTTGAGATGATGTCATGTTGGGTATTCTTTAAATACCTGGTTTTGGGCAAAGGTCGGAGTGGTGGTGTTCTCATGTACCATAGTACCGTGAAAGTGTTCTGGTCAACAATTGAGGGTTGCTAGAGTGTTTTCGATGTGTTGGAAGGAATATTGGTACCGAGAATATAATAAGTAAGTGTGGATGTTGAACATGCACAGTGTAAAAACACTTATATGTATATATTTAAATATGCCAGTACATGCATACATCTTTGAGCATAACATTAGAGATTTTCATCCATATAAATAGACATCTAGGATGACATATAAGGAATCATGCATACATATGTCCACACTTACGGATAATTTCTTGGAGGTCGACAAAGTGTTAGTGACTAGTTCCTTTGGTGAGATGGTTGCAGTTAGGAAGTTGTTTAGGAGATGTCCTTTGGTAGTGCAAGGTCATGAGCTTGCCGCAGATCTGATGGAATTGCCATTCCATGGTTTTGACGTTATATTGGGTATGGATTGGTTGAGTGAGCTCAAGGCGATTGTGGATTGTAAATCCAAAAGAAATTATTTGAGGTTAGCCGATGATTACGAAGTTGTGGTGGTTGGCGATAATGTGAAATTCTTGTTCAATGTTGTTTCGGCTACTCAAGCGGAAAAGATAATGCAAGGAGGTTGTCAAGCTTATTTGGCTATTGTGATGAATCTAGAAGTTTAGGGTGTTTGGGTGCAGGATATTCAAACTGTTTGTGATTTTTTGAAAATGGTTCCTAAAGAGTTACCGGTTTTACTGCCAGACAAAGAGGTGGAATTCGGTATTGAGACATACACGGGTATGGCTCCGGTGTCCATTGCTCCTTATCGGATGGCACCGAAGGAATTAAAAGAGTTGAAGACACAACTTTATGAGTTGTTGGATCATGGGTTCATTCGACCGAGTGTTACACCTTGGGGTGCTCTGGTTTTTTTTTTGTAAAAAGAGGGATGGTACAATACATATGTGCATTGGTTACCGATAATTGAATAAGTTAATGGTGAAGAATAAGTATCCTTTGCCAAGGATTGGTGATTTGTTTGATCAGTTCTGTGGAGCGGCGGTGTTTTCTAAGATTGATTTGAGATCAAGGTATTATCAGTTGAAAGTTAATGATGTGGATGTGCATAAGACTGTGTTTCATACTAGGTACGCGCATTATGAGTTCTTGGTGATACCGTTTGGTTCGACGAATGCCCCAACTATGTTCATAGATATGATGAATAGGGTGTTCCATGAATATCTTGATCAGTTCTTGGTGGAGTTTATAGATGATATTCTCGTATACTCTCATACCAAGGTAAAGCATGATCGGCATTTGCGAATTATATTGCAAGTTTTGAAGGATAATCAGTTGTATGCCAAACTGAGTAAGTGTGAGTTTTGGCTGAAGGATGTGATATTCCTTAGTCATGTGGTTTCCCCATAGAAAATTAAGGCTACTCTCAATTAGAAGCAACATAAGTCTGTATTGGAGGTTCGTAGTTTCCTCAGTTTGGCTGGGTTTCATCATCACTTTGTAGATGGGTTTTCTAGTATTGCGGCACCATTGATGAAGTTGTTGCAAAAGAATGTTCCTTATGTGTGGACAGAGGAGCAACAACATAGTTTTCAGAAGTTTAAAGAGGTTTTGACTCATGCTCCTATGTTGATTCAACCTGAGTCAGGGAAGGAGTTTGTGGTTTACAGTGATGCGTCTTACGTTGGTTTGGGTTGTGTGCTGATGCAAGATGGTAAGGTTGTGGCCTATGCATCAAGACAGCTGAAGTTTCATGAGCACAGCTATCCGACTCATGATTTGGAGCACGCGGCGTGGTGTTTGCCTTGAAGGTTTGGAGACACTACCTTTATGGAGAAAAGTGTGTTGTTTTTACGGATCACAAGAGTTTGAAGTATTTGATGTCTCAAAATAATTAGAATCTTCGGCAACGTAGATGGTTGGAGCTGCTTAAGGATTATGACTTGACGATCGAGTATCATCTTGGAAAGGCTAATGTGGTTGCGGATGCGTTGAGCTATAAGGTTGCGGTTGAGCTTAGGGCTATGTTTGCGAGGTTGAGTGTGACACGAAAATGTGGGTTGCTGGCTGAGTTGCAAGTTAAGCCGACGATGTCACAAATGATTAAAGTTAAGCAACCGTATGATGATTCTCTGGTTTTGCATGTTAAGGACATATCGGATGGTAATCCGATAGATTTTCATTTTGATGGTGATGGGGTTTTGAGTTTCAAGGGTCGAATAGTGGTGCCGGATGATTCGGAGTTAAGGCATACTATTTTGATAGAGGCACATTTTAGTCATTTTGTTATGCATCCCGGTAGACCAAAGTGTATCGTGGGCTAAAAGAAGTGTTCTATTGGGTTGGGTTGAAAAAGGATGTGGCGAAATTTGTTTCTAAGTGCATGGTGTGTCAGCGGGTTAAGGCTGAACATCAGTTTCTATCCAGGTTGTTGCAGCCGTTGAGAATTTTGGAATGGAAATAAGAGAGAATCACCATGGATTTTGTGTCAGGGTTGCCATTGACATCGGCTAAAAAGAATTCCATTTGGTGATTGTTGATCGGTTTACGAAGTGTGCACATTTTCTGTCAGTGTATACGAAATATACCTTGGATAAGTTGGCGGACTTTTTTATCGCTGGTACCGAATTCCATTGTTTCGGATAGAGATTCGAGGTTTACAATAAGGTTTTGGCAATGTTTGCATCAGGCTTTGGGTACAAGGTTAAGTTTTAGCACCGCGTATCATTCTGAGTCAGATGGTCAGTCTGAGCGTGTTATCCAGGTTTTGGAGGATATGTTGAGATGTTGTATTATTGAGTTCCAAGGAACCTGAGAGAAACATTTACCTTTGGTTAAGTTTGCGTATAACAATAGTTATCAAGCGAGTATTCAGTTGGCACCGTATGAGGCTTTATATGGCCGGAGGTGTCGTACACCTTTGTGTTGGGCTGAGGTTGGGGAAAAGCATGTTTCCCTGCCGGATGTGTTAAAAGACACGGATGAGAAGGTAAAGCTTGTGAGTGATTGCTTGAAAGCAGTTGCAGATCGGAAAAAATCTTACGCGGATTTGAAGCGTGGGGAGATTGTATATGTTGTGGGTAATCGTGTGTTCTTGGAAGTGTCACCGCGAAAATAGGTGATGCGGTTCGGACGTAAGGGTAAGCTTAGTCCGAGGTTTATTGGACCATATGAGGTTGTGGAGCGTGTTGGTCCTGTGGCTTATCGGTTGAGATTGCCTCCCGAGCTAGAGAAAATACATGATGTGTTTCATGTATCTATGTTGCGGAGGTATCGGTCGGATCCCTCGCATGTTGTACCAGTTCAGCATATTGAGTTGAGGCCGAATTTATCCTACGATGATGAGCCAATGGAAATCCTTGATTCCAGCAGCAAAGTTCTTTGTGGAAAGACGATTGAGCTTGTTAAGGTTTTGTGGCGACATCATGTGTCGAGGAAGCCACTTGGGAAAGCAAGGCGGACATGTTGGAGCAATATCTGCATTTATTTCCTCTAAGTAAAATTTCGAGGACAAAATTTCTTAAGTAGGGGAGAATTGTAAGGCCCTGTTTTTGGGTCTAGATGTTTGGGGGTTCGTTTTAAGGGTCCGGTGGACAAGTATTAGAAATTCGAGTCAATTTTGAGATTAAATCAGATTAAATATTTTTGAAAGTGATAAAAATGTGGGAAAAATTATAAAATCATTATTTAATATTTTATTGATTTTGGTGGAATCAATTTTGAAAAATGAGATTTAGAAATAGGACATTTTGAAATAGTGACCAAAATGTAAACTTTGAAAAACTGTTTTAGTAACTGTTTTGTTAAAGGGCCAAAATTTTGAATCTTTAAGGAGCTAATTTCCCAAAAGTATAATCCCAGACTTTATCCCTTAATTGACTATTTTTAAAAGTGTTTTGGAAAATATAAATAGGTTGGGGAGAATTAATTTGATAATTAATTCTTTAAAACAAAAGTTACGTAACTAACTTTCTCTCAAAATCTCTCCAGCCAAACACCATCCTCCTCTTTTAAATCTTCATGTAAATCTTTATTTTCTTAAATCTTTTTATTACAAAATGATTCTCAATGGTTTCCAAACAAAACCATATTGTTCTAACTTTGTTTTCTCATATAATTCCATCCAATTAAGGGAGAAAGCGTCCATTATAAGTAATGTTCGTTCTTCTCCTCTAATGACAGGTTCTTTACTAAAATTCCCAAGTTAGTGATCATTTAAAATTGTTTTCTAATGTGTTTTGATAGTTTAAATAAGGAAAAATGGTTTAATTGTGTTTTGATTGATGAAATTAATAGATTTTTGAATTAGATCTGTTTTGTTGGGTTCTTGATCAGATTAGATTAGTATTTTGATGTTTAATAATGTTAATAGCTTGGTTTTACATTGTAATCCTGAAACTAGTTGAATCTTTAATGTTAAAGGTTGATAGTTAAGGGTTTTTGTGATGTTAATGGAGTTTAATCATTGCTGGACGTAAAAGGATGTTGTAAAGGGGTTTTTAGATGTTAATTGTTGAGGTTTGATATATTGAATCCTTATATTGTGGCTGGGTTTAGATTGGAAGGTGTTTGAGGTTGATTTCGATAAGTTTCAGATGGTTTTTGAGTGTGCAACTTGTGAGTTGCGGGTAATTGCTTTGAGGCAGTGGTTTGGATGTATTTTGATGCATGTTTTCTCTGGTTTTGTGTCGCCAAAACAGGTAAGGCGAAGTAGCTTGAGGTGGATCGTTGCTTGCCGGGAGCTCAATTTGCATTGGCGAGCAAAGCGAGGTGTAATCGGTGAGTGGAAACGGTTTTAAAAGTCTTTCAAAGGTTTGAATGTGTTTTTGGGAATTTAGTAGGTTAAGCTTGAAACACTTACCTAAGCTCGGAAGTAAGTTTCCCTCTTTTGCTCTTTAATATCGGTTCGGATATGAGCATGTGTAATTCATGTTTTGGTCGTAAACATGGTTTGTTTTACTTACTGTAAATGCATGGTTTTGAGTACATATGCAGTGGTTTAAAATTATATGAAATGCTAGAGAGCATTGGTTTTCATTCCGGTCAGGAATGTGGTATTGCTTTGGCAATGTGGCTTGCATATGTGGTGATTTTGTATAATGCATTGTAAAACAGTGAGTAAATGGTTTTCTAAATGATATATTGGATATGTGACATGATGAGAAAACATTCGGATATAGTTGGCATGCCATAGGATAAAGTGCACTATAATATGTTTAAAATCGATCGTGGTTAAAGGTCTTTGAGGTATAACGGTCGACTACTCGGAGTATGATGTTATCACTTGGGTTGAGAGGTTGGTTCCCCTTGTTGATGTTATTCTTGCGATCGTAAAGGGTGTCATATCATGCGGTCGACATGGTATGGGTTTGATGGCAGTCAGTCATCATGGGAGATTCGTGTATTCGATATATAAGGTTAATAGTCGGTTAACCAATGATTAGCGGTCGGCTAATCAAGGATAGTGGTCGACTATCCGGGGTCACTATAAATGTCAATATATGAAAGTTCATGTGTTGAACCTATTTTTATAATGCTTTCGGATTTAAGCATGGCAATTTGATTTAATGTTTTAGGATTTAAGCATGGTAATATGATTTAATGCTTTGGGATTTAAGCATGTGATTGGTAAATGATTTTGCATATGGTCGATATACATGTTTTGATTTGGAATCAATGATAATGCTTCGGTCATTAAGCATGGGATTAATATATGATGTTGCATAAGGATCGTTATGCATGTTTCGGTCGGAAACAATGAAGATGCTTTGGTCGTTAAGCATGTTTTGAAAACAAGTGGTTTTGGTTTTCAAATGGTTTTAAATGCATCATTATTTTATGAGCATCCTCATTAAGCATTTGTGCTTATGCTCTCTTTTCTAAATGGTGCAGAGCACTAGAGTTTGGGGCAACATTGACAAGGCAAAAAGGCGATCCAATAACTATACTATATTTGATTATGAAACTCAGTTTTAATTTCGCTTAATAAGGCAACGTGTTCGCCATATTTTGGGGGATTTGTAATTCTCTTTTTCCCTAGTTATTGAGCATGATTATTGATGCGTTTTGGGGCTTGATTGACTTTGATAACCATGTTGATGATCCTTGCTTATGTTTGAGGCTAAGCAATTGCTTAGGTATGCATCTAGTTAGCCTTGATGGATTGTCATGTTTTGATGACTCTAGTATGTTGGATTTGATGCTAAAGATGTGTTAGTATGTTTCATATGCTAGAAAATGCCAATTGAGTGGTTTGGTATGTGTGGTAAAGTGGCTTAGGGAGCATGCCTATAGATTGATCTTTTGGAAGTACATGTTTTTTGAGGTTGCTAAATCTTAGTGCAAATGATGGAATATGACTTAATGGTTGATTATATGCATGAATGCGAGTTGCTAGGACTTAAATGCATCTAGATTCGATTGAAAACCCAGCTAAAAATGACATTTTAGGTCTAGGCGTATCAGAATGCGTATTCCCGTACCGGTACGAATAAGCCATATTAGGCATGGTGTTTTGGTACACAGGATAGCCGTTTTGATACGGGTAAGCCATTCTAGGCATAGCGTTTCAGTACGCGGGGTAGTGTTTTGGTACGGGTAAAAGCAAAATGCAAGGTGTACCACTACGCGTAGCCGTACCGGTACGATTTTAAGGTACTAGAATCTGAGTTTTATAAAGTGGGCAAGGCATACCGAAACACTTGCTCGTGTACCGATACGGGCAGCTGTTATTTCAGTTATTTGGACGTTTGGATGGTTTCTGATTTTTTCATTTTGGTCCGTGATTGTTGTGAATGCAATTTCCTGAGTTTGGATGGTCGGATTGAGTTAAGAATTGACATGCAAGCATGTAATCTGACCAATTGAAGATTGGTAACCCTAAATTCGGTAATGGTCCTTTAACTTACTAGTTTTATATTTTAGTCCCTAAAGTGTTTTGTATGCAATTAGTTGCCTTTCAGAGGTCCGTTTTCTTTGTAACTTCATCCACTGCAAGCATGATCATTTAGGATTATAATATGCATCTGGACAAGATAAAAGGAAAAAATGGACCGATTATCGTAATCTTTTTCCGGTTTTCTTCGGCAAACCTAATGTAGGTCGCTTGGTTCGGTCGGCCGTCTAGGCCGGGTCAAGGGGTTACAAATAATGTTTGGATTGAAAGTATTGAGCAACATACCAGAGGGCCATGGTAATCGAACTAAAAATGGAAGAAAAATCCAAGAAAGATTCCCAAGGATTGTGAAAGTATTAGTTGAAGCCCAATCCGTCAAATATGGCTCACATTTGGGAACTCATGGATTTTGTACTCAGCAAAAGTGAAATAGAAATTAACCCTGACAAAGTGAAAGCTATTCAAAATCTTCTTGCTCTGGGTTAAAGAAAAGCAAAAAGCAAGCAAAAAAGAAAAAAAGAGGCGAAAAATAAAAAGAAAGAAAAGAAAAAAAGAGGAAGACGCTCGGGGAAGATCAAATAATACATCGTGATTAACTGACTAATATGTTCCAGTGTTCAAGTTCCTAAAAAAGACTGATCCAAGAGTACGAGACAAAGAACGCTAGGAAACCCTAGAAATATCAAGAAACAGTTATCAAATGCCCAATTCTGATAACACTGGTTTCAGGTAGGTCATTGATCATTTATTTAACGGTCTATAAAAACTCAATAGGATGTGTACTAGGCCAACATGATAATTCTAGAAAGAAAGAAAGAGCCATTTATTATCCGAGCAAGAAGTTTATAGAGTGTGAAGTAAGGTACCCACCAATTCAAAAGTTGTGTTGTGCGCTGGTTTGGGTAACCCGTAGACTCAGACAGTACATGTTATACCATACTCCTTGGCTAATATCCTTACTTGATCTATTAAAGTTTTTTGATGGAAGCACCAACGTTGACTAGTAGAATGGCTTGCTGGAAAATGCTGTTGTCAGAATTTGATATTTTGTATGTAAGTCAAAAGGCAATAAATGAGGGCACTATAGCAGATTTCTTGGCAAGCCGTTCTTCAGATGATTATGAGTCCCTAAATTTTAATTTCCCAGGTAAGGATGTGATGTGTATTTCCATAGAATAAAATGAAATATCTGAGAATGAAACCTAGAAATTATATTTTGACAGGGCATCCAACACCTTGGGATGTGGAATTGGAGCGGTATTGATCTCTCCAAACAATGTGCATTATCCTTTCACAAGTAAATTGGGATTTCTTTGTACCAATAACATGGCAAAATATGAAGCTTGTGTCATGGGATTACGAGCAGACATCGAAAGAAAGATAGAAATTTTGAAAGTATACAGGGACTCAGTATTGATCATTTACCATCTACGTGGAGAATAGGAAACAAAATATGTAAAGTTGAACGAGTATCAAAAATTGATCCTAGAATTGATGAAAGAATTTGAAGAAATAACTTTCACCTACCTCCCCAGAGGAGATAATCAGATGACTGATACCTTAGCTATACTGACTTTGGTATTTCGAGCAAACAAACTATAGGATATGATGCCTATCAGAATGCAAACTTATGAAACCTATGCTCACTGCTACAACATAAAAGAAGAGGCAGATGAAAACTCGTACTACTTTGATATCCTGCATTATATCAAGTTTCAAATTTATCCCAACGAAGCAATGATAATGATAAGAGAACCATTAGAAGAATGAAAACATGATATGTACTGGGTGGTAAAGTCATGTATAAAAGGGGCAAAGATTAGATATTGTTAAGAAGCGTCAATGCCCGAGAAGCTAGAAATATTTTGGCAAAAGTGCATGATGGAATATGTGGAACATATGCTAATGATTTCTCAATGGCCATGAAGATTATGAGATATGGATATTACTGGTCAACATTGGAAGGAGATTGTATTAATTATGCTAAAAAGTGTCATAAATGTTAGATATATGCGGATAAGATTAATTCTCCGTTGATACCTCTCCATACAATGAATGTACCATGGCCATTTGTTGTATGGGATATGGACATTATTGCACAGATTCATCCAAAAGCCTATAATGGGCATCGCTTCATCCTTCTGGTCATTGATTACTTTACCAAATGGGTAGAATCAGTATCTTTTGCTAGTATTACAAGATCTATAGTATGCAAGTTTTTGAAGAAAGAGATTATCTGTCGATATAGGCTTCCAGAAAGAATTATCATTGATAATGCCTTCCAATTTCAACAACAAAGTGATAGCTGAGGCATGTGAACAATTCAAGATCATGCAACAAAATTCAGTAACCTATTGTCCTAAGATGAACAGGGCAGTAGAAATAGCCAACAAGAATATTAAGAAGATCATATCGAAGACGACAAATACTTACAATGATTGGCATAAAAAGCTACCCTTTGCTCTATCTGCATACCAAACCTCAATGCGAACTTCTACCGTGCAACACTATATTCTTTGGTTTATGGAACAGAAGCAGTGTTACCTATTGAATTCGATATTCTCTCTCTTCAAATCTTGACTGAGGTGAAGCTGGATGAATCAGAATGGGTACAAGCTAGATTTGATCAGTTGAACCTTATTAAGGAACAGAAGTTGAAAGCTATCTATCATAGCCAAATGTACCAAAAAAGAATGATGCAAGCTTATGATAAGAAATTCTGTGCTAGAGAATTTTGAAAAGAAGATCTAGTACTTAAGAGGATATTGCTAATACACAAAGACTTCAGTGGGATGGACTATATGTTGTCAAAAAGGCTTTCTTCGGAGGAGTGTTAATTTTAACTAAAATAGATGGTGAGAAGTTGCATAATCCAGTGAACTTCGATTCAGTTAAAAGATATTACGTTTGAAGAATAAAAAAAGAAATTGAAAAAAGAAAAAAATGGAGTGAAAACCCAAAAAGGGCGCTTCGCAAAATAAAAATATATGTGGTGACAACCCAAAAGGGCGTCATAAGTATCAAAAAAGGAAATGAAAAAGAATAAGGGTTCAGAATGAAAACTCAAAAAATGCATCTTGAAATCAAATGAGGATCTAGGTTGAAAACCCGCAAAGGGTCGCTCAGATATGTTGGAATAAGCATCCGACAATTAAAACCTATTAGACACCTAGTATTTTGGGAGGGATTTCACATTTGCAAACATCTTGACAACATTCGAAGTCTTTTGGAAAAAGGACCAATAAAATTCTCGAATTCTCTTCTGAGCCTTCTTTTTATTCTCAAGCATCATGCAAATAAATTAGTATAAATTCATTTAAAGCAAAGGGTTTCTTGGTATTACTATGTTTATGAAAGATGCAGGTCATCTTTAACACTAGTGATTATTGGTGAAGAGTATATAAAGAAGATGAAGTCGTACATTGGGCAAGCAAAAACATGGAAAGAAACGAATAATGAGGAACTCAAGTCAAATAGTGCCTGAGCAAATTGCAAAGAAAAGAAAAAAGAGAAATGAAAGAAAACTTGACTTGAAAGAACGGTGAAAACCTGAAAGGGCGCAAAAAAAACAAAACAAAAAAAAGGAAAAAGAAACAAGAAAAAAGAAAGAAAAGAGAAAAAAGAGAAAAGAAAGAAAAACTGAGCTGAAAACCTAAAAGGGTGCCGCGAGAAAAAGAAAAAAACAAAGTGAAAACCTGAAATGGCGCTTTGAGAAGAGCAATATAAAGTGAAAACCTAAAAATGCGCTTTAGAGCAAAATTTGGAAACACGGGAAGTTGGTTTCAAAGGTTGATCCTAAATGTGAGATTAGGTACCAATGCAAACTGAGAACCAGTGAAGGAGTATAGCAAAGAGAAGCCAGATTATTTTTCCAGGAAGCAGAAGTTGTTTGATTGATCCCAGTGTACAATAGCTCATGCATCGTGCATAGATACTCATAAAATAGGATCATGATAACCCTCATCAAAGCATTTTATTCTATTTTGACAGGAATCTTTAAAAGAACATAGGGCTTATAATGAGAAGTTCACCTAGAAAAGAATACAGAGCTCCTAATAAGAAGAGTTTGCCCAGAAAAGAATACAGAGCTCCTAATGAGAATAGTTCGCCCAGCAAAGAATACAGAGCTCCGAATGAGAAAAGTTCGCCCAACAAAGAATACATAGTTCATAATGAGAAGAACTCGCCCAACAACGAGTACAGAGTTCATAATAAGAAGAATAAAGAACTCATAATGAGAAGAGTTCGCCCTTTGAATAATGAGAAGTTCCTAATGAGAAGAACTTGCTTAATCATTTCCTTTACAAAGAGGTGGAACTATGTTTTCAAGGAGAATGAGGAGTTCCTAATGAGAAGATCTCGCTTATTCTATACAATAATAGAATGGTAAATAAATATTGACAAGAGGAATGGATGAGTTCATAATGAGAAGAACTAGTTCAGAATTCACGGTTAGCCTTTGCAAAAAGATTAGATAGTTCATAATGAGAAAAACTTGTTCAAGATTTTTGAAGAGGAAAATACATAGTGTTGAGGGGAAAGATGAAGAGGTTCATAATGAGAAGAATGTGTTCTTATTTTCGATAGATTCCAGGAGTTCATAATGAGAAGAGCTCATGGATCAGCATTTTAAAATAATGAATAGTTCATAATGAGAAGAACTAGTTCGGACTTTAGTTCAGCCTTGGCAGAGGGAATGGGAAGTTTATAATGAGAAAAACTTGTTCAAGCTTTCTCGAGGAGAAGAATGAGTGGAAGTTCGTAAAGAGAAGAACTTGTAGTGGAAACGATTGCCAGTGGAAGCTCGGCATCTTTTGCTAGTACTACAAGATCTACAATATGCAAGTTTTTAAAGAAAGAGATCATCTACCGATATGGGCTTCCAGAAAAAATTATCATTGATAATGCCTTCCAATTTCAACAACAAAGTGATAGCTGAGGTATGTGAACAATTCAAGATCATGCAACAAAATTCAATAACCTATCGTCCTAAGATTAACGGTGCAGTAGAAGTAGCCAAAAAGAATATTAAAAAGATCATATCGAAGAGGACAAATACTTACAAGGATTGTGAGAAGATACCCTTTGCTCTATTTGCATACCAAACCTCAGTACGAACTTCTACCGTGGAAACACTATATTCTTTGGTTTATGGAACAGAGGTAGTGTTACCTATTGAAGTCGATATTCCCTCAAATCGAATCTTGACCTAGGTGAAGCTGGATGAAGCAGAATGGGTACAAGCTAGTTTTGATCAGTTGAACCTTATTGAGGAAAAGAGGTTGAAAGCTATCTATCATAGCCAAATGTACCAGAAAAGAATGATGGAGGCTTATGATAAGAAATTCTGTCCTAGAGAATTTCGAAAGGGAGATCTAGTGCTTAAGCGGATCTTGCTGATACATAAAGATTTTTGTGGGAGGGACTATATGTTGTCAAAAAGGCTTTCTTTGGAGGAGCATTAATTTTAACTAAAATAGAAGATGAGGAGTTGCATAATCCAGTGAAATCTGATTCATTTAAAAGATATTACGTTTGAAGAATAAAAAAAGACTGAAAAAAGAAAAAAATCGATGTGAAAAACCAAAAAGGGCACTTTGCAAAATAAAAATATCTATGGTGAAAACCCAAAAGGGAGTCATAGGTATCAAAAAAAGAAATGAAAAAGAAAGAGGGGTTCAAAATGAAAACTCGAAAAGAGCGTCTTGAAATCAAATGAGGATCTGAGTTGAAAAGCCGCAAAGGGTCGCTCAGATATGTTGTAAATAGGCATCCGACAATTAAAACCTATCGAACACCTAGTATTTTGGGAGGATTTTCGCATTTGCAAACATCTTGACAACGTTCGAAGTCTATTGGACAAAGGCCCAAACTTGGAACAGTATTCAGTCGATAGGGTTATTGAATCCTTCATGCTATGGACGCATGGGGCATCTGACTTTCTTTCTTGATTTTGTTGTTTCAGTTTGTCATGACTTTTTAAATTCCATTGTATTTTTCTCAAGCCTTAATAAAATTCTCGAATTCTCTTATGAGCCTTCTTTTTATTCTCAAGCATCATGCAAGTAAATTAGTATAAATTCATTTAAAGCAAATGGTTTCTTGGTATTACTATGTTTTTGAATGATGCAGGTGATCTTTAACACTAGTGATTATTGATGAAGAGTATATAAAGAAGATAAAGTCGTACATTGGGCCAGCCAAAATATGGAAAGAAAAGAATAGTGAGGTGCTCAGTCAAATAGTGCCGAACAAGTACAAAAAGAAAAGAGGAAAAAAGAAATGAAAGAAAAATTGACTTGAAAGAAAGGTGAAAACTCAAGGGCAAAAAAACAAAACAAAAGAAAGAAAAAGGAAAGAAAAGAAAAGAAAAAAAAAAAAAAAAAAAAAAAAAAAAAAACTGAGGTGAAAAACTGAAAAGGGTCTTTGGGAAAAAGAAAAAACAAAGTGAAAACCTGAAAGGACGCTTTGAGAAGAGCAATATAAAGTGAAAACCTAAAAACGCGCTTTAGAGCAAAATTTGGAAACCAAGAAATTGGTTTCGAAGGTTGATCCTAAATGTGAGATTGGGTACCAATACAAAATGAGAACCAGTGAAGGAGTATGGCAAAGGAACCCAGATTATTTTTCCAGTAAGCAAAAGCTGTTTGATTGATCCAGTATTCAACAGCTCATGCATCATGCATAAATACTCATAAAATAGGTTCATGATAACCCTCATTAAAACATTTTATTCTATTTTGACAGGAATCATTAAAAGAACATTGGCTCATAATGAGAAGAGTTCACCTAGAAAAAAATACAGAGCTCCTAATAAGAAGAGTTTGCCCAGAAAAGAATGCAGAGCTCCTAATGAGAAGAGTTCGGCCAGCAAAGAATACAGAGCTTCAAATGAGAAGAGTTCGCCCAACAAAGAATACATAGTTCATAATGAGAAGAACTCGCCCAACAACGACTACAGAGTTCATAATGAGAAGGATGAAAAACTCATAATGAGAAGAGTTCACCCTTTGAAGAATAAGAAGCTCCTAATGAGAAGAACTTGCTTATTTAACGCCTTTACAAAGAGGTGGAACAATGTTTTCAAAGAGAATGAGGAGTTCCTAATGAGAAGAGCTCACTTATTTGATACATTTATAGAAAGGTAAATCAATATTGACAAGAAGAATGGATGAGTTTATAATGAGAAGAACTGGTTCAGACTTCGCGGTTAGCCTTTGCAAAAAGATTGGATAGTTTATAATGGGAAGAACTTGTTCAAGATTTCTAAAGAAGGAAATACATAGTGTTGAGGGGAAAGATGAAAGGTTCATAATGAGAAGAATGTGTTCTTATTTTCTAGAGATTCCAAGAGTTCATAATGAGAAGAGCTCATGGATCATCATTTTAGAAGAATGAATAGTTCATAATGAAAAGAACTAGTTCAGACTTTAGTTCAATCTTGGTAGAAGGATTGGAAAGTTCATAATGAGAAGAACTTATTCAAGCTTTCTAGAGGAGAAGAATAAGTGGAAGTTTAGTATCTTTTGCTAGTATTACAAGATCTACAATATGCAAGTTTTTGAAGAAAGATATCATCTGTCGATATGGGCTACCAGAAAGAATTATCATTGATAATGCCTTCCAGTTTCAACAACAAAGTGATAGCTGAGGCATGTGAACAATTCAAGATCATGCAAAAAAATTCAGTAACCTATAGTCCTAAGATGAACGAGGTTGTAGAAATAGCCAACAAGAATATTAAGAAGATCATATCAAAGACGACAAATACTTATAAGGATTGGCATGAGAAGCTACCCTTTGCTCTATTTGCATACCAAACCTCAGTGCGAACTTCTACTGATGCACCACTATATTCTTTGGTTTATGGAACATAGGCAGTGTTACCTATTGAAGTCAATATTCCCTCTCTTCGAATCTTGACCGAGGTGAAGTTTGGATGAATCAAAATGGGTACAAGCTAGATTTGATCAGTTGAACATTATTGAGGAAAAGGGTTGAAAGCTATCTATCATAGCCAAATATACCAAAAAGAATGATGCACGCTTATGATAAGAAATTCTATCCTAGAGAATTTTGAAAAGGAGATCTAGTTTTAAGAGGATCTTGCCGATACACAAAGATTTTCGTGGGAGGGACTATATGTTGTTAAAAAGGCTTTCTTGGAGGAGCATTAATTTTAACTAAAATAGATGGTGAGGAGTTGCATAATCCAGTGAACTCGATTTAGTTACAAGAAATTCCGTTTGAATAATAAAAAAAAAGAGGTTGAAAAAAGAAAAAAAATGGAGTGAAAACCCAAAAAGGCGTTTCGCAAAATAAAAATATCTATGGTGAAACCCAAAAGGGTGTCATAGGTATCAAAAAAAAAGAAATGAAAAAGAAAAAGGGGTTCAAAATGAAAACTCAAAAAGAGCATCTTGAAATCAAACGAGGATATGGGTTGAAAACCCAAAAGGTCGCTCAAATATGTTGTGAATAGGCATCCGACAATTAAAACCTATCGGACACCTAGTATTTTGGGGAGGGATTTCACATTTGCAAACATCTTGACAACGTTCAAAGTTTATTTGCCCAAAAAAGGAACTATATTCAAGGGTTACTAAATCCTTCATGCTATGGATGAATGGGGCATCGACTTTCTTTCTTGATTTTGTTGTTTCATTTGCCATGACTTTTAAATTCCATTGTACTTTTCTCAAGCCTTAATCATTCTCAAATAGACTTCTTTTTATTCTCAAGCATCATGCAATAAATTAGCATAAATTCATTTAAGCAAAGGGTTTCTTGGTATTACCATGTTTTTCAAATATGCAGTGATCTTTAACACTAGTGATTATTGAAGAAGAGTATATAAAGAAGATGAATTCGTACATTGGGCAAGCAAAAACATGGAAAGAAAATAATTGTGAACGCTAGAGTCAAATAGTGCCCGAACAAGTTGCAAAAAGAAAAGAAAAAAAAAGAAATGAAAGAAAAATTGACTTGAAAGAAAGTTTGAAAACCCGAAAGGGCGCAAAAAAACAAAACAAAAAAAAAAAAGAAAAAATGAAAAGAGAAAAGAAAAAAGAAAAGAAAAAAAAAAAAGAAGAAAGAAAGAAAGAAAAAAAGAAAAGAAAGAAAAACTAAGGTGAAAACCTAAAAGGGGTGAGAAAAAAAAAAAATAAAGTGAAAAACTGAAGAAAGGCGCTTTGAGAAGAGCAATATAAAGTGAAAACCTAAAAATGCGCTTTAAAGCAAAATTTGGAAATGCATGAAGTTGGTTTCAAAGGTTGATCCTAAATGTGAGATTGGGTACCAATGCAAACTAAGATTCAATGAAAGAGTATAGCAAAAAAGAAGCTAGATTATTTTTCCAGAAGCGAAGTTGTTTGATTGATTGTACAATAGCTCATGCATAGATACTCATAAAATAGGATCATGATAACCCTCATCAAAGCATTTTATTCTATTTTGACAGGAATATTTAAAAGAACACAAGGCTTATAATGAGAAGAATTCACCTAGAAAAGAATATAAAGCTCAAAATGAGAAAAGTTTCACCTAGAAAAGAATACAGAGCTCCTAATAAAAAGAGTTTGCCAGAAAAAATAATATAGAGCTCTAATGAGAAAAAGTTTGCCCAACAATGAATACATAGTTCATAATAAGAAAAACTCGCTCAATAAAGAGTACAAAGTTCATAATAAGAAGAATAAAGAACTCATAATGAGAAAAGTTCGCCCTTTGAATAATGAGAAGTTCCTAATGAGAAGAACTTGCTTATTCATTTCCTTTACAAAGAGGTGGAACAATGTTTTCAAGGAGAATGATAAGTTCCTAATGAGAAGAGGTCGCTTATTCTATACATTAATAGAATGGTAAATAAATATTGACAAGAGGAATGGATGAGTTCATAATAAGAAGAACTAGTTCAGAATTCACGATTAGCCTTTGCAAAAAGATTAGATAGTTCATAATGAGAAAAACTTGTTCAAGATTTTTAAAAGGAAAATACATAGTGTTGAGGGGAAAGATAAAGAGGTTCATAATGAGAAGAATGTGTTCTTATTTTCTAGAGATTCTAGGAGTTCATAATGAGAAGAGCTCATGGATCAGCATTTTAAAATAATGAATAGTTCATAATGAGAAGAACTAGTTCGGACTTTAGTTCAGCCTTGGCAGAGAGGAATGGGAAGTTTATAATGAGAAAAACTTGTTCAAGCTTTCTAGAGGAGAAGAATGAGTGGAAGTTCGTAAAGAGAAGAACTTGTAGTGGAAACGATTGCCAGTGGAAGCTCGGCATCTTTTGCTAGTACTACAAGATCTACAATATGCAAGTTTTTAAAGAAAGAGATCATCTACCGATATGGGCTTCCAGAAAAAATTATCATTGATAATGCCTTCCAATTTCAACAACAAAGTGATAGCTGAGGTATGTGAACAATTCAAGATCATGCAACAAAATTCAATAACCTATCGTCCTAAGATTAACGGTGCAGTAGAAGTAGCCAAAAAGAATATTAAAAAGATCATATCGAAGAGGACAAATACTTACAAGGATTGTGAGAAGATACCCTTTGCTCTATTTGCATACCAAACCTCAGTACGAACTTCTACCGTGGAAACACTATATTCTTTGGTTTATGGAACAGAGGTAGTGTTACCTATTGAAGTCGATATTCCCTCAAATCGAATCTTGACCTAGGTGAAGCTGGATGAAGCAGAATGGGTACAAGCTAGTTTTGATCAGTTGAACCTTATTGAGGAAAAGAGGTTGAAAGCTATCTATCATAGCCAAATGTACCAGAAAAAGAATGATGGAGGCTTATGATAAGAAATTACATCCTAGAGAATTTGAAAGGAGATCTAGTGCTTAAGCGGATCTTCGATACATAAAGATTTTTGTGGGAGGGACTATATGTTGTCAAAAAGGCTTTCTTTGGAGGAGCATTAATTTTAACTAAAATAGAAGATGAGGAGTTGCATAATCCAGTGAAATCTGATTCATTTAAAAGATATTACGTTTGAAGAATAAAAAAGATCGAAAAAAAAAAAAAATCGATGTGAAAAACCAAAAAGGGCACTTTGCAAAATAAAAATATCTATGGTGAAAACCCAAAAGGGAGTCATAGGTATCAAAAAAAGAAATGAAAAAGAAAGAGGGGTTCAAAATGAAAACTCGAAAAAAGAGCGTCTTGAAATCAAATGAGGATCCGAGTTGAAAAGCGCAAAGGGTCGCTCGGATATGTTGTAAATAGGCATCCGACAATTAAAACCTATCGAACACCTAGTATTTTGGGAGGATTTTCGCATTTGCAAACATCTTGACAACGTTCAAGTCTATTGGACAAAGGCCCAAACTTGGAGCAAGATTGATCGATAGGGTTATTGAATCCTTCATGCTATGGACGCATGGGGCATCTGACTTTCTTTCTTGATTTTGTTGTTTCAGTTTGTCATGACTTTTTAAATTCCATTGTATTTTTCTCAAGCCTTAATAAAATTCTCGAATTCTCTTATGAGCCTTCTTTTTATTCTCAAGCATCATGCAAGTAAATTAGTATAAATTCATTTAAAGCAAATGGTTTCTTGGTATTACTATGTTTTTGAATGATGCAGGTGATCTTTAACACTAGTGATTATTGATGAAGAGTATATAAAGAAGATAAAGTCGTACATTGGGCCAGCCAAAATATGGAAAGAAAAGAATAGTGAGGTGCTCAGTCAAATAGTGCCCGAACAAGTTGCAAAGAAAAGAGGAAAAAAGAAATGAAAGAAAAATTGACTTGAAAGAAAGGTGAAAACTCAAAAGGGCGCAAAAAACAAAACAAAAGAAAGAAAAAGGGAAAGAAAAGAAAAGAAAAAAAGAGAAAAAAAGAGAAAAAAAAAAAGAAAAACTGAGGTGAAAACCTGAAAGGGTGCTGCGGGAAAAAGAAAAAACAAAGTGAAAACCTGAAAGGACGCTTTGAGAAGAGCAATATAAAGTGAAAACCTAAAAACGCGCTTTAGAGCAAAATTTGGAAACCAAGAAATTGGTTTCGAAGGTTGATCCTAAATGTGAGATTGGGTACCAATACAAAATGAGAACCAGTGAAGGAGTATGGCAAAGGAACCCAGATTATTTTTCCAGTAAGCAAAAGCTGTTTGATTGATCCAGTATTCAACAGCTCATGCATCATGCATAAATACTCATAAAATAGGTTCATGATAACCCTCATTAAAACATTTTATTCTATTTTGACAGGAATCATTAAAAGAACATTGGCTCATAATGAGAAGAGTTCACCTAGAAAAAAATACAGAGCTCCTAATAAGAAGAGTTTGCCCAGAAAAGAATGCAGAGCTCCTAATGAGAAGAGTTCGCCAGCAAAGAATACAGAGCTTCAAATGAGAAGAGTTCGCCCAACAAAGAATACATAGTTCATAATGAGAAGAACTCGCCCAACAACGACTACAGAGTTCATAATGAGAAGGATGAAAAACTCATAATGAGAAGAGTTCACCCTTTGAAGAATAAGAAGCTCCTAATGAGAAGAACTTGCTTATTTAACGCCTTTACAAAGAGGTGGAACAATGTTTTCAAAGAGAATGAGGAGTTCCTAATGAGAAGAGCTCACTTATTTGATACATTTATAGAAAGGTAAATCAATATTGACAAGAAGAATGGATGAGTTTATAATGAGAAGAACTGGTTGAGACTTTTGCGGTTAGCCTTTGCAAAAAGATTGGATAGTTTATAATGGGAAGAACTTGTTCAAGATTTCTAAAGAAGGAAATACATAGTGTTGAGGGGAAAGATGAAAGGTTCATAATGAGAAGAATGTGTTCTTATTTTCTAGAGATTCCAAGAGTTCATAATGAGAAGAGCTCATGGATCATCATTTTAGAAGAATGAATAGTTCATAATGAAAAGAACTAGTTCAGACTTTAGTTCAATCTTGGTAGAAGGATTGGAAAGTTCATAATGAGAAGAACTTATTCAAGCTTTCTAGAGGAGAAGAATAAGTGGAAGTTTAGTATCTTTTGCTAGTATTACAAGATCTACAATATGCAAGTTTTTGAAGAAAGATATCATCTGTCGATATGGGCTACCAGAAAGAATTATCATTGATAATGCCTTCCAGTTTCAACAACAAAGTGATAGCTGAGGCATGTGAACAATTCAAGATCATGCAAAAAAATTCAGTAACCTATAGTCCTAAGATGAACGAGGTTGTAGAAGCAGCCAACAAGAATATTAAGAAGATCATATCAAAGACGACAAATACTTATAAGGATTGGCATGAGAAGCTACCCTTTGCTCTATTTGCATACCAAACCTCAGTGCGAACTTCTACTGATGCACCACTATATTCTTTGGTTTATGGAACATAGGCAGTGTTACCTATTGAAGTCAATATTCCCTCTCTTCGAATCTTGACCGAGGTGAAGCTGGATGAATCAAAATGGGTACAAGCTAGATTTGATCAGTTGAACATTATTGAGGAAAAGGGTTGAAAGCTATCTGCCATAGCCAAATATACCAAAAAAGAATGATGCACGCTTATGATAAGAAATTCTATCCTAGAGAATTCCGAAAGGGAGATCTAGTTTTTAAGAGGATCTTGCCGATACACGAAGATTTTCGTGGGAGGGACTATATGTTGTTAAAAAGGCTTTCTTCGGAGGAGCATTAATTTTAACTAAAATAGATGGTGAGGAGTTGCATAATCCAGTGAACTCTGATTTAGTTACAAGAAATTCCGTTTGAATAATAAAAAAAAGAGGTTGAAAAAAGACAAAAAAAACAGAGTGAAAACCCAAAAAGGGCGTTTCGCAAAATAAAAATATCTATGGTGAAAACCCAAAAGGGTGTCATAGGTATCAAAAAAAGAAATGAAAAAGAAAGAGGGGTTCAAAATGAAAACTCAAAAAGAGCGTCTTGAAATCAAACGAGGATATGGGTTGAAAACCCGCAAAAGGCCGCTCAAATATGTTGTGAATAGGCATCTGACAATTAAAACCTATCGGACACCTAGTATTTTGGGAGGGATTTCACATTTGCAAACATCTTGACAACGTTCAAAGTTTATTGGACGAAGCCCAAACTCGGAACTATATTCGATCGATAGGGTTACTAAATCCTTCATGCTATGGATGAATGGGGCATCTGACTTTCTTTCTTGATTTTGTTGTTTCAGTTTGCCATGACTTTTAAATTCCATTGTACTTTTCTCAAGCCTTAATAAAATTCTCGAATTCTCTTCTGAGACTTCTTTTTATTCTCAAGCATCATGCAAGTAAATTAGCATAAATTCATTTAAGCAAAGGGTTTCTTGGTATTACCATGTTTTTCAAATATGCAGGTGATCTTTAACACTAGTGATTATTGAAGAAGAGTATATAAAGAAGATGAATTCGTACATTGGGCTAGCAAAAACATGGAAAGAAAATAATTGTGAGGCGCTAGAGTCAAATAGTGCCCGAACAAGTTGCAAAGAAAAGAAGAAGAAAAAGAAATGAAAGAAAAATTGACTTGAAAGAAAGTTGAAAACCCGAAAGGGCGCAAAAAAACAAAACAAAAGAAAAAAAGAAAAAATGAAAGAGAGAAAAGAAAAATAGAAAAAGAAAAAGAAAAGAAGAAAGAAAGAAAGAAAAAAGAGAAAAGAAAGAAAAACTAAGGTGAAAACCTGAAAGGGTGCCGCGAGAAAAAGAAAAAAATAAAGTGAAATCCTGAAAGGGCGCTTTGAGAAGAGCAATATAAAGTGAAAACCTAAAAATGCGCTTTAAAGCAAAATTTGGAAATGCATGAAGTTGGTTTCGAAGGTTGATCCTAAATGTGAGATTGGGTACCAATGCAAACTAAGATTCAATGAAAGAGTATAGCAAAAAGAAGCTAGATTATTTTTCCAGGAAGCAGAAGTTGTTTGATTGACAGCTCATGCATAGATACTCATAAAATAGGATCATGATAACCCTCATCAAAGCATTTTATTCTATTTTGACAGGAATATTTAAAAGAACACAAGGCTCATAATGAGAAGAATTCACCTAGAAAAGAATATAAAGCTCAAAATGAGAAAAGTTCACCTAGAAAAGAATACAGAGCTCCTAATAAAAAGAGTTTGCCCAGAAAATAATATAGAGCTCCTAATGAGAAGAGTTTGCCCAGCAATGAATACATAGTTCATAATAAGAAAAACTCGCTCAATAAAGAGTACAAAGTTCATAATGAGAAGAATGAAGAACTCATAATGAGAAAAGTTCGCCCCTTGAAGAATGAGAAGTTCCTAATGAGAAGAACTTGCTTATTCAACGCCTTTACAAAGAGGTGGATCAATGTTTTCAAGGAGAATGATAAGCTCCTAATGAGAAGAGGTCGCTTATTCGATACATTTATAGAGAGGTAAATCAATATTGACAAGAGGAATGGATGAGTTCATAATAAGAAGAACTGGTTCAGACTTCGCGATTAGCCTTTGCAAAAAGATTGGATAGTTCATAATGAGAAGAACTTGTTCAAGATTTCTAAAAGGGAAATACATAGTGTTGAGGGGAAAGATAAAGAGGTTCATAATGAGAAGAATGTGTTCTTATTTTCTAGAGATTCTAGGAATTCATAATGAGAAGAGCTCATGGATCAGCATTTTAGAATAATGAATAGTTCATAATGAGAAGAACTAGTTTAGACTTTAGTTCAATCATGACAGAAGGATTGGGAAGTTCATAATGAGATGAACTTGTTCAAGCTTTCTAGAGGAGAAGAATGAGTGGAACTTCGTAATGAGAAGAACTTGTAGTGCAAACGATTGCCAGATGGTTCAGAAAATTTGTGTCTTTTCAGTCTTTGCCCAATTCCCGTTCCACAGCAATGAGCAAAGAGGGGCAACTGTAATACCCAAATTTTACTCGGGCTTATATATAATAAGAATTTCTTTTACAAATTAAATAACAAAAATAATAAATATTAAATAAATAAATAGATATCAAATAAGTAAAACCCAAATATAAATATAGTCCAAAACCTTTTAAATGTCCATTACACAACTCAAAATCCCATATTCAATTATAAAAGCCCAATTTTGTTCCAGCTATTTCTCGCCCATTTACAACTAATGGTAGCCCAACAAACACAAAATCCATCAAGAATTTAAAAGTCTCACCCAAAACATGCCACGTGTCAGCCCCAAATTAGTCTAAACATTTTCATGCGGATAATGGTATTCTTCCTTCTTATCTATCAACAGTTGGCCGCTGATGTCACAATGACATCATTTCTCACTATCCTATATAAAGGAAGAGATAGAAAATTATTAGATCATTATAACCCTTATAATTACTGCATTAAAAAATTGAGTAGTGAGAGAGAGAAAAGGAAGCTAACATCGGGAATCTGAGGAGACCGTCGGAGAAGACAATCAGACGCCATAAAGTTTGTTGGAGCTGCCGTGAACGTCACCAGAAAGTATAATTTCCTCCGTTCTTTAATTCCTGCCAAAAAACAAATATTAGTTTCTTGTAATGAAAAACACAAAAATGAAATTTTTCTAAAAAAGTTCAAATCGGAAAAAGAAATAGCCAAAGCTTATCTTTGGATATCGGAGGAGTTGAATAGGGATTTGGTTGCGGATAGAGTAGATCTAGGTGGGGAAGTTAGGAGATCCTGCTGGATCGGTTTAGTTTTAGGGTTTTAGGCTTGAAAATTAAAGTTTTTAGTTTTTTTAGGGTTACGACAACAGAGGAACGACGGCTAGAAATCGCCTTGCTACGGCCAGCGAATGTCGACTTTGCTAACGCTTGGCAAATAATAGATGAAATGATGTAAATATGTAATGAAATAATGCCAAGTAAAGTCTGTTGCGTGCAAGTATACACGGTCAGCAAGTAGTACAGTAGTGAGCTGAGTATCGTATCCACAAAGATTGACCAAGAATTTAATTGCTCGATATTTTACTTGTTGAAGGGAACAAAACTGTTGAACTTGATTTGTTTTTTTATTTAGAAAATAGTTAAGACAATGTAGTAAAAGAGAAAACGGTTTGGCAAATAAAAGTATTCAAATGATGATGAGCGTTGCCTGGATGTCATGCAGTAAGGCTTGTTATTAATAATGTTCTGCCTTGGATTTATTGTCGAGCAAATTTCAAGAATAGTATTACCTTTATCAATGGCAATACCCTAAGTTAACCACGATTAACCCTTATATGTCTATAATGAAGTTTTTCATTAATTAACTTGATTAGGTTTCAATCTGTACTCCTAAGGGGTAGATTCACTTCCGAAGTAAGCTCATCTGCTTGAGCATCTTCTGTCGAAGTTTATCCCTTTAGTACCTGACAACTGATCGTTACTCCTTAAGTTTGTTAAGATATTAAGGCATAATAAGCGTACAGTGTCAACTGTCATATGGCAAAGAATTTAAGGAAATGAAGTGCTAGCAGGATAACAAAAATGCCAAAGCATTCAATTATTAAAAACTAAAAATAAATTGAGTGTTCATCGCAAACATCCCCAACAAACTATAAAAGCTTAGTTCATGGTTGGGGGATCGATCCAAAATATATCGTATCTCAACATCATCATTCAAATAAAAATTAAACTAAGAGATTAGAAGAAAAAAAAAAGAAGGTTCGTCGATTCAGCCCTTCAAATGCTTCAGAGCTCTGGATCTAAGATGGTTGAACCATGTTGCCCTCTAGCTTCTTTTTTCACCACGGTGCAACCTCTTTTGGCTCAATGATCGGTCCTCTTTAAATATGCACTCGTGGAAACCCTAGATTGGGTTTGAAATTTGAAATTTGATTACACACCAAGATAGGTGTGTTATCTTATTATCCTCTTTTTGAATTTGAATTTGGGCTGATCTGGTTCTAACTAGGGCTGACGTCGTCGTCCTTCAATTTTTTGCCAACCGAGCTTGGAAATTCTCATCCTACTTTTGCCAACCAAGTCTGGCATTTTGCTTCTGCTCCTCCGCTCTACTCTACCAATCCTGCTCCTTACCTGCCACAGCAAGGAAAATACCTCTTCACTCTGACAAAGAAAGTATTCCTTAACTCCTAGATGCAAATGCATGATTCTACTAACTAAATGCAAAAATATGTACCCAAACTCAAGCAAAAGCATGACAAAATATACATGAAAAATAGTACTTTTGAGGAGTTAACAGCGAACAAGTCGGAGTTGGCCGGAGCACTGCCAGAATGGATCAAGGCGGAGGAATGTGTGGGGGTAATAACGGACATTCATCCGAAAACTAGGATTTTGATCCGTTTTCTGGGAATTTTCTGGGTAATTAGGTGTTTTTCTAGAGAAATGGGAGAGGATTTTAGAGATAGTTGGGGTAGAGAGAGCAAATTTGAAAAATGGGAAAAAATGCCGATTCTCGGCCTGATTTGGGCTTTTTATAGCCAACGCGGAACAGTGTCGTTTTGGCACCGGGTCATTTTGACAAGTGCGTCATTAAGCGGGCCAAATCTTAGATCCGCGCCCCTGTATCCAGATCTCTTTAATTTTTGCCCCAAATTTTGTAATCTTTTCAATTTGGTCCCCATTTCGAATAAAATCAAAATTGAAGTTCCAATTTATTCAATTTAGTCCTTTTTTCTGCTTTAATTATTTATTTAATTGCTTTAATTATTATTTGAATGATGCATGATTTAAATTGAGCATGTAGTATTAATTGTTAGACAATTAAAACACTTAGACTTAATTAATTGTATAGAGCTTTAGTCTTTAGGTTCTTTATTAGGCCTTTGATAATTCAATTACGAAGGCAATCGTAGAAAATTAATGGGTATTGAATGGGAAATTTTGGAGTTCCAATTTGAATGGTGTCCTAAGGCAATTTGATGTTGTTCAACATGGGCTCTTAAGTATAATATTCAATATACATTACAATACTAGAAAATTGATAAATAATTTAGATTAGTTAATTAGAGCTTTAATAAGATTAGAACTTTAAATAATTAGAATAATTAATTAATAAGGGATTATTATGTATAACTTTGGAGTTTAATATGGATAATGCTCCAAGCTAATTGAGTGTTATCTCATGCAAGCTTTGGAGTTTAAAAATATTCATAGATTAAATAACTCATAAATTTAACTAGAGCATTTCTAAATTAGTACTTAAAATGAATAAGATCATAATTAATCATGCATAAAACCTTTTATATGTGAAATATATTTTTGGAATATGAATAGAGGTGCCCTGAGCGTATATGAGTGTTTCCAATTCATATCCGAGGCAAAAGTATATTTCCTTATAAAAGAAATATTTCCATTCGAAATATAAACCTAGTTAATAACTAATTATTAAATTAAATTCAAATTGTTATTCCAAAATGCCACACAAAACTTAAAGTACCGATATCGGGCGTTTGTGGGTGCTAATCCTTCGCCACACGTAATCGACTTTCGAACCCCAATTTTTAAAAGAACAAATCTCTGGTTGTCTTTATGGTGTCCGGTCTACCAAAGTGACCGGTGGCAACTCCAAACATTTTAAAAATCGAATTTAAACAAAAACCCCTAATTTCCAAAATTAATCGTCCAAGCTATTTTATCGGTTTAAAAATGATTTCGAAAAGTACTTTGACTGAAACTTTTTATAGAGATAAATCTTTTTAAAGTTCAGTGACTAATGGTGTAGTTTACTCTTAGTTTAACTATTTATTAGATGTTAAAAAAGTTCAACCAATAAATTTACAACAATGGAGACTATATTCTTGAACAATACGTTCAAACTTCGTTACATAACAAATATAATTATATAGATAAATCCAACCTAATATAGGTTCTTGTCGTGTCGGTAAATGGCATTTTCTTAGTCCCTGTACATATATAGCTTTAGTGGGGTAGAAATTCTCTTGAAGAAATATCAGCAAACATGACATTGTTCTGTAGGGGGAAAAATATATATATATATATATATATATATATACATATACATATATACCGTGTAGATTATAGAGTAGTCGAGAATTTCGGGCTTTACCCAGATCAGGAACAACATTCAACAGACACAAACATGAATAATTGAAAGTTGTATGGGCCTGTTTCCACACTTTATTGATTAAAAAAAGTGACATTCCAACTCATCACAAATCCAGAATCTTGATCTATGTACTGCTTTTCAACCCACAAATTTTCCCCTGGTAATAATGGACAAATATATACTATTCCCTGGAGAAATATTTGTTGCAACTCCGCCACACTTTCGGAATACACTATCTCTAAGAAAGACATCACCATCTTCACGCTATACTTCGGCATTCTCCTGAAAGTTCACCTCCGAAATTTGAGGAGCCTCCAGAGTCCGCAAGTTTTTGGAACCCGCGAGCCCGTGAAAGAACTTCCGGAGCACCTAACCTTAGCACCACTCTCTTTTCGCTCAGTTCCTATACCTTGATATCGCTGTCAAGTCCTCCGGACCCATCAGTCTTCGGAGACTCCCACACTCTGTCACTGTGCCGCGACAAGACAGTCATCAAGATCGACTGAGCTCGCAGTCAGACATCCGAGCTACTATCTGTCAGCCTATCAATAGCCATCATTAGGCCTGACACGGTCTCATCAACCATCATTCTATCTACAACACCAAGGGGATATAAATACTCCAAGACCGAACACAGAGGGGACGACTCTACGATAATTCTACAACGCTCCATTCTACATCGACCACCCTCTCTCTCTCCCTCTCCTCATCCACATGATTCTGACCACCCATTTTACACTACTTGCGGCCCTCGGTCCCAAGTCAACCAGGGATGAGCCGCCCCCACTCAACGACCAACCATTGTCCATTGTGGCTCTCGACCCGTCCCACGATGGGTGAACCACCAACTTTCATCCTCAAACTTTCCTTCGGCCACTATTTTTACCTCTTTGTCTGGTGTCGCTCAAAATCGGCATCAACAATATTGATGTTAAGTTGATATATATTGTATAAATTTTGATTCATAAACAAAGGAACATTGTCTCAAAAATAATGCAGATGCCTGATGATTTATCTGACCATTAGACAGGGCTGTATCTAAGTCCGGGTAAGAGGGGCAACCGCCCAAGGCCCAAAATTTTTATAGTGTATTATATTTATAAAAAATATTTTTATATTAAATATAAGGCCTAATTATTTTCAATATTTGTTATTAGGGGCCTAATTTTTTCTCAATATTTATTATTAGGCCTAATTTTTTCTCTAAATTTATTATTAGGGGTCTATTCTTATAATTTCTTTTTTTTAATTTTGTTTTTAAGTGCCCAATTTTCTCAAAATTCCTTATCTTGGACACTCTTAAAATTCATTTTTTTCTAATACTTATTATTAAGGCCCATTTTTTTAATTCTTGCTATTAGGGGACCAATTTATTTTCGATATTTATTTTTAAGGACATACTCTTAAAATTCAATTTTTTTTCTAATATTTATTTTTCATTAAGAGTGCAATTTTTCTATACATTTTATTTGGAGCCCAATTTTTTTTAATACTTCGTATTAAGGGCCAATTTTTTTAATACTTTTTATTAATGACCCAATTTTTTCAATACTTGTTATTATGAAGCCACTCTTAAAATTTATTTTTTTTGCAACACTTGTTATTAGGGACAATGATTTAAATAATGGTTCGCAACTGTTATGTCCATAATAACATATCTTCTTAATAATTCACAACCACGATACTTTCAGTGGCCACAATAACATCCATTATGTCCGCAATCACAATAAACGCAACGCTACCGAGAACGCGACCGCAACTATAATTTAAATCCTTGATCATGGGTTCAGTTTTTGGTTCGCCCTAGGGTCACTAAAATCTCAAAAACAGGCTTGTCCATAGATTCCCCAGCACTGCTCAAGGAATTTAAGATTACAAAGGTCATAATTTTTTCCACGATCACGACGAACATCGGGTCGATGCAATAGCAGAAGAAACACCAGAATCAGTTGTTCAAATTTTAAGCAGAAAGATGAACAAAATCTAGGTTAAAGTTGTTATATATGCTTAAAGAACAAGTTTGACTGAAAGATGATCACACATGAGATTATGAACGAGACAATGTATATATTATAAACATGTGTGTCTGTTAGAAAGATGGATTCTAAGTTCGGACACTGACAAGAGTATTGGATTGAAGTAAGAAATGAGGAACAAATCCATTGCTCTTTTGGAATTTGGAGATGCTGCTTTAGGGAACAAGGGGATGGGACAGCAATTTGTCTGTTGAGAAATCATTGGATAGAAAAGAATATTAATTAATATAAACTTTTTAATAATTTCTTTTGAGTATTTTTTTTATTTATTTGTCAAATCTTTAAAAAGAAGCCGGAAAAGAATGTTTCTTCACTTCCATTTTTTTTTACTGGTTACAAAGGATTATATTTTTTCCGGGACTTAATTAGACCTGACAAACTTGACTTGAGACCCGAAAACTGAATCGAATTACTCGAACTGAGATCCAAAATTGACCCGAACACGATAACCTAAAATTTGATCCAAAACCGAAACAAACCGAACCGAACCGAAACCAATCCGAATTTTAGTTGAACCGAAATGGACCCGAACCAAAGACAACCCAAAATATAGAAAAGATATTAATAGAAATAAATAAAGATAGGATATGAACAACTACACAACTCACCAAAAAGTTAAATATATTGACTTTATAAATCTATATATAGGGCGTAAAAAATTGACCGGTCTAAAAACTTGATAAAAACCGACTGATCTCCCATTAACCCGAAATTGACCCGAACCGAAAATCAACAGACCCGAAATGACCCGAATCACAATAAACTCGAACTAAAACCTAACCGAACTGAACCGAACCAAACCTGAATTTGAACCGAATAATATCATATCCGAAATGACCCGAACCGAAACCGAACCGAATGACTCGTTTGCCACCTCTAGACTTAATCCTATACTTGAGTCTATGCATGTTATATTGCTTTGAACAAAAATGGGCTCCTGTAAAACGAAAGCATGTTATATTGTTTTGAACAATTAATTTAATATTCATTAACAAATCATTATTTTATTATTTATATAAAAAATATTTTAAATACAACTAAAACAATAAAGAGCAAGCACCAACTTACAAGATTACCACTTAAGAAATTATTGAAGTTGTTCCTTGGATGCATATAATATTTGAAATTTAATTCAATTTGTTTATATGTTTTTTTAAGTACTAATATTCAATAAGATAAAGTTCGAATTTAGACATTTATAATTTTTTGTTATTCTCAACCATTCCATTTGTATTTTTTTTAAAATGAATTGGACATTGAAATAGTTAGATCTTTAATTTTTGGTCAACCAGTTCAACCCTAAAGAATAATTAATACAATATAAATCATTAATAGTACAAAATCATGAAAAATATAAAAAATATTGGAAACCATAATTTAAAAAAAGCAATGGTGTCATCAACAATCTCTAGAGCAAGTGATTAAAGTTCTCAGTTGAGAATCTCTCATTTCTCCTAGGTTGTGGGATCAAAACCCATTAGGAGCAAATTCTCCTTCTCCCTCCCCAAAGTAGAAATTGCTCAAAAAAAAAAAGCAATGTTGTCAACTTAGCTTTGGTGCAATGCAAGCCACCCGATTGACACTCTCCTAGATTGTAACTGTTAAGTGTGTAAAAGTATTATATTCTTGCCCTGTTTACTCTTAATTATTGTTAGACTTAGGTTCATTCTAGTTGTATTTTTAGTCATTCATGCATAATTGCATCGTTCCCTTCACTGTCATGTTTGATTACATAATTCGGTTGGTTTTTGTGGAAAAGGTGCTGCTGGTATGTGTTTTTGTGTGTGCAGGATATAATTGCCCAAGCAAGTAGGAAATTGCCGGAGCAATTGAGGATAAGAATAAGGGAGCTACCGATTTTTAGAGGATAAATCTAATTAATTCGAATTAATTACGAGAAGCAAGGATAAATCCTAAAAGAGTTGGAGTTCCACGAAGAGATCAAAAGGAGATTAAATTCCAAGAGATTATGAGGAATTTTTGGAAAAAAAATAAATAAAATAGATCAAAAGGAGATTAAATTCCAAAAACTTGTTGCGTGTCTAGAGTGCTACACAAATGGTGCAAGTCTACACGTCGCAAGTAATAAATGATAAGTATCGAGTATCGTCTCCTCAGGGATTGGTTTGGGCCACTTTGCTTAAGTCGCTGCAAATGTTTAAAGAATTTGAATAGTAATGATGAATTGAGTCATTTATTACTTGTGACGTGTACACTTGCACCATTTGCGTAGAACTCTAGACACGCAACAAGTTTTTGGAATTTAATCTCCTTTTGATCTCTTTTATTTATTTATTTTCCAAAAACTCCTCATAAACTCTTGGAATTTAATCTCCTTTTGATCTCTTCGTGGAACTCCAACTCTTCTAGGATTTATCCTTGCTTCTCGTAATTAATTCGAATTAATTGGATTTATCCTCTAAAAATCGGCAACTCCCTTCTTCTTATCCTCAATTGCTTCGGCAATTTCCTACTTGCTTGGGCAATTAGATCCTGCACACACAAAAACACATACCAGCAGCACCTTTTCCACAAAAACCAACCGAATTATGTAATCAAACATGATAGTGAAGGAAACAATGCAATTATGCATGAATGACTAAAAATACAACTAGAATGAGCCTAAGTCTAACAATAATTAAGAGTAAATAGTGTAGGAATATAGTACTTTTACACACTTAACACACCCCCAAACTCGAACTATTGCTTGTCCTCAAGCAATGCAAAACTAACAATTAGCTGCAAGACCTCAATCATAAACAAATTTTCTTCGTATTTGACTTCAATCCTCAGAACCGTGGCGCAAAGTACGATTGCTTTTCAATTTTTTGGATAGCACAAAAATTACTTAGAATTAAACTATAATGCTTTTGACAATGTGTGTGTAGAGTTCTGTATAAGTTGATTTTTAGGATTCCATATGAACAATAGGTTTAAATTAATTACCGGGTATTTTATTTTACTAGAGCCAATTTTAGGCACCTCTAGCAAAACATGCAATTTCTTATTTTAATGTTAATCAACTAGAGCCAATTTCGGGCACCTCTAGCGATTTCTAATGTATGATAACTAGAGCCGGTTTCGGGCACCTCTAGCAAGAAATTATTTTTAAATCAATCTTAGTTGAGACTAGAGCTGGATAGACACCTCTAGCTCACATTTTTAAGCTTAATTTTTACCCAATTTTTAAGCAACCTAAGTTCACTAAGTCTCCTTTAATCAATCGAGTCACAACTGTGTCAAATTATATTCAGCGTCATAGTTGAATTCTAAGTGTTATCCATGCGCATCCTAAAATTGAAAGTTCTATCAATTAAGTGCAATGGCAAATTCATCATAGGATATCCAACAAGTCTAAGCAAATTAAATCTAATCAAAGGCATGGCAAGTAATATATGCAACCTATATACGATTACTAAAGATGAATGCAACTAAACATGAAACTAACTAGAAACAAACACCCCCCAAACTCAAGAGAAGCATTGTCCTCTATACGTGCAAGTACACCAAAAAATTAAAATTAAAATTAAAATACAAATGCGTTAGTCAAAAATGTAATCACCTTGGATGATGAGTTTCTTTCGGGTCGTATGCTTGATTTGTTTTGTAGTTCGCAGTGGTTGAGTGCGTGTGGCTGGTGGTGCGGCTTTAGCCCTCACTTCCAGAACCTCATCACTTTGTTCATCCTCTTTTTCGGTCTCTTCGATGATAGAAGCATTGCGCTTCAACTTTGATGGCTCGACCGATGGCGACTTCATTGGTTCAGATATGCTGTCGTCCAAATCTGTAAGTCTATGTAAAGATTCATTCCAAGAAGGTTCAGTCATAGGGGTTTTACCTTTATCTTGTGCGGCAGTTGCCGTGGCATTCTCAGTTGCAGGGGCAAGTAGGTTGGCAGGAAACACCGGGAAATGCACGGTGTTGTCGAGGTACTTCACAAGGATCACTCGTGTTATAGCTACATTATGGTCCCTCATGTACCGCATAAATTGCAATTGTTGAACCTCTATTCGCTCTAATTGGTGTGATAGTGGACGGGGTATTTCTTTGATTCGATCCATGCCTGCCGAGGTAGGTGCACTAGCCTGGGCATCAGGAATTGCTGAGGTATCTTTGGTTGCCTGGGCAATTTTCGGTGCAGGGGATTTCTTTGACAATGCTTGTTCTTTCGTCGGTGCTTCACCCTTAATCCTCAAGTATTGAGTGTGATTCCACCTGATTCTGGAAGATATTTTCTCGTCTGTTGGATCACTTGGTACTTTTTCTTTCTCGCATAGTTGGGATATTAAGCTCGGGAAGAAAAGAGCACCTACGTCCTTTTGACTAAAAGCGAATATTTCATCACAAATAAGTTGTCCAGAATTTATAATTCGCTTGTTTAAAATAGAATCTAATAACAAAATACGAGAATATGAAATCGTGGTGTTGTGTGTAGTGCCACAGAAGTCTGATTGTCTGGGCTTTTTAACATCCTGGTCTTATTAAAATAGAAAACTAAAACTAAAACTAAAATCAAAATAACCAAAAAAATAAAAATTAAAAGGAATAGGGTTGCCTTAAAGAAAACTTGACGAGGGCCGTTTCTGATACTTCTTATAGTCCATCCACACCCTCCATCGAGTGACAATATTGCCCAAAAAGAGCTGGGCCATTATGATCGCAACCACTCCTACGTGTACTACCATGGTGGAGGTGTCTTTTTTTTCTTGTTCTTTTGTAGTCCATGCATACTATCCACCTTGTCACTATTTCTGAAGGTATAAATATATTAATAGAAAAAATTATATCAACACTCAACCATTTAATTACCTCATTATCTTTAACTTCCATCATGGTTGGATGTAGCCTTCGTTATCGTAGCAATTATTGCGCCAGCCAATTGTCGTGGCAATCTTCTGCCAAAATTCGATGTAAGTCAAGGGAATGGCCAATTTTTTTGAAAAGCTTCACAAGTCCAAACACCGTTTTCTTTAGGCCTCTCAAACATCTTCATCAGTAGAGATTTTGAAGGCTTCAAATCTACCAGCGTTGGTTCCTCAAAGAATGCCTGCAATGATGAGGTGAGTTTTTAAAGAATTCAAAAGGTTCAGTCATCACCCGCTTATATTCCTTTAACACAATATTGCCATCATGTTGGTCATGTACGTGGTCGTGCAATTGCGGTGGCAAAAGTGGATAAGAGCAATCCACAGATTTCTGCTTTAGCATCAGTGTTGTAACATTCTAAGCATCAGATTCCTCAGAATATGTTGTAGCATTACCCCTTTCAGCCTCACTGAATGTTTTCGCGGCATTACTCTGCTCAGGCTCCTTAATTGTCGTGGCAATTCTTTGTTTAGGCTCATCCAGTGTTGGGCAGTCTTTCTCATCAACATGCTCTCGACTTGGAGGTTTTAGTTGTTCCATACACATCGAGGAGCTCTCTTAGCATTGCTCATTGTCTTCTTGCCTTGGGACTTCAGTATCATTAGGACTTAATTGTTGGGGCGTGTTATTCAAGACATGTGTTAATCTCCGCGATCGATCTTCTGCTTCTCTCAAGAGTACATTTATCCTGGCTATTCTCGCATCCATGGAATTTGATAGTTCTTGAAAGTTACCATATTGCGGTGGCAATTGATTGAATTCGAGGAGAGAATCAGGTCTAGCCATGAAAGCATGAAACGTTTCCTCTAGGGAATTTGAATGCTCTTGACGATGACTGTATTGCCATGGCATATCTGTTGTAGCAGCAAAACTGTTATGGTAAAAAAGAATTGAGCTTTTTGGTCATACCATAAAGGATTTTGTTGTTGGTTCCATCTTTGGTCCTCCATTTAGTCATATGCACTGGGATTGTGAGGGCACTTTTCAAACACATGATGTTCTCCACAACAAGTGCAAAAGTTTTCCACGGTATATGCTATTTGGGCTTTTCTCGGTTGGTATAGGTAATCATCGAAGGGTGTAAGAAATTCTTGAGTGGATTGATTCCTATCTTCCCACATCAACTCTCGAATAGATCGGCTTTTATTTCCCCATATGTTGATGTCCCTTTAACTTTGTAACGCACTTGATTTTTTTTTAAAAAATAGTAAAAATAATTTAAAAAATACAATAACAAAAACAACAAACACCAATTGTCAATCCTAGACAACGGTGCCAAAAACTTGTTGCCTGTCTAGAGTGCTACGCAAATGGTGCAAGTGTACAAGTCGCAAGTAATAAATGATAAGTATCGAGTATCGTCTCATCAGAGATTGGTTTGGACCACTTTGCTTAAGTCACTGCAAATGTTTAAAGAATTAAATAGTAATGAATTGAGATAATGTAAACCAAATCTAAATAATTGAAATAAAGGATAGAGGAAACTGAATTGAGAGAGTAGGTTGGGTTATCGTGAGTCGTAGAGTGATAGTTGAATGGACTGTCGTGGAAATTGAGTGCTAGAGTAGCTCAATCGTTTCGTCAATCGAATCCAGCCGGATTGCTTGGGCAATTCTGCGATTGCCTGGGCAATTGGGCGACAACCTTCAAAGTTCAGTGAAGCGTTCTTCAATGGTTTCTCGTTATCCCTAACTCAAAACACTGTTAATTGTGCATGTCTTGATAATACATCCCTGTGTGAACCAAGGGTGGACAACAATCGATCTTGCGCTCCTTTTAATCGTTGAAATTCACAACTTATCCTTAAGTCGAATTAGTCTTCACCATCGATTGATTGAATAAAGACCATGCTCATTCGTTTCTTGAATCTAACTCTCCCGATATTAGATAAATGGATGAATTCACGAGATCCTCTCTCAATTCACTCGCAATCAAAATTAAGAACCAAGAATGAACAAACTTTGAATTAAAATTGCAAACTCAAATACCTAAACAAATCCAAACGTTATCACAACCACAAAAACACAATAACCCAAGCCAATTGAAGTTTAGTTCATGGTTGGGTACAAAAGAAATACAAGAAAGAAGAAGATTTCGACAGCCCTCTAATTTTCTCTCCCAATTCGACCTCCCTCCTCTCAAAGTGGCAGCTTGTCTTCCCTTATATAGGAGATGGCTAGGTCAAATTCTATTTATGGAAATATGAGTTTAAGTTGGAATTAAATACTATTTATTTATTTTCAAAAATCTCCTCATAAACTCTTGGAATTTAATCTCCTTTTGATCTCTTCGTGGAACTTCAACTCTTCTAGGATTTATCATTTCTTCTCGTAATTAATTCAAATTAATTGGATTTATCCACTAAAAATCGGCAGCTCCCTTCTTTTTATCCTCAATTGCTCTGGCAATTTTCTACTTGCTTGGGCAATTAGATCCTGCACACACAAAACACATACCAGCAACACATTTTCCACAAAAACCAACCGAATTATGTAATCAAACATGATAATGAAGGAAACAATGCAATTATACATGAATGACTAAAAATACAACTAGAATGAGCCTTAAGAGTAAATAAGGTAGGAATATAGTATTTTTACACACTTAACAGTAACAACCTGATCCAGATCCAAATTTGAAGCATTACATTCGAGGTCTCCCAAAATCGACCCATCAAAGTTTCTCATTTAAAACCACAAATTAACATTTCTCAAAAACGTTCATTTTCATAAATACACAGAATTAGATAACATTAAAAGAGTTTACAAAATAGGAACTCCACTTTAAATAAACCATTTGACCATTTAATAGTAAATCAAATAAAGATATAGACTCGAATATGATAAGGTACTATGAATACAATCAGTCCAAACTAAAACATCAAGTATTGTACTTTGAAGTTGACTCGGTGTTAAGAAAATCCTCATCAATATGCTCTTCCAAAAGAGATTTGTCAACCTACGCACGAAAAATCCATAATTTCACACGCTGAACTAACAAAGCTCAGTGGTACATTTCTACTCTACAGCAATTCATGAATATCATAAAACAAACATGTATGACAATATAACTAAGAGTGCACAAAAAGACTTTTCAATATAAGAATGTCTTCTAGCCTACCCTAGCTAGAGATCACAATTATGTCTCAAGATACCACTATAATAAAAAAAAGTCTCACATGTCATCCCAGACTTACCATACTCGAGGTCACAACCTATCGAGTTACTTGAGCTCACACAGCTCACCGAGTTACTCAAGCTCACACAGCCCATCGAATTATGCATTCTATACCCTGATCATATAGGATAAAACAAATAACATCAATTATCCACAACTTAAATAACATACATTCCCTAAAAAATAGCTAACAAAGCCCTACATTATCCGTACTCATACAATCTTCGGGTTACCCGTAACCACATAACCGTTAGGTTAATAAATCATTTTCGGATCACCATAGCCACAAATACATCCTAAACATATTTGGATCACAATAGCCACAATCAGTCTTTACCTGAGGTCACTCAACCAATCAAGTTACTCGAATTCACATAGCCCAACGAGTTACGTTTCCTTATCTTGATCACATAGCCCAAGAATAAGTTTCTAACCGAATCCAAATCACATAGCTCATTGATACCTCGAATGTACTCGATCACACAGTCCGATGTTCGCATCCCCTTACATAAATGCCTTTGCACTTGTAATCGCCATTTCCGTCCAGGGAGCTTTATTCGAATAAACCAATTAATACCATCAATAAAAAAAACAAAATCCAAAAAAATATATCAAGACCAAATCCAAAAAATAACGGTCCAATTACATTCCATTACAATACATACATAAATGCCTTTGCACTTGTAATCGCCATTTCCGTCCAGGGAGCTTTATTCGAATAAACCAATTAATACCATCAATAAAAAACAAAATCCAAAAAAATATATCAAGACCAAATCCAAAAAATAACGGTCCAATTACATTCCATTACAATACAGTCAGCCCACTACCCTATACCATTTACATTAGCCCAATTTTAAATCCAACTCATCTGCCAACAACTAGCCAAAACCCGTTTGACCCGAAACCTTGATTCAGCCGACCTGAATCCCTACCCGAATTACCAAAAAAACCTAAACCTAATTTCCTAAACACCCTAACCAACTAAACCCTAGCCGCCCCTTTTCCTAGAACCTTCTGGAACCGTGACCCTTCAGCTACGGTCGCGTCAGCGCCACATTGGATACGTCCTCGGCCATATCATTGCCATGAAGGCTCCACGCCACCACCTCGGCGGCCACGTTGGCAACAGCAAGCCCCTTTCACAAGAGGCCAAGACTGATCCCCGTACGAACCTGCAAATTCCAGATCAGGCTTGCAAACAAAATTCAGACAACCACCACCAAATGCAGCCTTCTTTCTGCTTTTTATTTCTTGTAAAACGGCTATATAAGCCAGATCCAAGCCATTTGTAAACCCGGACGGGGTATTCACAAAAAAATCAACTATCTTTCAAAATAACAAAAACAAAAGGGAAAGTTTAGTGTTACCTTTGGGGGTCAGTTTCCCATCGCCGGCAATCGTTTCCATCTCCGCTTAGGGTTTTGAATTTTGTTTTTAAAAATACCTAGGGTTTTTAAAAGCTTTTTGCTCGTTTTCTTTGCGGATTTAGGGGGTTCAAAGATCTTATTTTTAAAACCAAAAAATCAAAAGAGTTTCCTTTTTTAAGTAAATCTGGTTTAAATCAAAGACCAAAAACAGGTTTTTTAAGTTTTTGAAATCAAAGCTCAGTTTTTTATTTTAGATCTCAAACCAAGCAAAGGGGTGGTGTTCCAAGCTTACCCTTTTTTTGCCGCCATGAGCGGTCGACGAGGACGTCGCCGATGAACGACGGTCGAGGAGCACCGCCGATGAACGGTGTGCTGATAGTGGCTCGGCTGGGCACGTCAAGAAAGAGAGAGTGGGAGCCTAAGAGATGTTATTTATGTTTCCCTTTCAAACTTTGTAATTAACCCGTGCTGCTAGTGAAATAAAAGGGCTCCTTTAGCCTTTTGTTTTCTATTTTTTTAAGTTTAGCCGTAAATTGGGACTTTGTTTCCCTGTTTTTACGTTTTCTTTTTTTTACATATATATATTAAATATTAAAAATCATTTCAATCTTTTCCCTCCCCAGACCTTGCGTGTTCTTGAGGCATGTTCCCCTTAAATCACTCTGCCTGCTTTTACATTTTTTTTCTTTACTTTCATTCATATATATATATATATAATATATAATGTATTTCAAATCTCTCTTTACAGTCTTTGCATGTCTTAGGGCACGCGCCCCTTAAAACTGGTTTTCCTTTTTTTTACTTTGATATATACACGGTATATTAATAGTTTATGATACGTATATTCGACCATATTTGAATACATATATTTATAGTTATATATATGTTAATACTTTATCATATTATATGTTTCTTTCTTCTTATATATATCTTTAATTATTGTGTTTAATTAAGGTTTGATCACGATCGATTCGGCCTTACGGTGACCCGCAATGAAAAATGACGCGTATTATTTACGGCCCGTTTATTGGAACCATATGACCAACTAACATCCAACTTCTAACTTTTACTTTCTGTAATTTAATTTATCGCATTTATTTTATTGCATTTAATTTTTACACCATTTGTTCAATCCGATCTTTTTTTGGATATTTTAATTTTTGCATTTATTTTACACTTTTATTTTATGTTCTATCTAGTCCTTTTCCGGATATTTCTTTTATCTTGTTCGATCCAGATACTTCCTTTATCTTGTTCGATCCGGTCTTTTTCCTAATTTTTAAGTTTTGCCTTTATTTATTCTTTCATTTCGTATATATTTGCTTCGCTTTATTTCGTTGCATTTGACTACATAAACTGTAATGCGTTGACATTTTATTCGATAGTAAATAAGGCCAGTACCAGTCGCAGTGGTGGTGGTTCATTTGTTTACTATCGAATAACGGAGCCTTTAAAATTTATTCGCATTTTTAAACGGATCTTAAATTAAATTAAAATTTAAACTCGCAAATTTCTAATTAAAGGCAAATTATATTTGACTAGGTACCAATTTTGGGCAGTGTAGGGGTACTAATCATTCCCCATCCGTAACCGACTCCTAGACCTGTTTTTTAAAAGAATCTCTGGTTTCACTTTTGGTGTTCGGTATACCTTTAAAAATGATCGGTGACTACTCCAGTCTTTTACTATCAAGTCTTTTACCTTTTTAAAAAAAAATCAAAATATTTCAAAAGAATGGAGTTTTCAACAAAAAAATGAAAAATTATAATTTATTTCTTTTTAGCGATTTTTAAGAAAATGGGTCGCTACAACTAGCGATTCCGCTGGGGACAAAATTTTATTTTTACAAAAAGAGAGTCAAGCTACGAGTCGAATATCTTTTGCCTTAATCAGAAATTGTGAGTTCATTTTTAAATTAATTTAACATCTTTTTAGGAATGCGAGTTCATTTAACGCATTTTAAAATTTGACATATAAACTCTTTCGTGTAAGTGGGGGCGGGGGAAATGCTAGTGCTTTCGTGAGGATATTGTTCCTTCGTATGAGCCTAGTAAGTACCTTCGGGGCTCGAGTACCCTATGTTTTTGTGGGAATATTGTTTCTCCTATGGACATAGCGAATGGGTCCCTTTGAATTAAGCTCGATTGAAATAAGCCTATAATGGGTGATAATCGAAGGCCTTGCTACCCTTAGAAGGGGACAACGAGGACAATTCGAGTACCTTTTTAGCACCAAAACTGTATGTAGAACCCAAGAAGCTAACCCCTTTAGAGCCGTGTGGTAACCCTAAAAATTATAATATCATGCAAAAAGGTTCATTTCGTGCTAAAACATGTCGGGAATATTTTTGTCTTTCATCTGTAAATATTTAATTCATACTAACAGTGTTTTCTTTTGGCATCACATTAGCATACAATTCATTCCCATGACATTGTCATAATATTCATCCACATTACACCGCCATGAGGTATTGACCCGAGAATGGTGGACACAGTGGAAATCATTCATGGATCGAGAGAATATCTAGTAACCTAGACGTTAATTAAATGCAATATTCAAAGTTGCAAATTTCTCTCATATATTCGTAGGTGTTGTTCCTCGGAAACCATGTCTAAATCAATACCTTTGCATTTAGGGTATTTACTTTGCATTTACATGCATTTGTTTTGACATCATTACACTTCGACTTACATTGCATCATACGAGCATAAATTTCATAATAATTGCACTCAGCATTAATATCGCTGATTTGCATAGTAGTCACACCATATTGGCATCATAATTGCATCACATGCTAGTTATTCATTTGCTTGCATCAACATCTGTACAAATATACATCAACATTGCATTTATAGGCACGCATTTTCACATTCACCATTACATCTGTTCTAAATAAACAAATATGCCATGTTCTACAAAAATGATGCCCCAATCGGCAAAAAAGAGACAAGCTTCATGACCCACATCCGCAATTTACAGTGTAAGTGATCTCGCATTGGGGGCATCCGAGTACCCATCGGTAAGTTCACATTCAAGAAATAGGGCCTAAATGTGGTGTCAATTTTTGTAATGGCCTAAGGCAGCATATTCAAAGTTTTAATAAAAAGATGCAATATATTTTCAATTCTCTTAATTCTATAAATATATATGTCTATTGGGTCCCCAAAAATCAATTGTACAAGGGACATTGACTTTGATCCGAAGTTTGAGCCCAAATAACATATGTCTAATTGCAATCCCAAGCTGCGGAGATTACGAATGTCTAACTCGCATTTCACATTAAGGACCACAAATAATAACAAATCAATGTAATTTAATGTTCGAAGCTTGGTAATAGGCCATTTTTTAAAAAAATCACTTCAAAGCCTGGTAATAGGCATTTTTCCAAAATTAATCAAAAAGTACTGCAATGTTCGAAACCTGGTAATAGACACTTTTTGGATAAAAGTGTAGAATTTTTGGGGCACTCTGCTGAAGCCCATTCTAATTAAAACCCTTCGCTTCATAAGGATGGTAATGTTTTCAAAATCATGACAATGTCGAGTAGCTCGGGAATTTGTTGTTTGCTCCATCATTTATTTCGAGCCAAAAGAATGTGATGAATTGAATTCCCAAAAAAAAAATAAGACAAAAATAAACTTGTCAAGGTAAGTTGGTCAAAAACTGAAGTAGCTTAAAGTGCCCTTCACATCTTCAAACATCAATTCAGCTTTTAAGGTCTCCTAGACACCGGAATTGTTTGGGGCAATCCTCAGTAAGCCATTTTAGTGTTGCTCGTGCACTTGATATTCGGGGCATTCAATATTGCTTGAGATATTTACAATTTGAAAAGAAAAACCAAATTTTCTTAATAAGCATCTCGTATTAAAATCAGAACATGTAGTCTAAAATCTAAAATAAAATATTTCTCTACATTACTTGCAAAAAAGCTCAAAAGTTTAAGGACCAAGAGCAAATGAGCCCTCAGATCGATGCTTCAACTCAAGAAATCATTCACTAGTTGACCTTCGCCTAGAAAGGTAACATTTTAGAAGAAGATGGTCAATCCGCAAGAGGTTGGGGCATCAGCTCGCACAAGACAAAAGCCTTCTATCTTGTCTACAAGACAGAACTAGCAAAATAAGACCGAGCCACCAATAATTAGGGAGTCATTGGCATCCCTTTGAAGTTAACATCATGGCCAATTGCATTACATGTCATTCATATCAACATTATGCCGTTTATCTCATCATCGTGCATACATTACACATTAAGTTAGATGCATTCATACTACGTGCATTCACTCTACTCATACATGAAAAACAAGTTCAAAACGTGAAGCCTTAAATCATGGAGAACAATAACAAATTGGCAAGCCCTCAGCCACGAAGGGAAGCAAGAAGTTGAATCATCAAAGAGAGAGTATAACAACACCAAACATGAAATGGCGGACCCTCAAAGAAAAGGAAGCCAAATTTAAACTCAAACTCCGATTGCACAATCACTAACTATTGTTTACTTCAATTTTTCAGGTCATGCCCTATCGTCAGTGGTGTAGCGGATCTATCGCATTTAGTCTCAGATCATGACTCACTTTCGGTGGTATAGCTTGTTCAAACTTTTCTCTTCAGATCTCGACTCTCCGTCAGTGGTGTAACAGATCAACCTCTATTCTTGAGATCTTAACTCATCATCAGTAGTGTGGCGGATCAAAACTCTTCATATCATGCTTCTTTGTCAGATTTGTAGCTTGATCAAATCTCTTTTCAGATCGCGCCTCTTCGTCAAAGTTGTAGCTTGATCAAATTTACCTTTCGATCAGGCATCTTCATCAAATTTGTAGCTTGATCGCCAACTAACTTTAGATCATGCCTCTTCGTCAGAGTTGTAGCTTAATTGCTAATTAACTCCAGATCATGCCTTTTCGTCAAAGTGGTAGCTTGATCGCCAACTAACTCCCCAGATCATGTCATGTCTCTTCGTCAGAGTTATAGCTTGATTGCCCAACTAACTCTCCAGATCATGCCTCTTCGTCAGAGTTTTAGCTTGATCACCAACTAACTCCAGATTATGCCTCTTCATCAGAATCGTAGTTTGATCACCACTAACTCCTCAGATTATGAATTTTCGTCAGAGTTGTAGCTTGATCGCCTTTAACTTCTCAAATCATGCCTCTTCATCAGAGTCGCAGCTTGATCGCCACCAATAACTTCGATCATGCCTCTTCGTTATAGTCGTAACTTGATCGTCATCAACTAACTCTTCAAATTATGCATCTTCTTCAAAGTTGTAGCTTGATCACCACTAACCTCTCAGATCATGCCTCTTCGCCAAAGTTGTAACTTAATAACAATCTAATCACTGGATCATACTTTTTCATCACAGTCATAGCTTAATTCAATCTCCCAATCTTGTCTCGTCGACAGTAGCATAACAAGATCAACCATATTCAAACATTAGCATAACAAGATCAACCATATTCAAACATCATTTTATCCATCTCTTTTAATTTTTCCATTTTTAAATAAATTAAATAAGTGCTTAATCTGAAGTGGCTTCTTTTTACTTTTGCAAACTTTTGTTCCAAAAAATGATGAAGTAAATTAGTCAACCAGATCTTGACTCTCTGTCGATGGTGTAACAAATCAACAGATAAATTCTATTTTTTTAAAAGTTGAAAAATAGACCAGTTAGAGTTCAAAGAAAGAGTCGTGCCGAGAGAAGTGCTTTAGCTTAACTGAACAAAAATGGTTCTTTTAGTCTTTGCTCTATTGTAGTTTCACAACAATGAGCAAAGAAGGACAATTGTAATCAGTATTTTTGTCTGAGAGCTTTATTCTAATAAATCAATTAAAACCATAAAAAAACAAAATCCAAAAAAATATATCAAGACCAAATCCAAAAAATAACGGTCCAGTTACAGTCCATTACAATACAGCCGGCCCACTACCCTATACCATTTACATTAGCCCAATTTTAAATCCAACCCATCTGCCAACCACTACCCAAAACCCGTTTGACCTAAAACCCTGATCTGGCCGACCCGAATCCCTACCCAGATAACCAAAAAAACCTAAACCTAATTTCCTAATCCCCTAACCCTAACCAACTAAACCCTAGCCGCCCCTTTACCTAGAACCTTCTGGAACCATGACCCTTCAGCTACAGTCGCGTCAGTGCCACGTTGGCCACGTCCTCGGCCACATCACCGCCATAACGGCTCTACACCACCACCTCGGCGGCCACATTGGCAACATCAAGCCCCTTTCACAAGAGGCCAAGACTGATCCCGTACGAGCCTGCAAATTCCAGATCAGGCTTGCAAACAAAAATCAGACAACCACCACCAAATGCTGCCTTCTTTTTGCTTTCTTTTTTTCTTGTAAAACGGCTATATAAGCCAGATCCAAACCATTAGTAAACCCAGACTGAGGTATTCACAAAAAAATCAATACAAGTATTTTTTTTGAACTGTCCATCTTTCAAAATAAAAATAAAAACTAAAGGGAAAGTTTAGGGTTACCTTTGGGGGTCGGTTTCCCGTCGTCGGCCATCATTTTTATCTCTATTTAGGGTTTCAATTTTCGTTTTTAAAAATACCTAGGGCATTTAATAGTTTTTTGCTCGTTTTCTTTGCAGATTTAGGGGTTCAAAGATCTTATTTTTAAATCCCAAAAAATTAAAAGAGTTTTCTTTTTTAAGTAAATCCGGTTTAAATCAAAAACCAAAAAAAAAAAAAGGTTTTTAAGATTTTGAAATCAAAACTCAGTTTTTTATTTTAGATCTCAAACAAAAAAAGGGACGGTGTTCGAAGCTTACTTTTTTTTGCCGCCATGAGCAGTCGACGAGGACGTCACCGATGAACGATAGTCGAGGATCACCGCCGATAAACGGTATGCTGATAGTGGCTCGGCTGGGCAAGTCAAGAAAGAGAGAGTGGGAGCCTAAGAGATAAGAGATGTTGATTTAGTTTTCCCTTTCAAACTTTGTAATTTACCCGTGCTGCAAGTGAAATAAAAGGGCTCATTTAGCCTTTTGTTTTCTATTTTTTTAAGTTTAGCCGTAAATGGGAACTTTGTTTCCCAGTTTTTACGTTTTCTTCTTTTTTTTTACATAATATATATATTAAATATTAAAAATCTTTTCAATCTTTTCCCTCCCAGACCTTGCGTGAATGTTCCCCTTAAATCATTGAGCCTACTATTTCTTTTTTTCTTTTTTTTACTTTCTTTCATATATATATATATAATATTTTTTTATTCCATTCAATATTTTTTTATATTTTAAAATTGTTTCACTTAAAATATCTTATTAAAAAATTAACAAATTTTAAATGACATATTTTTTTATATATTTTTTTAGTTTTTTAACAAAATAAAATTTAATTTTTTAAGAATAAAATCGTTATTTCAATTATTTTACATCATCTTTCTTGAACAATTTTTTTAAAACTACGTAAAAAATTAAAAATATACGTTTTTGGTAGGACGAAAAGAGTAATATATTTCAAATCTCTCTTTACTGTCTTTGCATGCTCGGGGCACCCGCCCCTTAAAACCGGTTTTCCTTTTTTTTTTTACTTTGATATATACATAGTATATTAATAGTTTATGATACGTATATTCGATCATATTTGAATTCATATATTTATAGTTATATATATGTTAATACTTTATCATATTATATGTTTCTTTGTTTTTATATATATCTTTAATTATTGTATTTAATTACGGTTTGATCACGATTCGATTCTGCCTTACGGTGATCCGCAACGAGAAATGACCCGTATTATTTACGGCCCGTTTATTGTAACTATGTAATCGACTAACATCTAACTTCTAATTTTTACTTTCCGTAATTTAATTTCTCGTATTTACTTTATTGCATTTAATTTCTGCACCATTTGTTCGATCCAGTCCTTTTTCGGATATTTTAATTTTCGCATTTATTTTATGTTCGATACGGTCCTCTTCCAGATATTTCTTTTATTTTGCCCGATCTGGTCCTTCTTTCGAATATTTCCTTTATCTTGTTCGACCCAGTCTTTTTTCAGATTTTTAATTTTCATCTTTATTTATTCTTTCATTTCGTATATATATTTGCTTCACTTTATTTCGTTGCATTTGACTATATAAATTGTTAATGCGATGCCCTTTTATTCGATAGTAAATAGGGCCAGTACCAGTCGCAGTGGTGGTGGTTCATTTGTTTACTATCGAATAACGAGGCCTTTAAAATTTACTCGCATTTTTAAACGGATCTTAAATTAAATTAAAATTTGAACTCGCAAATTTCCAATTAAAGACAAATTATATTCAACTAGGTACCAATTTTTGGGCGGTGTGGGGGTGCTAATCCTTCCTCATTCTTACCCAACTCCCGGACCCTTTTTTAAAAGAATCTTTGGTTTCACTTTTGGTGTCCGATCTACCTTTAAAAATGATCGGTGGCGACTCCTGTCTTTTATTTTTCAAAATCAAACTTTTAAAACAAAAATCCCCAATTTTCAAAACTTTTCAAAAAATCCATAAAAATTCAAAATCCGAAAATTTTTTTTCAAAAAAAAAAACAAAATTTAAAAAATTAAATATTTCTTTTTTAGCGATTTCGAAAGGTCACTACAACACCAACTTTAGAACATCCGGATTCCTAACCAAGACACATAAGATAACATATGCTTCTCGAGCATCCATACATCTCACCAAGAGATAAGAGGCATCAAGCCAACCATTACAAATGCCCCAAGACATATTTCATTTGTCACAATAATTAATATATATCTTTCTAGCCCATTTACAATATTCACTATAGCTAGCCTATATAGACGTCCATTCAACACACAACAAGGACCCCAAATTTCCACATAGCATCAATCGATCTACCCCGGATCCTTATGGATTGCTAGCACAAGCAACTTACCCAATTATTACCAAGCCATTAGCCATTTATTCCACATGTGGGTTATAAAACTTGGTTTCTTGGTTCTAGAATTCGTTTTATACCTTTAAACACCCATTGGGCCCTATATTTTAATTATATAATCCCCGGACACAACCTCAAAATTTTGGGACAGATTGCTCTGCGAGTACCGATACACTTATAAGGGTATCGGTACGCCCCTCTAGGTACCAGTACTCCTACCCGAGTACCGATACTCAAATTAGGTTTGAAAGAAATTATGCCCCAAGCTGTACCGATATGCTCACCTCCGTATAGATACTCAACATCGGTACATGATCCACCCCGTACCGATCCCTACCTGTACCGGTACTCCCACTTTGCGTACCGGTATTCGAAAGCCTTCCCCAGACAATGAAACTGTAGTACCGATACTCCCCAAGTGTATCGATACGTGAAAGCGCCTCTAGAAGTTCTACCAAGCATAGGGTATCGATACGCGACATGCAGTACCCGTATACCCCTCACAATATGACCCTCTTTCTTTCAAAGGCGTACCAATATGGGCCACCCCATACCGGTACGCGAGCCCAAATTTTAAAACCTGAAGCTCGAGATTTCACAATCCCAGCCACCATCCTAAAAGGTTAAGCCCCAAAATGTTCCTACATGTTATTTAAGGTATAATAGGCGATTTTCTACCAATTTTACACGTTGTCAACACTTGATTTGCCATTTGAGAGGGAGTTTAAAGCTTCTAAAACCCAAACTTTGCAACCCAAAATCATAAATCACACAAACCAATCATTTTAAGATGCCCATGAAATGAAAAAGTCAGAAATGTACTGACCTTAAAGCAACAATTCCCGAAATAATGCTCCCACCAAGCTTCTTCTACTTCATTTTCCTTGCTCCAAGCTTTGAAACCAATTTCCACCAACTTTGGAGAGACCCACCTTGAAAGATAGATCCTCACATGCTGAACAGCCTTCCCTTGATGACAACTTCGAGATGTCCACCCAAAAATAACAAGCTTCCCTATTTAATCTTTGGGTTTGGGATGAAAATTTGAAGGAGAAAAAAATAGAGAGAGATGAGGATAAGGGTGACTTCACCTTTCTTACAAAGTGGCAGCCCCCTTAATGGGGCATCAGCCTTTACCCTCATTTGAGGGGAAATTACCCAATTACCCTTACATCTCATTCATTCCAACAACCCAAGACCCAAAACTTAAGCCCAACAACACAAGGAGGCCCACAAGCCCAATATTTAGGCCCAACATATTCTGAACATCCTACTCAAAATGGTGGTCGAAGGCCAGGGTCAATGCCCATCGTTGACTCAAAAATCCAGGTCGTTACAACTCTCCTTCAAGAAATTTTGTCCTCAAAATTTATACAGATAAAGGAAATTAAACCAAAATAGATCCAATCCTTTCGCCATTCCAACAAGATCACCTTGAATAGGGAGAGTTCTCCCCCATCCTACCTTAATTGAAACCATAACACTGAACCACTTGTTCTTAACACCTTACCCAAAAATTCTAACGACCTAATCACTACAACCATTGTCACTCACAATAAACCTTAAAGTAGAGCAACAAACCAACCTCAAGCCATCTTGTCCAAACACCAATCCAAAGAACTCAAATTCGATTAATTCTACCTCGAATAATAATTTTTTCTACTAGCATCCGCTATTTGAAACCCTGAACTTAAACCTCATCTATGTCTAAAATGCTACACCACTTCTACAATATATTGTTAGGAATACAACATATCTAACAATCATACCTCGATCAAACATTAAAGGACATGCGAAACCTTAACACCCAAACCTTATCATCAATCTACCTTAAACTAACGGCTCTTTCCTCTAGACTTGACCCACTAAGACGAGACTTAAAACTTCACTTTATTTGAACTTGCCTCCCACATGAACAAAAACCACTTTCGATTTATGAGATTTCCACTATTCAGACTACTTGATTTTGAGAAATGACCGTTGCCACATACGAACTTCCTCAAGCAACCAAAACTAACCAAATAATCCTCAAATATCTAACCATCTTCTTTCAAACCAATCATTTAATTTCAACCAACGGTTATACAAAAACATATAACAGTTCTTAAAAATCTTCAAATGGTCCTTCCAACAATATTCCTTTGCAACACAACCATCCGGTTACCCACAACACGGCTATTGATCTCGTACTTTCGTTGTGCCTGCTCGACTTACCTGAAGGCAACTCACCACGCGCTGGGTAGAGCAACCCTCAACTTTACAGAATTTAGATTGAAAGGTGTACTTGCTAGACCAAATGTCTTTACGACTTGCCCTTAAAGCTCAATCCAACGAATCCACCATGCTTATCACAACCTTCATTTACCTTTACGTGGTACTTTTACTTGAACAACATACAGAACTCTCACATCTTATAACTAAAACAAGGTCGTCAATCTCATAAAACAGGCAAGAGTATCCCACATTTACACCATGGCTCAACACATCAAAAGCCACCACCCAAACCACTCTAACTCATGCACGTCCTAAGGCAAAACACTTGGCAACGATACCCGTATGGTTGCTTGTACAAGTGAGTCCCAACAAGGAGTTTGTTGGGTCTCATACCACGAAGCGATGGACACCAATAATGAACTCAACCTTACCCTTATCGCGGTTCCAACCCACGATCAACCGGTAAAACTGTTCATTCACCAAGGGTACCTCCATACCCTCAAAACATCCACAACTCTAAGGCCAGGAATTCTCAACCCTTGCGTCTACAACGCAAGCTAAGAACTTCTTGCAACATACAGAACATTTCTTGAGCTATCACCACGGAGCACAACGTCCATTTAAGAGAGGTAAAGATTCTACACATTTAACACCAACAACCATATTCAAATAATCCAAAACTTTACAACTTCTCGCTCGTAACTCACAGTATACTTGCATTCTTAATAACCATCTACGTTGGAAACCTTATCTAGCAGAAGATGCAATTCTAATTACCATATAATGTAATGACAAACCTGAGATCTAACAAGATACACATTCACAAGAACCAACCCAATACACATCTAAAAAGCTAAACGGTATAAAAAACAACTAAAATCTAAAACATGACTTAATTACTTGACATATCATCGGTCGTAATGTTGCCATCCCTAGTCTGAGCAATAAGCTGTCTAGCAATGCCTCGTACGTCAACTCTAGCGGTGGATTTCACAGGACCTCTACCTCAATAACCTGGCGGTGCCCTAGTTCTACCTCTAGCAAGACTCTGATCATCTCGAAAAGTAGCCAACCTTTGAGACTGAGCTAGTGTATCCTCATCCATAACTGGGCAGTCCTTTGCCATATGTCCTGGTGCCCGGAACCTGTAGCAAACCCTCCGAAGCAAAAAGCACACTCTAAGGTAATGTCGGCCATAATGCTCGCATATTGGTGAATGCGATGCTCCAACAGAACCATCAATATTCCTTTCTGAAGTAGAAATCAAAGGGCCCCTACGAACCCTTGATCTAGATCCTGAATTGACTCTTAGTAGCTGGTCTAAATCAATTTTCTTTGAACCCTTCAAAGCACAATACCTCTCATGCGGATATGAAGAATGACCTATAAGATTATAGGTCTTCGCATCACGGCCCCTAACATCCCCTGTCCTACCAGGCATCGTATCCTAAAGCCGCTCCATTACCTTTGCACTAATGGCTAGTTCTAAAAATATCCCTAGAGGACCCACTGTCACGTGCAACTGGAGCTCAACCCTTAAACCTTGTCTGAACCTCTTGCACCTCAACTCTTCTGTCATAACAAACTCTGAGGCATAACGGCTCAAACATAGAAACTCTTGTTCATAAGCAAACACCATCTAGTTTCCCTGAACCAAATACATAAACTAGTCTCTCATCTCATCCATATATACCTCACTGATGTACTTCTTTTAGAACTCATCCAAAAAAGATATTCTATGTTGGAGTGCAGGCTGTAGACCCAACTCAACGGTCTCTCACCACTCGTGTGCGTTGCCCCTAAGAAGGGATACAATGCAATCAAGGTCATCTTCCAGGCTTTTCATCATCTGCCTCAAGATTCTTTGTGTATCGTGCAACCACTGATCATCCTTGATCGGGTCATCCTCACCGAAGCCCTCAAAATTTTTAGGCCTAAAACGGTGAAGCCTCTCTACAGGGGTCTTGCGAGGCGTCTCAAATTGCCTTAGAATGGCTTGCACTACTTGCAAAAGGGCAGAGGTAAGATCACAGAAGTAACTCACCTCTTCATTACTGGTTTTCCCTTCCATTAACTCTTTTCTGAAACACAAGAAGACAAGGTGGCACATCAGGATTCCCAATCTTGTAAAGTACAACTCAAATTTAGGGACATGTATTCACTAGACACCTTACCACGACCTCTATACCACCCTAGGGTTTCCTAACACTGACTAAACCTAAGCTCTGATACTACAAATATAACACCCTAATCCTGATCCAGATTTGAAGCATTACATTTAGGTCTCCCAAAATCGACCCATCAAAATTTCTCATTTAAAATCACAAATTAACATTTCTCAAAAACATCAATTTTTATAAATACACATAATTAGGTAACAGTAAAAGAGTTTACAAAATAGGAATTCCAATTTAAATACACCGTTTGACCATTTAATAGTAAATCAAATAAAGACACATACTCGACTGTGGTAAGGTCCTATGAATACAATCAGTCCAAACTAAAATATCAGGTACTGTACTTTGAAGTTGGCTCGATGCTAGAAAAATCCTCCTCGATGTGCTCATCCAAAAGATACTTGTCAACCGCACAGAAAAACCACAATTTCGTACGCTGAGCTAACGAAGCTCAGTGGTACATTTCTACTCTACCACAATTCATGAATATTATAAAACAAACATGTATGATAATATAATTAAAAGTGCATAGAAAGGCTTTTCAATATAAGGATCGTCTTCTAGCCTACCCTAGCTAGAGATCACAATTATGTCTCAAGATACCACTATAATATAAGGAGTCTCACCTGCCATCCTAGGCTTACCATACTCGAGCTTACACAACCCATCGAGTTACTCGAGCTCACACAGCCCACCGAGTTATGTATTTCATACCCTGATCACATAGCCCAAGGGTAAAACAACCAACATCAATTATCCACACAACAACTTAAACAACATACATTCCATAAAAAATGGCCAACGAAGCCCTACATTATACGTGCTTACACAGTCATCGGGTTACCCATGATCACATAGCCGTCGAGTTAATGGAACATATTCAGATCACCATAACTATAGATACGTCCTAGACATACTTGGATCACAATAGCCACAAGTAGTCTTTACCTGAGGTCACTTAGCCAATTAGGTTACTCGAGTTAACATAGCCCATCGAGTTACGTTTCCTTATTTTGATCACATAGCCCAATGATAGATTTCTAACCACATCCAGATCACATAGCCCATTAATACGTCAGATGTACTCGATCACACAACACGAAGTGCATATCCCCTTATATAAGTACCCTTGCACTGGCTCTAGGACATCCGAATTCCTAACCAAGACACATAAGATAACATATGATCCCCGAGCATCCATACATCTCGCCAAGAGATAAGAGGCATCAACCCAACCTTTACAAATGCTTGTTGCAATAATTAATCTATATCTTTCTAGCCCATTTACAATATTCTCATTAGATCTTCTCAATATTCACTATATCTAGCCTATATGGGTGTCCCTTCAGCATACAACAAATTTCCATACTGCATCAACTAATCTACCATAGATCCCTATGGATTACTAGCAAAAGCAACTCACTCAATTATTACCAAGCCATTAGCCATTTATTCCACATTTGGGTTATAAAACCTGGTTTATCGATTTTAGAATTTGTTTATGCCTTTAAACACCCATTGAGCCCTATATCTCGAATTATAGAATCCCCAAATGCAACCTTAAAATTCTTGAGCAGATTGCTTTACGAGTACCTCGTGAAAAAAAGACTACTTTCTCGTGCGGAATTAACCATTCTTATTTCTTTTACCGATACTCCTATAAGGGTATCGGTACACCCCTCTAGGTACCGGTACTTATACTCGAGTAACAATACTCAAATTAGGTTCGAAAGAAATGGTGCCACAAGCCATACCAACACGCTCACGTCCGTATCAGTACTCAGCATTGGTACGTGATCCACCCTGTACCGATCTCTACCCGTACCGGTACTCTCACTTTACGTATCGGTACGCGAAAGCCTTCCCCAGGCAATGAAATAGTAGTACTGATACTCCCCAAGCGTATCGGTACGCGAAAGCGCCTCTGGAATTTCTACCACGCATGGGGTACCGATATGCGACATGCAGTACTGGTACGCTTCTTACAATACGCCCATCTTTTCTTACAAAGGTGTACCGATACGGGCCACCCCGTACCGGTATGCGAGCCCAGATTTCAAATCTTGGAGCTCGAGATTTTACAATCCCAACCATTATCCTAAAAGGTTAAGCCCCAAAACGTTCCTACATGTTATTTAAGGTATAATAGGTGATTTTCTACCAATTTTACACATTATCAACACTTGATTCTTTATTTGCCATTTGAGGGGGAGTTTAAAGCTTTTAAAACCCAAACTTTGCAACCTGAAATCATAAATCACACAAAGGAATCATTTTAGGATGCTTATGAAATGAATGAGTCAGAAATGTACTGACCTTCAAGCAACAATTCCCGGAATAAAGCTCCCAACAAGCTTCTTCTACTTCATTTTCCTTTCTCCAAGCTTCGAAACCAACTTCCACCAACTTTGGAGAGACCCACCTTGAAAGATAGATCCTCACATACTGAAAAGACTTCCCTTGATGACAACTCCAAGATTTCCACCCAAAAATAACAAGCTTCCCTCTTTAATCTTTGGGTTTGGGATGAAAATTTGAAGGAGAAGAAGATAGAGAGAGATGAGGACAATGGTGACTTCACCCTTCTTAAAAAATGGCAACCCCCTTAATGGGGCATCAACATTTATCCTCATTTGAGGGGAATTACTCAATTGCCCTCACATCTCATTCATTCCAATAACCCAAAACCCAACACTTAAGCCCAACAACACAAGAAGGCCCACAAGCCCAATATTCCGACCCAACATATTTTGAACATCCCACTCAAAGTGGTGGTCCAAGGCCTAGGTCAACGCCCATCGTTGACTTGAAAATCCGGATAGTTACATAGATTGCGGGATTAATACATATTAAAAGCAAAATTTTCTTTCCCTTACCCTAATTAGGAAACCAAAAAAATTCAATAATTATTTTTTTGAAAGATACGATACTACAAGTTTTTAGCTTCTCAATTTTATTTTATTTTTACTGATTTTATCCTATTTTAAAATTGGCATAAAGTCAAAAAAATGCCACTAACGTTTGATCGAATAGTCATTTTGGCCCATATTTTTTCAACCAATTTAACCCTTAATATTTTATTTTGGGTCAAAATGGCCAATTTGCGGATGAAAACTATTAGTCAACTGACGATAAACAACTTGAAATCACTTGACATAATGACACGTCAAAAGAAAAAAATATTTTATATTATATACAATTTTATAAAAATATTTTTTGACTGATGTGTTATTTTGTAAAGTAAGTATATTTGTCTATATGACTTCGCTTTCGCGGCGTGTACTACCATGTAAGTTTGTCACATCATTTCAAGCTATTTATCGTCAGTTGACTAACAATTTTCATCTGCAGACGGGCCATTTTGACCCTAAATAAAATGTTGGGGGGTTAAATTGATTAGAAAAAATATGGGCTAAAATAATTATTCAGTCAAACGTCAAGAACATTTTTTTGACATTATACCTTTAAAATTTATCGGTTCAACTTACATGACTGAATTGCTGGTTCAGTCCATTCTTAATTCAAGTGATTGAATCGATTGGTTTAATTTTGGAAAAAAGAACTCCATAAAGACAATACCTCAAGTCTGAGTTTAAATGGCTTATAATATTGCACACGATATTGCTCATATTTTACGTTTCATTTGTAATCTAAATTAGACACATCCAACAATCACACTATTCAGTATTCACCCTAAACCCTAATTAGTCCAAACTTGAAATTGAATTATGGTTCAATAACACTCATAATTCTGAAACCGCAATTAGATGTTTGTTTTAAGTCCAAATGACCTAAGATTTTGACAATGATCTTAAAATGTACTTAATTTAAAATTGGAACTTGAAATTTATTGTTTTCAAGTCGGTAGAAAAATTGTTTTTCCTTGCAATTTTTAATGCCTAAAATATTTGGTTTTGTAATTCAGGTTTATTTTCAAGTTCGTTTTAAATGAAACTTGCATGTAAACTAATTTGACTATGATGACTGCTCGATGAGATCTAATGATGACTATGATGACGATATGCATTTTTATGCTCACGTACGTATATACATATGTTTTAAATCTAAGTTATATGTAGACTATGAGGTCTATTCTAAATCATGTTATATGTCATAAATGCTTATTTCATGATTGAGCTACATGCATTACCTGCATCGTGTAGCTGTAGTAAGGTGGTTGTGTATTACGGAGCTTGAAAATCTTGGTGTTTGAATTTCTCCTTCCGCGCATATTAGTAGATTGTGTCTGAGTTTGGGCGTTGAAATCACTTCATAAGTTCCGGCGGCCAACTTCAAAGTACCATACTTATTTGCATTTAGAGAACATGTATATCATAACATCTTATATGTCATGTGAATATATAACTTTTACTTATTAATTACTTTTGACTTTTAATATTGTTATGTTATGGAGGTTTAACTTTTATTTAATAGTTTTAAACATATTTTTTAACAATCGGTTTGAATTTTTATAATCCAATTATTTTAAAGATGTTTTTATTGACTTTTAAGTTGTGAGCAGTGGCGGTTCTAGAAAAAAAATTGAGGGTGGACAAACATATAATAATAACACAAAATTTTGAAGATGAAAATATTAATAGTATTTTGATTATAATAAGAAGTCTTACGAAAACTATAACTAAAAATAAATTTTACAATTGTTCTCTTCTCAACCTCGTTTTCCATATCTCATTGTATGATCTTTTCATTATCTACATTATCAAACATATTTTTCTCAATAAAAGTAACTAAGAAATTATTCAACCATTCATCTGTCATACGGTTGCACAATCATTTTTTTATAAAATGCACCACAGAGGATGCTCTTTCCACTGTTGCGATTGCAATCGGTAGAACCAAAGCCAACGTCAAAAGTAAATACACAAATGGTCAATGACAGAGGTATGTGGGGGTGGGGCCAAGAAAAAATTTCACCTTTGTCCTCCTATATAAATTTCTTTAAAATTTGGTTTATTTTTGAAGTTGCCCCCCACTTTCAAACATTTATGTTTTCCCCCCAACCCCAAATTCTGGCTCTGTCCCTGTAAGTGGGTACATAACATGCTTCATTGTCTCAACCATTTTATAAATAAATCAGAAAGTCCTTTTAGATCACAAAATCTTTTATCTGAACAAACATCAATAATATAATTTTCAAGTTGACAATCAAGCAACATAAGATCTCATGTAGAAATTCGTAAGGATAAAATTGGGTTAGCGAATTAACTTTTTCTTATTAAAAGAAAGATACAAGTCTCTTTGACTCAAGTGAGTCACACAAGAAAGTAACTTTGTACTTGTCTCAAGAAAATGATTATCTTGCTCTTGGAGTTGTCTATCAATCACCTGATAAAATTCAACTTGAAAATGATACAAATTTGAAACTTCGTGGACTTTTCTCCTAGACCTCCCTGAAACAACAAATACATGTTTTATATTTGGAACATCAATGTTATTCTTCTCACAAAACAAGGAAATTTCTTCAAGTAAAGATTGTTAGCCTACATCTCTCATCATTTATGATCGTTGATTGGACATACTAACTAAATGCATAACATTCACAATGTCATGATGATTCTTTTGCAATGCTTGAGATAATTCACCAGTAACCCCAATATATTTTTCAACAAGTTCAAATTAAACACAAGCTCAAAAGACTATAAAGAATTCAACAACATACAAGCTTCAACGAATATCTCCAACTCTCTTTATAACATCTTCTTGATTTAAACCACGAATAGAAATTTTCTACCCTTTTGGTGTCCTTATCTACGTCCCAACATTAAAAAAATATGGTTTAAGGTTTAAGGTTGGATTGAGGTTTAGGTTGTACGGTTTATGATTTAGAAATTATGGTTAGAGTGTGGATTAGTTTTTTAGCGTTAGGGCATACTCTTACCTTAATCATTTTGACTAGATTAAATAATTTGTTTTCTCTTATATGGTTAGAGTGTGGTTTAGTTTTTTACCGTTGGGGCATACTCTTACCTTAATCATTTGACTAGAAATTCTGTCATGTAAGTTGAACCGATAAATTTTAAAGGCATAATGTCAAAAAAAATGCTCTTGACGTTTGACTGAATAATTATTTTAGCCCATATTTTTTCTAATCAATTTAACCCTAAACATTTTATTTTGGGTCAAAATGACCCGTCTGCAGATAAAATTGTTAGTCAATTGACGATAAACAACTTGAAATGATGTGACAAACTTACATTGTAGTGCACGCCGCGAAAGCGGAGTCATATAGACAAATATACTTACTTTACAAAATAACACATTAGTTAAAAAATATTTTTATAAAATTGTATAAAATATAAAATATTTTTTCTTCTTATGTGTCATTATGTCAAGTGATTTCAAGTTGTTTATCGTCAGTTGACTAAAAATTTTCATCTACAGACGGGCCATTTTGACCCTAAATAAAATGTTGGGGGTTAAATTGATTAGAAAAAAATATGGACTAAAATAATTATTCAGTCAAACGTGAAAAGCATTTTTTTTTGACATTATGCCTTTAAAATTTATCGGTTCAACTTACATGACTGAATTGCTGGTTCAGTCCATTCTTAATTCAGGTGATTGAATCGATTGGTTTAATTTTGGAAAAAAGAACTCCATAAAGACAATACCTCAAGTCTGAGTTTAAATGGCTTATAATATAGCACACAATATTGCTCATATTTTACGTTTCATTTGTAATCTAAATTAGACACATCCAACAATCATACTATTCAGTATTCACCCTAAACCCTAATTAGTCCAAACTTGAAATTGAATTATGGTTCAATAACACTCATAATTCTGAAACCGCAATCTAAATTTGTTGACTACGCCCCTGTCTGGCCCTACAACGAACCAAATAGGTTAAAGCGACAAATGAAACTGCGACGCATAAAGCAGTTGATGGGAGAATGAAGAGGCAAGTCCAGTATGGTATAATTGCCGTTTCGTGCAACTTCCTTACTCTTCTTTTCTTTTTCATTTCTCAGAATCTCTCCATCTTCATCTTGTTCTCCAGAGCCGTGTTAACCTTAATTATCAAACATATATAATGTCTAGGCTCCAACCAACCTGATAGGGTTCCTTTTGCTTTCTCATAATTGTTTTGCTCATTATTTAGTAAGCATATTTTCCAACTCTCGGATTGAGTTCCCATCAAACAGGGAATAATCCCTAACCCAATATCTTTACCAATTTTGAATACACTTTGTCTTGCCATAGGAAAGAAGGTGCAGGAGTTTGATATAATACTAGACCACACCAAATTTTGTTTCAAGTTGGTTCCAAATATAAGTTAGGTTGGTGGTGAAAATACAAGCATATATGCATATAAACATGTATATATTTAGGAAAATACTTTGATACCAATACACAAGCTTATGTAAACTTTAATTTACGCAAACCTTTTAATTTTAGGGTTTTAGGCTAGAGTTTAGGGTTTAGGGGGATTAGTCTGTAGAGTGTAGAATTTAAGGTTTATGATTATAATTTAGAGTTTAGGGTTTAAAGTTTAGATTTTAAGGGTGCTAGAGTTTGGGATTTAGGTTTTAAATTTTATAAAAGAGTTGTGTAAATTTGTTTTACACAGCTTCTGTATCAAATATAACTCAGATATTTATACAAAAGATGCTTTATTTTAGGGAAAAAATTATTGACAGCCACATAGGATAGCTCAACTGATTTATGTAGTCACTTTTAAAAAGGCATAATTGTAAAAAAGAGCCCTCAATGTTTGTCACATTTTTAATCGTACCATTAAAATTTTCCTTTGACAATTTAAACCTCAAAGTTCTATTTTTTTCAAATAAAATTTTTTGGATGGTCAACCAACTGTATGCTAAGGGCAACATTTTTGCTGACGTGTTATTATAACGTGAAGGGTGTAACTAGAGAAAAAAAAGCAAACGATGAGGCCAGATTTTTTTTTTTGCTATTATGTCCTTTTTTCAACCTTGATTTATAAACTTATCTCACCTTTATATAAAACAATTAAAAACGCTACTCAACGATTGAACAATTGAAACTTGATGGTCTAAATTTTGATCGGATGAATTTTTTGGTAAAAATTTATATACAAGTGTATTTTCATGTTTCTAATGCATTCATGTTGCACTAGGAACATATATAAGTTGTGTATTTTCATGTTGCGTTCAATACCTACGTGTATTTTTCAACATGGACTTATTTAAAATTGTTTTTCAGACTTTACATTTTAATCATATATTTTCAAAATGCAATTAGATGTTTGTTTTAAGTCCAAATCACCTGAGATTTTGACAATGATCTTAAAATGTACTTAATTTAAAATTGAAACTTGAAATTTATTGTTTTCAAGTCGGTAGAAAAATTATTTTTCCTTGCAATTTTTAATGCCTAAAATATTTGGTTTTGTAATTCAGGTTTATTTTCAAGTTCGTTTTAACTGAAACTTGCATGTAAACTAATTTGACTATGATGACTGCTCGATAAGATCTAATGATGACTATGATGACGATATGCATTTTTATGCTCACGTACGTATATATTGTTGGATTAAAATCCGTAATAGTGGGTACATATGTATAATGTATATTGCTATTTTAAAGTATGACACATAATTAAATGACCAATTATGTTAGGCGTGTCATGGGTATTAAAATGTCATGGAAATAAAAGTGTAGATACCATAAGATGTATTTATAATTTGATGAGGGGTAGAGTTATAAATACTTAATAGTTGATTATTAAATCAACTATATAAAGAGGTAGTGGTCCCCAAGAAATAGGTTAACTTGTTTTTCTCTCATTCCCCGTCAGAGAGTTTTACGTCAAGAGAAAACCTATCTTCTTGGAAGATCAATACCAAAGATTTAGTCTTTCAACATCAAGATTCAAGGTTTTCTATCGATTAAATCAGGTACGCTTCCGCATTCAGTTTATTCGGTTGATTGTTCTTGATGATTTGACATGATAGATCTTGGGTTTAGATTTCATATTAATTTATGATTTGATTCCTACAAGTAGCATCAGAGACTCGTCATGTTAAATCATTAAGAACCCATTAGTTTTTTATTGTTTTCAGATTAATTCATTCGTATGGTCCAAGGAATTCAGTATATTGATTAAGTGTTTCAGTTACAATATTATGTTTTTAGGGTTTCTTTTTATGAATCCTTATATATGGTGTTAAATCATTATGGGTTGCCGTTTTTTTATTTATGAATGTTGCCGTATAGTTTTTTTATGAATTTGGGTTATTGTGAATCTTTATTGCCGTTCATGTTTGCTAAACAATTGGGAACAGTAACCTTTAGATGGTGAGAATTGGTGTTTGCTTTTAAATTAAGCAACAAATTTTATTTTTTTTTGGATAATTGCACATCGCAATTTGTGTGTATATATATATATTTGGATTTGGAATTAAGCCTACACTGGTTTGATCAATGGTATATGTATACATATTAAAATATATTTTCCATCAAATTTTAGCTTTGATTATTGTTTTTTATGGATCCAAATATTAGGAATTCATTGCATGTATAATTGCAATTGAATCCGTTGAAGTCTTCATTTACACGAAAATTAAATATGTAACTCAAGATTTTAATCAAGTTTTGTGTTGCGTGTTTAGTAACAGAAAGTTCAGTTTTTTGTTGTGTTAATAAAGATTAATGGTGCTAATTAGTAAATCTCATGACTATTGGTTAGCAAATAAGGTTGCATACTAATGATTGTTATAATTATTTGAGATACCTTAGTTTCGAATTTTAGCTAAAGTATTGATTATCAAAATTTCAATTTTGATGAATTATAAAGTTAAGGATTGGATGCATTTAGTTTATGATTTATAAATCTTACCTTTACGTTTGCGGCAGAAATTTTGTAAATGCATATTTAAGGATGAGAAACAGTCAAAGATTTCGGTTTTTCAATTTCTGATAGCCCTATTTAGACAACCTTATTTTGTGTTATTTCGAAAACTTAAGTGTTATCAGAAATTTCAGTTTTGACTGTTACACAATTTTAAATTTGGATATCGGTATATTTATATTATATATTTTGAGATAAATTAATTGAACATTAAGTCACCAAAGTGACCTCTATTGTGAAAATTATTTTATTTTAAAATATAGAAGGTTTTGTGCATGTAAGTCGAATTATGTTAGTATTAACCGGCCCAAAGAAAGGTTAATAATTAACATTATTACATGTGCAACTGTGGTAATAAACATGTGATAATTATTCAGTTTTATATGTGAACAATAAATCGGCCCAAAGGAAGATTTCTGCTTGACATATTCTTATTATCAATGTTTGATTACTCTACAAAGATATCACTTGCAACTTAATGTTTTATCCAAAGATGAAATATTAATGGAGTGTCCTATATCTTGATATGAGGTTTACCTTTATTCAAATTTATTATTATTTTGGTTATCTTTTAATTTAATTGAAAGATAAAATTAAGAAAAAACATTTTGAAACAATTAAATTCATATTTTGGCTTCGGATGTCTAATATTTTAATAGATTAATTGAAACATAATGTCACCAAAGTGACCGCTTTTGTGTAGATTGGTTTATTTAAAATATTAAGATAATTATGGGTTTTTGTAATTCATGCGTTTATTAATTGACCCAAAGGAAAGTTAATATTTGGCAGAATTACAACGACAACTGCGGCGATAAATGTGTGACAATTATAAAGTATTTTATGTGAGCAATACATTAGTCCAAAGATTAATCTATTGTTTGACATAGTTTATTGTCAATGTTTGATTCCTACAACAAGAGTACCGCTTACAGTTAATATTACTGTCCAAAGACTTGATATTAATGTTGTGCTTGGTATCTTGAGGGGAACTAGCCATTATTTTAAATTTGTTTGTTTACTTATGAAAATTTATGTGAGCTTGTTTTTATTTTATTTACTTATTTTTATTCTATATTTAGCTAATTTAGCTTTTGTTATCACAATATCTGTTAATATACATTCTACACTCATGTTTAGTGAAATTAATTTCAAGGAATAGAAAAGGCACTTACATAAAGTATTTGGTTGTATGAACATAGACCTTGTACTAAGGGAAGAACAACTTGCACCTCTCATGGCGGTAAGCACCCATAAAAGGGATTTTGAGAGGCGAGTTCGTTCAAATTGCATGAGTTTAATGATCATAAAGTACAACATTCTAGAGTTATTTAGGAGCACAAATCTAAAGAGATTGCTTATATTAAGGGTTTCCTTGACGAAATTAAGAAATGTTTTACCCAAAACATTAAGGTTAAGATGACATCACTTATGCCTTCTTTGATGTCTATGAAGTATAAGGGTCAAGGAAATGTAAGGGAGTACATTATGAAAAATGTTTAATATTGCTTCAAAATTTAAGGCACATAAGATCGAACTTTCTAACAATTGTTTGTTCTTATGATTTTGGTATCGCTTCCTATACAGTTTAACCAATTCAAAATTAGTTACAACTGTCAAAAGGAGAAATAGACTTTAAATGAGCTTATTTCTCATTGTGTTAAAAGGAAGAAAATTTGAAGCATTATAAGTGTAAAAGTACTTATTCGGTTAATTCTCATTTAGTTAGTGTCTCTAAGAATAAGGGAAATAAAAATATATATTAGAATAAAGTTGCTAAAGGTCCTAATCAAAAGAAACAACAATAAGTTTCAAAGTATTGATTCTTTTGTATAAGTTAGGACACACGTGAAGAAATTAAACTTCAAAAGTGAGCAACTACTTCGGTTATTTTGAGTGATCCATGGGCTGTAAATTTTATGATCCCACAATAAGGATTATTTTAAGGAGAGGTTTATAACATTTTTAGGATGTTGAGTTTGGAGGGAGAAATAAGGTTAGATACATTGCTATTGAGGGGAAGTTGAATTATAATTTAATTCATACTATCACTTTTAATGATGTTTAGGTTTTTACACCTATCATTAATCAAGAAGTGAATCAAGTACCTCGGCAAAACAATGTTGAACAACTCCTATTCAAGATAAGGTAATTGTTTCAGAAGAACAAACTCAACAACCTTACAAAAATAAGTGTCATTAAAGATATCCACGAGAGGAAGGAGAAATACTATTCTAGATTATTACTTTGTATTTATTCAAGAAAATAAGGATAATAATGGAATGATAGAAAATGATTCAATCATTTTTTATCAAATCATAAAAGTTCTGACTCTCAAAAGTGGATTGATGTCATTCAAGAAGAGTATAATTTTATGCAAGACAATAAAGTTTAGGAACTTGTCTCATTATGTGAAGGTGCAAACCAATTGGTTGTAAATGGATATTTAAAACCAAGAGGGATGCAAATGATAATGTGGACAAGTATAAGGCATGTCTTGTATCTAAAGGATATACTCTAAAAGAAGACATTAATTTTGTGGAGAATTTCTCTCAAGTTTTATTGAAAGAATCTTTTAAGATAATCATGACGCTTATTGCTTATTTTAATCTTGAGCTACATAAGATGGATGTTACGCTTGTGTTTTTCAATGGTGACATTGAAGAAACAAATTATATGGTACAATCATAGATTTGTGTCTAATGATACAAAATCAATGATATGTAAATTAAAGAAATTCATCTATGAGCTTAAGTTGGACTCTCATTAACGAAATTATAAATTTCATATTGTTTATCTCATTTGGTTTTGAGATAAATTTGGTTCACAATTCTATATACTACAGTTCAGTGGGAGTAAACCAAGTGATACTCATATTACTAAAGAAGACAAATTTAGTCTTACTTAATGTCCTAAAAGTAACTTTGAAATTTAAAAAAAAATACAAAAGATTCCAAGTGCATAATCTATTGAGAATTTAATTTATGCTCAAGTATGTATGCGTTCAGATATTGCGTACATTGTTAGAATGTTAGACATATATTTAAGCAATTGTAGTTTGAACCATTATATAGCAGCCAATAGGGTTATGAGATATGTTTAGAGAACAAAAAAAAATTAAATGCTCACATATCAGAGTTCTGGTAAGTTAGAGATCATCAAGTTTACAGACTTCGGTTCTATTAGAATATTGATGCAAAAGAATTGTCACATGGGCTGCTAATTATAGATTGAATAGAAAGATCACTTCGGTCATTTTTTGACAATAAATATGCATTCATTTATTCTATAAACAATAGGAACACTTTAAATTTGAAGTACATAAATATTAAGTTCCTAGTTGTTAAAGAAAATTCAGAGTGGTTGTGTGTCTATAGAGCATGTTGGTACAAACTCTATAATTGAGCGCTTATTAAGAAACTGACAACCTAGGTCTTTCATGAGCACACTACTCATGTGGGTGTAATGTTATTTAAGGATATTCAGTTTTAGTGGGAGTTTGTAATTTTGAAAAATGCTTATTCGTTTTAGACACAATTTTGGTTACTTCAGTTTAATGATATTTTAAGATTATTTTCTGCAAAAATAAAGTTCTTTTGGTTTATGCACACTCTGAATTCAGTAAAGCTTGATCTCGCTAAGGTTTAGGAGGACCAGTTGGAAATAGACATGTTTGGTTCACATTTCATGTAATTTTCCATGCTACGCATCCATGATTGATCTATGTCATTTGACTATATTTGTATACGTGACCATTGATGGGTCTTGTTATGATTGATATGACAAAGGCTGCTTTGATCCTATATGGATATAGTTGATGGACGAGATTGTTACAGAATACCTATTATATAATAGCAAAATTTTGAGCTCATAAGGTTATACATTTGTCAGGAAACATATGTTGCCCAAGTGGGAGATTGTTGGATTAAAATCCGTAATAGTGGGCACATATGTATAATGTATATTGCTATTTTAAAGTATGACACATAATTAAATGACCAATTATGTTAGGCGTGTCATGGGTATTAAAATGTCATGGAAATAAAAGTGTAGATACCATAAGATGTATTTATAATTTGATGAGGGGTAGAGTTATAAATACTTAATAGTTGATTATTAAATCAACTATATAAAGAGGTAGTGGTCCTCAAGAAATAGGTTAACTTGTTTTTCTCTCATTCCCCGTCAGAGAGTTTTACGTCAAGAGAAAACCTATCTTCTTGGAAGATCAATACCAAAGATTTAGTCTTTCAACATCAAGATTCAAGGTTTTCTATCGATTAAATCAGGTACGCTTCCGCATTCAGTTTATTCGGTTGATTGTTCTTGATGATTTGACATGATAGATCTTGGGTTTAGATTTCATATTAATTTATGATTTGATTCCTACATATACATATGTTTTAAATCTAAGTTATATGTAGACTATGAGGTCTATTCTAAATCATGTTATATGTCATAAATGCTTATTTCATGATTGAGCTACATGCGTTACCTGCATCGTTTAGATGCAGTAAGGTGGTTGCGCATTACTGAGCTTGAAAAGCTTGGTGTTTGAATTTATCCTTCCGCGCATATTAGTAGATTGTGTCTGAGTTAGGGCGTTGAAATCACTTTATAAGTTCCGACGGCCAACTTCAAAGTACCATACTTATTTGCATTTAGAGAACATGTATATCATAACATCTTATATGTCATGTGAATATATAACTTTTACTTATTATTTACTTTTGACTTTTAATATTGTTATGTTATGGAGGTTTAACTTTTATTTAATTGTTTTAAACATATTTTTTAAGAATCGGTTTTGAATTTTTATAATCCAATTATTTTAAAGATGTTTTTATTGAATTTTAAGTTGTGATCAGTGGCGGGTCTAGAAAAAAATTGAGGGTGGACAGACATATAATAATAACACAAATTTTTGAAGATGAAAATACTAACAGTATTTTGATTATAATAAGAAGTCTTACGAAAACTATAACTAAAAATAAATTTTACAATTGTTCCCTTCTCAACCTCGTTTTCTAGATCTCGTTGTATGATTCTTTCATTATCTACATTATCAAACATATTTTTCTCAATAAAAGTAACTAAGAAATTATTCAACCATTCATCTGTCATACGGTTGCGCAGTTATTTTTTTATAAAATGCACCGCAGAGAATGCTCTTTCCACTGTTGCGATTGCAACCGGTAAAACCAAAACCAACTTCAAAAGTAAATACACAAGTGGGAAGTGACGGAGGTATGTGGGGGTAGGGCCAAGAAAAAAATTCACCTTTGTCCTCTTATATAAATTTCTTTAAAATTTGGTTTATTTTTGAAGTTGCCCCCCACTTTCAAACATTTATGTTTTGCCCCCAACCCCAAATTCTGGCTCCGTCCCTGCAAGTGGGTACACAACATGCTTCATTGTCTCAACCATTTTATAAATAAATTAGAAAGTCTTTTAGATCACAAAATCTTTTATCTGAACAAACATCAATAATATAATTCTCAAGTTGACAATCAAGCAACATAAGATCTCATGTAGAAATTCGTAAGTATAAAATTGGGTAAGCGAATTAACTTTTTCTTATTAAAAGAAAGATACAAGTCTCTTTGAATCAAGTAAGTCACACAAAAAAGTAACTTTGTAATTGTCTCAAGAAAATGATTATTATGCTCTTGGAGTTGTCTATCAATCACCTGATAAAATTCAACTTGAAAATGATACAAATTTGAAACTTCGTGGACTTTTCTCCTATACCTCCCTGAAACAACAAATACATGTTTTATATTTGGAACATCAATGTTATTCTTCTCACAAAACAAGGTAATTTCTTCAAGTAAAGATTGTTAGCCTACATCTCTCATCATTTATGATCGTTGATTGGACATATTAACTAAATGCATAACATTCACAATGTCATGATGATTCTGTTGCAATGCTTGAGATAATTCACCAGCAACCCCAATATATTTTTCCACAAGTTCAAATTAAATACAAGCTCAAAAGATTATAAAGAATTCAACAACATACAAACTTCAACGAATATCTCCAACTCTCTTTATAACATCTTCTTGATTTAAACCACGAATAGAAATCTTCTACCCTTTTGGTGCCCTTATCTATGTCCCAACATTAAAAAATTATGGTTTAAGGTTTAAGGTTTAAGGTTGGGTTGAGGTTTAGGTTGTAGGGTTTATGATTTAGAAATTATGGTTAGAGTGTGGTTTAGTTTTTTAGCGTTGGGGCATACTCTTACCTTAATCATTTGACTAGATTAAAGAATTTATTTTCTCTTATATGAAGCACAAACCACATTAGCCACACTAGCTTAATTTTAGGGTGGGCACAAAATATTCAGGGTAAGCATAAATAAATTTTAGGGTGGGGACAAAGAAATAAAATGGATATTTAACCGACCAATTTTTTTTCAGTGTGGGCACGAGCCCACCCTCGCTAATACCTGCATCTGCCACTGGTTGTGAGTCATTCTTGGGACCCGGATGTGACTAACTAGATCTGTTAGATATTCTGAGTCGGGTTTAAAGAGTTACAAGGTAAGATTATAATGTTGGGTTGAAGAATGTAGGATTACCTAAAGACACATTACACTAACTTATCTTTGTGGTACTTTTTTAAAAAAGTTAACATTCAGTATAAAATCGAAAGATATTTACATGAAAGATCACTACAGCAAAAAAAAAAAATTTAGCGGCGTTTTTTGAGTAAACGCTGCTAACTTCGTACTTATAGCGGCATTTACAGAAATAGCGCCACAAAATAACAAAGTCGCGGCGTTTACGGAAGTGCGCTGCAATATTCATGTACCTATAGTGGCGTTTTTAGTAAAAACGCCGCAATAAAACAATATATAGTGGCGTTTACAATAACAAACGCTGCAATATTCATGTACCTATAGTGGCGTTTACAATATAATGGTGTTTGATATTTAAAACGCCACCAACGGAAATCTTTTAACCCTAATTTCGACGGTGTCTCTTTCCCTAAAATGAAACACAGCCTTCTGCAGACAAATTGACCGTGAAGGAACGCAACCTTCTTTCCGTCGCCTACAAGAATGTGACCAGCGTACGCCATGTCTCTTGGAAGATCGTTTCCTCTATCGAGCAGAAAGAGGAAGAACGTGACAACGCAGACCATGTCTCCATCATCTGCGAGTACAAGGGGCGAGCTTTCCAAGATTTGTGCTAAGCTTCTGGATGAGAAGCTCATTCTGACTACCGGCAGTGGTGATTCGAAGGTCTTTTATTTAAAGATGAAGGGAGATTATCACAGGTACTTGGTTGAGTTCAATACTTGCGATGACAAAAAAGCTGTTACATAGAATATGCTCTCTGCCTATAAATTTGCTCCGGTTTGTGCTTATTCTTATAGTTTTGTGCACTTATTTGCCTTGATTTGATATAATTTTAGGGTTTAATTTATTTTTTAATGTGAAGTGTGATGATTATGTTTCATAAATCTTAGAGTTCATGTTATTTATTTATCTCTGCTAAGATCTGGATCTACTTCGAATTGCTTAGATTGAGTGGGAAATATGAGCATTAGAAAACATAGGATTTGATCTCAATAGAAAATTTATGAAAATTGTTAAGTAAAATTGAGTTGTATCTAAAATTTTGAACCAGGATCACCCTTCCAAGCCTCGCACAATATTAATTGATATGCTCTTGTTCATATTGACATGTTTTGACATTGAATACTTCAATGAGTTTTATTATGTTTTAAATGTATTTATTATGTTAGATGGTATTTGATACTTTAGTTCATACTATGACTTTCTTACTAGTAGCGGCATTTGTAGAAAAACGTAACTATATATAGTCAATAACGGCGTTTGTGGTTATAAACGCCACTAAAAACAGGTCATTAGCAGGCGTAACGGCGTTTGATAGTAAAACGCCACTAAAAACAGATCATTCGTGACGTTTGTAAACAAAAACGCCACTATATACATAGAGACAATACTGATGTTTTTGGTAAAAACGTCACTAAATATCACAGCATATAGTGGCGTTTGGCAGATTAACACCACTAAAGAACATGTTATTCGCGGCGTTTTTCTTTACGCGGCGCTATATCCCATAACCTTTAGCGGCGTTTGATATACAAAAATGCCAACATTTAGCTGCGTTTTCTACCCACAAACGCCGCGAGCTATTGCAGCGCTGGTTTCTGCTGCACTGCTTGTGGCGCTTTCTTTAGCACTGGGAGAGTTTTTAGCGGCGCTAAAAAACGGTACTATATGGCCAAAAAACGCCGCTAAAGACTTATTTTGCTGTAGTGTTCATCCCACTACTTAAATTTACTGTTAGTAGGAACTTTAACTCCATAAACCACGTTAAAGACTATCATGTGTCACTATAATATAAAATAATAGTAATTAAGAAAACTTCATAATTTTTTTAAAAAAAACGAATATTATTCAGAAATATGGAGAATTATATGTAAAAAAACAAATAAATTATAAAAAACGCTTTTTTCAAAAATCTAAAAATTCTATTTGGTAGGTTTTAATTGGTTTTCCGGTTCTTTATCTATTTCGACAGAGTATTTTTTATCCAATTTAAATAGTTGGACCATGAAATCAAATGATTTCTCGTTCAACCAATTGCATGGACCCAATCTAATTTTTACATTTATTTTATATATTGATTTTAGGGTTTAAATTTAATATACAAGCTGTGTAAAATAAATTTTACACAAGCATGCCTATTGCTACTATAAATCAAAATTAAACCTAAATCCTAAAAAATTAAACCCCAAACCCTAAACCTTCAACCCTACATTTTAAACACTAACCTTAAATTCTAAACCCTACAACCCAAACTCTAAACCCTAAACTAAACCCCTAACCCCTAAAACTAAAAAGTCTGTATATTGAAGTTTCTCTCTTGATTTTATGCGGTTTTAAATATGTGAAGGAAAAGTTTTTATTATTTTAAAATTTAATATTTATATTTTAATTTTGTGATATAAGTTTCTGTAATATTTTTTTTTTGAAAATGTCGGTCTTCTATATTTACAGTTTTTATCGTTTTAGCTGTTAAAGGTTGTAAACACAGTTGGATCATGAATTTTTGTATATATTTTTAAAGACCAAGGGTCAAATTGATAAAAAAAAACTATAAACATATAGAACTAAAAAAAGTTACTTTACATTTTTGATAGCTACTATGTCAGCAATTAACAGTAAAATTGAACATAAATTATAACATGAACCAAGTTTTTTAAATAAAAAATAATATAAAATTTCAATGACATAAGATTAAAGTATTAAGATCAAATTTTAGATTTTGTAATAATATAGACAAATTTGAGAGAAAAGTTGTTTAAATGTATGAAAAGACATTAAGATTATCAACTGCACCTCCAAAAGCAACGTAGTACATGGAATTTTGTTCAAATGAATGCTTGTAAAATGTCTTAGCATGTCGTTTGCAGAATCGAGGATGATAGCATTACCACTGTTTTCTCAAGATCCAAATTTTAAATAAAAAATAAAACGAGGTTTAGGTTATTTTTGGTTAAATTTTTCATCATCATACAATTCACACACCATTTTAATTTTAAATTTTAAAGCTCAATATAAAAAAACAATTATGTCGATAAAGAAAAATGAAAATATCTAAAAGAACTGAAATACCACAACATAGAAGCCCTTCATGAGGATCGATCATGGAAGGTTTGGGCACATAGAGGAACATGAAAACCTTACAAACCTAACTCATAAGTTCAAACCTAAAATTGTATGTATGATTCTGGTCTATAATCTATATATATGCTAATATAGGCATAAAATATAGCCATACAAGCTAAAAAAGATGTTTGATAAGAACAAAAATCTTCTACCCTTTTCGGTGCTCTTTTTTATGCCAATACTAAAAAATTAAAATCTAACTCTAACCCTAAATGATAAATCCTAAACTTTAAAAAATACATCATGCTCTCAATTCCTTAAACTATAACCCTAAACATCAACTTAAACCTTAATCTTAAATCCTAAATTTAACCCTTTTAGTGTGAGGTATTAATAGGGACACCGAAAATATGAAGAGAATTTCTATTCGTTTGATAAGATCATATTTATTTATATGGAATATGAAATTCATTCATTTCTTATAATTACCATACAAAAATAGCTTAAGAGGTAATTTTGCTCATGTAGTAATTTCAAATCAGCAATTTTGTCCCTTCATTTCAATTGCATCAATTTAATACTCTTAGTTTTCCAAAACCAACAATGTTGTCCATATCATTTTAGCTCTTAAACTTCTGATTTTATCAATCTCGCTCTTTGATTGTCGTTGACTAATAGAACTGTTATCACCAGTCGTCCTTTTTCATGCCAGATACTATATCGTTAAAAAATTAACATCGTTTGAGTTAGCATGTCCATATGTTATTTTCTTTAATAAATTATTGTCCTCCAATAAGATGATGACATGTTAATTTTAATAACGTTTTAGTACATTTGAGGTGGATTTTTTAATATATATATATATAATTCTAAAATAATTAATTAATTCTAAAACTCTTCATTCATACTATCACGTCATCAAAACTGACTTGTCATATTTGACATGGCAAGACAGTTGGCTATAGCGACTGATGTGGACGTAGATAACGGTCACATGCACAGAATTTAATGACTATGTCAGTCAACGATAGTCAAATGACAAGATTGATACAAAACAGAAGTTCGAGATCTGAATTGATGAAACTAAAAAAGAGAACAACATTGCTGATTTTAAAAGATTATGAGGGTTAAGTTGATGCAATGGAAAGAATGGGCAACATTCTTGATTTGAGATTTTTTTTAACCAGGCTGATTTGAGATTACTACAAGGATAAAACTACCCAACATAAAAAGAAATGGCAAAAGGGGTACTTTTGCCCCTGAGTTCGACCCAAAAAATCAATTTCGCCCCTCGCCAAAAAGGCATCTAATGTGGCCCCCCAGTCCGCGAACTCGATCAAATTGACCCTTTGATCAAAGTTGACCATTACGGTGATGACATGGCTGTCCAAGATGCTGACGTGGCATCCACGATGCTGATGTGGCAGTACACACGAGATGATGATGTGGTGGAGGGGGCTGAATTAATTATTTTAACCGAATTTGAGGGCATAATTATTTTTTTTGCCGAGTTTAGGGGCATAATTGATTTTAATTAAAAGTTCAATAACTTATTTAATATTTAAGTTAAAAAATAAGAATTTAGGAAATTATTACAATTTTAAAATATTAAAACTAAATAAATAATTTGTTTAAATTTCAAGTTAATTTAACCGGTTTATTTGGCTTTTGAATAAAATTGGATAAATAATTTGGTTTTTCCAAATGAACTTTTACAAATGGAATATATGAAAAATCGATTAACAAATTGATGTAAATATCCTTTAGGTCCCTAATAATTTTAAAAATAAGCTAAGTGAGGACTCTCATAAAAAATTAAAATATTCTTCTATTTTTTTATAAAAATCCATAAAGTTCATAAATAAAATATTCAAAAATTATTGAAAATAAAATTATATAAAAATTAAAATGCATTAGAAATGATAAAATGATAAAATTTACATATAAAAACTAAATAAAAATGTTTATAAAGTTCAAAAAATTGAACAATTTCATCAAAAAAAGTCTTCAACTTCGTCGGTCTGAGTATTACCATTTGTTAAACAAATTTTCAGTAGAATCAACATTGTATTAGAGTAACAATAAAACTCAAAAATTTTTCGCTTTTCTACATCAAATTGATGCTCACTAATATTTGATGTAGAAAAATGAAAGAGAATTTTGGTTTTATTACTACTCTAATACAAGGATGTTTCAATTGAAAATATGTTCAAGGAACATTAGTACACTTAGCATAACGAGAAACAGTAGAAGAGTTTTTTGATGCTTTATAAATATTTTTAAAAATTGATTTATTTTATATTTATAACTTTTGATTTTTTATTTTTAATATTTTTACTTAATTTTTTAATTTGTTATAGTGTTTTTATTTTTAATATTTTATGAATATTTAAATATTAATATTTTATTATTATTATTATTTTGAACCCAATAAGTGTCCTAGTAGAAAATCGGATGATATTCATCCTAGGAGACACGAGTTTGAATCGCACATTTGTTTACAAGGTGTATGCGCATTGTCAAAGGGTTAAAAATATTTATGAACATATACTACTTTATAATCACTTTTAGACTATTCAAAACAAATATTAGTATTTTATTTTTTTAGCTTAAATATTAAGTAAGTTATTAAACTTTCAATTAAAATCCGGTATGCCCCTGAATTCGGTAAAAAATCAATTATGTCCTCGAATCCGTTAAAATAATCAATTCAGCCCCCTCCGCCATGTCATCATCCCACGTGTACTGCCACGTCATCACTGTTAACTGCCACGTAAGCACTGTAACGGTCAATGTCGGTCAAAGGGTCAATTTGATCGATTTCGCGGAATGGGAGCCACATTAAATGCGTTTTTCGGCGAGGGACGAAATTGATTTTTTTGGGTCGAACTCAGGGGCAAAAGTACCCCTTTAGCCAAAAAGAAATTAATGAAGTAAAAAAAAAATTTGTAAGGAGCATTTCCTTTTAACCTGGAAGCTTGCCTAGATTAAAACTAGTTTTGCTTTTAACTCCTTTTAACCTGGAAGCTTGCCTAGATTAAAGCTAGTTTTGCTTTTAATGCAAACAAGTTATTCCTTACGGATCTATAGTGGGGTGGAAAAGTGTCCCAAAAGCCACAAATTTTACCTTAACCAAGCAAAATTTCCAGAATTTGCCAGTTCCCTTTTCATAAACTGTTACATAATGAACCCTCGTATTCATATATATCCCCCCACCCACTTTCTCTCAAACACAGGCCATTTCCTTGAGTTCAAACTTGGGACTTAAACGCTTTCAATCTCCCGGTTTTTGTAAGCCATTTCTAAGCACTTCTCTTTCTTCTTTTTCTCTATTTTTATTTGTTTTCTCAGCTTTGTGTGGGTTATTTTTGTTTGTGAAAAATCCACGTGAAAGAGAGTAAAAAACCCTTGGTTCCTCGCAATTGTCGTGTTGACGCAGAGGAGAGTTAACCCACTTTCGGATTTTCACAAACATCAAAATTAAACTCTCCCCATACCCGCTATATATATCCCAGTTTTGACACCCCATACCTTCCATTTTCTTAGCCAACGTTTTTCATATTCAAAGGGAAAAAAGAAACAGACAAAATCTTCCAGATTTCTTGTGTTTCTTACATCTTTACATCTGTGTTTTTTTTTTCTTATTTCAAATGAATCTGTCTTCTTCTTCTTCTTCTTCTTCCACCTTAGTGTTCTTACATTTTAAGCTTCCGTCTGTAAATCAGTAGCAAAACTCTTTTTGTTTCCTTTTTTCTCCACGTTTGCCGATTATATTGAAGAAGATTAAACCATGTTGCAAGACATGATTCATCCACCAGAACAACTTCCCATTGTAATTCTCTCAACCCTTCCTGAATTTAATTATTCTTAATATGTTTGCATATATGAATAATGTTTAGAATTTCTTTTATGTATAGAAAAAAATCATGACAAAGATTCTTTTCGTTAATGGCTAGGTTTTCATCCATACTATTACAAGGTTTACGTGAGTTTTTTGTCTAATACTTTCGTAAGAAATATTGGGTGTTCATTTGTGTTTTTTTTGGTTCATTTTCATATCATTTTAAGTTCAATCATTTTCATGCCTTACTTTATTTCCTTTTTAACCTTCCATTTTACAAGTTTACATCATACTACACAAAATTGAATTCATGTGTAATAAAATAACAAAAATCTTTTCTTCTCCGAAAATGACAATGAAATTCTTTTTGAATAATCATCAACTTTCAACGAATAATGTTCAAATTTTCACAATATAATTTTTTTCTAAATGATATTTCCCATTACAAGAATGTCTTTATCATAAGGGTAGAATATATCATCTTCCTTTTTAAGCTTCCATTTTACAACTTTCTATTTGCCAAAAACAATGCCACTGCGTTAGTTTTAGGCTTTCATGCATTACCCATACTACACAAAATTGAATCCTTGTGTAATAAAATAAAAAAAAACCCTTTTCTTCTCCGAAAATGACATTGAAATTCTTTTTGGATAATCATCGACTTTGAATGAATAATGTTAAAATTTTCAAACATTATTTTTTCTAGATGATATATGTGTGTGTTCGTATAGAAAGAAGACATTTCCTAATCTAATCATGGTATTTTTCCCCTCCACTTTTTGTTCCAACTTTTCTTTTTGATCACTATGGAATAACTAACTTTTCATGCTTATTGTTTAAGCTTTTGCAATTGTGATTCCTTCTCTTTCTCCTTTTCTTAGATTGGGTGAAAGATCCTAAAGACAAACATTTCACATGGAAAACATAAATGGGGTCTTCCTAGTTCTATTTTTCCTTTTATTAAATTCCAATTGTTTGTTTAAATTTGGGTTTTCTATTTTCTATGAACTAAATAAATATAATGTATAATTAACTTCTGATATAATTTTTTTTTGCAAAACATTAGGAGTGCTTTCGGTTCATATACATGTCACATGGAACACAAATATGAGCACATGTTCATACTCTTATGTGTTTAGAGGATCATATCTCTATACTTTTTTTAATATGCTGGTTTGATTATATGTTAGTATATGTTCATATTTTTTTCTTAATCCTTTGACAAAACAAATGTCTTGCACACACATCTTGAATCTGGCTCTCGTAGAATGAACAACATTCTCTTTTCCAGTGAAGCCACTTGTTGGGTTCTCATATTTATGTACTTATATCCACATATATATTAAATTAAGACAGTTTTGAAGAATCCAAGCATACCAAAACTTTTTTTCTTCATCATAATTTCATTGATCTAAACATGGATTTTCATTTTTATTTTCAGGACATACCAAGCCCGATCAGTGGTCCAAATTTTTATTTTTCAGATAATGACCTTTTCTCAGACGCCCTGCAGAACTCTGAGGTCACTGATGAGAACTCTTCCTATGGCAATAATCTTAACATACCACCAGACATTGAGCAACTCAACGGCTACCGAAACAACGGGAATACGAACTCCGCCCCGTCCACCTCCACCAGCACCAGCAACACCGCCACAAGCACCCCGACAGCCGCTAACAACCACAACAATAACAATCTGTCTATCATCTTTGATTCACAAGATGACATTTCAGCTTCCATAGACTTCTCCCCATCTTTTTCAGTCCCTCCATTTCTAACTCAACAAGACCAATTCGACCTTTCTTTAGTGCAGTCTCAAATCCAATTACCTGATGTTTCAGCTGAGGGGCTCTCACGGTACACCACCGACACTGTCGGACCGCTTTTAGGTCCGCCATTGCCATCGGTTTTCGAGGAGGACTGCTTGTCTTCGGGGCCTTATGTACCTTTAAACCATCCATTTCCTTCCTGCTCTTTCCTTGGCCATCCAATGGTTAGTTTCATGCCTGCTGATAGTTCTGGGATTTTCGCTGAGAGAATTCTTTTGAACTCTGAACTTCAACCACGAGACATGGAATTCCAGGGTGATAATGGTGGAATCTTTTTCCCAGATTCTGTCCAACGAGTTTTCAAACATGGAGATCTGCAGGTACTTGTTTAATATTCATCACATTAGGTATAATTAAAGCAACCATCATTTTCTAATTTTGTAATTGTTTTTTTATTGTTTCGAAAAGGGTCTCGGCACTGATGCTCAGCAACTGGTTGGAGTAGCAACAACCAGCTCAACTCCATTAGCTTCAGAGATTTCAAGTTTGGAAGATTCAACATCCAACGAGGTTGGAAAACTTTCTGTTGAACAAAGGAAGGAGAAGATCCATAGGTACATGAAGAAAAGGAATGAAAGGAACTTCAGCAAGAAAATCAAGGTCCCTATACTCTTCCCTCTCATATTAACATATATACTACAAGGTACTACCACTTTGGTGGACTGCATTGCATCAGTGTCGGATGCAATGCAATCCAAGAGAGTGGTAGTACTTACGATGTCGATTACTTTGGTATTTTCAAGAATTGAAGTAGTGATGTTTATGATCAAATATGTAGTATGTATGCCGCAAGACATTAGCCGATAGCAGGCCCAGAGTAAGAGGAAGGTTTGCTAAAAATGATGAATTCGGAGAGACACACAGGCAAGCTTGTAGCAATCATGAAGAAGAATATGATGAAGTAAGGAAGGGTCTTCAGAAAATTCCCATTTTTTTTTATGTATGGTATGGTATGGTATGTATTGATGAAAAAGTTTTGGTTTGATTTGAAAGCAGGTTGTTGTGAAAGAAGAGGAAGACATGGTTGATTCCTCTGACATTTTTGCTCACATTAGTGGAGTTAACTCTTTCAAATGCAGCTACCAATCCAATCCTAGATTTGAATAGTTTTAAACTATAAATCTACTTACAATTTTGCAGGACCCCTGTTTCAGACAGGGTTTTCTCCATGTTTGATCTTAACAAAATTAAGAGTGAGAGAGGGGGAAATGATAGGGTCCTACGGTATACAAAATAATCAAGTCAGGATTACTAATAGATAGTGAATAAAACTGTAATTTTTGTAGACATATATGTGTGTATGGTGAATCCACTTGTATCAAGTTCAATTGTATGTGTTATGCACATTCTCACAATGATGTTTTGGCATTCCTTAATTGCCATCATCACTTGATGAAGAAATTGAATTTTACGTTTAGATTGCAAGTGTTAAATAAGTGGGCTATTTGCCTAATGCATTTTCCGCCAACTAGCTCATTTTATTTCATGCAACACACTCCACTAACTAGGCTTAAAACATGCTAAACTCTTCCAATTAGTCACTCAACATTTCAATATCCACCAATTTATTAAATTCAAAAATTGTAATTTGCCTTTGTTCATCGTTAATATTTTAGGGGGAAATTTAAAAATAAAAAAAAGTTCTAAGAAATTATATAGGAAAATAATCATTTTTTATGGTACCAATGGGAGTCGTCATCAGCTGACGACGACATTGTGGGACTGGGATGGGGAGTGGCGATAAATGACAACTTTTGTCCAATATATTTTTAACACTTTACAAATGAAAAAAATTAAAAAATTACAGGAATTGAAATGAAAATTTTCAAAATAGAGACATTTAAACAAAATGGTGAGTAGAAGACAGTTTCGCAAAATTGCAGTAAAATTATAAAAACTAAAATGAAAAAATATAGGGACTAAACTGAGGAATTAAAAATTATTAGGATTAAAATAAAAATTTTAGAATGCAGTAAAATTGTATGTATCAAAATCTTATCAAAAGCTATATATATATAATACAAAAAAATCAAAAATTTTAAGTCCTCCAAATTAAAAAAAAATCAAAATCAAAGATTTAAAATTACAGATAAAAATTAAAAAATTTAAAACTTTTGGGGAAAAAAGCCATTAATTCCTCAAACTCACCTTTTCACTTAAAGAAATAATTTAAAAAAAAAATCTATTTTAGTCTATGTCATTTCGTTTTCCTTCATTTTAATCCCTAATAATAATAATAATAATAATAATAATAATAACAATAATAATAATAATAATAATAATAATAATAATAATAATAATAATAATAATAATTATTGGAAGAAACACGCCCTTTAAGTTAAAAAGGGAATATGCTTGTTTTAGTTTAAGTAAGTATTTTTCTAAATTATATTTTAATCCATGTAAATTTTAATAAAATTGGACCAAAGTCACCTGTAGAGTCTCACGATGAAATTACCAGCTAAAAATGACTCAACTTGATAGTTGGTAATAGAAAATGACCATTTCTCTAAAGAATTTCTTATATAACCCATTTCCTAAAAAAAATTGTTAACCTTTTTTTTCTAAATTAACCTCGTTTAAAAAAAAGCAAAAATTTCCCCCATTTCTTAAATGTTATGATCTTTTCTCTATATTCAAAAAAAATTATGTTCTTTTCTCTATATTTAACAACCTAATCTTACTCAAGCTATAGTTCATGCTTAAATCAAGTTAGAGTTGACCAAATTTTAGTTTTTCCACTGAATTTATTGGATTCTCGACCAAATCTATTGTTTTTAAACGTGTTTTGATATAGATTTTTTGTTGTTTTTTTCCTTTAAATGACTGGTGAGATCCAGATTTTGTAAAGTTTCCTCTTATCTATTTTGTTTTATTTTCTTATATGATTTCTAGGATTTTTTATGAATGAAAGAACATGATTTCCAGCGATGGCCATCACTGTTTGGGAGAAGAAAAGTTTTGTTTGAAGTGTAAAATTAGGACTAACTGGACGACGATTTTGCTTCTAGGTTTTTATCCGTGAGGGAGATATGCGATTTGGGGAAGAAGATGAAGGTTTGGTTGGGTACATTCGCTACTACAAAGTCGCTAGATCTATCACTGATTCCAAAACTTAAACCAACTTGCTACTACAACGGCTTGTCGGTCTCGATTTGCTATTTTGATGAACGTAACCGTTCCGCATAAACTGATTTTTGTCAAAATGGTAAATCAATTTATTGGGTACAATCGATCAGACATCTCTTATTATAAATAAGGGTTTAAATTTAATACACACAAATTTATTTATTTTTACTGTAAATCAAAATTAAACTTAAACCTTAAAAAACTAAATCTCAAACCCTAGATTCTAAACCTTAAATTTTAAACATTAATATTAAATTCTAAATCCTACAATCTAAATCCTTAAACTCTAAACCCTAAAAATTTACACGGTATATTGAAGTTTTCTCAATAAATAATATACCTTTTCATCAATCCCTCTAAAACAAACGCTCCCAAACTCTACTTTTCTCTTTCATTTTGTAATCTTGAGGAGGGTTTTTTCCGATGGCTCCGGCATCGCCGGGTGAAGGCAGTTCAACCACGACCTTCTGCTCCTTCTCCTCTCGGCCTTGGCCAGTCTCTCTTTTCCTTCCTAGTTTGGGATTTTTCTTGGAGGACCCGATTTATTTTTTCTTCGAGCTTCCTTCTCCAGATGCATCATGGTCACTCCTCCGAAGCCTCAGAGTGGTAGGAGGTCGGGGTTTTCGACTAATGCTTGGAGTTCTCGACGACTTAAAGGCCGGTCTGACTGTCGTGCTTGGGGTTGGAGCCTGTCGGTGCCTCTTTTCCAGTTGTTTTTCTAGTTTGTTGCCTACGAGTTTCGCCGCTCTCGTTCCTGTTCCTTCTTTCCTCTATGGGGAAACGTGGTTTGAAGGCTTATGTTGCCATCTCTGTGTCGTGTTCGCCTGCCAGGCCCTTGAAGTTCACGTCGGTTTCATCGGTATCCGTCGTCAAGTTTTCCATTCCGGCATGCCCTTAGTGGCAAAGACGTTAGGCACTTCCATCCTCCTCTTGGCGTTTTCTGGTGGCTTCAGTCGGATGCTTCTCTCGCAACTGGGATGCACTATTTCACTGAAGGTTTTTTTAGTTTGTTTTGTCTTGGACCTTTGTTGTGTCCTCTTTGTTCATGCCCGAGCCTTACTCGGTGCTTGCTTGCCCTTGGCCTTGTTTTTTGCCATGATTTGTTTCGATCTTTGAATGATGAATGAAATTTTCTTCTTTCTGTCAAAAAAAAATAATAGCTTAAAAAACATCAACACAACAAAATTCAAATAAATTCTTCAATATTTATAATAGACGGGACAATAATGAAGGTTTGATTCGAATTTTATCGTTTTACATCTAATATTATAAATAGTATACATATTTATTATTACCAACTGATTAGAAATGATTTTTTTGGTTAACCGTTTCAACAAAAAATCTTAACTGTAACAGTCATGTTTAACCACTGATTTTACCGTACCTTTTTGACCAAATTTTCCTTGACTGATTACTTACCATTTAGTTTTATTTTTCAATTTTTTATGGCACATCGGCCCAAATTTTTATGATCAATCCTACAGATCTCTATTCACCTTCAGCACACAACCATCATTGTTTATTTCTACAATCTACTTCTTTTTTTTTTGACAAATAATCAACTTCCATAAAAAAGGCAATATTGCAGCAAAGGTCCAAGCCCTGAAAGAATGGATAAAATCCAATTAGAGGGGCAGCAATTAAGCCTTACGGCTTTAGCCAACCAATCTGCAGCGCAGTTACATCCTCGTTTAACATAAGGAAAAAAAACAAGAAGAAAAGAAAGCTATAATAACAAGGATATCACGTTCAATTGATGCTGATTCCCACGAGGAGAGTGATCCAGACACAAGCCGTGACACAAGATCAACATTATCTGTTTTCACATAAGAATTGTGAAAACCTGCAGAAAGAGCAGTAGAAGACCCAAGATGAACTGCAACAGATTTGGCTACACTTGCCGAAGAAGCCAAAAATGCCCTTGTAGCTCCACCGATGATAACGCCGTTATTGTTTTGAATGATAGCAGCAGTTGCTGTACTTCCAAAAAATGCATCAAATGATGCATCACAGTTCACCTTGACGAAACCCGAAGGAGGTGGACACCATCTTTGGGTCTGATTGTGACAGAACTGATTTCAGATTGAGAATGAGGAGTGGAAAACTCAACGAAGGCAGCTTCAGCATGGTGCCAGACATCAATGGGATAATCGTGGTAACCTGAGAAAATAAATTTGTTCCTAGATTTTCAAATAAACCAGCACAGAAAGGCGATAAGAGAAAGTCCTTCTTCAAAGGAACCATTCACATTCAACACAGACAATTTAGACCACCACATACAAAATCCGGGAAAGCCAATAAGAGAAGGGAAATAGCTAAATCCAGAGGCACGCCAAGTTGCTTGGGCAAATGGACAAAAAAAGAATGTGCTCGATACTTTCTTTATCCACTTCACAGCGGGAACATTCCTCTGAGCCTTTCTTAATATGAGCTCGCAAGTTGCTTTTAGAAGCTAGAGCATTGTGGCATGCTCTCCATAGGAAGTTTTTAATTTTAGGTGGTATAGACAGCTTCCAAATTGAATGCCAAAGCTTTATTATTTCTAGGATCCGAGCTTGTAGTGGGAACAAAGGTAATGGTGGGAGAGGTGGAAAGAAAGTGATAACCCGATTTGACAGAATACTCACCATTCTTAACCACAGGCCATATAAGTTCATCATCAACATTGACACCTCCAATAGGAATAGATTGGATTCTCTCACAATCCGTGGTAGAAAATAGTTCTCTGAGTAGAGCAATGTTTCATTCCCTCGAAAAGTAGTCAATTAACTGGGAAACAAGGAACTTGAAGCAAGGCTCCGGTCATGAAGTGGAAATTTGAAGATGCGAAGCCGAGGGGATCCATTTATCCTCCTAAATCGAAATATGACGACTATTTCCAACTTTCCATAATGACCCTTTTTTAATTGTTTCAATTCCGTCTTTGAGACTTTTCCATACCCAAGATGGGTTAAAAGCCTTGGAAGCATTGAAAATATTATCATTTGGAAAATATCTCCCTCGAAGAATACGAGCTACAAGAGAGTTAGGATTTTTGATGATCCTCCAAGCTTGTTTAGCAACGAGAGCTTTGTTGAAAGTATTAAGATCTCTAAAACCAAGACCTCTATCATCCCGAGAAAGACACATCTTGTTCCAAATTATCCAACATATGCCTTTGTTCTCTTAACTTGACCCTTTCCACCAAAAATTACATATTAACGAGTTGAGATCGTAATAAAAGGTCTTTGGTAACAAGAAACATTGCATGACATATGATGGAGTCGCGGTTGCCACTGCCTTGATAAGAACCTCTTTCCCGACTTATGAAAGAAATTTCGATTTCCATCCTTTGTGTTTGGCTCTAACACGGTCCAGAATGAATCTCAGAGCCTCTTTTTTTGCTTCTCCCCCATATCAACAGGAGTCCAAGGTATTTACTGTCTTCTTCTATTTGATAAAAAAGAAAGAATGTTTTTCAAGTTCCACCTTAAATTAAGGCTAGTGTTTGGAGAGAAAAAACAACAGATTTACCATAGTTAACCAACTGTCCCGTAGCTTCTTGGAAAATCTTAAGAATCTTTTTCATACATTCATAATTTGATTGGTCGGCTTTTGTAAAGATCACACAATCATCCACAAACATCAAATGACTGATAATTGGGCATTTCCTAGCAATCTTGAACCTTAAAAAGACATATTTTCTTGTTCTCTCACAATCAACCACGTCAAGATCTTTGAGGCAAAGAGGAAGAGGTACACAGAGAGAGGATCTCCTTGCCTCAAACCTCTCCCCCGATGAAACTCGTTTCTTCATTTGCCATTTATCACCAAGGAGAAGGACGTGGAAGAAACACATTCAATAACTCTACTAATCCACCATTGGCAAAACCCCATTTTTCCATAATCAATTCAAGAATTCTTCAATCCACCTTATCATAATCTTTTTCCAAGTTGATTTTAAGATCCATGATATTACCATAACCTTTTCTTCTCTTTTTGATAGCATAGAAAGCCTCATGGGCAATAATGATGTTGTCCTGAAAAATCCTTCCATTTACGAAGGCCAATTGTGATGAGGGAACAAGATCAGGAAGAAGAGGCTTAATTCTGGAAGCCAAGATTTTAGAAATGACCTTGTAGGAGAAATTACAAAGACTGATAGGTCTGAAGTTGTTCACTTTGCTTGGATTAAAAGTCTTTAGGATAAGGACGATGTTTGTTTTATTGATGTCCCTAATTAAGGAGCCCGAGGCAAATAACTCCTTAACCATTTCAATCAACTCTGGTTTGATTGTTTCCCAAAAAGAGTGGTAGAAACAACCAGAATAACCATTCAGGCCTAGAGCTTTCATCGCTCCTAAATTGAAAATTGCCGCTTGAATTTCTTCAGAGGATACTTCCTTACTCAACTCTTTGTTCATGACTTCAAACACTGAATCGGGGATAAAATCGACAATCACTTGGAAATTGATTGAGTTGTCCCTAGAGAACAAAGTTTTGAAATGATTTTCCAAAAGGTCAACAATCCTAGGCTCATTATCAATCCATCTTCTATCTGGAGTTTTAAGACGACAGATGGCATTTCGACATCTGTTATGAAGAGTCGTGGTTCTTGTCCCCATACTTTAGCCAGTCAACTCTAGACTGCTGATGCCAGAATCTTTATTCACATTCAAGAATCTTATTCAACTGTGTCTTTATCCTCTCAATTTCCTTTGAAGATTCTATAGTGGGGGGAATATTTTGCAGATTTAAGATCTTTTTGCGAATACAATTAATCAAATCTTTCTCTCTTCTATATTTTTTCTACTCAATTATAGAAGGCATGACTTCCTCTTGTTTCGCTTCCCAAGCAGAGGAGATTGAATTGGCCCTCTTAAATTACCCGACCAATTAGATTGAACGTTTTCCTTGCATTCTTTTTAAATTAACCATCTAGACTCGAATTTGAAGTCCTTCCACTTTTTTAATGTCATAAGGAAGAAGAATCATAGGGCAATGATTCGTCCTAATAGCAGCTTCAAAAATACTCAAGGCTTTAGGGAAGCATTCACTCCATTCAGACGAAAGCAGAATCCTGTCTAATTTTTCAAGAATATTGTTTTATTCACATCTCTTACTGGACCAAGAAAAAGACCTCCCTTTAGAGGGAGATCAATCAAATGGCACCCATCTAAGAAATCGATAAACCAATTTGCTTGGGTAAGATCATACGACAGCCTTCCAAGTTTTTCATCCTGTGAAGCCACAATATTTGAATCCCCAATAACGGACCAATTACAATTGGGATTACTTCTGATATTATCCAGATGAGTCCAGAAATCACTCTTATATTCTCTATTGGGAGGGCCGTAGATAAAAGAACAAAACCAGCTAGATTTACCCAGGCTAGAAACGCTAGTGTCAATACAATTCTTGTCAGAACTAAAGATAGAGATATCAACTTCATTCGTTCACCACAAAGCCAAGCCTCCTGTTATCCCAATTGGATCAACGTAAAAACTAGAATCAAACTTAAATCTCTTTCTAATCTTTTTCATGAAAGATTGTTTTTCTTTAGTTTCGCAAAGAAAGATAATACAAGGACTGTACTTAGCGAACCTAAGTTTGAGGGACTGAACAGTATCTTTTGACCTAATCTACGGACATTTCAGAAATGATAGCCATTGAAAAAAATAGCACAGGGAAACCATCAAATGTCGTAGCCGTATCAAACGGTCCACCAATTTTGGAAAATATGATGCGCTTCAACTCTCCAATTGATGTTGTTGAGAGAAGATTGATTGTTCCCGACCGTGAATGCAAGTAAGGCTTGTAATTCGAATGCTTTAGGCTGGTGAAATGATGGAAAGATGATGATAGTTTAAGGTGCGGAAGCGTTTGATGCATGGCGTGTAAGGAAATGGATGAAAGAAAGGAAATGGTTAAGTGTAGGGCAGTTTCGGTTATGGTGAATGAATGAGAAAGAAAATGATGGTGAAATGGATTGAAAAGGGATAGTAGTATTCAAAGGATTCAAAGAAAGAAACTATACTAAAAAGTATAATCCCGTTTATTAAGAGAATGACTTTGAGGGTGGTAAGGGACTTGGACCCGTAGGTTATATGAACCTAAAACCCCAAGTATAAACGGAAGGATAGGAGATGCCACAAGAAAAGCTTAATAAGTCGATAATGTAACCCCCTCGACCCAGCCTAGTCGAAAGACTGAACCGAACGAGCTATATTAGGTTTACCGAAGTAAACCGTGAAGATGAAACTCAAAACACGACCATTTTTCTTTTATCTTATCTAGAGGCATAATTATTAACCTACATGTACACACTAATCATAGGTGTAAACTCAACTCAATCGGGCATCGAATTGACATCCAATTGAACACTATTATAAATTAGGGACCAAAATGTAATTTCCACAAGTTTAAGGGTCCAATTAACAAATTAATTTTACCAATCCACAATTAAGTTCATTTCGTGCAAGATCATGAAATTTCATCGCAATTAGATCACCACAACACCCTTAATTTACCATTCACACATTTAGGGACCAAATTGTAAGTCTGCAAAGCTATAAGGACTTACTTAAAATTTGATTTACCAGTCCTCAATTAGTCAGGTTTCAAGCATACATGTCAAATTTCAGCTTAAAGCAACCATCCAAACTCATTCAACTGCATACACAACAACTACGGACCAAACTGCAAGATTTCAAAGCTTAAATCGAACATATAACTAAAATAACAACACTTGGTGTCGGTGCACGGGTTTCTGGATCGATATGGGGTCAAATTATATAGGAGGTTTCGAAACCACCCGTACAGGTTTCGAAACAAGGTCTCCAGAGCCTGAAACCTGTACCGGTACGAGTCCCTGCGTACCGCACCCCATAACTGAAATTGGCCTATTGGTTTCGAAACCATGGGCCAGGTTTCGAAACCCCTGGGCCTGGGATGAGAATTTTGACTGGTTTTTCATCCATTTATGGTTTCCAAAACACTTAAACATGCTTCAAACATACATCCAACATATTCAAGGATTGAACCACATCAAAGTATCACAGATTCAACATCGATTCATGGCATCTTGTATCAAATGTAAATCTATTGGCATACTTCCTAGAAAACCAATCAAGCAAAGCATGAAACTTCAAACCATCACCAAAAACACTCTATAATGGCCATTTACAACTCAAGAGCAACTAAACAAACTTGCTCAAACAGGGAGTTCAACAAAACACCTCCCAAACCCATAATGGAAATCTCATTGCCCTTATTACTTATAGTCTAGTCCAAAAAAACATACTTTGGTTACCAAGTCTTTCAAGATCCCTTGCTTCCTGCTGCCTTCCAAGACTTTAATCCTCTGCATTGATGGACAAAGAGAGCGTAAGCACACTAGGCTTAGTGAGGAATGCTCAAAAACAAAACACCATCAATGCATTTAAAACCATTTCTCAACAACACATTGAAATCTCATTTCAATCATTCTTTAAACATCACTTAAACATTATCATGCCTTTAAAACCATGCACTTAACATCTTTAAAACCAGCATATTAAACCATATGCAACATGTATCATTAACCAACAACAAGTCCCATTGCTAACCTCAGTTTAAGCCTTCCCATGCGTAACAATCATATGCAAAGCTTAAAGAGTAACCATGCATAAATTACATTGTACAACATAAACCTTTCAATGATACATTAACAATTATATTGGCTCACAAGTGATAATTATCCAAGTTCAATTTCCAAAAGAGTTCATCAGACACACGGATTCAACAAGTGTTCTCCCAACACTTCAAGCCATCTCAACCGAAAATAGCGATACAATCACAATCGCGGCACCTAAAATCTGGGTACTCTTTCAACCTACGAGGACAGCAACCCCACTCATCGGTTAGATGCTTAACCCACTAACAAGAGTTTACGGTACTGTATAACCCCTCTACCATTAGGGTACTTGGATGGAGTTTTCGATACACGGATCTAAACCCCTCAACATCCAAGGCGACTTATTATAGTGCACTATCAATCCTATAACCGAAAAACTATATCCGATAACAATTTTAAAACCATATCACTTGCCAATATAATTAACCATTTACCTCACTGTTTTTAACAAGCATTAACCAAACTAATTTTCCAAAGCAACAACCATGCTTTAAAACACAAGTATAAATCATGTACTTACAAGGATCACTTACCATGTGCATCATTCAACATTTAATGCTTAAAAATAGTATCTCAAATACTCTAAATTGTGCTTAAACAGTAGGTACAATGTAAATTAAAACAAGTGCATAAAAATCATTTTACACTAGCATGACCGAGAGAAAACCACTTTATACTTACTTCCGAGTTTAAATCAACGTATCAAGCTAAGTTTAAACTCCTATAAACCACCTTTAAAATATTCCAAAGCTAGAATCCACGTTCTCACTCACCGATACGCGAAACCTTGGTTCACCGACGCGAAATCAAGTGTCCGAAGCCTCCAAAGCTTCAACGATCACTTCCTGATCAACCTCCCATATTTTAAACACAATACAACAGAGGATTAATGCATCTTAATACATTCAAAACACTGCAACATCAATCCTTCACGGATTCTCACATTCCCTTCACAATTACCTAACCACAACAAGCGAAAACATCATCTAATCCTTTCCAAACACAACCCAGTCATAATCTAACAATTAAACTCCTTCAATATCATCAATCAACACCTAAAAACAAGATCAAAACATCCAAACACTTACAGCAACTATACAACCACCACTACTCCACAAAAACACAATTCTAACAACATAAACAATTAGAGATTCAAGAGTTTCGGGATTCCATTGTTAAAATCAACTTAAAAACATTATAATACATCCAAAATATGTTTAAAATCAATCCTCAACACTGGAAAATAGTTCCAATTCGGATTTCTCACTATTTCATCAATTAAACCCAATTAAATCAATTAATTCCATATAAAAACACAAAATCAGATTATAAACCATAAATCGAGGATCAAACACTTGGAAATATCAATAAAGAACCATTCAATAGAGGAGATCACAAACCTTACCTCTATTGTGTGATTCTCCCTTAATTAGCTTGTTTAAAGCTAGGAAAACACAAGATTTCAATGAGGTTTGTAAATCAAAGTTAAATAATCAATTGTAGATCAAGAATCTAAGTAAAAAGGATCTCTCACCTCTGGTTTTTGATGAAAACTTGAGTGTTTGGCAGAAAAAAATGGAGAGAAAAGTTACGTCAATTTTCATTAAAACCAAATAACTAACTTTAATATCTAAAATCTCTTTTTATTATCCTTTAAAAACACATGTTAAAATGATTTAATTGAAGGGATAAATCACCAGCAAAAACTTGGTAAAATAGCTCCTTAAGGATTCTAAGAATTTGATCCTTTTCATTTTAGTCACCTTTAAAAATAATTTTCAAAAATTGCATTTTTGTCACTAGCCAAAATGTCACACTTCCAAATCCCATTTTCAAAAATTGATTTCACCAATATTAATATATTAAAAGATGATTTTAACCATTTTTCCATACTTTTTGTCTTACCAAAAAATATACGGTCCTGAATCTGACTCGAATCTCTAACCCAGTCCACCAAACCGTCTAATAAGCCTCAAAACCGCTAGGCCCAAAATTGGGGCGTTACAACTCTCCCCCACTTAAGAAAATTTTTCCTCAAAATTTACCCGGAGGAAACAAAAGCATAAGCTACTCCAACATCTCCGACTTATGTTCTCACGTGGCTTCCTCAACACTGCGGTGTTTCCACAACACCTTAACAAGCTCAACCGTCTTACCACGCAGAACCCTACTTCTGGCATTAAAGATCTCCACCGGATCCTTATTACAAGATAAATCTGATCCCAACACAATATCTTCCACTGGCACAATATGCGAGGAATCCAACCGATACCTTCACAACATCGTCACATGAAACACATCATGGAACCCCTCCAACACAGGAGGTAACTTCAAACAGTAAGCAACAGAACCCACACGCTCAACAATCTCGTATGGTCTACAAAACCTCGGCTAAGCTTTCTTTTCTGCCCAAAACACGTCACCTTCTTCCAAGGTGACACCAACATTATCACCCGATCATCAACACACTCTATAAGACTACGCTTCAAATCTGCATAGAATTTCTGACAATCCGAAGCCGCTCTCAAGCGCTCACATATCAACTTCACCTTCTTACTGGTGACTTTCAACACATCAGACATGGGAACGTACCTTTCCCCATTTCAGCCCAACCTACGGGCGTACGACACTTCCTACCACACAACGCCTCGAACGGTGCCACCTTCATACTTGTCTGATGACTGCTATTAAAACAAACTCTACCAAAGGAAACTATTTTTCCTAAATTCCCTGGAACTCAGTGGTACAACAACTCAACATATCCTTCAAAACCTGAATTTCACGCCCCAACTAACCATCCGTCTGGGAATGACACGAATGACTGTAACTCAACCATTCATTCAAGCTCAAAACAACACACCAAAACCTCGCTATAAACTACAAATTTTTGTCCACGCTATGGACTCAGGCACATTGTATAAACACACCAACCCGGCAATATACAAATCTGCTAGCTTATCCAAAGCACATATCGCAAGCATAGCCACAAAGGTGCGAACACTTAGCAACTCAATCAACAACCACCCAAATACAATCCTTTTTTGTCGGTGTCAAAGGCAACCTAGACAAAAAATCCATGATATTCTCTCCCACTTCCATATGGTATCCTCAACAGTTGCAACAACCCAAAAAAAAACTGATACTCAGCTTTCACTCGCTGTCATACCATGTATCGATCAACAAAATCAGTCACATATTTCTTTAGACAAACCCAACAAGAGCTGGCACGCGCTTCAGATAAAACAACACATCTCAACTCAACATTAAGAGACACCACTTTTCGATCTTTAAAACACAACACCCTATCATCATTAACGCGAAAATCCATCAGATTTTCTTCCCCAATAACCTGGACATGCGATAATAACACATCATCACAAAGTTGTCCTTCTCTAATCAACTGTGATCCGAATGGCCTCACCGGGAATTCGGCCATCAAGCCTCTATCACGCATCATACTCAACCGCGTAAACAACATCCTCAACTCCACCGCAGCTCTCATATACAAGGCATCAACTACAACCTCAGCTCAGACTATATTCAATCATCAAACTATAACTCTTAAACAACTCCAACCATCCAAGTTGTCAAAGACTCATATCATCATTCATTTTTTTCTAACCACACATGATCTGTGTACACAAAACACTCCTCATCATAGAATTGGTATCTCTAAAACATTTAAAAAACAACTATCGCAGAAAGCTTCACATCATGCGTAGGACAAAAGCGCTCACCCTTAACTATGTAGATGCATAAGCCACAACTTCATTTGCAATACTACAATCTCAACAAACCTCGATGCTAAAAACTGGATTTAGCAAACCCATAAACTGTCAACTCTAACTTTGGTCGCTCAAAACTAGCACAAGCCAATCTCTCAAGAATCAATCTTTAACATCCTCTTAAAACCTTGAGAACTCCAAGAACCATATTACCAAAACTACCTACATATGCTACCTTACTTACACCATCACTCCATTGATTTCTGATCAGTCATCCCTAAGTGTGAACATATGTATGCATGATTACTTATATGTCCTCATATATGTCTATGTGTATGTATGCAAAACCTCTAATGTCATGCCCAAATGTATGCATGTACTGACATATTTACATATAAATATAAGTGTTTTTGCACTATGCATGCTTATCCGTTCACACTTACTAATAACATTCTCAGAACCAGAATTCTTTGCAACATACCCAAAACTCGTACTTCCCAAACAAAGTGCAACATTCACTTCTCCCCAAAAATCCACTAAACCATCCATACTTATCAATCAAAACCCTTCTCGGTGCTTCTGCACACGGAAAGACCATCAATAAGCACATCAACCAACTGACCCAAAAACTCATGGACTACCCAACTCATCATAACTATGAATGCAACCCACGCATTGATCAAACCAACGGCATAACCAAGAACGCACACTGTCTTACCTCTTACAAAAGGCAAATCTAAACATAAACACATCCTTTACCTTCAATAGATAACACCCTGACCTCAAACCACTCTTACAAACCACTGAAGCATCCCTAAACTGATCAACAAAACATCAACTTGTTTAGCCACCAAAAACCAATGCACATCCACATCGTGCCATCCTTCTTTTCCACAACAACACCGGCGTAACCCCCGACAAAATACTAAGCCTAATAAAGCCTTGATCAAGCAACTCTTGAAGTTGCGTCTTTAACCCCTTTAACTCTATCGAGCCACGCACAGAGAACGATAGACAATGAAGCTGTGTTATCATACAAATCAATGCCAAACTTAACATCTCAATCCAATGGCAAACCCGGCCATTCCCTCGAAAACACCTAGAAACTCACATACCGTATGAATATCCTGAGTACGTACTTCCTTTGACCCTAATTCATAACATAGGCTAGGAATACCTTGCAACCAAAATCCACCAAATAACTCGCCTCCAACGCTAAAACATCATTAAACAAGAATTTAACATTCTTGCCAGTGATTACCACCTTGTAATCATCAGCAAGTTTCAAGATAACTCGCTAGGATTCAAAATCAACCACAGCTCTGTGTTCTAGCCACTAATCCAAACCCAGGACTACATCAAAAACTATGGAGCGACAACTTCAACAAAACAACCGCATCCTCAAGACCTTAAAATATCAAAGACATTTTCAAACATCCTTTTCGTAACAACTGTCTTACCGGAGAAACTAGCCACTTACATTCCTACATCTAACACTTACGAGACGATCGTTCAAACCACAATTCCCATAAACGTTAACAACAACAAGCACAAGAGTTTACACTCCATATATCAAATGCGGATAATCCCGTCTCATGAGATCACACGATCCATATACCCAACAAGTATTAAGTACTGTTTTAGTATGGATACTTTGACCCTGCGGTCCTCACCTAGCACTATCATCACCTCGCCTCAACTAAGGGCGATATCTTTTATCACACCTCTTTTCAAACTGAACACTACCAGAACTAGATTTCGTAATTATCTTGCAAGAGCTAGAACCTCCTACACGAAACCAATAAACCCAGGTTCTGCTTGATGTACTTCTCTTGTGTACCAACACGTTAAAAATGGTGTAGTCAAAAGCCAACATGTACACCCTAACATCATGTACCAATTTATAACATAATTGATTACAACGATACCTCTCTACCGATACCAATTCAGGAGCATACCGGCTTAACTGAACAAACTGTACCCTAAACTTAGCCACATACATACAGTCTTGAACCCAAGCCATGAACTCTCATTTCCTTTCATCAAAGTATCTAAACCCTAGATACTTCTTCTTAAAAACAACATGGAAAGACTCCCAATCCATATCATGGGGTTCCACGCCTGCAGATACAGTTGTCCACCAACTAAAAACATCATCATGCAATAGGGATTCAACATACCCCAACCTACGGGTGCCAATACACCTCATTCGATCCATAACTTGAACAACACTGGTCATACATATCTCGGATACCTCGGGTGACAACCCACGATACTCAACTCCTCCCAAACTACAGGGATATTTCAATGGCAACCTCGTTTGACAACAACAAGTGCAAACCCACGCACTCCAATAACAACAACTTAAAACCTCAAAACATTACCTATCAAGGCATTATATCACCCAACACTGGCCAATCATCATAGGTGGTACATACTTCAGGGTGACAAACCCCCAGGAGACACAACACTCTCCTCAACTCACTGTCAGGCAACAGAATCACGCTAGTTCTCATTTCTCCTCTCGGTCGTAACATAACACATTTTCTAAGGCATGATAATCATTTCAAAACAAAAATATTTAGGCCAGCTTCAAGCAAGGATCTAAGACTTCTATTTCAAAATTATAACGTTTCAGACTATAATAATAAGGCAATGGTTTTTCAAATTTCCCCCTAATTTGGCATAAAGCAACCAACGTGCATATTACAATCACCGTGCATAGCAAGCAACCAAGTATAACTCACAACAACATTGCAATAAGCATACCAACTCTCAATTATTGCTAACTTAGCTCTGATACCACCAAATGTAACCTCATTGACCCGACCTAGTCGCAAGACTGAACCGAGCGAGCTACATTAGGTTTACCAAAGTAAATCGTGAAGATAAAACTCAAAACACGACCATTTTTTTATTTTATCTTATCTAGATGCTTAATTATTAACCTACATGTACATACTGATCATAGGTGTAAACTCAACTCAATCGGGCATCGAATTAACATCCAATTAAACACTATTACAAATTAGGGATCAAAATGTAATTTCTACAGGTTTAAGGGTCCAATTAACAAATTAAGTTTACCAATCCACAATTAAGTTCATTTCATACAAGCTCATGAAATTTTATCACAATTAGATCACCACATCACCCTCAATTTATCACTCAAACATTTAGGGACCAAATTGTAAATCTGTAAAACTATAAGCACTTACTTAAAATTTGATTTACCAATCCTCAATTAGTTAGTTTTCAAGCATACATGTCAAATTTCAGCTAGAAAAAACCATCCAAACTCATTCAATTGCATACACAACAACTAGGGACTAAATTGTAAGATTTCAAAGCTTAAATTGAACATATAACTAAAATAACGACCCTTGGTGTCGGTACACGGGTTTCCGAATCGATACGGGGTCAAATTATATAAGAGGTTTTGAAACCACCCCTACAGGTTTCGAAACCAGGCCTTAGAACCTAAAACACATACCGGTACGAGTCCCTGCGTACTGCACCCCATAGCTGAAATTGGTCTGCTGGTTTCGAAACCCCTGGGCCTGGAATAAGAACTTTGACTTGTTTTTATCCATTTATGGTTTCCAAAACACTTAAACATGCTTCAAACATACATCCAACTATTCAAGGACAGAACCACATGAAAGTATCACAGATTCAACATCGATTCATGGCATCTTGTATCAAATGTAAATCTATAGGCATGCTTACTAGAAAACCAATCAAGCAAAGCATGAAACTTCAAACCATCACCAAAAACACTCTATAATGGCCATTTAAAACTCAAGAACAACTAAACAAACTTGCTCAAACAAGAAGTTCAACAAAACACCTCCCAAACCCATAACGGAAATCCCATTGCCCTTATTACTTATAGTCTAGTCCAAAAAACATACTTTGGTTACCAAGTCTTTCAAGACCCCTTGCTTCTCATTGCCTTGCAAGACTTTAATCCTCTGCATTGATGGACAAAGAGAACGTAAGCACACTAGGCTTAGTGAGGAATTTTCAAAAACAAAACACCATCAATGCATTTAAAACCATTTCCCAACAATACATTGAAATCTCATTTCAATCATTCTTTAAACATCACTTAAACATTATCATCCCTTTAAAACCATGAACTTAACATCTTTAAAACCAACATATTAAACCATATACAACATGTATCATTAACCAACAGTAAGACCCACTGCTAACCTCAATATAAGCCTTCCCATGCATAACAACCATATGCAAAGCTTAAAGAGTAACCATGTATAAATCACATTATACAACATAAAACTTTCAATGATACATTAACAATTATATTGGGTCACAAGTGAGAATTAACCAAGTTCCATTTCCAAAAGATTTCACCGGATACACGAATTCAACAAGTGTTCTCGCAACACTTCAAGCCATCTCAATCGGAAATAGCAATACAATCACAATCGCGGTACCTAAACAATCGGGTACTCTTTCAACCCAGGGGATACCAACCCCACTCATCAGTTAGATGCTTAACCCACTAACGGGAGTTTACAGTACTGTATAACCTCTCTACCGTTAGGGTACTTGGATGGAGTTTTCGGTACACGGATCTAAACCCCTTAACATCCAAGGCGACTTATTATAGTGTACTATCAATCTTATGGCCGACCAACTATATCCGATAATAATTTTAAAACCACATCACTTGCCAATATAATTAACCATTTACCATTTACCTCATTGTTTTTAAGAAGCATTAACCAAACCAATTTTCCAAAGCAACAACCATGCTTTAAAACACAAGTATAAACCATATACTTACAATGATCACTTACCATGTGCATCATTCAGCATTTCACGCTTAAAAATAGTATCTCAAATACTCTAAATCATGTTTAAACAATAGTTACAATGTAAATTAAAATAGGTGCATAAAAATCATTTTGCACTAGCACAACCGAGAGAGAAAACCACTTTATACTTACTTCCGAGTTTAAATTAGCGTATCAAGCTAAGTTTAAACTCCCATAAACCACCTTTAAAACATTCCAAGACTGGAATCCACGTTCTCACTCACTGATACGCGAAACCTTGATTCACTGACACGAAATCAAGTGTCTGAAGCCTCCAAAGCTTCACTGATCACTTCTGGATCAACCTCCCCTATTTTAAACACAATACAATAGAAGATTAATGCATCTCAATGCATTCAAAACACTGCAACATGAATCCTTCATGGATTCTCACATTCCTTTCACAATTACCCAAGCACAACAACTGAAAACACCATCTAATCCTTTCTAAACACAGCCCAGCCATAATCTAACAATTAAAATACTTCAATATCTTCAATCAACACCTAAAATCAGGGCTGAGACATCCAAACACTTCCAGAAACTGTACAGCCACCACAACTCCACAAAAACACAATTCTAACAACCTAAACAATTAGAGATTCAAGAGTTTCGAGATTCCATTGTTAAAATCAACTTAACAACATTATAATACATCCAAAATATGTTTAAAATCATTCCTCAACACTGGAAAACAGTCCAATTTAGATCTCTCACTATTTCATCAATTAAATCAATTAATTCCATATAAAAACACAAAATCAGATTATAAACCATAAATCAAGGATCAAACACTTGAGAATATCAATAAAGAACCATTCAATAGAGGAGATCATGGACCTTACCCCTATTGTGTGATTTCTCCCTCAATTGGCTTGTTTAAAGCTAGGAAAACATAAGATTTTGATGAGGTTTTGTAGATCAAAGTTAAATAATCAATTGTAGATCAAGAATCTAAATAAAAAGGATCTCTCACCTCTGGATTTTTAATCGAAACTTGAGTGTTTGGCAGAAAAGAAGTGGAGAGAAAAGTTACGCCAATTTTCATTAAAACCAAATAACTAACTTTAATATCTACAATCTCTTTTTATTATCCTTTAAAACACACGTTAAAATGATTTAATTGAAGGGAGAAATCACCAGCAAAAACTTGGTAAAATAGCTCCTTAAGGATTCTAAGAATTTGATCCTTTTCATTTTAGTCACCTTTAAAAATTGTTTTAAAAAATCACATTTTGGTTACTAGCGAAAATGTCACACTTCCAAATCTCATTTTCAAAAATTGATTTCACCAATATTAAGCATATATTAAAAGATGATAGTTAACCATTTTTTCATATTTTTATCTTACCAAAAAATATACGGTCCCGAATCAAACTCGAATCTCTAACTCGGTCCACCAGACCGTCTAATAAGCCTCAAAACCGCTAGGCCCAAAACTAGGGCGTTACATATCAAGTTTTTAAAAGAAAAAGCTTGAGAGAAAACCTCACAAAAGGAATTGTATTGAATATGGAAGTTGTGTTGTGTTACAAAGTGCAAAATGAACCCCTATTTATAGTTTTTCAAGGGGTGGCCGAATGGGCATGTACAAGTGTGAAAAGGTAGCCGAATGGTTAAGGTGTCATTCCATAAAGGCATGGTGTTGTTCCGGCTTGAATTGGTGTCTCCCTCCTTGAATTGCCACCCATTTCTCCTTCTAAAAGTTAGCGCCCAAGTTTCCCTCCAAGGCTTGTCAGTTGTGTCCCTTATGAAAAAGAGAGATCCCTCCGAGGTTGATACACTCCAACTCTCTAATTGATATTGTTGAGAGAAGCTTTGATTGTTCCCGACCGTGAATGCAAGTAAGCCTTGTAATTTGAATGCTTTGAATTGAAATGAAGTAGGAAAGAAGATGGTAGTTTAGGGCGCAGAAGCGTTTGATGTGTGGTGTGTATGAAAATAGATGAAAGAAAGGAAATGGTTAAGTGTAGGGTAGTTTCGGCTATGGTGAATGAATGAAAAAGAAAAGGATGATGAAATGGAATAAAAAGAGATAGTAGTATTCAAAGGATTCTAAGAAAGAAACTATACTAAAAAGTATAATCCCATTTCTTAAGGGAATGTCTTTGAGGGTGGTAAGGGACTTGGACCCATAGGTTAGATGAACCTAGAACCCGAAGTATAGATGGAATGATAGGAGATGCCACAAGCAAATCTTCATAAGTCGATAAAGTTCTTAAAAGAACAATTTTGAGAGAAAACCTCACAAAAGTTAAAATATATTCAAAGAAAGTTGTGTATGAGTTGTGTTACAAGGGTGGCCGAATGGCCCTATTTATAGTTTACAAAGGGGTATGGCCGAAAAGGCCTCTATCTATTCAAATAACCATTCAGTTTAAGTTATGCCTCTCTCTAAAGGTTTCCCTCCAAAATGTGACGCCTAAATCTCCCTCCAAGTCTGGTTTTGTTGCCCAAATCTCCCTCCAAATTGCTTGTGTCTGTTTGACAATGGTTGGTGTTTGTAACCCCCTTGACTCGGCCTAATCGCAAGACCGAACCGAACGAGCAACATTAAGTTTACCGAAGTAAATCATGAAAACTTTGAAAATACGACCATTTTCTTCTTTTATATTATCTAGATGCTGGTTATTACCCTACATGTACATACAAAAAACGAGTGAAAACCCAACCCAATCGGGCATCGATTTGATATCCAATTGGTCACTTTACAATAATAGGGACCAAAACATAAATATAAAAATATATAATGGTTAACTTGTAATTTGATTTACCAATCTGTTATTTGTCAGGTTACAAGCATACATGCCAAATTTCAACTTAAAACGATTATCCAAACTCATCCAATTGCATAAATAACACCCAGGGACCCAACTGTAATTTCCATTATTTCGAAGGACCAAATTCGTAATTAAAGTTACCACTCCTCAATTGAACCAATTACATGCATACTGGTGAAATTTCAAGTCAAAACAATCATTTAAACTCATTTAATTGCATGTATATCACTCAGGGACTAAAATGAGAGAAAACAAAAACCTTAAAACATACTTTCAACTAACTTAACTGCCACCCGTATCGATACGCGGGCAAGTGTATCGATACGCCTGAGCCTTTACAAAATTCTGAAATCCAATAGCTCAAAACTGTATCGATACACTTCCACGTGTATCGATACACTATACCTGAAACCGTAGACCCATATCGATACTGTCACCTATGTACCGATACGCTAAGCCTGAAAATGTGCTTACCCATATCGATACGATCTCCCGTGTATCGATACGCTGTGTCTGGAAACACTTGCCTGTACTGATACATGCACAGGTGTATCGATACGCCCTGACCTGAAACGTCAAAATTTGTTGGTTTTTAGCCTCGTTTTGGAATTCTAACACTTAAGCACACTTCTAACAATCAAATAACATCATAATTGGTCATTTACCATCAACTACCATAAACCAAACATCAAGAAACAATCATCATGCTTTAAAGGTAAACTATAGGCATGCTTCCTAATACTCAAGCAACCAAAGCATGAACCATATGCAAAATCCAACAAATCAAGGTTATCACAAGTCTAAAGCAACAATATAAACTTGCTCAAACGGAGAAGTAACCACTCAAACCCTCCCAACATCATTTAAGCCACATTGCCTTCATTACTAATTTAAAACCCAAACATACTTTGGTAAATCAAGTCTTGGAATCTCTTCCTTGCTTGCTAGGCCACTTGCATTCAATCAATCTGCATTGATGATAAAAGAGAGCGTAAGCAATCATTGCTTAGTGAGGAACGCTCAAAATACAAACTATCATCCAATGCAATTAAAATCCATTGCAAAACAATCATGTCATTCTTTCAAAACATGCACTTAGTCTTTACAAAATAAGTATATTAAACCATATGCAACATGTATCATGGATTCCACAGCATAATCACATATGCAATTCCCTCTACTTAAGCTTTTCCCATGCATAACATCCCATATGCAAAGCTTAAGGAGTAAAACATGTGTAAACACTTTATTCCAAATCAATCCATCAACATGATACATTTAAAACATTATATTGGCTTACAAGTGACCCATCTCAACAACAACATTTCAATAAAACCATCATTAACATCAGTAACATCGGATAACGGATTTCCAAGAGATCTTGCAATCTCTTCAGCTCAATGGCATGGAGTCGTGCAACGCATGCACCACCTCTACACTACCAAGGGTAATCCTCCAACTTGGAGTAAACACATTCGACGCATCAACCTCTACAGCTCATGGCTGGAGTAAAAGCCATCTAAGTGTTACATCAACAATATTGGGATTCACATGATCGGTGTAAGTACCTCTCGTACTACCTTTACAACCACATGTGACTTATTATAGTGCACTTTAAATCCTATGGCAGGAGGTAAACATCAGTTTCCAGCACTAAAACATGCTTATTTCATGCATAAAACAAGAGGTAAACATTCATCAAACAAATGCATTCATAAAGCATTTGCCAACCGAAAATGAGAGAGAGAAATCCACTTTACTTACTTTCGAGTCTTAGGCCAGCATATCAAGCCTAGTCTAGACTCCCATTAAACCTTTTCAAATCTTTGAAAAGCCATTCTTATCCGTTTCACTCACCGAAAAAGCAACACCTCCTTTGCCGATGTCAAATCAAGCCTTCAGCAACTCCTCAACACCAAGATTCGCTTTCGAACTACTTTCCCATGTTTCAAACACATTATAACAGAGAATCCAGTGCATTATAATGCATCCAAACTCACAGCAACACAACAATTATTAGCACCCAACTATAATTCTCCACAACACTCTATCTTAACAACCGAAAATATCATCAATTCACCAAAAACCTCAACCCAGCCCACAACTACGAATCTCAACCTTCAAATAACATCAAAACAACAACCTAAAACAACCTTATACCTCCAGCAACCAAAAATTAACCTCAACACCTCAAAATCTCATAACTACTAAACTAACAAACTAGAGATTCAATAGATTCTGGGATTCTATCATTAAAACTCACTTTATTACCATATTAAACAGCAAAATCAAGTTATAAACCAATCCTTAACTCAGCAAAAACAGATCACTACGAATTTCCACAATTTTTCATCATAAATCATAAATTAAACCATAAATCCGAGTTTAATTTATCAAAACCCATTACAAATCATATAAAATGGATCAAGAACTTAGGAATTTCAATAAAGAACCTTTCATTAGAGGAGAAGAACAAATCCTTACCTCCACTGCTGATTTCTCCCCTTAATTGCTTTATAAACCATGAAAATCATGGTAGAAATAATAAGTATTTGATGTAAAAGCTTTAGAAATCAATTGGAAATCAAAAACTCTTTGAAATCCTAATTTTACCTGAAGAAATTGAAGCTGTAAAATATGTTTGGCTGGAGAGAATTTGGCAGAACAGAAGTTACAAAATTAGTTACGTGAAATTCTTTTAAAAGCCTTCATTGTGTTTAATTAATTTTCTCCTTATTTATACCTCTTAAAACTTAATTAAAATAGTTAATTAAAGGGAGAAATATGATGAAACCCTTTTGGATTAAAAGCTCCTTAAAGATTCAAAGTTTTGACCCATTTTCAAAATAGTCACTAAAAATAGTTTTGCAAAATTGCATTTTGGTCACTAACCCAAAATGTCCCATTTCCGAATTTTATTTTCAAAAATTGTTTTTACCAAAATCATTTATATATTTAATAATGATTTCAGACTATTTTTTCATATTTTTATCTTCAATAAAATATTTAATCCAAATTAAATCCTGAATTCGACTTGAATCTCTAATCTCGATCCACCAAACTGACTAAACCATTCCCTAAAACTCCTAAGCCCAAAATTGGGGCGTTAGAACTCCCCCCCTCTTAAGAAATTTCATCCTCGAAATTTACCTAGAGGAAAAAGATGTGGAAACAGCTTTTTCATGTCCAACTTACTCTTCCAAGTAGCCTCCTCAACTCCTCGATGCCGCTATAACACTTTAACGAGCTCTATCGTCTTCCCACGCAGAACCTTACTACTAGTATCAAGGATCTCTACTGGTTCCTCATCATAAGTCAGATCCGGCCTCAACTCAACATCCTCAATCGGTATAACATGAGAGGGATCCGACCGATACCTCTGTAACATCGAAATGTGGAACACATTATGAATCATTTCCAACTCGGGAGGCAACCTCAACCGATAAGCTACGAGACCCACACGATCCAAAATCTCATACGGCCCGATAAACCTCAGACTCAACTTCCCTTTACGCCCAAAGCGCATCACCTTCTTCCAAGGTGAAACCTTCAAAAACACTTTGTCACCAACAGTGTACTCCACTTCTCTACGCTTCAAATCCGCGTAGGATTTATGTCGATTGAATGTCGCTTTCAAGCGATCAGATACAAGCTTCACCTTCTCACAAGTGTCTTTCAACACATGAGGCATAGAAATATACTTCTCCCCAACCTTCACCCAACACAAAGGCATACGACACCTCCTACCATATAAGGCCTCATACGGTGCCATTTGAATACTTGCTTGATAGCTATTATTATAAGCGAACTCCACCTTCGGCAACTGCTTTTCCCAGGTTCCTTGGAACTCGATAATACAACACCTCAGCATATCCTCCAAGACCTGGATCACACGCTCAGACTGTCCATCTGTCTGAGGATGATACGAAGTGCTAAAATACAACCGAGTACCTAGGGCTCGATGCAAACATTCCTAGAACCTTACTATAAACCTTGGATCCCTATTCGACACAATCAACTTAGGCACTCCATGTAACTTCACGACCTCTGCGATGTAAAGATCAGCCAATTTATCCGAAGTATACGTCGTATGCACCGACAAAAAATGTGTACACTTCGTAAACCGATCCACGATCACCCAAATGGAAGCCTTTTTAGTCGGTGTCAAAGGTAGCCCCGACACAAAATCCATGGTGATTCTCTCCCATTTCCATTCTGGTATCCTCAACGGTTGCAACAACCCGGAAGGAAATTGATGCTCAGCTTTAACATGTTGACACACCATGCATCTAGCAACAAAATAAGCCGCATCCTTCTTCAAACCAACCCAATAATACTCCTCATTCAAACCCCGATACATCTTGGTACTACCGGGATGCATAGTAAAATGGCTAGAATGAGCATCGGTCAAGATGATACGTCTCAACTCCTCATCCTGTGGCACCACTATCTGCTTCTTAAAACACAACACCCCATCATCATTAAAATGAAAATCTGATGGTTTCCCATCCAAGATATCCCTAACATGAGGTACCAACTCATCATCATACGGTTGTTTCTCTCTTATCATTTGCGACAACGATGGCTTCACCTGCAACTCGGCTAACAAACCTCCATCACGGGTTACATTCAACCGAGCAAACATAGCTCTCAACTCAACCACAACTTTTCTACTCAAAGCATTCGCTACCACATTCGCTTTACCCGAATGATACTCAATGGTCAAGTCATAATCTTTAAGCAACTCCAACCACCGTCGTTGCCTAAGACTCAACTCTTTCTGCGACATCAAATACTTCAAACTTTTGTGATCCGTGTACACTACACACTTCTCACCATAAAGATGATGCCTCCAAATCTTTAATGCAAACACCACCGCAACAAGTTCAAGATCATGAATATGATAGTTATGCTCGCACACCTTCAATTTCCTAGATGCATAAGCCACAACCTTCCTATCTTGCATCAACACGCACCCTAAACCAACATATGATGCATCACTATATACCATAAATTCCTTTCCCAACTTGGGTTGTATCAAGATTGGAGCTTGCGTCAATGCTTCCTTTAACTTTTCAAAAGCTTGCCGACAATCCTCCGTACACTCAAAATGAACGTTCTTCTACAACAACTTGGTTAAAGGTCCAGCAATATTCGAAAATCCATCTACAAACCAGCGATAATATCCAGCCAACCCAAGGAAACTACGCACCTCCGTCACTGACCTATGTGGCTTCCAACTCACCATAGCCTCAATCTTTTGTTGATCTACACGGATTCCCTCAACCGACACCATATGTCCAAGGAAAAATACTTCCTTCAACCAAAATTCACATTTACTCAACTTCGCATACAATTGATTATCCAGCAATCTCTGAAGCACAATCCGTAAGTGCTCATCATGGTATTTTTCAGTACGAGAGTACACAAGAATATTATCAATAAACACTACCACAAATTGGTCCAAGAACTCATAAACACCCGATTCATCATATCCATAAACGTAGCTGGTGTATTGGTCAACCCAAACGGCATCAATAAGAACTCGTAATGCCCATACCTCATACGAAATGCAGTCTTTGGCACATCCTCACCCTTCACCTTCAACTAATAATATCCCGATCTCAAGTCGATCTTAGAAAATACTGATGCACCTCAAAATTGATCAAACAAATTGTCAATCTGTGGCAAGGGATATTTGTTATTAATCGTCAACTTATTCAGTTGTCGATAATCGATACACATCCTCATTGTGCCATCTTTCTTCTTCACGAATAACACTGGCGCACCCCAGGGTGAAACATTGGGTCTAATAAACCCCCGATCAAGCAACTCATTGATTTGTGTCTTTAACACTTTCAACACCTTAGGTGCCACGCGATACGGTGAAATGGACATCGTGCCAAATTAACATACATATCAATTTTAAACTCCACCTCCCTATCTGGCGGCAACCCCGATAACTCTTCTGGGAAAATTCCCAGAAAATCACAATCTGTGCGAATGTCTTGCACACGCACATCCTTGGATCCAGGATTATAACATAGTCTAAATACGCCTGACATCCATGTTACAATATTCAACTTATTTCCAAAGCTGAAACAACATTAGACAAGAACTTTGTGTTCTCGCCAACCACCACAACTTCACAATCATCGGCAAGACACAAAGGTATATAGCCAATCCATCCCCAATATTACATCAAAACTATGGAATGGCAATTCCATCAGATCCACAGCGAACACATGGTCTTGCACCATCAAATGACACCTTCGATATAACTTCCTAACCACAACCATCTCACCTAAAGAACTAGTTACTCGAACCCCAACATTCAAAATCTCCACAGGTATATCAAGCAACTGTGTATGCTCACTAAGAATATACGAATGGGTGGAACCATAATCAACTAAAGAAAATAACGGCAAAGATTGCAAAGTAAAGGTACTTGCGATCACATATGTATCGTTGCGTCCTTCGCGATGCGCATATACCCTCATGGGACCACCACCCTCCGGCTGAATAGCAAAGGTGTGTGCAACAGTCTTACGCCCACCATCTCTCAACTAAAAATGTCCCTATCCACACCCTCGATCTCTCGGGGAAACCACAACAGGTGCAGAAACATGCACACCTCTAGCTAACATAGGACAATCATGCCTCACATGATCAGTCGACCCACAACTCCAACAAGCATTAGCTGCAACAGGCACATGAACTGGCCCAGCTCGTCCAATCTGAGGACAATCGCGTCTAACATGGTCTTGAGATCCACAACCCCAGCAAACTCTATCTAACCTCCAGCAAACCCCCGAATATTTCTTCCCACACTAAACACACTCGGGTATCTGACCTCTGGAACTCTGCCCTAGCTGACCTCTTTTCCCAAGCTCCGGTCGATATCTCCAATCACGGTGCCTCTTATATCGGCCACCCCCAGTATTAGCATCAGCATCTCTCTTACCATGGCCAGATCCTCCAGCACAGGATGTCAAACCTAAACCCTGCTCAATATTCTTGGCTCTCGAAACCAATACAGCAAAATCAACACACTCAGCAGCCAACATATATGTCTTAACCTCCTACATCAATCAGTAACGAAAGCGGTCACAACGACTCCTCTCATCAGGCATCAACTCAAAAGCATACTGACTCAGCCTCACAAATTGTATCTCATACTCAGATACCGAAATATCTCCATGCACCAAAGCCATGAACTCGCGTTTCTTTTCATCTTGGTATCTAGCTCCGAGATACTTCTTTCGGAAGGCAAACCAAAAGGTTTCCCATGTTACATTGTCGGCCTCCATACTTGCAATCACCGTAGTCCACCAACTGTACACATCTCCCTGCAGTAGAGATATATCACATCCCAGCTTACAAGCATCAGAACAACCCATCTGATCCAAAATACGATTCGTGCTGGCAAACCACTCCTCAGAAGCCTCAGGCGACAACCCTCTAAACTCGACCCCTCTCAGGCCACATAAACGTTCTAAGGGTAATCCCAAATTAGCAGCAGCAACTGGTGCTGGTGCTGGCACCTGTACTCCAGCTATCGTGGCCTAGAACGCTCCTGTCATTTCCTGTATCAAAGGCGTTATATCATCAATGCTGACCCAGCTTGCACAGGTGGTACTTGTTCCGCACCCGTAGGTGGATTCAGTGGAGGAGGTGGCAACCCCTCAGGCACAACATTATTCTCAACATCTTGCCTCCCCCCATTCGCATTAAAACGTAATTCTCTCCTCGGTGGCATTGTAAACAAAGAATCTATGGCATGATAGCACCAAAATAAAAATGGTTAGGCCATCTTCAAGCAAGGGTCCAAGACTTCCATTTCAAATCAAAACATTTTCCATCAATAGTAATAAGGCAATGTGTCCCAAATCATACCCCAACATGTCATATAACATACAATCCATCACTGTGTATAGCAATCAAGTCAATTCAATCAACATACATTTCAAACAACTTCCCAATATACATAACCAACCATAACCCACCCCCAACAATCATAACCTGGCTCTGATACCACCAAATGTAATCCCCTTGACCCGGCCTAATCGCAATACCGAACCGAACGAGCTACATTAAGTTTACCAAAGTAAACCATGATGAAAACTCTGAAAATACGACCATTTTTTTCTTTTATCTTATCTAGATGTTGGTTATTACCCTACATGTACATATAAACAACGAGTGAAAACCCAACCCAATCGGGCCTCGATTTGATATCCAATTGGTTACTTTACAATAATAGGGACCAAAATGTAAATCTACAAATCTGTAAAGGTTAACTTGTAATTTGCTTTACCAATATTCGATTTGTCAGGTAACAAGCATACATGCCAAATTTCAACTTAAAGCGATCATCTGAACTCATCCAATTGCATACATAACACAGGGACCCAACTGTAATTTCTATTATTTCAAAGGACTAAATTCGCAATTAAAGTTACCAATCCTCAATTGATCCAATTACGTGCATACTGGTGAAATTCCAAGTTAAAAAAATCATTTAAACTTATTTAATTGCATGTATATCACTTATGGACTAAATGAGAGAAAACAAAAACCTTAAAACATACTTTCAACTAACTTAACTGCCACCCGTATCGATACGCGGGCAAGTGTATCGATACGCCTGAGCCTTTACAAAATTCTGAATTCCAGTAGCTCAAAACCGTATCGATACACCTCCATGTGTATCGATACACTATACCTGAAATCGTAGACCCGTATCGATACTGTCACCCGTGTACCGATACGCTAAGCCTGAAAATGTGCTTACCCGTATTGATACGGTCTCCCGTGTATCGATACGCTGTGCCTGGAAATACTTACCTATATTGATACAGACACAGGCGTATCGATACGCCCTGACCTGAAACATCAAAATTTGCTGGTTTTTAGCCTCGTTTTGGAATTCTGACACTTAAGCATACTTCTAACAATCAAATAACATCATCATTGGTCATTTACCATCAAATACCATAAACCAAACATCAAGAAACAATCATCATGCTTTAAAGGTAAACTATAGGAATGCTTCCTAATACTCAAGCAACCAAAGCATGAACCATATGCAAATTCCAACAAATCAAGCTTATCACAAGTCCAAAGCAACAATATAAACTTGCTCAAATGGAGAAGTAACCACTCAAACCCTCCTAACATCATTTAAGCCACATTGCCTTTATTACTACTTTAAAACCCAAACATACTTTGGTCAATCAAGTCATGGAATCTCATTCTTGCTTGCTAGGCCACTTGCATTCAATCAATCTGCATTGGTGATAAAAGAGAGCGTAAGCAATCATTGCTTAGTGAGGAACACTCAAAATACAAACCATCATCCAATGCAATTAAAATCCATTTCAAAACAATCATGCCATTCTTTCAAAACATGCACTTAGTCTTTACAAAATCAGCATATTAAACCATATACAAGATGTATAATGGATTCCACAACATAATCTCATATGCAATTCCCTGTACTTAAGCCTTTCCCAAGCATAACATCCCATATGCAAAGCTTAAGGAGTAAAACATGTGTAAACACTTTATTCCAAATCAATCCATCAACATGATACATTTAAAACATTATATTGGCTTACAAGTGATCCATCTCAACAACAACATTTCCCTAAAACCATCATTAACATCGGATAACAGATTTCCAAGAGATCACGCAATCTCTTCAGCTCAATGGTATGGAGTCATGCAACACATGCACCACCTCTACACTACCAAGGCTAATCCTCCAACTTGGAGTAAGCACATTCGACGCATCAACCTCTACAGCTCATGGCTGGAGTAAAAACCATCTAAATGTTACCTCAACAATATTGGGGTTCACATGATCAGAGTAAGTACCTCTCGTACTACCTCTACTACCACGAGCGACTTATTATAGTGCAATTTAAATCCTATGGCCGGCCAATTATATCCGATAACATTTTCCATTCATCACTTGCCAATATAATCCACTTTTTAAATATACCTCACTATTTTCACATGTATTATTCAAAACACCTCAACATGCATTAAACCATGCATAAACCACGTTCACAAACATTCTTTAAACTCATGCATTACTTTCCAAATGCATCTAATATCATTTCACATCAGTTTTCAGCACTAAACCATGCTCATTTCATGCATAAAACAGGAGGTGAACATTCATCAACAAGTGCATTCATAAAGCATTTGCCAACCGAAAATGAGAGAGAGAAATCCACTTTACTTACTTTCGAGTCTTGGACCAGCGTATCAAGCCTAGTCTAGACTCTTATTAAACCTTTTCAAATATTTGAAAAGCCATTCTTATCCGTTCCACTCATCGACAAAGCAACGTCTCCTTTGCCGATGTCAAATCAAGCCTTCGGCAACTCCTCAACACCAAGATTCGCTTCCGAACTACTTTCCCCTATTTCAAACACATCATAATAGAGAATCTAATGCATTACAATGCATCCAAACTGACAGCAACACAACAATTATTAGCACCCAACTATATAATCTTCTTCAACACTCTATCTTAACAACCGAAAACATCATCGATTCACCAAAAACCTCAACCATCCCACAACTACGAATCTCAACCTTCAAATAACATCAATTAACATCAAAACAACAACCTAAAACAACCTTATACCTCCAGCAACCAAAAATTAACCTCAACACCTCAAAATCTCTTAACTACCAAACTAACAAACTAGAGATTCAATAGATTCTGGGATTCTATCATCAAAACTCACTTCATTATCATATTAAACAACAAAATAAAATTATAAACCAATCCTAAACTCAGTAAAAATAGATCATTATGAATTTCCATAATTTTTCATCATAAATCATCAATTAAACCATAATCCGAGTTTAATTTATCAAAACACAATACAAATCATATAAAATAGATCAAGAACTTAGGAATTTCAATAAAGAACCTTTCATTAGAGGAGAATAACAAATCCTTACCTCCAATGCTGATTTCTCCCCTCAATTGCTTTATAAACCATGAAAATCATGGTAGAAATAATAAGTATTTGATGTAAAAGCTTTAGAAATCAATTGGAAATCAAAAACTCTTTGAAATCCTAATTTTACCTGAAGAAATTGAAGCTGAAAAATATGTTTGGCTGGAGAGAATTTGGGATTACAGAAGTTACAAAATTAGTTACATGAAATTCTTTTAAAAGCCTTCATTGTGTTTAATTAATATTCTCCTTATTTATACCTCTTAAAACTTAATTAAAAATATTTAATTAAAAGGAGAAATCTGATGAAACCCTTTTGGATTAATAGCTCTTTAAAGAGTCAAAGTTTTGACTCGTTTTCAAAACAGTCACTAAAAACTGTTTTGTAAACTTGTATTTTGGTCACTAACCCAAAATGTCCCATTTTCGAATTTCATTTTCCAAAATTGTTTTTACCAAAATCATTTATATATTTAATAATGATTTTAGACTATTTTCCATATTTTTATCTTCAATAAAAATATTTCATCCAATTTAAATCCTGAATCCAACTCGAATCTCTAATCCCGATCCACTAAACCGACTAAACCGTTCCCCAAAACTCCTAAGCCCAAAATTAGGGTGTTATAGTGTCTATCTCTAATGATTTTGGCACCATTTAGCTTTCCCTCCATTGCTTTGCCGCCATTCTGGTTTACCTCCAAAGGTCTAGGGGTGTGTTTCTTATGAGGGGACATGGCCCTTGAAGTGGTGACCTTGGGGTGGTGAGCTAACATGGGTTGCTTGAGCTGAAGTGAGCTGGGGGAGCTAGATGTGAGCTGAGTTGAGCTGGGCTTTGAGTTGAACGAGCTGCAGTTAGTGTTTGAGTTGATTTGATCTATTATAAGCTACCCTTTGCTAGGTGAACTCCTCTTGATGTGCCCTTGAGCTTTCTTGCATGTTCTGGAGTTGAATAGAGCTATTTAGGAGCTTACTTGTGCTTGCTCGAGTGAAAGAGCTTGTTTGGACTCGAATGAGCTTTGTGAGCCGCCCTTTAGCTAGGTGAGCTTTTTCATGAGTGTCCTTAAGCTATCTTGAGCTCATTGGATCTGAATGGAGCTAGTAGGAGCTGAAATAAGCCAAACCGAATGAATGAGCTTGAACTAAGCTTATTTTGAGCTGATTGAGATTTATGTGAGCTGCCCTTCAATCTCCCATTCGTTTATGTAGCCAGTATGTCCTACAAATGTTGCAAACACACATAAGTATGCATATGATAGAAAATTAGAAATAACTAAGAAGGGATGTGGGTCATAGGCTATGCATGAATAATAAAATTAATAGGACATGATAAATGGGACCTATGATAAGCATATCCTAAGATATAAATGTATGCTTATGACATCATAAATAAGGTAATAGAAAATGAAGTAAGGATGAACTCCCTTAGAAACAGCCTTGAGGATCTTAAATGACGTGATCAAGTCATGGATAAAGTTAGTGCTAATTAGGATCGCATCATCCCCCATTCTTTAAGGTGATTTTCCTCAAATCGAGAGGGCTCTTCAGTGAACAATTCCTTGTTGTTAGAGTAATCAAGTCCTTATGCTCGGATGATGGAACAACTTCATGAAACTTTCCTTTGAATTAGACACCTCCAAAAGGGTCTTCTTTGAAAAGATCTTTTGGGATGGATATTAACAACATATACCTTTTTGGGATATTCTTATTTAATAGTCACTTCTTTTGAGGAGTCATCAACTCGTTCATCCCTTTGGTCTCCTCCTTGGCGTTGGTTTGAAGCATTGTGTTCTTTGGAGTTGGGGTATGTTTTTGATTTGAAACATCTAACCATTTGGAATTGGTACTTGTAACACATCCTTTGATGATGAATCTTGTCCCTTGAATCACACCTTGATCCGAAACATCATGTTCTTTAAAAAAGGTATATAACTCTTCGTCTTTACTCCTTGAATCATCATGATGGTTGGTAAAGAATCTTGACTTTTCTGATCCTCCATCAAGTAGGTTGTAAACTTAAACTCCTTTAAGCTTTGTACCTTTCCAAATGATGTCCCTTGAGTAGGTCGATAATGCTCACTTTATTCCCTTGAAATGGTTGATTTTGTTGCACCAATCAATCTCAAAATGATAAAGGAACTTGCCATCATAGGTTCGTAGGATAACACCAAGTACATGAATCAATTTACTGCAAAATAAACCAAAGTTAGGAAATGATAAATTATTAACAAAATGAATGGAAATAGCAAACCATGGTGAATGTTTAATGGATGTTGGTTGCTGAATTCTCTTCAAGATTGGCAAAGCACTTGGATTGTCAAAAATCATATCCTTTGGAACATCAAATGACATATCTTGTGGATCACCAAAAGTCATGCCCATTGGTTCTTCACAGGACATGTTTCTTGAATATCAACTTGAAGAGATACGTCTCTTGGAATATCTTGCAAAACAAAAGAGAGAACAAGAAAAAAGTAGGGTTAGGTAATTTTTTTTTCTTCTTCCTCTTCTCTTCCACTCTCGTTCTTTTCAACTCTCTCTTTGTTTTTCTTTTCATTTTTAACTCTAACGATTTGTTTTTCTTCAAAATGATCTTCTACATTTGACTCTCATTGATTTTCTCCATCAAAGCTTCAATGCTTTCCTTAAGATGGTTTTGATCTTGAAGCACTTGGTTTGGCAATAAAGGTTCCAATGTAACCTTCTTTCCTTCATATGCAAATGAGTAACAATTGGTGAAACCATCATGTGTTGCTCACTTGTCATATTGCCAAGTTCTACCGAGTAGGAGGTGACTTGTATTCATGGAAACAACATCACACAAAACTTTGTTTTAGTACCTTCCGATTGAGAATGGCACAAGTACTTGCTTCGTGACTTTTAATTCATCTCCTTCGTTCAACAATTGCAACTCATAGGGACTTGAATGCTTGGTTGTCTTGAGTCCCAACTTTTCCACCATATAAGTGCTGGCAATGTTTGTACAACTTCCACCATTGATGATTACAAAACACACTTTACCATTTATATGGCGTCGAGTGTGAAATACATTCTTTCTTTGCTTTTTGTACTCTATTGGAAAGATAAAAGAATTGTTAGTGTAATACAGAAATTGAATGAGGTGTAAGGACCTTACCAAAATATCACTCACAAAAACCTCACGGTCACTCCAAAAAAATTGATGACACTCCACTCAAACACTCATGTTTCACTCTTGGGAATATGGCTTTTACTTCCCCTTATGTGCTCACAACTCTCTTGCCTTTTACCGCTTGATTCTCTCATCAAAAGCTCTTGAAAAAACTTACTCAAGACCTGTCAAACTTTAACTATATGGCGTTTAGGCTACAAATAAGGTTAGGCTAGAAAAAGAAATAATAATGAAAAGAAATGAAATGAAAGAAAAAAATGAAAAGGTAGGATAATAGATGAAATGAAATAGAAGAAAGTAAAACAAACGTACCACAAAACTCACTTACAACTCGATCGAGAAACAATCAATCTTGATGTCTTCTTCGAGCTTGTTGTTTGTTTGCTTTGCTTTGCCTTCACCATGTTTGTGTTTCACCATTCTTTTTTGTACTATTCGAATTCCTTAAGAAGATGAGAAGGAATTTTGATATTGCTTTCTTTTTTTTCTTTTTTTGTACTTTCTTTTTTATCACAAAAATGAAATCACTAAAGATAGGGGCTTACTTGATTCTTCCAAAAGCTCTGATAACCATATGATACGCTCCAACACTCTAATTGATGTTGTTGAGAGAATCTTTGATTGTTGCCGACCTTGAATGTAAGTAAGCTTTATAATCTAAATTCTTTGAAAAGAAATAAAGTAGGAAAGAAGATGATAGTTTAGTGTGCAAAAGCGTTTGATGTGTGGTGTGTAAGAAAATGGATGAAAGAAAGGAAATGGTTAAGCGTAGAGTAGTTTCGGTTATGGTGAATGAATGGAAAAGAAAAGGATGGTGGAATGGAATGAAAAGGGATAGTAGTATTCAAAGGATTCAAAGAAATAAACTATACTAAAAAGTATTATCTCGTTTCTTAAGATAATGTTTTTTAGGACGGTAAAGGACTTGGACCCGTAGGTTAGATGAACCTAGAACCCGAAGTATAGATGGAAGGATAGTAGACGCCACAAGCAAAGCTTGATAAGTCGATAAAGTTCTTAAAAGAACAAGTTTAAGAGAAAACCTCACAAAAAATAAAATATATTCAAAGAAAGTTGTGTATGAGTTATGTTACAAGGGTGGCCGAATGGCCCTATTTATAGTTTACAAAGGGGCATGGCCGAAAAGGCCACTATCTATTCAAATAACCATTCAGTTAAATAATGCCTTCGTCCAAAGGTTTCCCTCCAAAATGTGACGCCCAAATCTCCCTCCAAGGCTGGTTTTGCCACCCAAATCTCCCTCCAAATTGCTTGTGTCCGTTCGACAATGGTTGGTGTCTCCCTCCAATGGTTTCAAAGCCATTTAGATTTCCCTCAATTGCTTTGCCACCATTCTAGTTTCCCTTCAAAGGTCTAGGGGTGTGCTTCTTATGAGAGGACATGTCCCTTGAAGTGGTGACCTTGGGGTGGTGAGCTGACATAGGTAGCTTAAGCTGAAGTAAGCTGGGGAAGCTAGATGTGAGCTGAGTTGAGCTTTGAGTTGGACGAGCTGCAGTTAGTGTTTGAGTTGATTTGAGCTATTATAAGCTACCCTTAGCTAGGTGAAATCCTCTTGAAGTGTCCTTGAGCTTCCTTTCTTGTTCTAGAGTTGAATGGAGCTACATAGGAGCTTACTTGTTCTTTCTCGAGTGAAAGAGCTTGTTTGGACTTGAATGAGCTTGGTGAGCTTTCCTTTAGCAAGGTGAGCTTCTTCATGAGTGTCCTTAAGCTATCTTGAGCTCATTGGAGCTGAATGGAGCTAATAGGAGCTGAAATGAGTTGAACCAAATAAATGAGCTTGAATTAAGCTTGTTTTGAGTTGATTGAGCTTTAGGTGAGCTGCCCTTCAATCTCCCATTCGTTTATGTGGTTGGTATGCCCTAAAAATGTTCAAACACACATAAGTATGCATATAATAGAAAATAAGAAATAACTAAGTAAGGATGTGGGTCATATGCTATGCATTAATAATAAATTAACATGACATGATAAATGGGACACATGATAAGTATATCCTAAGATATAAATGCATGTTTATGACATCACAAATAAGGTAATAGAAAATGAAGTAAGAAAGAACTCCCTTAGAATCAGCCTTGAGGATCTTCAATGACGTGATCAAGTCATGGATAAAGTTGGTGCTAATTAGGATCGCATCAGAGGTTGAGTTGAAGGTGGTAGCATGAGCTGAGATGAGCTGATCGAGCTAGGAGTGAGCTGGCTTGAGCTGACCTAGCTAGTTGAGTGAGCTTCACCCAGTTTTTGAGCTTCTTTGGGCTGCTATGAGCTTCCCTTAGCTAGGTGAGCTTATCTTGAGTGTCATTGAGCTTGCCTCGAGCTATTGGAGCTGAATTGTAGCTGAACGTAGCTTGCATTCCTTTAGCTGAAATGAGTGAGCTGTGAGGAGCTAATTTGAGCTAGTTGAGCTAACCATGAGCTACACGATCAAATATGAGCTTTCCCTTTAATGTATCCCTTGTACCTTGAGCTGTGAGGACCAAAAATCAAAGTAAACAAATATAAGCAATGCTTATAATAAGAATTAAGATAATATGCTAAGTAGCGATATGGTTCTAATTAATGTGCATGCATGAAACATTACTTAATATGCCAAGTGTAGATTATGATGTAAGGAAAGATTTTATGGTACCCGAATACACTAAGCATTGTATTAAACATAAACATGAGCTAAGCATGGATGGTAAGTGATAAGTGTTCAAAAGTACTAATTTTCTTACCCTTTTTACTCATATTATTGTTAGACATAGGCTCATATTAGTTGCATAATTAGCCATTCATGCATTAATTCATGTTTCCTTCCAACGTTGAGCTTGATTACACAATTTGGTAGTTTTTGTGGGAAAAGATGCTGCTTTGGTGTGTTTTGTGTGTATGTGCAGGATCATTTGCCAAAGCAGGGCTAGAGCTAGTTGCCAGGGCAATGCTTGAAGGATACGCCGAGCTAGCTGCCAGGGCAATACATGAAGGAGACGCCGAGCTAGTTGCCATGGCAATTGTCGACAAGAGCAAAGGTGACATGGTAGTCGAAATTGATGACTAGACAAACCCAAGATGACGTGGAGCAAAGCCCAAACCCAAAGGAATTTGATTTCCATGCAGAGATTAAAGAAGAATTAAATTCCAAGAAGATAGGAGAAGTTCTAGTAGGAATACAATTATAATAAAGAATTATATTCTTTAAAGATAATTTAATTCCAACTTAACTTCCTCCTCAAAGAAGGACTTTGGCCTAGCCCTATAAATAAGATGGAGATTTCGACAATCCAGAGAGAGCAAGAGGAGAGGATTTTCGACAACTCCAAAGGGCAAGAAGGAAGAGATTTTGACAAGATAACACGGAGGAAGAGAGTTCGATTTCTTCTTCTTCTTTGCTTCCATTAGATTCATGGTTTAGGAATTATTCTTTGTATATCTTTTGAACCCAACCATGAACTAACTTGATTGGTTGGGGTTATTGTGTTTTGTTGTTGTGAGAAACAATTGGATTTTGTTTAGGTGATAAGAGTTTGCACTTTTCTATTCAAGGTTTACTCATTCTTGGCTTTTATTCTTGTTTGCGAGTGAATTGGGAGAGGATCTTGTAACTTCATCTATTTATCTAATATCAGGAGAGTTAGATTCAAGAAACGAATGAGTATGGTCTTTATTCAATCTATTGATGGTGACGATTAATCCAGCTTAGGAATAAGTTAAGGATTTCAACGGCTAAGAGGAGCGCAAGATTGGTTGTTGTTCACCCTTGATTCACGCAGGGATGTATTATCAAGGCATGCACAAGTAGCTAGAGTTTCAACTTAGGGATAAGAAGAAACCATTGAAGAACGCTCTGCCGAACCTTGAAGTTGCTGCCCAGACGCCCAAGTAGTTGCCCAACTAGTTGCCGAGGCAACCATCGATTAGTTGCCAAGGCAACCCCGTTGTGCAAGTTGCCACGGCAACTGAGTTGCCCGTGCACTCTTTTACCAAAACAATCCAATCGGCTATCACACCTCAACTCACGATAACCTGACCTATCTCTCTCTTTTTCTTTCATCTATTCTTTTAGTTTATTGCTTTTACTTTTCTCGTTAATTAAAACCTCTATTATCAATTGTGTTTTTATTTTCACAGTGTAGTAACTTAAGCAAAGTGGCCCAAACCAATCCCTGTGGAGATGATACTCGATACTCATATCACTTTATTACTTGCGACGTGTATACTTGCACATTTGCGTAGCACTTATCACACGCAACAAGTTTTTGGCGCCGTTGCAGGGGATTGGCAATTGGTGTTAGTTGTTTTTGTTATTGCATTTTTTTTCTCTTAGTTTTACAAACTTTTCTTTTTGTTTGTTTATAAAAAAAATTAGGTGCGTTACAAGTTAAAGGACATCAACATGTCGAGAAATAAAAGCCAATCTATTCGAGAGATGATGTTGGAAGATATGAATCAATCCAATCAAGAGTTCCTTGCACCCTTTGATGATTACCTATACCAACCGAAAAAATTCCAAAGAACTTATACAATGGAAAAATCTTGTGCTATGTGTGGAGAACATCATGTGTTTGAAAATTGCCCTCACATTTTCGGTGCATATAACTACATGGAGGACCATAGAGGGAACCAGCAGCAAAATTCTTCATGGTATGGTCAGAAAGCTCAAAATTTTTTTTACAATAACAATTTTGCCGAAGCAACAGATATGCCATGGCAATGTAGTCCTTTTCAAGAGCATTCCAATTCCTTGGAAGAAACGTTACTAGCTTCATTGGCTAGACTTGACGGATCAATTGAAGAGATTCGAGAGCTATCAAAATCTATGGATACGAGGATAGCTCAGTGGGATGCAACCTTAGGGGATTCAGAAGATCAATTGGGGAGATCCACATATGTCATGGATAACATGCACCAACAATTCAATCCTAAGGATACTGACGTCCCAAGGCAAGAGGATAAGGAGAAATACAAAGAAATCTCTCTGATGTGTGAGGAACAACTAGAACCTCAAAGTCAAGAGGATGCCAATGAGAGAGACTGCCCAACACATGATGAGCTTGAACAACAAATTTCCTCGACAATGATTGAAGAGCCTGAACAGAGCAATGCCGCGACAACACTCGGTGAAGCTGAGAACAACAATACTACAACAAATTCTGAGGAACCTGATGCCCAGAAGGTTACAACGTTGATGTTGAAGCAGGAATGTGTAGATTGCTCTCATCTACAATTGCCACGACAATTACACGACCACATGTAAGATCAACGAGATGATAATACTTTGCCAATGGAATATGAGCAGGTAATAGTTGAACCTTTTGAATTCTTTAAAAACTCACCTCGTCCATTGCAGGTATGTCTTGAGGAACCGAGGCTGGTAGATTTGAAGCCATCGAAATCTTTACTGATGGAGATGTTTGAGAGGCCAAAAGAAAACAGTGTTTGGATTTGTAAAGCTTTTCAGAAAATTGGTTCATCCCTTGACTTACAGCAATTTTTGGCAACTGATTGCCACGACAATTGGCTTGAGCAGCAATTGCCACGACAACAAAGGCTACATCCAACCATGATAGAAGTAGACAAGAATGAGGTAATTGAATGGTTGAGAATGGATATAATTTTTCCTATTAATATATTTGTGCCTTCAGGAATAGTAGCAAGGTGGAGAGTATACTTGGACTACAAGCGAACAAAAAAGAAAGACACCTCCACCATGGTAACACAAAAGGGAGTAGTGGCAAGCACATTGGCCAAACTCTTTTTGGGTAATATTGTCACCCGATGGAGGGTACGAATGGACTATAAGAAGTATCGAAAATGACCCTCCTCAAGTTTTCTCAGATATGCAGTAACATTAGAAGATGCATGATGGCACTCTTTTCAAACATGGTCGAAGACTTCCTTGAGATCCTTATGGATAATTTTTCCGTTTTTGGTAATGAGTTCGACAGTTGCCTCGGCACCCATTGTCGTTCCACCAGATTGGACGCCACCTTTTGAGCTCATGTATGATGCAAGTGATTTCGTGGTAGGAGCAATCCTAGGCCAACGCAATAAGGAGGAGGATGCAGATTTAGAGATATGCGATGCATTCCTGGATGAACAACTTTTAGTTGCCTCGGCAACCCTTGACGCCTCGGCAACCCTCGACGTCGCAGCAGCTCTTTATACGCACACCTCGGCAACCATGGACGCGCACGCCTTGACAACCCCTAACGCCTCGGCAACCATGGATGTGCATGCCTCGACAACCCTCGATGCCACGGCAACTATCGATACGCACGCCTCGACAACCATGGATGTGTATACCTCGGCAACTCTAGACGCACATGCCTTGGCAACCTTGGGAGTAGTCGCCATGGCAGCACATGCCTCGGCAATACCCTGGTACGCGGATTTAGTTAATTTCCTTGTTTGTGGTATTTTACCTTATGGCCTTACTCACCAAGGGAAGAAGCGGTTCCGCCATGATGCTAAGCATTACTTTTGGGACGAGCCTCTTTTGTTTAAACAATGTGCAGATCAGGTTATAAGCTGATGTGTCCCTGAAGAGGAGTAACAGAATGTACTTCGACAATGCCATTCTTCACCCTATGAAGGACATTTTGGAGGAACTCGTACCGCGACCAAAGTTTTGCAATCCAGTTTGTATTGGCCAACACTATACAAAGATGCCCAAGAGTTTTACAAGCAATCTGATCGTTGCCAGAGGACGGGCAATATCACCTACAAACCAATGGGCAATCAAGACCGTGAATATGGATTAGGAAAGTGTCGGACAAAAGCGTTTGTTGTACCTCAATGAGATAGAAGAATTTCGTGCACTCGCCTATAACAATGCACAAATCTACAAGGAAAAAAACAAAGCAATGGCACGACAAGAAACTATTGCCATGACAATTCATGCCAGGGCAACTAGTTCTCTTATTCAATTCTTGGCTAATACTTTTCCTGGGAAAGCTAAAATCAAGACGATCGGGACCATTCAAAGTTGTCAAACCATTCTCTCATAGTGCCGTGATAATCAAGTCCATTACCGACGAACATGAATTCGAAGTTAACGGACAGAGATTGAAGCACTACAACGGTGCCCATGTAGAACGTAACAAAGAAGTTGACACCTTAGGAGATGCATGAGCATGCTCTCATTTTGATATTTTATTTTTCTTTTTCTTTTTATTTTTCGAACTATTTTTTTCTATTATTTTCAGTTATTTTTTTCTCTCTTTATTTATTTTTGGAATTTTTAGGAGAGATTTTATTTTTCTTCATTATCTTTAGTTTTTAGGTTTTCTTTACCACAACAAGACTCACAACCACCATGCTAAGGAAATTTACTGCCGACTACATGCCACAACAGAAACTGGCGATGCCCAAGCAACAACAATGGCTTCGGCAACTACTGATGCCTATGCAAGTGAACCTGCATCGGCAAACATGGATCAAATCAAAGCAATGCTATTCACGCGGTACCAGCATTCAACCACCGACCAGAAAATGAATCAAGCAAACGGCATGAAGGAAACTTATCACTCGAGGTGACGACCTCTCCGACTAACTCATTTCATTTAGTTTCTTTTAAATTTTGTTTCACTTTTTCATGCATTGAGGACCATGCTTCTATCGAGTTTGGGGGGGTGTTGGTTTCTAGTTAGTTTAATGTTTAGTTGCATTCATCGTTAGCAATCACATATAGTTGCATATGTTACTTGCCATTCCTTTATTTGGATTTAATTGCTTAAGACTTGTTGAATATCCAATGATGAATTTTTGCCACTGCACTTAATTGAAAGAACCTTTAATTTTAGGATTGCATGAAAAGAACTTAGAATTTTACTATGATGCTGAATTTTTTTACATGGTTGTGGGTTGTTGATTCAAAGAAACTTAGTGAACTTAGGTTGCTTAAAATTTGGGTAAATTTAAAATTGAAAATTAAAAGTTAATTTCTTGCTAGAGGTGCCCAAAACTGGCTCTAGTAGTAAATGCACTTTCTTGCTAGAGGTGCCCAAAACTGGCTCTAGTAGTTAATGCACATTAAAGAATCGCTAGAGGTGCCCGAAATTGGCTCTAGTCGACTAAAATAAAATGAGAAATTACTTACTTTGCTAGAGGTTCCCGAAATTGGCTCTAGTGAAAATAAAAATAAATGCCCCGATAATTAAATTGATAAAAGCCTATTGTTCACATAGAATCTTGAAAATCAACTTGTACACAACTACGCACACACATTGTCACGAGCATTATAGTTTGGTTCCGGGTAATTTTTGTGCTATCCGAAAAATTAAAAGGTGATCATACTTTGTGCCACGGTTCCAAGGTTTGAATTCAAGTTTGAAGCATGTCTTTGATGATTAAAGTCTTGGCAGGTAATTATGAGTTTGCATTGCTTGAGGACAAGCAATAGTTCGAGTTTGGGGGTGTGATAAGTGTTCAAAAGTACTATTTTTCTTACCCTTTTTACTCATATTATTGTTAGACATAGGCTCATATTAGTTGCATAATTAGCCATTCATGAATTAATTCATGTTTCCTTCCAACGTTGAGCTTGATTACACAATTTGGTAGTTTTGTGGGAACAGATGCTGCTTTGGTGTGTTTTGTGTGTATGTGCGGGATCATTTGCCAAAGCAGGGCTAGAGCTAGTTGCCAGGGCAATGCATGAAGGAGACGCCGAGCTAGTTGCCAGGGCAATACATGAAGGAGACACCGAGCTAGTTGCCAGGGAAATTGTCGACAAGAGCAAAGGTGATATGGTAGTCGAAATTGATGACTAGACAAACCCAAGATGATGTGGAGCAAAGCCCAAACCCAAAGGAATTTGATTTCCATGCAGAGATTAAAGAAGAATTAAATTCCAAGAAGATAGGAGAAGTTCTAGTAGGAATACAATTATAATAAAGAATTATATTCTTTAAAGATAATTTAATTCAAACATAACTTCCTCCTCAAAGAAGAACTTTGGCCTAGCCCTATAAATAAGATGGAGATTTCGACAATCCAGAGAGAGCAAGAGGAGAGGATTTTCGACAACTCCAAAGGGCAAGAAGGAAGAGATTTCGACAAGATAGCAAGGAGGGAGAGAGTTCGATTTCTTCTTCTTCTTTGCTTCCATTAGATTCATGGTTTGGGAATTATTCTTTGTATATCTTTTGAACCCAACCATGAACTAACTTGATTGGTTGGGGTTATTGTGTTTTGTTGTTGTGAGAAACAATTGGATTTTGTTTAGGTAATAAGAGTTTGCACTTTTCTATTCAAGGTTTACTCATTCTTGGCTTTTATTCTTGTTTGCGAGTGAATTAGGAGAGGATCTCGTATCTTCATCTATTTATCTAATATCGGGAGAGTTGGATTCAAGAAACGAATGAGTATGGTCTTTATTCAATCTATTGATGGTGAAGATTAATCCGGCTTAGGAATAAGTTAAGGATTTCAACGGCTAAGAGGAGCGCAAGATTGGTTGTTGTTCACCCTTGATTCACGAAGGGATGTATTATCAAGGCATGCACAAGTAGCTAGAGTTTCGACTTAGGGATAAGAAGAAACCATTGAAGAACGCTCTGCCGAACCTTGAAGTTGCTGCCCAGATGCCCAAGTAGTTGCCCAGGCAACCATCGATTAGTTGCCAAGGCAACCCCGTTGTGCAAGTTGCCACGACAACTGAGTTGCCCGTGCACTCTTTTACCAAAACGATCCAATCGGCTATCACACCTCAACTCACGATAACCTGGCCTATCTCTCTCTTTTTCTTTCATCTATTCTTTTAGTTTATTGCTTTTACTTTTCTCGTTAATTAAAACCTCTATTATCAATTGTGTTTTTATTTTCACAGTGCAGTAACTTAAGCAAAGTGGCCCAAACCAATCCCTGTGGAGACGATACTCGATACTCATATCACTTTATTACTTACGACGTGTATACTTGCACATTTGCATAGCACTTATCACACACAACAGTAAGTATAAGTGCATGCATGATTAGAAGTAATATAATTATATAGTTATAATAGATGTGAAGAAAGTAAGTGAAAACTCCCTTGACTTTCATCCTTGTAACACAAGCTGAAAATATAGTGAAAATGAGTACGGTGTGAAACAAGATCGCATCATCCCCCTTCTTTAAAGCGATTTGTCCTCAAATTGAAGCTTCTCATGTTAGTACAATCCTTTTCCATTGGGATAATCTAATCCTTTTATACATCTTTCTCCGATTTGCTTCCTTCATTGCTAACCTAAAAATCAGAAGAAAACAAATTTTCTTGTGGATGGTTAGAAAAATCTGTCTCGATCAAAGGGCATGTCAAAAGACATTCCCTTTTTATTTCAATGCTAGTATAAGCATTGATCTTCCTTGTTTCCTCCTCCTTGGGTTTTTATTTGGCCCGTTCATTCTTTCAATCTTCTACACTATTTTTCAACAGATTCTGATCATTCTGCACTTGCTTTGGAGTAAGTGATGTAAGAACAATCTTCTTTCCCTCGTGCTTGAAAAAGTAGTGATTGGTGAAACAAACATGAATGGTTCTCTTATCATATTGCTACGATCTTCCAAGGAGTATATGGCTGGCATCCATAGGCACAACGTCGCACATAACTTTATCTTTATAATTGCAAGTTGAGAAGGGAATTAGAACCTGTTTGGTGACTTTTAATTCTCCTCCATCATTCAACCATTGAAGCTTGTACGTTGTAGGATGTTTCAACATTTTCAAACCCAACTTTTCCACCATGATTGTGCTAGCAACGTTGGTGCAAATTCACCATCTATGATCATGAAACACACCTTGTTATTCACATGACATCGAGTATGGAAAATATTCTCCCTTTATTGTTCTTCCTTGGCCATTTGTACATTCAGGAGCCGTTTAACCACTAGAAGTTCTCCATCTATGGTTAGTTTAATTTATTCTACCTTGGGCTTAGATTCTTCCTGAACTTCATCTTCATGGTCTGATGTGACATCACCATTATCCAAAAGCAGCATAGTATTACAATTTGGACATTGATTAGCTATATGGCTTCGTCCCAAACATTTGAAGCTCTTAATGTCACTGGTGCATTCTTTGTTCTCCACTTGCTTGCCTCAACATATTTCTATCATGGCTGGCTTTGGTTTTGGAGTCTCGATTGGTTCTCGAATCTACAAAGGTGTAGCCTTCTGAGTGTTGGTTTGGTTCCACTTAGGACCATTGGTATTAGTACCCCTTGCAGTAATCTTTCTCCATTGTTGCTGCTCAACCTTTATGGCCATGTACACCATCTCATCAATCTCAATGTAGTGTTGTAGCTCTACCACATCGGTAATTTCTCTATTGAGCCCTACTAAGAATCTGGCCATGGTTGCTTCTCTATCCTTGTCAATATTGGCTCGGATCATTGGAACCTCCATTTCTTTGTAATAATCTTTTATACTCTGCTTTCCTTGCTTTAGAGTTTGAAACCTGTAAAAAAGGTCCCGATGATAATGGGTTAGAATGAACCTTCTCTGCATGATGCTCTTCATGTCATGCCAAGTTGTAATTGCCCTTTACCTGTTACTTCTCATATACAAGGTTAATTGTTCCCACCAAATAAGAGCATAATCTATGAATTCCATGGCAACTAATCGTACATTTTTTTGTTTTGAGTAATTTTGGCATTCAAAAACATGATCCACTTTGCTTTCCCAATCCAGATATACCTCTGGATCAGTTTTGGGCATGCCCTCCTTAATATTGGCTCGGATGTTGTTATGATTTTCATCAATTTGGGCATGCCCTCCTTGATATCTCAGAGCAACTCTCTGTGATGTAACACCCCAGTTTTGGGCTTAGATATTTTAAAGGTTGGTTCGAGGGTCTGGTAGACTGGTATTAGAGATTCGAGTCAGTTCCAGGATTAAATCAAATTAAATATTTTTGAAAGTGATACAATTTTGGGAAAATATTCTAAAATCATTATTAAATATATTAATTATTGTGGTGAAATCAATTTTGGAAAATGAGTTTTGGAAATTAGAAATTTTGGACTAGTGACCAAAATGCAAACTTTGAAAACTATTTTTAGAGACTGTTTTGTAAAGATTTAAAACTTTGAATCTTTAAGGAGCTAATTTACCAAAAAGACTAATATCAGACTTTATCCCTTAATTGGCTATTTTTAAAGTGTTTTGGAAAATAAAAATAGGTTGGAGAGAATAAATTTGGTTATTAAACATTTTAAACAAAAATCACGTAACTAACTTTCTCAAAATCTCTCCAGCCAAACATCAATTTATTCTTCTAAATCTTTAGGTAAACCTTTATTTTCTTAAATATTTTGTTGGTAAATGATTTCTTGTTGGTAACCTACCAAAACCTTATTGTTTTAACTTTGTTTTCTCATGTAAATCATCCAATTAAGGGAGAAAGCATCCATTAGAGGTAAGGTTCATTCTCCTCCTCTAATGAAAGGTTCTTTACTGAAATTCCCAAGTTTTTGACTCTTTACATTTTTTTTCTAAGGTATTTTGCTAAACTAATTAAGGAAACGGATGTTGGGAAAGGGTTTTTAGATGTTAATTGATGATGTTTGATGGATTGAATCATTATATTATGGCTGGGTTGAGTTTTGGAGGTGTTTGAGGATGTTTTCGATATGTTTCAGATGGTTTTTGAGTGGGCAACTTGAGGGTTGCGGGTAATTGCTTGTAGGCAATGGTTTGAATGCATAATGATGCATTTATCCTCTAGTTTTATGTGTTTAAACCAGGGGATAGTCAAGGCAATGAAGCGTGACGCTGATTGTTGCTTGCCGCGAGCTCAATTCGTGTTGGCAAGCAAGGCGTGGTGTATCGATGAGTGGAAATTGGTTTTAAATATCTTTAAAAGGTTTGTGAACGATGTTGGGAGTTTAGGATAAGCTTGAAACGCTTACCTAAGCTCGAAAGTAAGTTTCCCTTATTTTACTCTTGAATATCGGATATGATATGAGCATGCTTCGTTTTCATGTTTGGTTTAAACATGGTTTGACTTACTTACTGTAAATGCATGGTTTTGACAACTTATGCAATGGATTTAAAGTATATAAATGCTAGATAGCATTGGTTTTCATTCCGGTTGAGAATGGTGTTATTGCGTTGGCAATGTGGTTTACAAATGTGGTGGATTTTGTATAATGCGTTGTAAAATAGTGAGTAAATGGTTTTGTTAATGTTATATTGGCTATGTGACATGTTGAGAAAATAATCGGATATAGCTGGCATGCCATAGGGTTAAAGTGCACTATAAAATATGAATAAAATCGATCGTGGCCATGGGTCCTTGAGGTATGGCTGTTTAACAAGGCCACTCAGACTGTTGGGATATCATTTGGGGCTTGCGGTTTAACAAGGCAACCCAAATTGATGATAATCTTGTGGTTTAACTAGGCAAGGAAGTAAAACTCGCAGTTTAACTAGGCGAGGTTGTCAAATCTTGCGGTTTAACAAAGCAAAGATGGTACACTTGCGGTTTAACTAGGCAAGGTTGGTAAACTTGTGGTGTAACTAGGCAAGGGTGTTAAGCTCGCGGTTTAACTAGGCAAGGTTGTCAAATCTTGCGATTTAACTAGGCAAGGTTGTCAAATCTTGCGATTTAACTAGGCAAGGTTTGGGATATCCCGCAGTTTAACTAGGCATGGCATCAGAGATCCAGGTGTCGATTTGTGTGGATAGAGGGTAGTCTATCCGGGTCACTATAAATGCCAATATATGCGAAAGTTCATGTGTTGAACCTACGTTATAATGCTTTGGGACTTAAGCATGGTTTCTGATTTAATGCTTTGGGATTTAAGCATGGTTGATGATTTAATGCTTTGGGATTTAAGCATGGTAAAATGGTTTAATGCTTTGGGATCTAAGCATGGAATATGTATATGATGTTGCTTAAATGTTGCTGAGCATTGTTTCGGTTGGAAAAAAGGAAATGCTTTGGCTGTAAACATGATTTTAGAAACAAATGTTTAGTTTTCAAATGGTTTTAATTGCATCATTGTTTTATGAGCATCCTCACTAAGAATGTGTGCTTACGCTCTCTTTTCCTAATGAGGTAGAGCATTAAGGTTTTGGGGCAGCATAGGCAAGGTTTAAAGTGATCCAAAGACAAGGACTACCTTGAGTATGAACTCGGTCTATGTTTTCGGTTAATAAGGCAATGAGTTCGCCATGTTTTTCTTTGGGATTGTATTATCTTTTTCCATGGTTTAAGCTTGTGAAGTGCTGGATTGTAAAGTTGTTTTGATGTTGATAAGTTTGATGATGATCTTTGCTTATAGTTGAGGCTTGATGGTTGCCTAGGTATGCATCTAGTTAACCTTTGGTGGTTACCAAGTTTTGATGATTCAAGCATGTTTGTTGTGATGCTTTAGATATGAAAGCATGTTGTGTATGCCTTAAGTGTGACAAATGTGGGTAATAGAAGTTTGGTAAAATGATATTAGGAAGCATGCCTATAGAATATTTTGGGGTGTAAGAATGCTACATAATGATGTTGATTCTGTGATGTTTTGTTTGGCATTGAACCTTAGTAATGTTGTATAAGTTTTTGAAGCATGTTCAAGTGGTTTGGTTATCATTAGAGCATGTTTAGACAGCAATTTGGGACATTACAGGTCCAGGTGTATCAAAATAGGTGTCTTCGTACCGATTCGGCTAGGCCATTTCAGGCATAGCATATCGATACGCGGGAGGGTGTTTCGATACGGACAAGCCTTTTCAGGCATAATTTTTCTGTACTCGAGCAAGTGTTCCGATACGACCTTAGACATTTTGGCTAGGCGTTTTGATACGCGAGCAAGTGTTTCAATACGAGTTTTGGCTATTGGAATCTGAGTTTTAGAAATTATTGAGGTGTGCCGAAACACCTGTAGGCGTACCGGTACGGCTGCAGTTATTTCAGTTAAATGGAATATTTGAAGTTATGTTTTATCTTATTTTTGTCCTTGAGTTTTGTGAATGCATTTTTATGGGTTTGGATGATCGTTTTGACCTAAAATTTCACAAGTAAGCATGTAATTGAACTAATTGAAGATTGGTAAACTTAATTTTAGTTTTGGTCCTTAAATTTATCAAATTTACATTTTAGTCCTTAAAATGTATGTTAAGCAATTGAATGCCTTTCCGTGGTCCGTTTCTTTTGAAAATTCACCTGCTGCAAGTATGCATATGTAAGATTAATAATATGCATCTAGACAAGATAAAAAGAAAAGAATGGACTAGTTTTTGTAATCTTTCTCTAGTTTGCTTCGGTAAACCTAATGTAGTTCTCTTGGATCGGTCGGGCGTCTAGGCCGGGTCAAGGGGTTTACATTTTTTGGTATCAGATCCAGGTTAAAAAAGTTGGGATTCATTTTTTTGATTAATTGATGTTGTTTGAATTGTACGGTGAAAGTGTTTGTGTTGCACGGTGATTATGTATATGTACGGTGATTGTTTAATATCATGTTGGGGTATGAATTGGTAACACATTGCCTATTACCGAGGTTTTAAAAGGTTGTCTTGGATCCTTTGCCTAATTCTAGCCTAACTTTAATGTGTTTTGATGTTTTTGCTGGCGTGGTTTGACGTAAGTTTCGTGTAATGACTGGTAATGCTGGAGTTGGGTAGAGTAATGATGAGGAAGGGAATTCCCCTGATGTTTTACCTCATTCTCCTCTATTGGTTTCTCATGTTGATGTTGGGGTGGGTGGTATACCCAGGCTCCTCTAGTGTTAGTTTTTGGTGATCTGACCCCGTCAATCTAAGCGACGAAGATAGGTTTTCAGGCAGCGGTGGCTGGAGTGCAAGTACAAGCACAGATACCTATTATGGTAGTCAAACAAGGTTTGTCCTTGGCTACTTCTGTACAGGCGACGAGTGTGGGATCGGGTAAGAGAGCAGCTAATTTTGGCTATTTTAGGAAGCAAAATAGGAGGTCTCATGACAAAAGGCATAAGTCGGGTCACAAGCATTGTGAGGTGTTGGCCAGGGTAACCAAATAGTTCGTATTAGGGCTGAGTGTGAGCGTTTTGGTAGACGTCACACGGGTGCATGTTCGGGAAATACCTTGAGTTATTGAAAATGTGGATCTTCTGATCACCTGAAGCGTTATTGTTCTCGTACTGTGAGAGTTACATCAGTTCAGACTATTGTTGTATGACCGAAGAATGGTAGACCAACGCAGATCTTTGCTCATCATGAGGTTTGCAATGACATTGATATGATCGCAAGTACCTTCACTTTGCAATCCTTGTCATTGTTATCCTTGGTTGATTCGGGGTCTACGCTTTTATGTATATGTCAAGTGAGCATACACGTTTGATGAATTCTCCTATAGTGATTATATAAGTTGGTATGTTAGTTACTAAGAATAAGGTGAGGTTTGTTCGCCTGAGAGTTCTTCACTGAGGATCTAACGTGGTTAGTGCTAGTTGGGTTTTAGACGTTGGCATATATGGCTATTTGTGGAAGTGTCGAGTGTGCAAGTGACATTCGAGATGTTATCGTGTTGGAGTGAATATTGGTACCAGGAATGTTATAAGTAAGTGTGGATGTTGATCATGCACAGTGCGAAAACACTTATATGTACGTATTTAAATATGTCAGTACATGCATACATCCTTGGGCATGACATTAGAGTTTTGCATTCATATGCATAGACATCTAGGATGACATGTAAGAAATTATGCATACATATGTCCACACTTACAGATAACTTCTTGGAGGACGATGTAGTGGTGGTAGTTGGTTCTTCTAGTGAGTTGGTTACGTCTAGAAGGTTGTATAGGTGGTGTCCTTTGGTGGTGCAAGGTTATAAGTTTGCCACAGATCTAAGGGAGTTGCCATTCCATGGTTTTGATGTGTTTCCGGTATAGGTTGATTGAATAAGCACAAGGAGGTTGTGGATTGTGAATCGAAAAAGGGGTTATTTGAGGTTAGTCTATTATTATGATGTTGTGGTAGTTGGCGAGATTATGAAATCCTTGTCCAGTATAGTTTTGGCTGCATGTGCGAAAAGAATGACGCAAGGAGGTTGCCAAGCTTATTTGACTAGTGTGGTGAGTCTTGAGGTTAAGGATGAGGATGTGCATAAGATTGTATTTCATACAAGGTACGGGCATTATGATTTCTTGGTCATGCATGTTGGTTTGACAAATGCCCAGCTGCGTTTATGGATATGATGTATAGGGTGTTCCATGAGTATTTTACCAGTTTGTGGTGGTGTTTATTGATAATGTTCTCATGTACTCTCGTACCAAGAAAGAACTTGATCGACATTTGTGGATTGAGTTGCAAGTATTGAAGGATAATCAGTTGTACGCCAAGCTGGGCAAGAGTAAGTTTTGGCTTAAGGAAGTGATGTTCCTTGGTTGTGTGGTTTTTGCAGAGGATATTCGTGTTGATCCACACAAAAAATTGAGGTTATTCACTTTTGGAAGCAACCTAAATTGGTTCTTAAGGTTCGTAGATTTCTTGGACTGGCTGGTTATTTCTGTCGTTTTGTTGATGGGTTTTCTAGTATTTCAACACCGTTATCGAAGTGGATGCAAAAGAATGTTCCTTATGTGTGGACGGAGAGGCAACAACATAGTTTTGGAGAAGTTGAAGGAAGTTCTGACACATGCTCCTGTGTTGATTTAACCTGGATCTAGGAAGGAGTTTGTAGTTTATAGTGATGCGTTGTACGTTGGTTTGGGATGTGTGCTGATGGAAGACGGTAAGGTGGTGGCCTATGCATCAAGATAGCTAAAGGTTCATGAGTGCAATTATCCAATTCATGATTTGGATCTTGCGGATGTGGTGATTGTTTTAAAAATCTAGAGACATTATCTTTAAAGAGAGAGGTGTGTGGTTTTCACAGATCACAAGAGTTTGAAGTATTTGATGTCTCGAAAGGTTTTGGAATCTTAGGCAGCGTAGATGGTTGTAGTTGCTTAAGGATTATGACCTAACGATCGAGTATCGTCTTAAAAAAGCTAGTGTAGTTATGGATGCGTTGAGTTGTAAGGTTGCGGTTGAGCTTAGGGCTATGTTTGCAAGGTTGAGTGTGACACGAGAAAGTGGGTTATTGGCTGATTTGCAGGTCAAGCCTTCATTGTCACAAATGTTAAAGTTAAGCAATCGTTTTGATGATTCCTTGGTTGAGCATGTTAAGGACATGTCAGATAGTAATTCGACCGATTTTTTTATGATGATAGGGTTTTGCATTACAAGGGTCGAATAGAGGTGCCGGATGATCCAGAGTTGAGGCACGCTATTTTGGCGGAGGCACATTCTAGTCCTTTTCTATGCATTTTGGTAGTGTTAAGATGTATCATGGGTTGGTTTGAAAAAGGATGTGGCAGAGTTCATTTCTAAGTGTATGGTGTGTCAGCGGCTCAAGGCTGAACATCATTTTCCATCCGGGTTGTTACAATCATTGAAAATTCCAGAGTGGAAGTGAGAGAGAATCACCATAGATTTTGTGTCAGGGTTGCTTTTGACACCGGTTAAAACGGATTCTGGTTGGATGATTGTTAATCGGTTTACGAACTGTGCACATTTCTTGCCAGTGCATACGACATATATGCCGGACAAGTTGGCGAATTTGTACATTGTTGAGATCATGCGTTTGCACGGGGTACCTAAGTCCATTGTTTCGGATAGAGATTCGAGGATTTCAGCGAGGTTTTGGATGAGTTTGCATTGGCCTTTGAGTACGAGGTTGAACTTCAGTATCGCGTATCGTCCTCAGTCGGATGAACAATCTAAGCAAAATATCCAGGTTTTGGAGGATGTGTTGAGATGTTGCATTAATGAGTTCCGAGGAACCTGGGAGAAGTATTTACCTTTGGTTGTGTTTGCGTATAACAATGGTTACCAAGTGAGTATACATATGGCACCGTATGAGACATTGTATGGCCGAAGGTGTCGTACGCCCTTGTGTTGGGTTGAGGCAGGGGAAAAGCATGTTTCCTTGCCAGATGTGTTGAAAGAAATAGATGAAAAGGTAAAGCCTATGTTTGATCACTGAAAGCAGCTGCGGATCGGCAGAAATCTTACGCAGATATGAAGCATAGGGAAATTGAATATGCGGTGGGCGATCGCGTACTCTTAGAAATGTCACAGTGGGAAAAGTGATGCGATTCGGACATAAAGGTAAGCTTAGTTCGAGTTTTATTGGACCTTATAAGGTTATTGAGTGTGTTGTTCTTGTGGCTTATCGATTGAGGTTGCCTCCCGAGCTGGAGAAAGTACATGATGTGTTCCATGTATCTATGTTGTAGAGGTATCGGTCGGATCCCTCGCTTGTTAGGCCGGTGGAGCATATTGAGTTGAAGTCGGGTTTATCCTATGATGAGAAACCGGTGGACATTCTTGATTCCAGCAACAAAGCTCTTCGTAAAGAGCGATTGAGCTTGTTAAGGTTGTGTAGAGACACCGTGATGTTGAGGAAGCCACTTGAGAAAATAAAGCGAACTTTTCAGAGCAATTTCTGCATTGTTTTCCTCCAGATAAATTTCAGGGATGAAATTTCTTAAGTGGGGAAGAGTTTTAACACCCCGGTTTCGGGTTTAGATGTTTTAAAGGTTGGTTTGAGGGTCGGTAGACCGATATTAGAGATTCAAATCGTTTTGGGATTAAATCGAATTAAATATTTTTGAAAGTGATAAAATTTTGGAAAAATATTCTAAAATTATTATTAAATACATTAATAATTGTGGTGAAATCAACTTTGGAAAACGAGTTTTGGAAATTGGACATTTCGGACTAGTTACCAAAATGTAAACTTTGAAAACTGTTTTTAGTGACTGTTTTGTAAATAGTCAAAAATTTGAATCTTTAAGGAGATAATTTCCCCAAAAGTCTAATATCAGACTTTATCCCTTAATTGGCTATATTTAAAGTGTTTTGGAAAATAAAATAGGTTGGAGAGAATTAATTTGGTTATTAAACCTTTTAAACAAAAATCACGTAACTAACTTTCTCAAAATATTTTCTCAAAATCTCTCCAGCCAAACATCAATTTCTTCATTTAAATCTTCAGGTAAACCTTTCTTTTCTTAAATCTTTTGTTGGTAAATGATTTCTTGTTGTTAATCTACCAAAACCTTATTGTTTTAACTTTGTTTTCTCATGTAAATCATCCAATTAAGGGAGAAAGCATCCATTAGAGGCAAGGTTTGTTCTCCTCCTCTAATGAAAGGTTATTTACTGAAATTCCCAAGTTGTTGAATCTTTACAATTGTTTTCTAAGGTGTTTGATAAATTAATCAAGGAAAATTGGTTTAATTGTGTTTTGATTGATGGAATTTATGGATCTTCGTACTTGTTCTGTTTTGCTGGGATTTTGATCAGATTAGATCATGATTTTGATGTTTAATTGAGTTGATAACTTGGTTTTAATATTGTAATCTCGAAACAAGTTGAATCTCTGATGTTTAAGGTTGTTAATAAAGAGTTTTTGGGGTGCTGTAAGTAAAAAAATGTTGAGAAAGGGTTTTTAGATGTTAATTGATGATGTTTGATGGATTGAATCATTATATTATGGTTGGGTTGAGTTTTGGAAGTGTTTGAGTATGTTTTCAATATGTTTTGGATGGTTTTTGAGTGGGCAACTCGAGGGTTGCAGGTTATTGCTTGTAAGCAATGGTTTGAATATGTAATGATGCATTTATCCTCTGGTTTTATTTGTTTAAAATAGGAGATAGTCAAGGCGACGAAGCGCGAAGTTGATTGTTGCTTGCTGGGAGCTCGATTCACGTGGGCGAGCAAGGCAGGGTGTACTGGTGAGTGGAAACTGGTTTTAAATGTCTTTAAAAGGTTTGCGAATGATGTTGGGAGTTTAGGATAAGCTTAAATCTCTTACCTAAGCTCGAAAGTAAGTTTCCCTTATTTTGCTCTTGAATATCGGATAGGATATGAGCATGCTTTGTTTTCATGTTTGGTTTAAACATGGTTTGACTTACTTACTGTAAATGCATGGTTTTGAACACATATGAAATGGATTTAAAGCATATAAATTCTAGAGAGCATTGGTTTTCATTCCGGATGGGAATGGTATTATTGTGTTTGGCAATGAGGTTTGAAAATGTAGTGGTTTTTGTATAATGCGTTGTAAAACAGTGAGTAAATGGTTTTGTGAATGTTATATTGGCTATGTGACATGTTGAGAAAACAATCGGATATAGTTGGCATGCCATAGGATTAAAGTGCATTAGAAAATATGAATAATATTGATCGTGGCCATGGGTCCTTGAGGTATGGTGGTTTAATAAGGCCACTCGGACTGTTGGGACATCATTTGAGGTATGCGGTTTAACAAGGCAACCTAAATTGATGATAATCTTGCGGTTTAACTAGGCAAGAAAGTAAAACTCGTGGTTTAACTAGGCAAGGCTGTCAAATCTTGCGGTTTAACAAGGAAAGGATGGTACACTTGCGGTTTAACTAGGCAGGGTTAGTAAACTTGCGGTGTAACTAGGTAAGGCTGTTAAGCTCGCGGTTTAACTAGGCGAGGGTGTCAAATCTTGTGGTTTAACTAGGCAAGGTTTGGGATATCATGTGATTTAACTAGGCATCGTATGAGAGATTCGGGTATCCGATTTGTGTGGATAGAGGGTAGTCTATCCGGGTCACTATAAATGCCAATATATGAGAAAGTTCATGTGTTGAACCTACGTTATAATGCTTTGGGACTTAAGCATGGTTTATGATTTAATGTTTTGGGATTTAAGCATGGTTGATGATTTAATCGTTTGGGTTTTAAGCGTGGTGAAATGGTTTAATGCTTTGGGATCTAAGCATGGAATATGCATATGATGTTGCTTAAAGGTTGTTGAGCATTGTTTCGGTTGGAAACAAGGAAATGTTTTGGTTGTAAGCATGTTTTTAGAAAGAAGTGTTTGGTTTTCAAATGGTTTTAATTGCATCATTGTTTTATGAGCATCCTCACTAAGCATGTGCGCTTACGCTCTCTTTTTCTAATGATGCAGAGCATTAAGGTTTGGGGGCAGCAAAGGCAAGGTTTAAAGTGATCCAAAGACAAGGACTACCTTGAGTATGAACTCGGTCTATGTTTTTGGTTAATAAGACAATGTGTTCGCCATGTTTTTCTTTGGGATTGTATTATCTTTTTCCATGGTTTAAGCATGTGAAGTGCTAGATTGTAAAGTTGTTTTGATGTTGATAAGTTTGTTGATGATCTTTGCTCATAGTTGAGGCTTGATAGTTGCCTAGGTATGCATCTAGTTAACCTTTGGTGATTACCAAGTTTTGATGATTCAAGCATGTCTGTTGTGATGCTTTAGATATGAAAGCATGTTGTGTATGCCTTAAATGTGACAAATGTGGGTAATGGAAGTTTGGAAAATTATATTAGGAAGCATGCCTATAGAATATTTTGGGGTGTAAGAATGTTACATAATGATGTTGATTCTGTGATGTTTTGTTTGGCATTGAACCATAGTAATGTTGCATAAGTGTTTGAAGCATGTTCAAGTGGTTTGGTTATCATTAGAGTATGTTTAGACAGAAACTTGGGACATTACAGGTCTAGACATATCAAAACAGGTGTCCCCGTACCAGTACGGCTAGGCCATTTCAGGCATAGCATTTCGATACGCAGAAGGGTGTTTCGATACGGACAAGCCTTATCAGGCATAGCATTTCGGTACTCGAGCAAATGTTCCGATACGACCTTAGGCATTTTGGCTAGGCGTTTCGGTACGCGGGCAAGTGTTTCAGTATGAGTTTTGGTTATTGGAATCTGAGTTTCAGAAATCGTTGAAGCGTACCGAAACACTTGTAGGCGTACCGATACGGCTACAGTTATTTCAGTTAAATGGAATATTTGAAGTTATGTTTTCTCTCATTTTGGTCCCTGAGTTTTGTGAATGCAATTGTATAGGTTTGGATGATCGTTTTGACCTGAAATTTGAGAAGTAAGCATGTAATTGGAGTAATTGAATATTGGTAAACTTTATTTTAGTTTTGGTCCTTAAATTTATCAGATTTAAATTTTAGTCCCTAAAATATATGTTATGCAATTGGATGCCTTTATATGGTGTGTTTCTTTTGAAAATTCACCTGCTGCAAGAATGTACATGTAAGATTAATAATATGCATCTAGACAAGATAAAAGAAAAAAATGGACCAGTTTTTGTAATCTTTCTCTTGTTTGCTTTAGCAAACCTAATGTAGTTCTCTTGGTTCGGTCGGGCGTCTAGGCCGGGTCAAGGGGGTTACATGCTTGTTCAACTTCTTCCTTATTATCTTCCACGAAATCTTTCATAAATGGTTTCAAGTTCGGCGCGCAATAGCCTTTGCATTTCTTGAATCAATGCTTGAGTTTGGAGGTTTTGGGGTTGTTGCCTTCCTCCTTGGTTTGAAGATTCAGAATGTTGTGACAGGGTTAGTAAAAAAAGAAATTAAAAACTTAAAACCTCACCAAAGAAAGAAATCTCTCAGCCACTCCAAGAAAATTGATGTCACTCCACTCAAACACTCGTGTTTCACTCTTGGGAATATGGCTTTTACTTCCCCTTATGTGCTCACAACTCTCTTGCCTTTTACCGCTCGATTCTCTCATCACAAGCTCTTGAAAGAACTTACTCAAGACCTATCAAACTTTAACTATATGGCGTTTGGGTTGCAATAAGGTTAGGCTAGAAAGAAAGGAATAATGAAAAGAAATTAAAGAAAAGAAGAAAAGGTAGGATAATAGAAATTAAATGAAATAGAAGAAAGTAAAACAAACGTACCAAAAAACTCACTTACAACTCGATCGAGAAACAATCGATCTTGATGTCTTCTTCGAGCTTGTTGTTTGTTTGCTTTGCTTTGCCTTCACCACCTTTGTATTTCACTATTTTTTTGTACTATTCAAATTCCTTAAGAAGATGAGAAGGAATTCTAATTTTTCTTTTTTTTGTAATTTTTATCACAAAAATGAAATCACTAAAGATAGGGGCTTACTTGATTCTTCCAAAAGCTCTAATACCATATGGTACGCTCCAACTCTTCAATTGATGTTGTTGAGAGAAGCTTGGTTGTTCCCGACCGTGAATACAAGTAAGCCTTGTAATCTGAATGCTTTAGGATGATGAAATGATGGGAATATGATGATAGTTTAGGGTGCGGAAGCGTTTGATGCGTGGTGTGTAAGGAAATGGATGAAAGAAAGGAAATGGTTAAGTGTAGGTTAGTTTCGATTGTGGTGAATGAATGGGAAAGAAAAATATGGTGAAATGGAATAAAAAGGGATAGTAGTATTCAAAGGATTCAAAGAACGAAACTATACTAAAAAGTATAATCCCGTTTCTTAAGAGAATGACTTTGAGGGTGGTAAGGGACTTGGACCCGTAGATTAGATGAACCTAGAACCTGAAGTATAAATGGAAGGATAAGAGATGCCACAAGCAAATCTTGATAAGTTGATAAAGTTCTTAAAATAACAAGTTTGAGAGAAAACCTCACAAAAGGAATTGTATTCAATATGAAAGTTGTATTGTGTTACAAAGTGCAAAATGAACCCCTATTTATAGTTTTTCAAAGGGTGGCCGAATGAGCATGTACAAGGGTGAAAAGGTGACCGAATGGTTAAGGTGTCCTTCCATAAAGGCATGGTGTTGTTTCGGCTTGAATTAGTGCTCCCTCCTTGAATTGCCGCCCATTTCTCCCTCCAAAAGTTGGTGCCTAAGTTTCCCTCCAAGGCTGGTCGGTTGTGTCCCTTGGGGAGGAGACATGTCCCCCTGAGGTTGATTTGAAGGTGGTAGCTTGAGCTGAGATAAACTGATCGAGCTAGGAGTGAGCTGGCTTGAGCTGAGCTAGCTAGCTGGGTGAGCTTCACTTAGTTTTTGAGCTTGTTTAAGCTGCTACGAGCTGCTCTTAGCTAGGTGAGCTTATCCTCTAGTTTCCTTGAGCTTGCCTCGAGCTATTGGAGTTTAAAGTAGCTTGCATTCCTTTAGCTAAAACGAGTGAGTTGTGGGGAGCTAATTTGAGCTAGTTGAGCTAACCATGAGCTGCAAAAGATGAGCTTGCCCTTTAATGTATCCCTTGTACCTTGAGCTGTGAGGACCTATAATCAAAGTAAACAAATATAAGTAATGCTTATAATAAGAATTAAGATAATATGCTAAGTAACAATGTGGTTCTACTTAATATGCATGCATGAAACATTACTTAATATGCCAAGTGTAGAGTATGATGTAAGGAAAGATGTTATGGTACCCGAATACAGTAAGCATTGTATTAAACATAAACATGAGGTAAACATCGATGGTAACTATAAGTGCATGCATGATTGAAGTAATATAATTATATAGTTATAATATATGGGAAGATAGTAAGTAAAAACTCCATTGACTTTCATCGTTGTAACACAAGTTGAAAGTATAGTGAAAATGAGTATGGTGTGAAACGGGATCGCATCAAAATGGCTCCATGACTAGGGATGTCAATTGGGCGAGGAGGGTGCAAAGTGTACTTTTCCCACACCCATTCCCATCAAGAATTTTCATCTCCATTCCCCCTACGACCCATTATGAATATAAAATCTAAAACCATCCCTGCCCCGCAATACTAAAATCATCCTCGCCGCATCACTCACGTGGGTCCTGAGATCCACCTAATCTCCTATTTACCCGCCCCATGGCCCATTCATATAATGCATTTATTAATATTAGTTAAATAAATATAAATCAAATTTGTTATGAAAAAAGTATGAAATACTTATCATTCAGAATCTCACCACATGTGTGATATGGTTCCAACTGTCACCATTTTTAAAAAACATAATAATATACGAAATTAAATTTTGTACAACACAAAAGTTTGGACTAAAAAGATACTAAAGTCTATTGTAAAGGACCAAAAATAGCACAAATAACATGTAAAATAATATTTCAATTGTTGTAACAAATAAACAATATAGAAAGAATTTAAAAGAAGATAACAATGAAAAATAACTTTTAAGAAATAAGAACAAATACCAATAGAATCTAAATAAGATACAATATTAGTAAAATAAAATTAAAAAATAGAAGAATAACATACATATGGTGAGGACCGAGGAAAAAGAAACAAACCTTAAAAAGAAGGCTTAATAGCAGATAACAGTTGCAATCACTAATTTTATCTGGGTTATCTACCCATTTTTACATTTTTTAATTATAATAATAATGAGCTTTAGTTATTATAAGTTATACTATTATTATTACTTATTACTATTATTTATTATTACATTATTATTATTTATTATTATTACTATCATTTAAAATTATTATTAACTATTATTTATTATTTTTATTATTTTCTTTTATTTTCAGTTATTATTCTATATTATTATTATTACTTAATATTTTTAATTATTATCATAGTATTATAATCTAAATTAAACAAAACCAAAAAATATATATAGTAAAATAAAGCCCAAATTTTTATTAAATTAAAGTTTGTTTACATAATCCAAAAACTCAAAATATTGTTATAACCGGCCTATTAGGCCCAATTCCTCTAAACCCTAATCACATCAAACAAAAACCCTAATTTAATAATTGTTTCTGCCCAGTCAACCTAGAGTCGTCAGATTAAAGAAGATCGTGTGGCCCAGATCGAGCAGAGATAGTCCTTTCAGCTCACCACGTGGGCTTCACGCTCCAGCCAAAAGAGTCGTTTTATCTCTCCAATAGCCCTTCACGCGCACTAGTGCCATGCACCCGCCTCTTCACCTCCCGCGTGGTTAGAACACGCCTCGTGACCGTCCATGTTCGCAGCACTCCAACGGCCACGATGGAGTATGGCCACCAGCTCCTGTGGTCCCCTCTCAGCAACCAACACCACATGCAACAAAACAAAAGACAACAACGGCAGCAATATCAAAATCTCATAGACATGCAACCGCAAAAAAATAGAATTTTGAGCCAATTTCAGATTAACAAATGAATTCGGCCACATAAACGAAGAGTAGTCATAGGGATTTAGACAACTTTTCTTTCTTTTAAAATTTCATGTAATATTGGATATATAAACAGAGCCCTAACTCATTGTAAAGGGAGGAAAAAAAGAAATTTTTCAAAGATTATTACAAAAAAATAAGAAAAGAAAAAACGGGAATTTTTCGAAGAAAAAGAATACAAAAAAAGAACATTTGATGTATTATCTCTTTTTGGTTTCGCATTTTTACTAAAGTTAGGGTTTCGTACTTTTACCTTTATTGGTACATCTTTCAGGCTTTCCCGATGATAATCCTTCAGTCCTTCGAGGCCTCATTGGGTGAATCGGTTGGAGGTCCGGATTTTTGGATCTGGAAATAGTAAGAAATGGGGATTTCAGAGTTTGTTTTAAAGGACAAAGTAAGTTTCAAATCTGTTTTTACAAAAACGGAAGTATTTTTTTTAAAAAATATAAGGTCAGGTATAGGTTTTAAGGAAGAAAGGTGAGGTTTTTGGGTTGGTTTTTGAATTCATCAGCGTCAGTGAGTGGCGGCCGGCGACGATCTACGGCTACTGGTACAACGGAGGGTCTGTTAGATTCTGAGTTCGTGATGAACCTAGATGATTCTGGAAGAACCGTTGAGAGAGTTTAAAGGGGAAGGGTTTGATCTGGTTTTGAAAATAGAAAAAAAATGAAATTTATTTATAATGTTTGGCTTTTATACCCATATTTAAGAATGGGTTATTTACCATTTTTAGGACCTCCGCCCTAAGGTATTTCTGTCTGCATTCCATGGATCCTTTTCAAGCTTTACAATTTTGTCCTCGTTTCAATTTAAATCTAATTTTTAGTAGGTAAATACGCTTTTTGGTCCTCAAAATTCCCAATTTCCTTTTGATTTGGCCCTTATCCAGTGGTTTAATCACCCTTATTCCCCTATCTTCCATGCATATGTATTTTTTTGTCTAGCATTTTAATTTATTTTAATTCCAGTCGTTTATTTGCATTTGTGTTATGAGGTTGTTTGTTTGTTTATGTTATATAATGTGTTCGATTTGTTTCATTTTGACGCATGTTCAATATTTATTTTTATGCTTTTAAGTTGTTTTGTGTTATACATGTGGTTTGTTCCTATATATACATTAATATATGTTTTATTATACTATATATATATAGTAGTATATTATAGTTTTTTTTAATACATGTTTACATTTTTTTATAAAGGTTACAATATTTGTATATATATACCTTTTTATCAAGATCTTACCTTACGAATATATATATATATATATATATATATATATATATATATATATATATATATATATATATCTTTATATTAAAAACATTGTTCTCTTATATGTATATACATCGTATTTTTATATTATAACCCTTTTCTATAAAGTGTATATATTATAAAATATTATATTATAAGCTTTTATATATTTAGATAATATATATGTTAGGTTTTCCTATATACGTAAGTTATATGTATTATTTATATTATAAGTTTATTCCAAAGTCTTATGTATATGTATATTATATGCTTTTGTCATCCCTTTTATGGTTACATTTATATCTCCTATCTTATGTTTGTGTTAAGCCTCTTTAGGATTTTTTTTTAGGATCTAAAAATTTAATTAATTTAAATTATACCCTTGGCTTATTTGGGTGAAAGTTTAAATTAATTAGATTAAATTTAGGTTTAGATTAGTTAAAACCTTTAGGTAGTATGTGGTTCGAATTAATTTAATTAATTTGAATTTATCCTTGGCTTAATGGGATGAATGTTAAATTAATTAAATTATTCTACCATCTCTTAATTATTTTAAGATAAAATTTACATTTGACTTAGATAGAAACTCAATTAAAATCATAATTATTAGTTCGATTCATTTTAAATAGTCTCATTGGCTTAATGGGATGAATGTTAAATATTAGGTTTTTCTAGGTTTAAGGATTTAATCAATTTGGGGTTAATATTAGACTAACCTAGCTAATAATTAGATCACTAATTAATTTTCTATAATTTGGGCTTTTTTAGGTTAGGACTTTAGTGGGCTTAGCCGCTTAGGTTTTACTTCATGCTTTTTCCTTGTCATGCATTTTAATTTTCATTCATTTGAATTTAATATTTTAACTAAACATGTTACTAATTATTTGACTTAAATCCTAAAAAGGAGGTATTTATTAATTTCGATATTTGTGTCATAGCAGTCCTGGCTCAATGAATGTTGACTAAATATTCAAATTAATTCTCACCGTCTGAAGGTAAACTTTAATTTGAAATAAAATTTGATAAGTCATGACATCAATTTAAATGCTTGCATCATGCATAAAGGTGATGTACGAAATTCGAACCATAAATTAACACGGTAGTCAGACTTATTCGATATCGGTTTAATATATGGTCCGATGTATCGTCACCCTTATTAATTAAATGTCTAATTAATTCAAGTCCATCAATTTGATATAGCCCATTTAATTAAAGTAAGTATCCAATTAAGACCATTTAATTAAATTTAATTTAAATTTCAATGATTTCCATCAATTAAGAGCGACGTATATTTTGGTACCAATTTTCGGGCGTGATGTGGGTGCTAATCCTTCCTCACACGTAACCAACTCCCGAACCCATTTTCGAATGAATCTCTGGTTTTATGGTGTCCGGCCTACCTATGTGGTCAATGGCGACTCCAACCTTTCATTTCTAAATACCAACTTTTTATTTTCAAAAACACAATAAAATTCCCCTTTTCAATTTTTATTCTCCAAAACTTTTAGCGACTTTTAATTTTTTTATATTTTGTTAAAAAAAGGGGAGGTCGCTACATTTGGCGACCCCGCTGGGGACTAATTTTGTTTTCAGAAAACAAAAAAGAGCTAAGTAGAAAAAAAACATACATTACTTTTATCGATGGAAATTTTGAAATTTAAGTTGACTTTCATTAATTTTGTCTTTCTTGAAGATATTACTTTAATTAAGTGGGCTTTGATAATTTGTGGTTTTGCATTAATTTCTCATTTAATTTTTAAGGAATCACTGACATGTGTTGCATCATGATCATCAAAGCTCTATACCTGAGCTTTGTCCTTTAAGTGTGAGTGAAACGCCACATACCCAAATGAGTAGCCCTCAACGGGTCAGTAATTCACTTCCAGAATCCACGCCGTTTGACTTGTGAGTAGCCCTCCACGTCGCTAGGTCGTGCTTTCCCTCGAACCGAATCCAATTCGCAAGCTTGTAATGGGCCAGAATTTGGGGTTCTTGTTACCTTAATATGTAATAAGATAGGTTCAAGTACCTTTTTTAGAACCAAGCCTACATGTGTGAGAAGTTAAGAAGCCTACCTCGATTAGAGCCATGTGGATAACCTTAGGAACTAGGATTAATGTTTCTAGGCCATTCTGGTTTGTATTTATCCAATTCTTTTATTGATTTATTTATATGTCACTAATTCTTTTTTCTTTGTTTGATTCTTTTTGTGCATATTCATGGCATATTCATTTAAAGTGTTGATTCCAGAATAGTTCAAAATTGAAGGATTTTGTAATGGAAGAAAGAGTCTGTAACATCGAATTGAAGAATCCTGAAGTCCGAGATCGATAAAGAAGTTGAACAAAGGCTAATCTAGATGTACCTTATGTTGAAATCATTTTCTTTTCACGTTGTAATGGGACAATCTTCATTATGAAAAGTTGTTTAACGAGAATGTTCGTCGATTAACATTTTTTTGCATTTTCAATTCTTTGCTTTCAATCATTTATTTTTGTTGACTCACATGCATTGCATTCATTCATAAGGATATCAAATTAATTGTGGAAAATGCCATGACAGTCAGTTTAAGCCGCAACCATTCTACACTTATACAACACACGCTCCCAATCAAGAGTCATGGAAGATAGATTGGCTAACATCAAGAAGTCACAAAAGGACATCGAGGAACGCTTGAGCAGTATCGAGTCAAGAATCAAAAAATCTCAAGAGAAGATTATATCCAACATCACCGCTCTGTTAGGAAAAAAGGATCTTGGAAAAGCCCATATTGTCAATGAACATTCTAATGTGGATGACCTAGGTAGAAACACATCTCACACAAAGGGTCAACCGGAAAGGTCAGTCTTGAAAAATGTCCACATAGCCGGGGCATCTACTAACAATCCATTTGATATGGGGCATAGCTTCGAGAAAGATGTTGATGTAGAAATCCCAGATTTTAATTTGTTGAATGAAATAGAGATAAGACTAAAGAGGGAGTTTGAAAAGAAGTTTGAGGAGAAACGCCTCCAAATGGAAGAAAGACTCGGGTCAATGCAAGTAACCGATGACTACAGAATTGATGCTTATGAATTGAGCTTGGTATCTGATTTGGTCATCCCGCCTAAATTCAAAGTACCATATTTCGAGAATTATGATGGGAGCACTTGCCCTTCATCTTACTTGACCATGTGCTGCAGTAAGATTGTGGTACACTTGAAGAATGAAAAGCATCTTGTTCATTGCTTCCATGATAGCTTGACCAGGTTAGCTGCCTGATGGTACGCACAGCTAAGCCGAACAAATGTGAAGTCGTAGAGGGATCTATCAAGAATCTTCATTGAGCAATACAAGCAAATGAAGGACATGGTCCCAAATAGGACATTACTTCAGGGTTTGACTCAGGGCAAAATGAGAATATTAGACAATATGCCCAAAGATGGAGAGACTCCAACCACCCATTATGAAAAGTGAAATCTCCTTAATGTTTGTGGACACATTGCAAGGTCCACTATATGAGAAGATGAACAACAGTATATCTTTGGGGTTTGTCGAATTTGTGAACACGGTGGAATCTATTGAGGCTGCTTTCAAGAGTGGCAAGCTTAAGACCGGGGAAAATCCACAAAAGTACCCTAAGAAAAGAGACAACGAGGTGAGTAATGTGAGCACTCATAGCTCGAGTAACATCGTGATCGCACCAAAGCAATGGCGACAAGTTCATAAGAACCCGATAGAAGGGAACCCAGAAAGGAAGAAGTTTTCACTCTTTTACCCGTGACTTATAGTGAGTTATACCCTAAGCTTTTCGAGGCGGACTTGGTTCATTCTTATCATCTTACTTCAAATCAACCTCCTTATCCATCATGGTATGACCCTAAGGCTAAATGCGAGTATCATGCGGGAATCATTGGTACTACATCAACAATTACAAAGCATTCAAGAGAGTGGTTCAGAACTTGATCAATACCGGGTTCTGCAGTTCAACACACAGATGTGGCAACCAATCCTTTGCCTAATCATGGTGGCCATTAAGGGATCATGTTCTCTAAAGAGGTAGAGGGACCGAGGAGTCAAGATTAGCCCCAATTTGTCGAAAGCTTTAGATGTATCTTATCTTTGTCTATTTTCTTAGTTGTCAATTTGCATGAATATCCCTGCATTTTCAGTTTTCCTGTTTATGTTTTAAATCAACCTTGCTACTTTTGGCCCGAAGGTATTGATGATCTTTTGTAAAGGGCACTTGTCATGTTTGCAAATTTTTATTTCAATAAAAAGATTCATTTTGTTAAATCATGTATATGTATATCCTTTCTCACCTCTGAAGGTCCTTGGATATCACATGCCTGTTGTGACATTGATTCAGATACAAAATTAACTGAATATTGTGATCACAATGAAGTATGATTTCTTGCTCAGCCTGTTTTGGTCGATAAAGCTCGAGAAACAAGACTACTACTCCTTCGATGATGTTAATGATAAGAAAATCTCATAGGAAAGACCGATGGAGTTGCTTAAATTTGAGAATTCCTTTAACGCTTAAAAAATAAAATAAATAAATAAAAATAATAAAAAATAATAAAAATGTCAAGAAATGAACAATTGATGGAGCATTGGGGAAGAAAAAATCTAATAAGGAGTTATGCTCCACCTGTTCAATACTTTAGCATTAGAGATTAATCTTTAAAATCAATGAACAATTGAATAAGTCTTGGAACATCCTGATGGAGTCGTGGGCGGAAAACAAATCTAATAAAGAACTAGATTCCACCTGTTCAATACCCTAGCGTCAGAGATGAATCTTTGAAGACACTGGCACAATCATAATTGTAATTAATTTCCAATTCATATTTGCATCCCAAATTCTCAAAATGATATTTATAGGAGGAGAAAAATATTGAGAACTAGAAGGAGTAGTTTTCAAACGGATTAAGCAAATACCATAATCATGAGGATGAACCGAGCAATTTGGGAGGAATTTCACAACTTCAAATGCCACCACAACATTCAATGGCTAGCCATTGATCATAGGGGGTTGAATCTAAGACACTCTCATATTGATATCCAAGGAATCATTTTATTTTCAAATTTTGGGTTTCCAAGTCCTTTATATTAATTTTGCATCACATTAAAATATCGGTTAGAAAACTGACCTTTTTTAAGAAACAAAAAGATTCTTTTAGTCAAGAATGATTTTCAAAAATGCAAGGTTTTTGATGTAAATGATCGTCTTAGGATTGACAAGGTTAAGGCTTGAACATGAAGGGGCATTTTATGATATGAGAAGACAAGGTGTCTCTTGAGGAAAAGAGGGTCATTTTGTTTGCAAGATAACACATTTTGTTACATGTGAGAGTTTGATTCAGAATGGATAGGAGAAAACCTTTTCGAGCCAGTTATTTGATAAAGAATTCAAAAGTGTGCTAACAATGAGAGAGCGAGGGTAAGCAACAAAATTTTTTGGGGCAAAATTTTGTTGGGGCAATAAGATGGCTAATAAATTTAATGACAAAGATACATCCGAGACAAAAATTAAGCAGTTGAACAAATTTAAAAAAAACAATCTAGAGTGGAGACTTTGAAGATACACTTTGGAAGGTTGAACCTGAGTGTGAGTTAGGGAACAAGGCTGAGATTTTTTTCAATGAACTTCCATGAAGAAGAAGACTCTCTCAAGTGGTCCTCAATTAGCATTCATTCATGCATCATACATAGTTAGACATCCCTAGGTTAGGGGGCTTGCTAACACATGCATCAAATTATTTTATCTTTTTGACAGGTATTCAAAGATTCAAAAAGTTTATAATCGGTAACCTCACGGTTGAAGAAGTAGATTCTAGTATGATCTCAATTCACACCTTCATGAAGCTAATCAAATATTTGAGTCCATGACTTCATAGAAAGTGGATTGCAACAAAAATTCAAGGGTTCCTAATGAGAAGAACTCACCCATCAAAGATTTCGATCTACAATTAAGGGTCCCAGCAAAAATCTAGGATTCCTAATGAGAAGAGCCCGCCCAAAAAGATTTCACATATTACTTCAAGATCTCTACCAAAGCCTTCAGTGCATGGTTTCGTTTCTGAACTGTCAACTTACAGTGTTAGACGTTAATCTATCAGAAGCCTCTAGTGTTCGGTCTTTAATTTTCCAGCCATCAATAAGACCTTCAGTGCTTGGTGAGCCAGACCATCAATAAATCCTTTAGTGTTTGAAAGCATTTTATAGCCCTCAGTAAGACCTCCAGTGCATGGTGAGCTAGACCATCAGTAAGACCTTTAGTGTATGACTTTAATTCTCCAAGCTTTCAGTAGTACCTTCAGTGCATAATGATTTGGGTTATCCATTAAGCCTTTAGTGCTCGACCTTTGACCTCTCGAATCCTCAGCAATACCTTCAGTGTTTGGCAATTTGGATCGTTAGTGAGACTGATAGTACAAGTCATCAGTAAGACCTTCAGTGCATGGTGATTTGTCAGCAAAGCCTCTAGTGCTTGACCGTTAATCTTTCAAACCATCAATAGGACCTTCAGTGCATGATGATTCAAACTCTGAACAGGGAAGTGGGATAAAATTAGTGCTTATGGTCTTTGCTTTATTCTTATTTCACAAGAATAAAAAAAGAGGGGCAGCTGTAATCACTAATTTTATCCGGGTTATCTACCCGTTTTTACTTTTTTAATTATAATAATAGGCTTTAGTTATTATAAGTTATACTATTACTATTACTTATTACTATTATTTATTATTACATTATTATTATTTATCATCACTACTATCATTTAAAATTATTATTAACTATTTTTTATTACTGCTATTATTTTCTTTTATTTTCAGTTATTATTATTTATTATTATTATTTAATATTGTTAATTATTATCATAGTATTATAATCTAAATTAAGCAAAACCATATATATATATATAGTAAAATAAAGCCCAAGTTTTTATTAAATTAAAGTTTGTTTACATAATCCAAAAATCCAAAATATTGTTACAACCAGCCTATTAGGTCCAATTGCTCTAAACCCTAATTACATGAAACAGAAACCCTAATCTAATAATTGTTTCTGCACAGTCAACCCAGAGCCGTCGGATTAAAGAAGATCGTGTGGCCCAAATCGAGTAGAGATGGTCCCTTCAGCTCACCATGTGTGCTTCACGCACCAGCGAAATGAGTCGTTTTGGCTCTCCGTACCAGACGCCCACCTCTTCACCTCCCGCGTGGTTAGAACATGCCTCGTGACCGTCCAAGTTCACAGCACTCCAGCGGCCACGATGGAGTATGGCCATCAGCTCCTCTGATCCCCTCTCAGCAACCACCACCACATGCAACAAACAAAAGACAACAACAACAACAATATCAAAATCTTAGAGACATGCAACCACAAAAAAATAGAATTTCAGAGACAATTTCATATTAATAGATGAATCCAGCCAAGCAAACGAAGAGTGGCCAATAGGGATTTAGACAACTTTTTCTCTCTTTTAAAATTTCATGTAATACTGGTATATAAACAGGGCCTTAACTCACTGTAAAGGGAGGAAAAAAGAAATTCTCATATATTAATACAAAAAAAGAAAAGAAAAAACATGAAATTTTCAAAGAAAAAGAATACAAAAAAGAGAACATTTGAGGTGCTATCTCTTTTTGGTTTCATATTTTTACTAGAGTTAGGTTCTTTTACCTTTATTGGCGCGTGTTTCGGGCTTTCTCTGAAGACAATCTTTCAGGGCCTCATTGGGTGATTCGGCTGGAGGTTCGAGTTTTTTGATATGGAAATAGTAAGAAAGGGGGATTTTGGATTTTTTAAAAGGACAAAGTTCATTTCAAATATGTTTTTTGCAAAAAGGGAAGTGTTTTTTTTATAAAAAATCTAGGGTCGGGTCTAGGTTTTGAGGAAGAAAGCCGAGGTTTCTGGATTGGTTTTTGAATTTGTCGGTATCGGTGAGCGGCAGCCGTCGACGATCTACGACTGTTGGTACGTTAGAGGGGCATGTCGGATTCTGGGTTCGTGATGAATCCAGATTATTCTGGAAGAACCGTTGAGAGAGTTTAAAGGGAAAGGGTTTGATCTGGTTTTGAAAAATAGAAAAAAAATGAAATTTGTTTATAATGTTTGGCTTGTATACTCATATTTAAAAATGGGTTATTTACCGTTTTAAGGACGTTCGCCCTAAGGTATTTTTTCTGCAATCGATGGATCCTTTTCAAGCTTTACAATTTTGACCTCGTTTCAATTTAAATCTGGTTTTCAGTGGGTAAATACCCTTTTTGGTCCTCAAAATTCCCAATTTCCTTTTGATTTGGCCCTTATCCAGTGGTTTAATCACCCTTATTCCTGCTATCTTCCATGCATAATGTATTTTTTGTCTTGCATTTTAATTTATTTTAATTCCAGACATTTATTTGCATTTGTGTAATGTGGTTGTTTGTTTGTTTATGTTAGATAATATGTGTTCGATTTGTTTCATTTTGACGCATGTTCAATATTTATTTTTATGCTTTTAAGTTGTTTTGTGTTATACATGTGGTTTGTTCGTATATATACATTAATATGTGTATTAATTACTATATACATAGTAGTATATTATAGTTTTTTAATACATGTTTACATTTTTTATAAAGGTTACAATATTTGTATATATATATATATATATATACCTTTTTATTAAGATCTTAACTTACAATTATATATATATATATTTATATTGAAAACATTGTTTTCTTATATGTATATACATTGTATTTTTATATTATAACCCTTTTTATAAAGTGTATATATTATAAAATAGACTATTATAAGTTTTTATATATTTAGATAATATATATGTTAGGTTTTCCTATATACGTAAGTTATATGTATTATTTATATTATAAGTTTATTCCAAAGTCTTATATATATATATATATATTATACTTTTGTCATCCCTTTTATGGTTACATTTATATCTCTTATCTTATGTTTGTGTTAAGCCTCTTTAGGATATTTTTTTAAGATCTAAAAATTTAATTAATTTAAATTATGCTCTTGGCTTATTTGGGTGTAAGTTTAAATTAATTAAATTAAATTTAGGTTTAGATTAGTTAAAACCTATAGGTAGTATGTGGTTCGAATTAATTTAATTAATTTGAATTTATCCTTGGCTTAATGGGATGAATGTTAAATTAATTAAATTATTCTACCATCTCTTAATTGTTTTTAAGATAAAATTTATATTTGACTTAGATGGAAACTCAATTAAAATCATAATTATTAATTCGATTCATTTTAAATAGTCTCATTGGCTTAATAGGATGCTAGATTAAATTAATCAAATTAGTCATTTTGATTCAAGATAATTCATAAAATATTAGGTTTTCTAGGGTTTTAGGATTTAATCAATTTAGGGTTAATATTAGAATAACCTAGCTAATAATTATATCACTAATTAACTTTAGTGGGCCTAGGTTTTACTTCATGCTTTTGCTTGTAATGCATTTTAATTGTCATTTATTTGACTTTAATATTTTAATTAAACATGTTATCAATTAATTGACTTAAATCCATAAAAGGAGGTATTTATTAATTCTGATATTTGTGTCATAACAGTCATGGCTCAATGGATGTTGACTAAATATTTGAATTAATTCTCACCGTTCGAAGGTAAACTTTAATTTTAAATAAAATTTGATAAGTCATGGTATCATATTTAAATGCTTGCACCATGTATAAAGGTGATGTACGAAATCCGAACCATAAATTAACACGACAGTCAGACTTATTCGATGTCGGTTTAATCTATGATCCGATGTATCGTCACCCTTATTAATTAAATGTCTAATTAATTCAAGCACACCAATTTGATAAAGCTCATTTAATTAAAGTACATATCTAATTAAGACCATTTAATTGAATTTAATTTAAATTTCAATAATTTCCATTAATTAAGAGCGACATATATTTTGGTACCGATTTTCGGGTGTGATAGGGGTGCTAATCCTTCCCCATACGTAACCAACTCCCGAACCTATTTTCGAATGAATCTTTATGGTGTCCGACCCAACTAAGTAGCCGGTGGCGACTCCAACCTTTTATTTCCAAATACCAACGTTTTTATTTTCAAAAACACAATAATAATCCCCCCCTTTTTTTCGATTTTTATTCTCCAAAGCTTTTAGTGACTTTTAATGTTTTATATTTTGTTAAAAAAAGGAGGTCACTACAACAGTAAAGAAAAAACCAATAAACATAAATATTATATATATATATTCATAAATATTCTAAGATAAGTTAATATAAATTATCTCAAATTTGACTCTGATTCAAACTGATATTTAAAAAAAATATTTATATATTTGATATGATCAATCTCAAACTCAATTATATATATATATATATATATTAAACTTTTCATTAATATCTCATGATAAGTCAATATGAATTACTTTAAATTTGACTATGAACCAAACGGATATTATATTTTTAATAATATTTATAATAGCATGTTATAATATCTGTTGGGACGGGTGGGATGACGCTGGCAGGGTGGGGATGATGCGGGCGGGTGGGGATGGAGAGGATACAAAGGCATATTCATCCCTTCTCCACCACCAACGGCAAATCAAATTTTTATCTTTATCCTTATCCTATAACCTACAAAAATTATAATCATCACTGCCTAATTAAATACAAAGTAGGACGAATCCCCGTAAAATCCACCCCACTGACGTCCTATCCATGACGTTGTTTCTTGGGGTTTTGACGTGGGTTATATATAGAACTCGATGTATCTCTATTTTTGCATTGCTCTTGGGAAACCAACATTTCAAATTCATAATGCAATTGTTTTCTTTTATACGTATAAATCTAAGCAACGAGACATCATAATTCGTAAAAGATTTAATTTGAAATCAGAAACAAAGTATGAATTTCTTTAAACAAACAAGATCTAAAAATATTAGTGAATTTTGCATCAACAAATACAACTAAGATTAGTGGCATTTTAATTTTGAAAATGAAAACTTTATCAGAAGTCGGATGTTTAGCTGGGATATGTATACGCTGCAATTGTTGAAGAAGAACAAGACTTTAACTGTTTGATTTTTCATTTGTTTGCGTCATAGCCGTAACGGCTTTGTCTAACCTATGCCCCGTGTATTTAATAACATCAATTAAGTTGAAGATTCTATTAATATAAAACATTTAATAATAATTTTATTTAAGAGGATTTTTTCGAAAATCGCTAAAAATGAACATAGTCCGGTTTCCCTTTCGCTTTTTAGGAAAAAGTTTGAAAAGGTGGAAAAATCCTTTAGAAAATTCGTGCTTTTGAAAATAAAATGAGGGAGTCGTCACCGGCCCTACTAAGGTGGGCTGGACACCATAAAATAAGATATTCATTTGAGGATGGGTTCGGGAGTTGGTTACGTGTGAGGAAGGTTTAGCACCCCCATCACGCCCGAAAATCAGTACCAAAATATACGTTACTTTTAATTGATGAAAATCATTGAAATTTAAATTAAATTTAATCAATGGTCTTAATTGGATACATACTTTAATTAAATGGGCTTTATCAAATTGGTGGGCTATAATTAATTAAACATTTAATTAATAAGGGTGACTGTACATCAGACCATAGATTAAACTGGCATTGAAAAGACCGACTGTCGTGTTAATTTACTGTTCGAATGAAGTACATCACCTTTATGCATGATGTAAGCATTTAAATATGATGTTATGACTTGTCCAATTTTATTTCAAATTAAAGTTTACCTTAGGACGGTGAGAATTAATTCGAGTATTGGTCAACATCCATTGAGCTAGGACTGTTATGACAAAAATATAGAAATTAATAAATACCTCATTTCTACAAATTAAGTCAATTAATTAATAACATGTCCACTTAAGGTAATTAAAGTTTGATGAATGACAGTTAAAGTGCATGAAAAGGAAAAACATGAGGCAAAACCTAAGCCCACTAAAGCCCTAACCTAAAAAGGCCCAAATTATAAAAGATTAAATTAATGATATAATTATTAACTAGGTTGGTCTAATATTAACCGTAAATTAATTAAATCATAAAGTCTAGAAAACCTTAATGTTTTATGAATTATCTTGAATCAAAGTAATTAATTTGACTAATTTTAAATTAGCATCCCATTAAGCCAAGGACACTATTTAAAATTAAGCAAATTAATAATCATGATTATATTAAGTTTCCATCTAGGTCAAGTGTCAATTTTATCCTAAGATAATTAAGAGGTGGTACAATTAATTCAATTAATTTAACATTCATCCCAATAAGTTAAGGATAAATTTAAATTAATTAAAAAAATTCAAACCAAAAAGCCTAAAGTTTTTGACTAGTCTTTACTTAATTTAAACTTACGACCTAATAAGCCGAGGGCATAATTTAAATTACTTAAATTAAATTTTAAAACCTAATTCTAGCAAAGGGTTCAACTAACCTAAGCCTAAAATTATCACAATCAATTTAAATTTACACCCCAATAAGCCAAGGATATAGTTTAAATTGATTAAATTAAATTTTAAAACCCTAAAACTAACCCTAAAGGCTTACTAACCAACACAAACAAACAAGCCACATTCGAATAAAAAGCGATATACGCAAGCAATTAAATATAAGGACAACATTAAAATTATTCGAATATTGGAGTGACAACTAAGATGCATACCATGATAAATGTGCTAACAAAAATAAGGCATAAACAAAATGTAAATATGATAATAAATGAACATGATACAAGTATGTATATATAAAAACGAGTAAATAGAAGTAAAACGAAAGATAAAGGACATGCAAATAAATAAACCAAAACGGAAAGGGCTCAAAGGGTCATTTGCCCACTGGTTCCCAGACTAAATTAAAAGAAAAACGAACTTTCAGGGCCAAATTAAAAAGAAAGCACAGGTTGAAGGTTCAAAAGAGGTTTCTACCGTTTAAAAATCTGATTTAATTATACTGAAGGACGAAATTAAAAACAAAGCAAAAAATAGGGACCTGGAGTGTGATTTAGAGAGACAGAATGGATGATAAAAACATTTCAAAAGTGCAGAGGGACTAAATAATAGTAAAACCATTCTTTAAAACCAATTTCATTAAATTTGAGGGTGAAATTAAAAGCTTTCAAAAATTTGGAGGGACCGAGGGCGTAGTTTTGAAATGTAGAATGGCTTCCGCACGTAAGTAGCAAGGGGCGGAGGGATTTATTATGCAAATAAACCTTCCCTTTTTTAATCCCTGTATAAAAGACATGTTTTGTCAAAAAAAAACGACCCCATTAGCCATTTTAGTTAAAAAAAAATTGATCTTCCAAAAAAACCTCTGTCCAAAATATGAACATGGCTGTGTTCTTCAACCCAAACCCAGATTTCAGCAGTCAGCCGCCGTAGCAACCACCGCCAGTCGCCGTACACCAGCACCGGCGAACTTAAAAAAACCTCTTTTCAAAACCCTTTTCATGTTTTAAAATCAAAAACCAAGGTTTGATTTCTTAAAACCGAACAAAAACCTCTTCTTTTTTAAAAAAATTAAAGTAAAAACCTCCCATTTCATTAAAAAAAACAACACCCTTTTGACTCATTCCGACTCACCAATGACGCCCTTGAGGGTCTAAGGTTTATCACCGGCGAAAAAGCTCAGACGGCCAACGGACTCAAAGGTAAACCGTAACCCTAGCTTTCATTCTTTTCCCCCTTTTTATTCATGCAAATAACAAATAATACCTTAGAAAAACTTTGCTTATTGTATTGATGTATGAAAAATCTCGAATCGCGTTACAATTGTTTCTCGGTTTAGTTTTTATAACCGAATATTACATAATATTTTGAAAACGAAAAATGAAAAAAAAACTAGAACCACTATTGGCTTTCATTTGATATTTGTGTGTATTCATGTTGTTCCTGGCATTTTTTGTTTGTGTGCGAGGTGGCAACTAGAGATGAAAGGACAATGGTCCTTTTGGCCGAATGCAGGGATAGACGGTGGCTAGTCATGGTAGAGATGGCCGGTTGGGGCGATTTGACTTCTCACGAGGAGCTGGGCAAGCGCGCGAATGGGGGGCTACTGGAGAGCCAATGACTGAGCTCCACGCTGGCGTGGACAACTGAAGAGCCAGTTTGAACAAGCGCGTGGGTGCGTGGTGCCTCCAGAAGCTTCCCCGTATTGATCGTAGACCGTCAGATCTGATCTGACGATGGGGAGCTAGCTGCGCAGAAGACAACAAAATATTAGGTCAGATTGTAATTAGGGTTTAGGTTATTTAGGGCGTTATTGGGCCGGATTGTATATAACCTTTTTGGTTTATTAAATATTATAAATGGACTTTATATTAAAATAAACATGGGCTTTTTATTATATTACACTATTATTGTTTTTTATTTTTTTCTATTTAATAATAATAATAATAATAATAATAATAAATAATAATAATAATAATAAATATAAATAAAATTAAAAATAACATTCATAATTATAATAATAACATGAAATTAAAGGAAAATAAAAGAGTAATTAATTAATAAAAATAATAAAGATAGCATACTAATTAATATTAACATATATAATATAGTATAGGTAATAACATAATAACAAAAGCCCATTATTGTAACAATATAAAAACGGGTTAAGGATCCGGACAAAATTAGTGATTACAGCTGTCCCTCTTTGCTCATTCTTGTATAACAAGGATAGAGCAAAGGCTAAAATCACTAATTTTGTCTCACTTCCCTGTTCGAAGATCGAATCACCATGCACTGAAGGTCATACTGATGGTTCGAAAGGTTGATGGTCAAGCAATAAAGGCTTTGCTGACACCCAAATCACCCCACACTAAAGGTCTTACTGGTGACTTATACTGATAGTCTCACTAACGGTCTGAATCACAAACACTAAAGGTATTACTAAAGGTCTGGATGGTTAAAGATCAAGCACTGAAGGCTTAATGGATAACCCAAATCATCATACACTGAAGGTCTTACTAATGGCTTGGAGAATTAAAGTCATACACTAAAGGATTTACAGTCGGTCCGGCTCACCATGCACTAGAGGTCTTACTGATAACCGAAAAGAAAGTCTAACACTAAAGGATTTGTGGACAACCTAGCTCATCATACACTAGAGGTCTTACCGATGGCTAGAAAATAAAGGCAAACAATGAAGGGTTTACTCACAGTCTGGTTCATCATGCATTGAAGGTCTTACTGATTCTCGAAAAATTAAAGTCGGGCATTGAAGGTCTTATTGATTGTCCGGCTCTCCAAACACTAGAGGTATTATTAATGGCTGGAAAGTGAAGGTCGAGAGCTAGAGGCCATTGATAGATTGAACATCTAACACTGAAGGTTGATAGCTCAAAGATGAAACCATGCACTGTAGGCTTTTCTAGAAATCTTGAAATAACATACGAAATTTTGTTGGATGGGTTCTTCTCAATGAGAACCCTTAATTTTGCTAGTATCCTACCCTTCCACATATCGAAATCTTTGTTGGGTGAGTTCTTATCATTAGAAACTCATGATTCTTTGTTGTGATCCACTTTTCATGAAGTCATGGACCGAAATCTTTGCTAGGTTTCACAAAAGCATGAATTGAGATCTTGCTGAAATATACTTCTTCCATCGCGAAGTTGTAGATTAAGATCTTTGTAAACCTCTGAATACCTGTCAAAAAGGATAAAATGATTGATGCATGTGTTAGCATACCCCTTAACCTAGGGATGTCTAACTATATAATGCATGAATAAATGCCAATTGAGGACCACTTGAGTGAGTCTTCTTTTTCAAGGAATTTTGCTGAAAATCTCGGTCTTGTTTCTTCACTAGGGTTACCCCATCTCACACTTAGGTTCAACCTTTCAAAGTGTATCTTCAAAGCGACCACTCTAGATTGTTTTTCTTGCTCTTTGCTCGACTGCTCAATTTTTGTTTTGGAGGGATCTCGATTGATTTGTCATATTTATGCCCCATCAAAATTTTTGCCCCAAAATTTTTTTTGCTTACTCTTATTCTCTTGTGGCTAGAAAATTTTGCCTTGTTCGTCAAACATCTAGCTCAACAATCTTCTCTTTTTGTTCTGAATCAGAATCGCAAGTGTAAAAGGTCATGTTATCTTGCAAACGAAGTGGCCCCTTACTTCTTCAAGAGACACATTTTCTCCTCTTGTCACACATTGCCCCTTCATGCCTAGGCTTTATCAATCTTTGTCAACCTAAGATGATCATTTGCATAAAAAACCTTGCAGTTTGAAATCAATTTTTTAATAAAGGAATTTTTTTGTTTATTAAAAAAGGGTCAGTTTGCAAACCGATACTTTAATAAACGATGCATTTTTAAATTAATACACAGGTATTGAAAACCTAAAATTTGAAAAAAGAAAAAAAATAGGATTCCTTGGATATCAAATGCGAGAGTGTTTTAGATTTAACTCCCGGTGATCAATGGCTTACCTTTGAATGTTATAACGATATTTGAAGTTTTGAAATTCTTTTCAAATTGATCGGTTCATCCTTATGCTTATGGTATTTGCTTAATCCGTTAGAAAACTAATCCTTCTAGTTCTCAACAATTTTCTCCTCTTATATCATCCTTTTAAGAATTCAGGATGTAAACATAAATTAAAAATTAATTGTAATTATGATTGTGTTATTGTCTTTAAAGATTTATCTTTGATGCTAGGGTATTGAACAGCTGGAATCTAGTTCCTTATTAGATTTGTTCTTCCCCTACAGCTCCATTAGGATGTTTCGAGACTTATTCAATTGTTCATTGGTTTTAAAGATTTATCTCTAATGCTGGGGTATTGAATAGGTGGAATCTAGTTCCTTATTAGATTTGTTCTTCCCCCACAACTCTACCAATTGTTCATTTCTTGATAGATTTTTTTGGGGTGTTAAAGGAATTCTCAAATTTAAGCAACTTTATCGGTCATTTTTAGGAGATTTTCTTATCATTGAACATTATAGAATGAGTAGTAGTCTTGCTTCTTGCGCTTTACCAATTGAAGCAGCCTGAGCAAGAAATCATACTTCATCGTGATCATAAAATTTAATTGATCTTTGTATTTGAAATCAATGTCACAACAGGCATGTCATATCCAAGGACCTTCAGAAGTAAGAAAGGATATATATATATATATATATATATACACATGATTTAACAAAATACATCTTTTCATTGAAATAAGAAATTCGCAAACATGACAAGTTCCTTTTACAAAAGATCATTGCTACTTTCGGGCCAAAAGTAACAATGTTGATTTAAAATAGAAAAAGGAAAACAGAAAATGCAAGAACATTCGTGCAAACTAACATCTAAGAAAAAAGTCAAAGGTAAGATGCATCTAAAGCTTTTGGCAACTCGGGGCCGATTTTGACTCCTCGATCTCTTAACTTCTTGGAAAAACCTGACCCTTTAGTGGCCACAGTGATTCGGCAAAGGATTGGTTGCCACATCTGGCGTGTCAAACTGCAGGACTTCAATATTGATCAAGTTCTAAACCACTCTCTTAAATGCTTTGCAATTGTTGATTTTGTGCTCGGGGATTCCCGCATGATACTCATATTTAGCCTTGGGGTCAAACCATGATAGATAATGAGGTTGCATCTGAGTAAGGTGATAAGGACGAACCAAGTCTGCCTCGAATAGCTTGGGGTATAACTCATTTTAAGTTAAGGGTAGAAGGGTGAAAACTTCTTCCTTTTTGGGTCCCCTTTTAGCGGGCCCTTGTGAACTTGTCGTTGCTGGCTTCGATACAATTACAACGTTACCCAGCCTACGAGTACTCGCATTGCTCACCTCATTGTCTCTTTTCTTCGAGTACTTTTACAGATTTTCCCCAGTTTTAAGCTTGTCGCTCTTGAAAGTAGCCTCAATGGATTTTTCCATGTTCACAAATTTGGCGAATCCCAAGGATATGTTGCTGATCGTTTTCTCATAGAATGGACCCTACAGTATGTCCACAAACAGACGGGTGATTTCACTTTCCATGATGGGCAGCTGAACTTGCGTCGCGATGTCTCTCCATCTTTGGGTATACTTTATGACATTCTCGTTTTGCCTTTGAGTCAAACCCTGAAGCAATGTTCTATTTGGGACCATGTCTTTCACGTGCTTGTATTGCTCAATAAATATTCTTGACATACCTGTCCATGACTTCACACTTGTTCGGCTTAGCTATACATACCAACAGGCAGCTACCCCAGTCAAGCTATCCTGGAAGCAATAAATAAAAAGTTTTTTCATTTTTTAAGTGTACTGCCATTTTACAGCAATACATAGTCAAGTGGGCTGAAGGACAAGTAGCCCTATCATACTTTTCGAAATCTAACACTTTGAAGTTGGGCGGGATGACCAAATCAGAAACCAAGCTCAATTCATAATCGTCAATTCTGTAGTCATCGGTTACTTGCATCGAGCTGGCTTTCTCTTCCATTTGGAGGTGTTGCTCCTAAAACTTTTTTTCAAATTCCCTTTTTAGTGTTGTCTCTATCTTATTCATCAGATTCAAGTTTGGGATATCCACATCAACATCATTCTCGAAACTATGCCCCACCTCGACTGGGTTGTTAGCAGATGCTCTGGCTATGTAGACACTCTTCAGAACTGATCCTTCCTATTGAACCTTCGTGTGAGATGTATTTCCACTTAGGTCTTCCATATTAGAACGCTCATCGACAATATGGGCTTTTCCAACATCCATTTTTTTCTAGTAGAGCAGTGACGCGAGATATTATCTCCTCTTGAGATCTTTCAATCCTTGACTCGATACTATTCAAGTATTCCTCGATGTCTTTTTGTGAATTTTCAATTTTGGCCAATCTATCTTCCATGACTCTTGATTGAGAGCCTGTGTTGTACGAGTGCGAAATGGTGACGGCTTAAACTGATTGTCATGGCATTTTTCACAATTAATTTGACTTCCTTACGAATGCAATGCATGTGAATCAATAAAAATAAATGATCGAAAGCAAAGAATTAAAAATGTACAAATAAATGCAAAAAATATCGATCGACGAACATTCTCGTTAAACAACTTTTCATAACGGGGATTGAGTCTCATTACAACGTGAAAAGAAAGTAATTAGCCTTTGTTCAACCTCTTGATCGATCTCAGACTTTGGGATTCTCTAACTCGATGTTATGGACTCTTTCTTCCTTTACAAAGGCTTTCAATTTTGAACTATTCTTGAATCAACATTTCGGATGAATATGCACAAAAATAATCAAACAAAACAAGGAAAGAAATTATTAGTGATATATAAATAAATCAATAAAAGAATTGGATAAATACAAACCAAAACGGCTTAGCAACAAGAATTCTAGTTCGCTATGGTTATCCGCATGGCTCTAATCGGGGTAGGCTTCTTAAGTTCTCACACATGTAGGTTTGGTTCTAAAAAGGGTACTCAAACCTATCTTATTACCTACTAAGGCAACAATAACCCCGATTCCGGGCCCATTACAAGCTTGCAAATTGAATTCAGTTTGAGGGAAAGCACGACCTAGTGACGTGGAGGGTTGTTCCCATGTCAAAAGGTGTGGATTCTGAAAGTGAATTATCGACTCGTGGAGAGATACTCACGTGGGTATGCGGCGTTTCACTCCCACTCAAGGGACAAAGCTCGAGTATAGAGCTTGATGTTCATGATGCAACACATGCCGGTGATTCCTTAGAAATTAAATGAGCAATTGATGCAAAACCACCAATTATCGGAGTCCGTGTAATTAGAGTCATATCTTCAAGAAAGATCTAATTAACTAAAGTCGACTCAAATTTCAAAATTTCCATCGTTAAAAGTAACAAACATTTTTTTTTGCTTAACTCTCGCGCTTTGTTTTGTGAAAACAAAATGTCGCCAGCTGTAGCAACCTCTTTTTTTAAATTGCTAAAAAAGAGCGTAGTCCGATTTCCCTTTCGCTTTTAGGGAAAATGTTCGAAAAAGTAGGGAAATCTTTTAAAAAAATTCGTGCTTTTGAAAATAAAATGGGGGAGTCTCCACCGGCCACAAAGGTAGGCCAGACACCATAAAACCAGAGATTCATTTGAATATGGGTTTGGGAGTTGGTTACGTGTGGGGAAGGATTAACACCCCACCACGCTCAAAAATCGGTACCAAAATATGCGTTGCTTTTAATTGATGGAAATCGTTGAAATTTAAATTAAATTTAATCAAAAAGTCTTAATTGGATAAATACTTTAATTAAATGGGCTTTACCAAATTGGTGGGCTTGAATTAATTAAACATTTAATGAATAAGGGTGACTGTACATCGGACCATAGATTAAACTGACATTGAATAAGACCAACTGCCGTGTTAATTTACGGTTCGAATGAAGTACATCACCTTTATGCATGATGCAAGAATTTAAATATAATGTTATGACTTGTCCAATTTTATTTCAAATTAAAACTTACCTTTAGACGGGGAGAATTAATTCGAGTATTTAGTCAACATCCATTGAGCTAGAACTATTATGACACAAATATCAAAATTAATAAATACCTCCTTTCTACAAATTAAGTCAATTAATTAATAACATGTCCACTTAAGGTAATTAAGATTTGATGAATGACAGTTAAAGTGCATGACAAGGAAAAGCCTGAAGCAAAACCTAGGCCCACTAAATTTCTAACCTAAAAAGGCTCAAATTATGAAAGATTAAATTAATGATCTAATTATTTACTAGATTGGTCTAATATTAACCCTAAATTAATTAAATCCTAAAGTCTAGAAAACCCTAATGTTTTATGAATTATCTTGAATCAAAATGATTAATTTGACTAATTTTAAATTTCCATCCCATTAAGCCAAAGACACTATTTAAAATTAAGCAAATTAATAATCATGATTATATTAAGTTTCCATCTAGGCCAAGTGTCAATTTTATCCTAAGATAATTAAGAGGTGGTACAATTAATTTAACATTCATCCCAATAAGTTAAGGATATATTTAAATTAATTAAAATAATTGAAACCCAAAAGCCTAATTTTTTTACTAGTCTAATCCTAAATTTAATTTACTTAATTTAAACTTACTCCCTAATAAGCCGAGGGTATAATTTAAATTACTTAAATTAAATTTTAAAACCTAATTCTAGCTAAGGGTTCAACTAACCTAAACCTAAAATTAGTCCAATCAATTTAAATATACACCCTAATAAGCCAAGGGTATAGTTTAAATTGATTAAATTAAACTTTAAAACCCTAAAACTAACCCTTAAGGCTTACTAACCAACACAAACAAACAAGCCACATTCGAATAAAAAGCGATATACGCAAGCAATTAAATATAAGGAAAACATTAAAATTATTCGAATATTGGAGTGACAACTAAGATGCATATCATGATAAATGTGCTAAAAAAATAAGGCGTAAACAAAATGTAAACATGATAATAAATGAACATGATACATGTATGTATATATAAAAACGAATAAATAGAAGTAAAACGAAAGATAAAGGACATGAAAATAAATAAACCAAAATGAAAAGGGCTCAAAGGGTCATTTGCCCACTGGTTCCCGGACTAAATTAAAGGAAAAATGAACTTTCGGGGCCAAATTAAAAAGGAATAGGTTGAAGGTTCGAAAGAGGTTTCTACCGTTTAAAACTCTGATTTAATTATACCGAATGACGAAATTAAAAACAAATAAAAAAAACAGGGACCTGGAGTGTGATTTAGAGAGACGGAATGGTTGATAAAAACATTTCAGAAGTGCGGAGAGACCAAATAATAGTAAAACAATTCTTCAAAGCCAATTTCATTAAATCCGGGGGTGAAATTAAAAGCTTTCAAAAATTTGGAGGGACTGAAGGCGTAGTTTTGAAATGCGGAATGACTTCCGCATGTAAATAGCAAGGGACAGAGGAAATTATTATGCAAATAAACCTTCCCATTTCTAGTCCCTGTATAAAAGACATGTTTTGTCAAAAATCGACCCCTTTAGCCATTTTAGTTAAAAATGATTTTTAATTCTCCAAAAAAACCTCAGTCCAAAATATGAACACGACCGTGTTCTTCAACCCAAACCTAAAAAATAGCCATCAAACCCAGATTTCGGTGGCCGGCCGCCGTAGCAACCACCGTCGGCCACCGTACACCGGCATCGGCGAACCTCAAAAAAACCTCTTTTCGAAACCCTTTCACATTTTAAAATCAAAAACCAAGGTTTGATTTCTTAAAACTGAACAAAATCTTATCCTTTTTAAAAAACCGAAGTAAAAACCTCCTATTTCGTTAAAAATAACACCCTTTCGACTCTTTCCGACTCACCATTGACGCCCTTGAGGGTCTAGGGTTTATCGCCGACAGAAGAGTTCAGACGGACAATGGACTCAAAGCTATAATCACTCATTTTTGTTTGGGTTGTATAATATTATAGTAGTATTATTAATTAATATAATAGTATATGTATTATCTTTAATATGTAATAATAATAGTAAATATTATTATAAAATATATAAAATTTAAAAAAAAAGAGAAAATGAGTGGAGCATAGTGCTCCACGTCACCCCTACACCCTCCGATTTCCTATAAAAGGCGGGGAGGGAAAGCATGGAGCAGCCAAGAAGCAACGACACCCAAAAATGTGGGAGCCAAAGGTAGCCCAAGAACGACTTGCCAAGGGCTGAGAGTAGTGCTCTCGACCCTAGCTGGTTCGATCCAACATTTTTCGGGGGTCCCTTTGTGGTCGGATCGAGTTAATTTTTGGGTCATGACAAGATGACACGGAGATCTTGGTGGGGGTCGGTCAAAGTTTTTTATTCGAGTTCTTAGTGGGGTAAAATTTGACCCTTATCTCTGTATTTATTTTAATATTGTTTTAGAAATAGGGTGATATATAGTTTTATTATTGGCATGTTTTTTAAAAATATATTTTTGTATGTTGTATTAGATTTAATACATGGTTCAGATATCATGATATATTAATGTACATGTTTAATTCTCGTTTGGTTTTGTTGTTCATGTTTAATATACGTACCTTTGCCATGTTCATGTTTTTATTTATGTTTATGTATGATTTATCATGTTTATTAAGTTGCATATCGATATATTTAATTGCCAATGCGGTGCTCCCCTTTTCAAGGGTAAACTTGGCTACCAGTCTGAGAAGTAAGTGGTAGTTTTCGTTTATTCCTCGAACACTAGAGCCCTTAAAATTTACTCGCACATATAACCAAATTTTAATTTAATCATCACTTTAACCCGTAAAATTTGATACTAATAAAGTAGTAATTATTTGGTATCAATTTTGGGCAGTATGGGGGTGCTAATCCTTCCTTATCCGTAATCAACTCTCGAAACCATGTTTTTTTTTAAAAAAGAATCTCTGGTTTTTTTAATGGTGTCGGTCTACCAAAGTGGCTGGTGGCGACTCGAAGTTTTTTAAAAATACGAGTTTTTAAAGAATTCTCCTTTTTAAATAATTTTCAATAAAAGCAAACCCCTCTTTAATTTCTAAATTATTATTTTTGTAGCGATACCGAAAAATAGTGGCTATAGCATGACGACTTCGCTGGGGAATGGTTTTATTTTTTAAAACAAAAAGTAGTTAAGCCAAAAATTTTACCGATTTACTAATATCAGAAGTTACGGGTTAAAGTGACGATTAAACTAATATTTGTTTGTAAATGCGAGTTTATTTTAAGGCATTTAAAATTGGACATATAAACCCGTTTGTCTAAGTGAGGGGAAATGCTATTGCTTTTGAGGGGATATTGTTCCTTCGTATGGGCCTAGCGAGTACCTTCGGGGCTCTACTACTCTATGTTTTCGTGGGAATATCGTTTCCCTGTATAGGCATAGAGGAACGGGCCCCCTGAATTGAACCCGATTGAGAGGAGCCTATAATGGGTGATGACTGGAGGCCTTGCTACCTTTAGTAGGGGACATCAAAGACAATTCAGGTACCTTTTAGCACTAAAACTGCATGTAGAGAATATAGAAAACCCACCCCTCTAGAGCCATGCGGACAACCTAGAATATTAGATGACATAAGATTAGGCTTATTTCATGCTTCGAATTCCTCTTGCTTTCTTGCATTTATATATTTCTTATTAATTGCATTCAATTTACTAACCCGTTTTTTTCTTCTACATATCTTTTTGCATTCACATGACATGATATAAAGGGTTAATTCTCAAAATTGATCACTCAATTAGAAAGCTTTCACCATGAATGGAAGGTGTCTCAAGGCAGAAGATGAAAATATGAAGGTTCGATATTGATACCAGAAATGCCCAAGCTAGTGAAGATGTCAACCAAAAAATATATATTTTCATTCCGGTAGTCTCAAAGTGAGATACCATTTTTCTTAAAACTCAGAGTTCTTAGCTTTTGATCCTTTCATAAGGACATGTTTTCCACAAAATGAGGTTTTAACTCAATCCTTTTATAAGGATGTGTTTTTTTTAAAACAAAAATCATTCCATAAGGATATTTTTATCAACTCCTTAATTTAATTCTTCTATAAGAGTATTTAAAAAAGATTTATTAATTTAAATCATTCCATAAGGATTTTTTTCTTCTCTTTAAAATCAATTACTTAATTTAATTAATCTGGAGACAGAAGAGGGACCGGAAGTCTTCCCCCTCTTGATGCGATCGATGAATTAGGAGTTAAAGTTGAGGCCTATCTTTAGAAGAACATGTTTTATCTTTTGTATCGAGAACTTTTTATATTCGATGAAAGTTGTTATAAAGTGATCACATATGAAATTGATGTCTTTACTTGCATTCATTCTTGCATTTACTTTATATCATTTTAAATGTATTGATTAGCGAGTGATTGCCTAAAAATTAGAAATCGTTCATAATGGACAAAAGGTTTTCTTATCAGATAGGAAAGGATATGAGTCCGGGGTTTGGTCTTAAAGATATAACTAATACAACAGGCAAGAGTTCATATAAAAACTCCAGATCAGACAAGATAGATGATACTCATGCTAGGCGAGCAACTTGAAATACAAGAACTAAAGAAGCAGATGGTCGAGATGATGAATTTGATGACTGCTATTGCTAAAGGCAAAGGGTTTGTTGAGCCGAGAAAAGAGTCAGCCGAGAATTAGAATATGAACCACGATGCTCAGACTTCCACCCTTGGGCAAGGTAATTCCATCAAGTGCCATAGTTCGAACTCATTTGTGATATGTGTTAACAAGCTATTAGGAGGTACGTCCGGGTCGAGTTTTCAAAAAATAAAGACATATCCAGAGAAAACCCGAGAAAAAATTGATGCAAATAAATGCATCTTGATTCCTATGAAATACACCTAACTAATTTTTGTACTCATCGAAAGGAACCTAATTACCCCAATTCAGTCTATGCCGAGGGAGCTTCCGTATCTGAAAGGCTACAATAGTCGTGCCAGTTGTAGTTATCATTTAGGGAGTTTGGGTCACACTACCGAGAATTGTAGGACATTAAAGAGTAGACTTGAAGACCATATCAAGATGAGTGTATTAGGTTCAAAAAATAAAAAGCCCAAATTCTGCAGTCAACCGGCAATTACCCAAGGGGCAAGGTCAAAAAAAGCACTTTTGGTCTCAATGAAAGTTGTTCTATGGGAAACACTTTTTGATCAATACCTCATTGCATTCATATTTACATTTGATTTCAAATCATAGGAAGAGATGTTCTGTAATATACAGAGTTTGATAATGCTACGGTCTAGAATGATCCGAGTAGAAGCAAATAGAGAGGAGACAAAGTTGGAGCACCAAGTATGCGCTTTACTCCAGGAAATCAAGATACTAGAAAGAATTATTATTATCAATGTTTTGTAAACAGACATCTTATCTTGATAAAAGTCTTCCTAAAAGATTATTTGAGAATCAACACCTTATTTGCATTTATTCTTGTATTTATTGATTATTGTTATGCTTTATACATTTCGCACATTGCATCACCTAATATGTTCCTACATCATGACATCTAGTCTTCCATAAAACATTCATAACAATTGCATCTTTGCATCACCATGAAAGCATGTACATGCATTGCATAAATATTTAACAGAAAGTACTTTTGCACCATTATTGAGAGAAATTTTCCAAAATTCACTCTTCTGTGAGGATACATCTTTCCAAAAAAATAGGAATTTCTCAATTCAACTCTTTCATAAGTACATTTTTTCTCAAAAACATCAATTTCTTAATCCAACACTTTCAAAATGACTTTTTTAAAGATATTAAAAAATAAAACAAAACAAGATTTTTTTTCCTCGATCTTTTTACAAAGACCTTTTTTTCAAAAACAAAATTTTCAATTTTATCATTTTGTAAAGATTTTTAGTAAAAGAATTTTGTGATTCCATCCCATATTTAAAATATTTTTAATTATATCTTTTTGTAAGGATAAAAAAAGAAAAAAGAAGAATTTATTTGATTATTCTTTCATGTATATAAAATTTTGCATACATTAATCCATAGAACGATAGAATTGATTCGGGTTTTTGTGGTAGCAAAGTTGGAGAAATAGTCTAAGAAAATGGAAAGACTGATGCTTTCAATGCAAGGGAACTTTGCCTTGTCCATGATTTTGTCATTTCACTGGATTTCAAGGTTTCTAGCTTTAAAAAGTTGCTGATCCACTACTTTCACAATAGTTGACATAGCCTACGTAGCATGGTACAATCGTTTAAGCAAAAATCAAGTTCGGTCTTGGGAGATTTAGCCAATGCTTTTTAGGGCAGTAGATATTTAGATTTAGCCTCAAGTCGCCAATTTCTTCAAGGCACAAAAATAAGACCCGTTGAGAGCTTCAAAGAATATGCTTTAAGGTGGCGGAGTTTAGTAGCCCAGATATTGCCTTCCATAACCAAAGAGAAAATGACTTCCATGTTTCATGTTGTTCTTCTCTCTTTCTTCTTTGATAAGATGCTCGGGAAATTAAGGGCAAATTTGAGGACTTCGTAAAGGTTAGAGAAATGATAGAATACATGATCCAAAGAGTAAAATTAAGTCCTAATTCAATGAACCAGACTAGTCAAAAGCATAAAAAGAGAGAGATAAATGAGTGTCGCTTCCAAGGTTCTCATAATCGCAAAAGAAGAAGGCCAACTAATCTTTTTGAGTCACTGCAAAAATATCTTTGAGCTAATACAGACATGGAGATATTCGGGGTACCCCTCTCAAACATATTCCCTCATTTGGTTGAAGGTTGTTACCTCATTCCTAGGATGTTGAAGAGCACGTCTGACTTATCTACCCACAGTTGTAACCTGGGTAGTATTTGCAATTTTCACATGGGGGCACCAGGGCATGACACCAAGAAGTGTAGGTCATTACTGGAAGAAATCAAGAAGTTGGTTGATGATGGAGTCCTAACACAAGAGTTGATCCAGCAATGAAAAGAAAAGGTGATGGGGCAAGCATATACTGCGTTGAGAATGCCAGAATGAGTTGGCACCCTAAGGAGAATTCGAAAGTCCCTATGCTTGGGCTCTCACCTTTTTTAGACTCATTTACATTTTGGTTTCTCCTTTTTGAGAACAAACAAAGCCTATGGTTTAATCCTTGAAATAGTAGGAATATTTTGTAAAAACACATGTTTATTTATTCTTGTTTGAATTAAAATCATGTTTTCTTTAATTCTTACTTAGAAAACATTTTGCATTTTTTATTCCTTAAACATCTCATTCATTGTCATAGGGTAGTTTTTATTCTCCCATAAGCATATACACATTTTGTGAAAAGGACATGCATATGTATATATCATTATTATCTGATCCTCGAATCTCAATTGCAAAGTACCTTTGATTCTGATATAAAGATCAATTCTAAGCTGCTTATGTTTAGAATAAATTGAACGTTGTGATAATATTGCAAATGTGAATATCCGCTAATCCATTTTAGGCCCATGAAGGAACAAAGTGAGTGTTTAGATAATGGGCATATCCTATTTAGGGAATTCCCCTATCAGGCATTTGATGTTTAAGATCATTGAATTGAGTGTTGACCCTAAACCTCTACCCCCTGAAGACTATCTCTAGATGTCTATGAATGACATGACGAATGGCATTATTTTGCTTTTCAAGGAAGAAGAAATGAGACCAGATATACGAAGGCCAAAGAATCAACAAAAAGAAATGGTTGAAGACAAATAGGAAAATGCCAACCAGAAGGATGAAGCAATCAAGGATGAGTAATACAATAAAGAGAAAAAAGAAGAAGACACATGAAGAATTATCTAGTTAATATGCATCAGTTTAGATAAGCCGTGAAGAATAGATTACTTTCAAGCAGGAAGTAGACATCTATGTCCAAGTATAAATACAGTTGAATAAAAAGAAAAGGGACTCAAGACTGAAAACCCAAAATGGGAAATCTAAGAAAAAGACAAAAGAAAAAAAAGAAAGAAAAAGAGATATTACACTCCACTGTTTGGGTTTACTAAAAGGAATTCCTAGATAAAAGTGTTTAAAAAGAGAAAAAAGAGAAATTTTTGGGCACTCCTCTATAGCGAAGATGTGATTAGCTCAGAAGGTGGTTGTGTTCTCCATCCATCTTTTAAGTCAAAAGTAGAGTAGCTACATGAGTGATAATAATATATTCAAATCATGACTATGCCGAGTAACTCAGGGTTCTGTTGTATGCTCCATCATTATCCTTGAGACAAAGGACTTTGATGAGTTGAATTCCCTTAGAAGAAAAAATAAAAAAGAAAAAAAAGAAAAAAAATGAAAAAATGCAATACAAAAAAAATGAAAGCGTTAGAGGGTTGATCAAAAGAATACTTCATTTAAGCACACCTAGCCCAAAAACAATTTACAAGAATAAGATTTTGAAAACCCAAAAAAAGCAAAGCGATCCAAAGAAATAAAGAGAAAATATAGATCATCTTGGAACATAAATTTGTAATTCTAGAAGGCCAAGTCAAGTAAAGATCAATTTTGAAGAACTTGAAAGAAATTGAATAAAAAAAGAAATAAATAATGCAAGGTGACTTATAGTTATAGAAAAAGTGAAAACTCAAAAAATGGGCAGTCTAGAGTGATCCAAAGAATGAAAGAGAAGAATAATGAGCATGTCTAGGTTACAAAAGTAAAAAAATGTGGTTTCAATTAAATGTAACACATGGCTTACACTACAAGCCTACAAATACCATTCTAATCATCCATGGATATTTAAGTTGGATGAGATAGTCTTCAGATTACATTCTGCCTATAAAGGATAACCTTTTTTCAAAGAACGTCAAACTTCAAGTGCCTGATCGCACCATAAATGAGGAAAGGATGGGTATGGTGAGTTGGTGAGATTAAGAGAGCTACCTTAAATGGGTTACAAATTAGGTATGGAATTGCTCCTCTCAAAAGCCTAATAGACTAAAAGAGACCACACATATGCATATATCTCCACAACAGTCAAGATTTTCTAAACATACGCCTCATTTAGAATTAATCTTTGTCCATTTGAGGCAAACTTGCTATTACATTTGATATTTTGGGTTCGAACATTGTTTTTTAAATGTTTTTCATTTTTTCCAAATTTTGATTAAACATATTTGTTATTTTTTCCAAACATTAGTTTTTAAAAATGTTTGGGCATTTTTCTCCAAATTTCAATTCTTTTACATATTTGACATTTCCTCCAAGCATTAGTTTTCAAAAATGTTTGTCTTTTTTTCTCTGAATTTTGATTCTTTTAATACTTACCATTTCCTTCAAACATCAATTTTCAAAAATGTTTGGCATTTTCTAAACCTTGATTTTTAAGATAACTATAGTTTTTCTCCCAAACGCTACTTTTCAAAATATTTAGTAATTTTTTCTTAGTTTTATTTTTAGAATGACGTGAGATTTCAAAAAAATTATTGATGAAAAGAATACATGGACCTAGAGTTGGTTTTCAAGGTACTTCAAATGAGTTCAAAGAAGATGGAATTCAAGAATGAGGTGTAGGGAATTGAGGCATTTTTTTTCTCACTAATGTTAAGACAGATTAAGACTTCATGTGTTGGGTCAAAGATAAGAAAATGGTTGAGCTTAGGCTTGAATGGGGTAATGAGGAACATAAAGAAATGAGAAGAGTCCTTATATAAAAATAGTATAGGGATCAAAGGCACATTATTTAGTGAAGATGAAAAGTAACCCTAAAGATGAGTAAGATTCCATACAAAAGATTTCAAAGCATGTTGTTTAGATTGATAAAGAAAATTAAGAGCATACTTCAAAAGAAATAAATATTTTGAAATTTTAAATATATATTTCAAAGATTATCAAGATTTTGATCTACATCTTATTTTAAAAATATATTTGAAAAAAGTATTTAAAGACAAACAAAGACTTTGTTCGTGAATCCAGTTATTTTTATGTTGAAGAGTTATATCTTATTGAAGATTTCTATTGGTAGCCATGTTGGCGTGAATCCAGTTCTTTCTGACTTCATGTTGAAGAGGTAGATCTTATATAAGATTTTTTATTGGTAGCCATATTGGCGTGTCCCGATTATTTATCCCATCATTTGAAGAAGTAGAAAAGGATTTCCAATTGGTAGCCTTGTTGGCGTGAATCCAGATCTTAAGTACTTCGGGCCATCAATAAGTCCTTCAGGCATGATGCTAACCTTATTATAATGTCAAGACTGGTAGAAACTAGGGCATCGTTTTAAGGGATTTTGGTAGTCGTGTTTGCATTATTCCAAGTTATTAAGTCTTCGGCTTCATGTTGAAGAGGTAGATCTTATTGAACCTTTTTTAATGTCAAGCTGGTAGAAATTTTGGCATCATCTAGGGTTCTTTGGTAGCCATGTTGGATGAATCCATATCTTAAGTCTTTCAAGCATGATGCGAACCTTATTTTGATATCAAGACTAGTAGAAACCGAGGCATCTTCAAAGGGGTTTTCCAATCATTTAGCTTTGAATCCAAATCTTAACACCATATTGTAGATTCAAAACTAGATTTTGATGTCAAGATTGGTAGAAATCGGGGCATTCTTCAAAGATTTTGATCAGCCATTTTGGCGTGAATCCATTTTTTAAGACCTTCGAGCCAGGAAACGTAAGTCCCATTTTCAATGATAAAGGTTCTATACCCTTTGATGCCATCTTTAAGACTTTAAATTGAAAGGTATCCTTCAATGTTTTCAGTCTCAAGATTTTCAAGCAAAAGGTTCTATATAGGAAAAATCATATTGTAGTTTCAAAGTGAGAAGAACTTTGATTCAAAAGACGAAAAAAAAAGGCATTCTTCAAAGATTTCAGTCTTTCAAAGATTTTAGAGCAAAAGGTTCTATATAGGAAGAACCTACTAACGCCATAGGAAACGTGGTGCCATTTCCGAAGATAAAGGTTTTATATAGGAAGAACCCACATTTTCAAGACTTTTAAGTGAAAGCTTCTATATAGGAAGAACATGTAACTTCAAGATTGTAGAGCAAAAAGGTTCAATTTAGGAAGAACCTGTCAAGTTCTATATAGGAGAACTTGTAGCTCAAAAGATTCGTAGCAAAAAGTTTTACATAGAAAGAGCCCGTAGCTTTAAAGATTTTAGACCAAAAGGTTCTATATAGGAAAAACATGTCGCTTCAGCATTTCTAGAGTGAAAAGTTCTATATAGGAAGAACAAACAACTCTGAGATTTCAGAGTGGGAGGTTTTATATTGGAAGAACCCATAGCTTTAACACTTCGCGACAAAATGTTCTATATAGAAAGAACCTATAGCTCAAAGACTTCAAAACAGAGAGTTTTATATAGGAAAAACTCACCACTCTAGATTTCAAGAAAAAAAAAAAAGAAAAGAAAAAAAAAAAGAAAAGAAAAAAAAAAAAAGAAAAAAGAAGAAAAATGAAAAAAAAGAAAAAAAGAAAAAAAAGAGAAAAAAAAGAAAAAAAGGAAGAAAAAAGGAAAAGAAAAAGGAAAAGAAAAAAAAGAGAAATAGAGAGAGAACCAAAGTAAAAATCTGAAAGGGCACTTTAAAAAAAAGGGAAGCAAGGAGATGATCAAAGTCTATCGACCAAAAATATATATGCAAAGACTAACAAAGATTTTGATCTATAACCTTGCATTTTGGAGAAATAGATCTCATCAAAGATTTCAATTCGCGACTTCGCTTGTGAAGAGGTAGAACTTAGCAAAGAATCAAGTGTTCTTGTACTCATCCAACAATTTTGATGTCAAGACGATAAAAAATCAAGGCATCATCTTGAGAACTTCTATTTCTTCAGCCTTTTGGGAAGAATCATGAATTCTTGGTGCTCGCCATTAGAAAATGGGGAGCCGTGTTTGAAGAACAAAGGTTTTATATAGGAAGAACCCACGTCTTCAAAATTCCAAGAAAAAAGTTCTATGTAGGAAGAGCTAGTAGTCCTAAGATTTCAGATTAAGAGGTTCCATATAGGAGGAACTATGACTCTATGCGAAAGTTTATATAGGAAGAACCTGTAGCTCAAAAAGACTTTGAAGCAAAGAGTTTTATATAGGAGAAACTAATGCTTCAGGATTTCAAGACTAGAAGTTTTATGTAGGGAGAACTCTCAGTTTGAAGAATCCAAGACACAAAAGGTTCTATATAGAGAGAACCCGTAGCGTTGATAGTTGAAGGCAAAAAGTTCTATATAGGAAGAACATGCAGCTCAAAGACTTTACCGAGGACAAGCTAAAATTTTATATAGGGAGAATTTGCTTTTTCCAAGGCTCCAGTCTAAAGAAGAGAGAACAGTTCTATATAGGAAGAACTTGTGACCTCAATTTATAATTTGAAGATTTTGTCTTCCCCAACGGATTCTCCATTTAGAAGATTGAAGCTTGAAGAGTTGGCCAAGGAAGAGCGGAAAGTTCCAGAAGAACCTGTGATTCCAAAGCCAAGGATAAAAAGTAGGATAGAAATGAGTGCTAATGATCTTTGCTTTGTTCTCATTTCACAAGAACAAGCAAAGAGGGGCAACTGTAATCACTCAATTTTGTCCGGGTTTTAGTATTATTAGTACTATTTTAAAAGTAATATTATTAATATAAAATGAATAAAAAAGTCAAAAAATAAAATAATAATAATAAATAAAAGTAAAAAATATATAATAACTTTAAAAAAGAAAGGAAAGCACGTGGCTCAAGATGAGCCACGTCACCCCCACCCCCTTGTTATGCCTATAAAAGGAGGGGGAGGGCAGCCATTTGGAGCAGCAAAAGGCATCCAAAAATGGGAGCCAATGCCGAGCCATGGGAGCCCCAAAATGTGGGATCCAGTGGTTGAGAGCAATGTTGTGCTGGAGCTAGTTCAATCTTTAGACATTCAATCTAGCAGGTCGATCTTTTTGTGGTCCGATCGAGTTAATTTTTGGGCTATGACGAGATGGCACGAGAGATCTTAGTGGGGTCGGTCAAAGCTTTTCATTCGAGTTTTTAGTGGGGTAAAATTTAATCCTTATCTTTGTATTCATTTTAATATTAGTTTAGAAATATGGTGATATATAGTTTTGTATTTATTTAATATTGGCATGTTTATTAAATATATTTTTGTATGATGTATTAGATTTAATACATGGTTTAGATATCATGATATATTAATGTACATGTTTAATTCTCGTTTGGTTTTGTTGTTCATGTTTAATATATGTACCTTTGCCATGTTCATGTTTTTATTTATGTTTATGTATGATTTATCATGTTTATTAAGTTACATATCAAATATATTTAATTGCCAATGCGGTGCTCCCTTTTTCAAGGGTAAATTTGGCTACCAAGAATTTGATATTAATAAAGCAATAATTATTTGGTACCAATTTTGGGCGGTATGAGGGTGCTAATCCTTCCTCATCCGTAATGAACTCCCGAACTTAAGTTTATTTTAAAAAAGAATCTCTATTTTTTTAACGGTTTCCGGTCTACCAAAGTGGCCGATGGCGACTCCAAGTTTTTAAAAATACGATTTTTTCAAAGAATTCCACTTTTAAAATAATTTTCAATAAAAATAGGCCCCTTTAATTTATAATTTATTATTTTTGTAGCGATATCGAAAAAATAATCGCTACAAAAGGTAAACCCTAACCCTAGCTTTCCTTCTTTTCCCTCTTTTTTATGCATGCAAATAACAAATAATACTTTAGGAAAACTTTTCTTGTTGTACTGATGTATGAAAAATCCCGATTCGCGTTACAATTGTTTCTGAGTTTAGTTTTTATAATCGAATATTACATAATATTTTGAAAACAAAAAATGAAAAAAAACTAGAACCACTATTGGTTGCCATCTGATATTTGTTTGTCTTTATGTTGTTCCTGACATTTTTTGTTCGTGTGCAAGGTGGCCACTGAAGATGGAAGGAAAACGATCATTTTGGCCGGATACAGGGAAAGATGGTGGCTAGTCATGGCAGAGATGGTCGGTTGGGGCGATCTGACTCCTCACGAGGAGTTGGGCAGGCGCGCGTGTGAAGGGCTACTAGAGAGCCAAGGACTAAGCTCTCCGCGTGCGTGGACAACTGAAAAGCCAATTTGAACAGACGTGTGGGCGCGTGGTGCCTCCAAAAGCTTCCCCGCATTGATCTTGGATCGTCAGATCATATCTGATCTAACGTGGAGAGCTGACTACACAGAAGAAAACAAAACATTAGGGTAGATTGTAATTAGGGTTTAGGTTATTTAGGGCCTTATTGGGCCAGATTGTGTATAATTTTTTTTGGGTTATTAAATATTATAAATGAAGTTTATATTAAAATAAACTTGGACTTTTTATTATATTACACTATTATTATTTTTTTGTTTTTGTTTCTGTTTAATAATAATAATAAATAAGAATAATAATAATATAATAATAATAGACATAATTATAATAATAACAGAAAATTAAAGCAAAATAAAAGAGTAATTAATTAATAAAATAATAATGATAACATACTAATTAATATTAACATATATAATATAGTATATGTAATAACATAATAAAAAAGCCCATTATTGTAACAATATAAAAACGGGTTAAGGTCCCAGACAAAATTAGTGATTACAATTAATTCTCATATTGAGTTGTTTTAAGGTTTTAGGGTTTTAGATTTTTAAGGTTTAGAATTTTTATTTATGGTTTAGGGTTTTTTATTTTAGGTTTATGGTTTAAGGTTTTTTGTTTAAGGTTTTGGCTTTTTTGAGATTAAATGAGTTAAATAATTAAACAATCATCTTATATGACATTCTTATTAAATGCAATTATAGAATCTTTTACCTAATTAATATTATTAAATACACCTCTAGAGCATAGGTTAGACAAAGCCATTTATTAATACTAAATTTATTTTTAAACTAACATTAATTCCCGTTAGTGAATTTTTTTTTTTTTACAAGCGACTTCAAATGATGTCACATGTTATTTTAATGGCATTATACCCTACACATTAAAAATTAAATCTTAAATCATAAACTCTAAACTTTAATTTCAAACTTTAAAAGCTAATCATAAATTCTAAAATTTAAACCTTAAATTTTAAAATTCTAAACTTAAACTCTGAAAATAAACGGAAAAATTCAATACATCAAATCATTTTCCAAAGATTATTTACATAATTTTATCCTATTTGTTTTCTTCTTTTCTTTACAGCACGGTAAATTCATCTGGTAGAATTTCCCAGAAATCTAGTAAAATCAGGACAAGTGCTGAAATATGATCATCTTGATGTTGTTTATGTTCAGGCTTTGAAAAAAAGAATGATGGTCAAACTTAAAAGTACCAACTTGGGAGCACTTTGACGATTCGCCAGGTAATAATAGCCAATATTCGTGCAATATGTCTCCCTTTCCATCTCCCTCATTCACATGTCTTGAGGAATAAATTCAACAAAAAAAGGTTAAAATAAATAAGAAAGTCCTTCCCCATTCAGCAGGTGGCTGGCCCTCTCTTTTTCCACTTTTTTGGACCACTGTGGATTCTGTTAACATGCTGCGTTACAGCTCACTTCATCATCTTTCACTTTTGTGTATTTTTTAATGGTTTCTTTAAGATGATTTCCTTTCCTATCTGGGTCTTTTTCAGTTCTCTTTACTATTTAATTTGCCTAAGTATAAAAATAATTGATTTGAAAATGTGGGTCATTCTTCAAAGTTGAAACCTTGGAATCTAAATTCCTCAACTTTTGCTACAGTTTTGCCCTTTCGGGTGCTTAGAAAAAAAATGTACTTGGGAATCTAGAATGGTTTGCTTCTTTCCTTTGTTCTCTTTCCCACAAGCACAAAGGAGTATTTTAAGCTCCAGATTAGTGGGTGATTAAAAGTTTTTTACTTTATTCAGAATAAGCTGTTGCTTCTTATTTTATGCTTGTTTTGCTTGTCTATTGAATTGGATTGGGTGGTTCATCTTTGTTTCTTAGATCCATTTCTTTGAGGTAAGAGGGGGAAATGTTTTTCTTTTTACTTGTTCCATTCAGAAAAGTTTGTTACTTTCTTCTGTATTTTATTTCTGGTATTTTTGGTGCTTTACATGATTCTTCTTCTTCTCTGGTATACTTAATAGCAAGTAGTTCCCATATTTGATCTTATAAAGTTGGTAATATAATAGAAAGATTGGATTTTCTGGTTCAAGTGTTTCATTTTCTTTAGATTAAAAATGCTTTCATATCTACCTGAGTTGCTTGGTTGATGGAAGCTGGTTTATTGTCATAGAGTTCTATGTTTTACAGTGTTCAACAACCCCATAAAAGTATGATTTTTTTGGATTTTTTCTGACATTTTTTTTCCATTAATGTTGCTGTAACCAAGCTTTTGAAATTTGGTTATATGTCATAATTGTGATTCATTAATGGAAAAAATATATATCATTGAGATTCCATGAGAATAAAGTTAGGGCAAAGGGGAAGGATATTTGTTCTTGTCTTTCCAGTTAATAACTTCACATAGTTAGATTACATATATATAATCATTAAAGCTCCATATTTAGTTGATTAAGTTATTCGAGGTTCCGTTTCGTTTCTCATTGCTGGAAATGCTGTTCTGTTCATGATTTGTCTTAGCCTTATTAGTTCTAGTTGAGGCAAAAGACCGGTAGCGAATGAGTCGTAGCATTCTTTCCATTTGTATCTGCCTTTTTTTACTTGTCTGTATTATGGTGATGTAATTCTTCATATTTTGTTCAGATTTGTAGTGAAGTACGAATTGGATAGTTTGGAGGCTTATCAACCATTTTGAGGCCGAAAATGGTAATGAGGTGTGGCTGTTATTGATGTCTTATACTTAATTCAACGCAATCGACGGACAACGCATTTGTTAGTGGTCGGAAAGATGACGGGAAAAAAGATTCATTGCGAAGTTTGGAGGATAAGAAGGATACATCAGGAGACTATGGAATGAATTGTTCTGAAATAAAAACAAAAGGCTGGCGAGTCTGGTGGATAGACAGCATGCCTTGCTATTGAATGTTAGAAGAATACAGGCAGGGAAAAGTCCTATAAACGATTCATTGTTTCGTGCTGTTTTTGGCATAGGGAATAAGATTCCGAGGCATGTCGTGACTCTAGATGAGAAGTATCTTCGCGGTTGTCTGGAGTTGATTCATATCAATGCAGCAAAAGCAGCTCAATACAGTTTCTCTGTGAACTTGAGCTCTGTAAAAATTGACATTGTATCCAATGGACTGAATTCAGCTACAGTTGGGGATGAAAATATGTGTGATTTCAGCAGGTTTGTTTCTGAATGTCCACTGGAAGTCGGGACTGGTAGTTTAGTCGTTGGTTCTGCAGAACCGTGGTTAGTAGGTTCAATAATGGGCAGCAGGAGCATGAAAAATATATTGAACAGTCCGTTGCTTGAAAAATTGGGTGCATTCGATGTCGATCCAAGTTTGAATGATGGTAAAGGATTGATAAATTACGACTTCATGAGCTCTTCGGGTGGTTTCAGTAACTATACCTCATATGAGCTAGGAAGTGAAACAGCTATATCGGATAATCATAAATATGGATCCGAGACTGATTGTAAAAGGCTTGTTTCCATGTCAAGTACAGTCTCAACATGCTCGGATCAGTCATTTTCTTCTCCTACAACAATTTCTCAGGGAATGCTTCAATGCACGTGGAAGGGTGGGACTCCGTGTTTCGTTTTCTCTGTGGATAACCAAAGGGAAGTGTACGTAGCCAGTTTGTCAAAGGAAGGAGCTGCTCGAAATAAGGGTCTGGACTATGTGTACTTGTTCTATTCAAGCAAGAGTAGCCATAAGGAACATTGGATTAGTGATAATGAATCACACCTCGTTGGTAAGATGTCAGTGTCTACTTCTTTCTCAGTCTGCTCCCAAGATTCTAAAATCAAGGAGACACAGTTTGTTTTGTTAAGTGGTAACAAAACTTCCATTCGAGGGATGCAGACATCGAGTGATCATCACAGGAAAAATAAGGGTATATCGAAAAAGGTGGTGGAAGCATTGAAGAGTAATCACTCATTGAAGCAAAGAACAGTGCCTAAATTTCACCGATCAAGTTCCATCATGGAAGATTCTTCATCGGATCCATGCCGAGATACAGTCAACAAATCTGATGCACTAGATCAGACAAACCTTGAGCTGACTGCCATTGTTGTGACGGATCATTTCCCTGAGAATCCTCAGGGGGAAGTTGGAGGTTGGGGCTTAAAGTTTCTCGAGAAACCGGCGGTTGAGCGAAACACCAACAGTTTGGAAACCCCGGTTCGTTCTGTTTGTTCTTGCAGTTGCAGTACCAGTGATTGCTCGACAAGTATGAATGTTCTAATTCCAGCAGGTATTCATGGTGGTCCAAGAACCAGAAATAGTGGCCCCTCTAGTCTTATCGAAAGATGGAGATCTGGTCGACATTGTGACTGTGGTGGCTGGGACTTAGGCTGTCCTCTGGCCGTACTCAAATCCATGTCAAGTAAAGGAGGCTCACCTCCGACAGATATGCCCAAGACTTGCAAGTTAATGGATTTTTCCATTCAGGTATATCAGTCTCACCACCAGTGTTTGCCTAATTTATCCTCCATGGCACAGATTAGCTTTTCTTGGTTAACACTCAAATAACTTAACTACATCCTGAATCACAATACAGGGTCTGAAGCACCGTTCTCCGTCCTTGACAATATCGAATATTCGTGATGGCCGGTATTTTATTCGTTTTCAATCAACACTCTCAGCGCTGCAGTCCTTCTCCATTGCGGTGGTCTACATTCATACTCAAAGTCCCACTCTTCGACCCGAAAGTGTACAGCAGTCGAGGCAGCAAAAACCAAGAGTGGAAGTTTTTTAGTTGTAACCCTCTTACTGTACCACAGTGTGCAACTGTAAGTTAAACTTTAGGTATTTATACATGAATTGAGATTATTATGTTTTATTTGTTTTGTTTATATTCGAATTTGTCGGGGATTGAACCCTAATCGCTGGAAGCGAAAATCTGGCATTTTATCAACAAGCAACACGGTTGTTGGCTGGCCATTTTTATGTTTTCTTTTAGTTAGTTTGAGTGTTTTCAGATTTGATAGATTGCTACCCCTTTTGATTGGATTTACATGTTTTAGATGGAGTATATTTGGATATGGCTGTGGTTATGAAGACATGATCTTCCAATTCCAAATGTAATTTAATTTTCAGTAACAAATGTGGTAGCTAAATTTAAGTTCTCTTTTTTTTTTTTCTTCTCAAATATTATGGTGTGATTACATGTTAGTATCTGTTTTCTTTATTTTCTAACCTTTGTAAATGTCGAACCTCTTCTTCTTAGAGTAAACTAATACTTGTGAAAGTTTTATTTTTCACCACTGAAGTATTAAAAGTTATATATGATCACTGACGTTAAAAATTTATCACAAAATGCTCATTTCATCGTTAACTTTTGTTAATTTGACGACACAATAACAAAAATGCTAATATCTAATGTGAATTTCAAATTAAAACACTAATCAGTTCCTTCAACAAATTTTCTAATTCATTCTTCCCTTTTTAACGAAAGAGAACCTCACTTTCTTTCCTTCTTCCCAGAAATGATCCCCTCATTTTTATATATGATATTTATGCACCAACAATGGTTATGCTGAAATAACCTGAAAGAATTATCAATTTAATTTAATAAACAGCTCATATTAAACAAATAATTATCTAATAAAGTTGTCATTTAATTTTAATTTTACTGCCTAATGCGGAATCAAATAATCACAAAGATCTGAATATTTTGTACACTCTCTCTACACTATTTATTTATGTGTGACTTAATTTAATGAATTCTTTTTGGATGATTTGGTAAAACGAAATTTGAACATTTTTGACCGGTCATTTTGGTGACATCAGATTTTTGGATTGGTCAGATCGAGGTGTTACAGGGACTCCAACCAGGAGAATGAGAATAAAACAACATTTAACTGCTACACCATATCAAACTACTCTTAGTTAGTTGACAAAAAATAATATTTGGGTTAAATTATGCTTGACGCAAGAACTTTAAGGAAAAAATAAATTGGTTTTAAGGAGATTCAAACCTAAAATCCATAATACAAAATACAAACTAATGATAGAATTTGACTTAAGAAACTATGCAAACCCTAGCTGAGAATCTTGAGCGAAACCCTAGTGATGTGCCAGTAGAAGGCTTGCCGGATCTGCCTGGAGGGGCTCTTTTGATCAACCCACGAGGACTCGAGTGCGTTTCAGTTTTCCTCCGATCTTGGAACGGACGGGTTCCCCGATACGACTAGAGGATCTAAGGGAGGTTAAGCGTGTCCGGAATAAAGAAGATGAGGATGATTAGGTTACTGATGGGTCTGGGAATCCAGGTATTAGAACGACTGGGCAAGATGATGTTGAGATGTCTGTAGCGATGTCTCCTTTTCGCTAAAAAACGTGGTTTCAAAGGTGTTTGTGATTTTTCGGATATAAAGTATTTATTCCGTGGGGTTTTGAAAATATCGTGTTTTATTAAAAATTGGAGTCTCCACCGGCCACTTAGGTAGGTCGGACACCATAAAACCAGAGATTTGAAAATTATTGGGTTCGGGAGTCAGTTACAGATGGGGAAGGATTAGCACCCCACACCGCCCAAAATTGGTACTTTAATAATTACCGCTTTATTAATCTTAAATTTTCCGGATTAAAGTGACGATTAATTTAAAATTCGGGTATAATTGCGAATAAATTTTAAGGGCCCCGTTATCCGAGAGTAAACGCCCAACCACTATCACTACGCCTGATACTGGCCCCGTTTACGCTCGGATAAAAGGGCACCGCATTGACAATTTATATATCTCATTATGCAAACTTAGCGAGCAAAATATAAAATATGGCAAATAATTTAAAGACAGTAAATATTCACATAATGAACTATTAACAGAACTTAAATAAAATACTAATCTAAAACATACATACATACATACAAATTATCCCTCATCATGACTAAAAATGAACCTAACATGTCATAATTACAAGGCATGGAGCACAAACACATATTACAAAGATGTACATATTACAATAAAACATATTATAACATACGTAAAATATAGCATTATACATGACCAAGAAACTATACTGACACATAGCCTAAGAGCCAAGAAAAACATGCAATACATACCGAAATATAAAATAGATCATGTTCGAGTCAATTCAAATATCAGTATAATATGCGTGATACGAATAACAGAACAAATACGTGAAGATACATAATCATCATGAACTTAACACACATATACATGTAAACATAAAATACGAAGCATATACGAGGGACATATGATAAAACAAAAGGCTACATCAACATACACGATTATAATAAACTAACATGAATATTTACATTGAAACATGACTGAAATGAAAAGAAATAAACATCAGTAGCAGAAATTAAAGGACAATAACATGCGATTTAGGGACGAAATTGCAAACTAAACAGAACCTAAAAGGACCAAAACTGTAATTGGACCAAGGGGCAGGCTTGAAGTGAAAAATCCAAAAACGCGGGATGGTTAAAGGGGTAATTTTACCATTTAAAAACTGATTCATTTTAATTTAGGGACTGGATTGCAAGATTTCGAATACAAGGGGGACCAGAGTTGTAAATATCCCCTGCGGCGAGACAGAAACGAAAATATTGAAAATGCGGGAGGATTTATTACGTAATTTCACCATTTCATAAAATAAAAACACCTATAAAACGGATTTTTTTGGCCCAGAATCAAATTTTCCTCATTTTCGTTTTGATCCGTTTCAATAATAACTCCCCCCCTCTCTTTGCTCTCAACTCATCCCCTGATAAACCCAGAAACCGGCGGCCGACCGCCGTCTTCTCCGCCGCCGGCCGGCGCCTGCGAGCCAAAAAAAACACCAAAATGAACCTTGCCTTACCCTCAACTTGAATCCGAACTTGGATTTGGAGAAAAAGCCCCTATTCGTCCTAGATCTAAGAAATACGAAACGAAAAAACCTTTTTTTGTTTGTATTCGACCCAAAACGAAACTAAAAAGGGCCTCCCACTCCCTTCAGTTCACCATATTCGGCCTGGGAAAGCCGAAGAGGCTTGTCACTGGTGAGGGGAGATCCACAGACGACGAGGGTAATAACTCTAAACCCCCTTTTTTGTTATCACTACGTATATTTTTGTATGCATGCAACAATGTAAGAAAAGAGAAGAGTATTACCACTGAAGACTGGTTGTTTTTTTTCTATTTTTTCTTTTTGATTACAACTTGGCTGCCTTACAATTACATGTTTCATACATATATGCCTGTCTCTTTGGTTTGGTAACAAGTAATATAATTTATTTTTCAGATATGAACTAATACTGACATAATCTCTCTCTTTTTTGTGTTCTGATATGTCTGAACGCGGTGGTTGGAGAGTGGCATAGTGGAAGCATGGTGACGGTGTGGGGGAGTTGTCTTCGGCCAGAGGCGTTCTCGGCCGTTGGATCAGATCTGATCTAACGGTCGGGCTGGCTTGAAGGATGAACGACCCAGATGAAACCTCGATCGGTGAAACGGTTCCAGATCGTGAAACGTGGGGCTCAGCAGTCGAGGAGTTATACCGTGTGGGACTCACGCACGCGTGGGATACCGAAGAGTCCGCGCGTGGCACTCGAACCGTCCAAACGTGTGGTTCACGCGGCTGGCTAGATATTTTATCCCTCATTGATCGTGGCCGTTGGATCAGATCTTGATCCAACGGCCCATAGTTATCTGCACAAAAATAATTAGATTTAAATAAGGTCTTAGGCTTGGGCCAACCGGGCCTTGTATTATTATTTTTGTAATAATGTGGACAATTTAATTTAAGTGGGCTTCCTATTATTTTTCCAGTTTTGTCCATACATACTAATATACTAATATAACAGTAAACACAGATACATACGTACTTACGTATACATACATACAATTGTGATGAAATACGTTCACACATACATATATTTAATAATACATGCAACACTTATTCGTATATATTCAATAATAACAAGTACACTAATATACACATGCAAACACATATAGACCTACTCATATACTAACATCTATTTGTACGATACTTCTAATATAACCATATCATACGTATATTAATAGGTACGTAATACACCATATCAATACATGCATACCCTCACACTTTACATATATTAATAACACTCATGCATATAATAAACATATAGCATAACATAATACTATGTATACATGCAACGCTAATATACTAATAATTATACTAATATGTATTTACAGACCAGATAAAAATGAGTGATTACAATGTCGCTTAGTGAGAGTGATGCTATTGAGAAAGAAGGTTTGGACAAGCAGTTTACAGGTGGTAGCTTGGTGAATAAGAACAAGAAGGACATATCATATGAAAAGGTTGTGGTGGGTACTAACAAATCATCTAAGGGTACAGTAGAGGGTTCTTGTGATGAAGAAATATTCATTAGGGACGTTGATGTCTGAGTGAATAAACATGGTCCGTTCCCAGTCGTCCAGTTTTCGGATAGAGCGCAGGAATTACTCGATCACAGTATGAGGAAGACGCTAATAGTTCATTTGCTAGGACGGCCACTGGGTTGCTGTGTTCTTATGAATCGGATCAGGGCTCTTTAGCAGGCGTAGGGGGATTTTTGAATGATTAATTTGGAAAATGATTACTTTTTGGTCAAGTTTGAGATGGAAGCAGATTACGTTCATGTTCTCACCATGGGTCCATGGATGATTTACGATAGTTACTTGACAGTACAGCCGTGGTGGTGCAACTTCTCTACTTCTGAATTATATCTGTCTCATGTTGTCGCATGGGTGAGATTGTCGGGGTTGCCCTTTCGATACTACACCAAGGCTTTCTTTCCACATATTGCTATGAACATAGGTAAAGTTGTGCGAGTAGACTATCAATATGGAAGCTGGAGAAAGGGGCCGTTTTGCAAGGCTAGCTATTGTAGTGGACCTAAATAAATTGTTGCTACAATGTATAGGCATTGATGATTTTGTGCAACACATAGAGTACGAGGGTCTGACGAATGTTTGTTTCAAGTGTGGGATTTATGGCCATGATGAGGCCCTCTGTGGTGTAAAAAGATCGGAGGCAGGACCTTCTTCGTCTTCTGCGATGCCGAAGGAGAGTCCGATTACTCTAGAGGTGATGTATGGTTCATGGATGTTAGCGAATAAAAAGAAAGGCGGCCTCAGAAAAAAGTGACCACTAAATTGGATTCTAGTATGAAGAATTACATGAATATGGGATCTAGGTTTAAGGTTTTATGTGATGAGGATGCTGATGTTGTCAATGAGAATATAGAGATTGTAGTTGAGGACCACATGGCTGAATTTGGTAGGGTTGCGTCACGGCCTAGGACTTCTTCGGTGGCTAGTATGGTGATGAGAAATCAGGCCCTTTGCAAAGTATACGGTCTATGTCAGTACAAAACAAGGTTGTTTCCTTGCGGAAAAGGTTCGATTCCTAATGTCATTTCACACACCCCTAGTGGTGTATCCGGTAATCACACAACAATTATGGCGATCGGTGATGGGGAAGAGGGAAATGTTGGGCGGAAACTGCCTGGCAAAGAACGTACGGGATCCTCTGGCAAGACTTCTAAGAAAGGGCAAAAGGTGAAAAGATATTTTGCTTACCGTGCTCCTCCTCGACCAGTCTTTACAGAATGGGTGCAATCTATACATTGCAATATCGCGGCCAAACAAGGGTTGTCGAGAGGTGAGGCAGGCTCTTTGGAACCAGAGAGTGATGCTCAGGTTGGGTCTGTGGTGGCCAGTGATGGATGTCACGACCCGCACCTTAGGGTCCGAGACCAGTGCACACCAGGCAGCTGAGGATGCCCTCCACGCCATTTTGGGCTTGCCAACACCCATCCGAGTCAGCCCATCCCTTAGAGAATGCTAAAGAGCCCGTAAGGCCACAAGACTTAGCCCAGATCCATGGAGTATTCAGGAGGGTAATTCGGTCAAAGCATCATCTGATTTAAATATAATTTGTAGATAATGTTTGTGATAAGAAGAAATCCAAAATTGAGATTTCTTTAGGATAAGGTCGATCTGGACCGTCGATGTAAATTAATTTGAGCCGTTGGATGTAAGAGAGTTCAACTATAAATAGAGCCTCTCTCACTTGTAAATCACTTCTGATTTGAGTAATACATTGAGCATTCACTCATTTCCCTCGGTCTTCTTTGCTAGTCATTTCCTTTCTTTGTTCTTTTCGTTTCCGCGACGATCCAAGCATTCTAGCTTCGATCAGTTTAGTCTTACTTGGTTGCTAGTCTGCCCAGCAAGCACCCAAGGCCGCACGTCCTAGTTTGTGTGAATTTACAGACGTGACAGTTGGTATCAGAGCCAGTTCGTCAGAAGAAATGGCACCACAGAATGCCGGTTAGGTCCCAGCAACTGACCGTGAGACTCGTGCTGCAGCTTCCGGGAAGAAGCGAGAGAGTTCAAGGGACATTGTTGCTGCCTTGGACAAGAGGGTCGTCAGGCTTAAAGAGTCGATGGTCGAGCTTCAAGGGACCCAGGAGGAAGCCGATGCGCGCTTCGATAAGATGGATTCCATGAAGGAAGACATCATGAATGAGGTTAGCGAGAATCTCGAGAACCTGTATGAGTCATTGAACGACCAAGATCTCTCCATCAAAGCTGTCGTTGAAGCTGTGAAGGAGGAGATGATGAAAGAAGTGAAGAAACTCAATGTCGAGCTACTTCTCTACAAGACTGCCATGTTGAATGGCATGATGGCCGAAGCAACGGTGCCCAAGCCCAGGATCGACGCCCCAAAGCCCAAGCCATTCAAAGGGACCAGATCTGCTCAAGAAGTGGAGAACTTCATGTGGGGACTTGAGCAATATTTCAAGGCAATGGGTATCGTGGAAGATACCAAAAAGATAACAGCTGCTTCGATTTATTTATCTAATGCTGTTCTGTTATGGTGGCGACGTAGGTGCTCAGATGAGCAACGTAGGGGTACTGCTGTTGGAACGTAGGCTGAGTTCCAAGCAGAATTGAAGGAACAGTTTTACCCGGGCAATGCTGAGAAGGAGGCAAGATCGAAGCTTAGAGCTCTTAAGCATGTCGGGACCCTTCGAGACTATGTTCGAGAGTTCAGCGAGCTTCAACTTCAGATCCCAGACTTATCCGAGAAGGATGCTCTTTTCCAGTTCATGGATGGACTAAAGCCATGGGCAAACACCGATCTAGAACGAAGAGACGTGAAAGAACTCTCCAAAGCCATGGCAATTGCAGAATCATTGAAGGAGCATAGTGCCAACAGAAATGAGCCAACCAAACCAAAGCCAAAGTTACGTGGTAATGGACGCAATGGTGGGGGAGACAAACCCAAGAACAACTTCAATAGGCAATCCAACACCAATTATACAGCCAACCAACCATGGAACCGGAATAAGAGAGGGGACGGGAATCTCAAATGTTTTGAGTGTGGAGGGCCACACTACAAAAGTAATTGCCCACAAAGACAGAAGGTTGCTGCCATCCAAGAAAATGAGGGTCAAGAGGAGACGCTCAAGCTTGGCTCCATCCTCAGTTGCATGGAGGTCAAGAAGGGTTCCAAGAAGAAGGGGCTGATGTTCGTCGACATCACCATTGCTAGCCAGAAGATGAGCGCACTAGTAGACACCGGTGCCTCAGAGTTGTTCATGTCTGAACAGGCCGCAAAGAAACTTGACCTTCATGTTGAGAAGGCAAGTGGGTTCATCAAGACCGTGAATGCCAAGGAGGCTCCGATTGCAGGAGTAGCAAAAGGAGTCAAACTCGAGATTGGGGGCTGGTCTGGTAAGGAGAACATCAAGGTAATTCCACTTGATGATTTTGACTTTGTCATTGGGCTTAGTTTCCTTGACAAGATTAATGCGTTTCCCGTTCCATTTGCCGATTGCTTGTGCATACTTGATTCGAGAGGCCAATGCATTATTCCGGTAAACCGAGTAGCTGGAGTTGGGGCCAAGATGATTTCAGCCATCCAATTCAACAAGGGAGTTCGCAAGGAGGAGCCAACCTACCTAGCAACGTTGGCGATCAATGAGGCCACCATGACCGAGGATGTTCCAGCAGAAGTGGGACAAGTTTTGGCAGAATTCCGGGACGTGATGCCTGCCGAGTTGCCTAAGGATCTTCCACCGAAGAGGGAGGTCGACCACAAGATTGAACTTATGCCGAACGCGGAGCCACCCGCTAGAGCCCCTTACCGAATGGCTCCACCAGAACTAGAGGAGTTACGCAAACAATTGAAGGAACTCCTCGATACAGGCTATATCCGACCATCAAAGGCACCCTATGGTGCTCCGGTGCTCTTTCAGAAGAAACATGATGGGACTCTTCGAATGTGCATCGACTATCAGGCTTTGAACAAGCTCACTGTGAAGAACAAGTACCCGATCCCGCTCATAGCAGACTTGTTCGATCAACTTGGTGGTGCAAGATGGTTCACCAAGTTGGATTTGCGGTCCGGATATTGGCAAGTGAGGATTGCAGAAGGAGACGAGCCGAAGAAAGCTTGTGTGACCCGCTACGGTTCGTATGAATTTCTTGTGATGCCATTTGGCCTCACGAATGCTCCCGCCAACTTCTGCACCCTGATGAATAAGGTACTACAACCTTTCCTTGATCAATTCGTTGTAGTTTACCTTGATGATATTGTCATCTATAGCAAGAGCCTTGGGGAGCATGTGGGACACTTGAGACAGGGTGTTCGAGGTCTTGCGAGAAAACAAGCTCTATGTCAAAGAGGAGAAGTGCTTGTTTGCTCAGATGGAGGTCCCTTTTCTAGGCCACATAGTTGGAGGTGGCAAGATCCGAATGGATGGGGCCAAAATTCAAGCCATCTCAGATTGGGAGCCGCCAACCAAGGTGACAGAGTTGAGATCCTTCCTGGGGCTAGCCAATTACTACCGAAAGTTCGTTAAGGGTTACTCCAAGATCGCCACACCATTGACCGAGCTATTGAAGAAGGACAAGGGGTGGGACTGGAGCACCGAGTGTTAAGAAACCTTTGAGGGACTGAAGAAGGCCATGGCAAGTGAGCCAGTGTTGGTGTTGCCGGATCACACCAAGCCTTTCGAGATTTACACCGATGCATCCGACGTTGCCATTGGCGGGGTCTTGATGCAAGAGGGACATCCGGTTGCATATGAGAGCCGGAAGCTCAATGAGACCGAGAGGAGATACACAGTCCATGAGAAAGAAATGACAGCAGTAGTGCATTGCTTGCGTACTTGGCGTCACCACATACTTGGGTCGAGGTTTGTGGTATTCATTGATAATATTGCCAATAGTTATTTTCTAACCCAGAAGAAATTGTCTCCCAAGCAAGCTCGTTGGCAGGAATTCCTTGCAGAGTTTGATTTTACCATGGAATACAAGCTGGGAAAAGTGAATTCCGTTGCCGATACCTTAAGTCGAAGGTACAACATGGAGATTGTTAGCCTACCGAAGGAGCAATTTTTGGAACGCATCAAGGAGGGGTTGTCGCATGACCCAACGGCCAAAATGTTGATCGAGTATGCCAAGGAAGGGAAAACCAGAAGGTTTTGGCTCGAGGGGGACTTGCTTTATTCCAAAGGACACCGCCTCTACGTGCCTCAGTTTGGAGAATTGCGTAAGGAGCTCATGAAGGAGTGTCATGACTCCAAGTGGGCCGGACATCCAGGGATGAATCAGACCATGGCACTAATCAGCGAGCACTACTACTGGCCACACATAGGCGACGATTGCCACGTCCGTAAATTTACACAAACTAGGACGTGCGGCCATGGGTGCTTGCTAGGCGGACTAGCAACCAAGTAAGCCTAAACTGATCGAAGCTAGAATGCTTGGATCATCACGGAAACGAAAAGAACAAAGAAAGGAAATGGCTAGCAAAGAAGACCGAGGGAAATGAGTGAATGCTCAATGTATTACTCAAATCAGAAGTGATTTACAAGTGAGGGAGGGGGCCTCTATTTATAGTTGATCTCCCTTACATCCAACGGCTCAGATTAATTTACATCGACGGTCCAGATCGACCTTATCCTAAAGAAATCTCAATTTTGGATTTCTTCTTATCACAAACATTATCTAGAAATTATATTTAAATTAGATGATGCTTTGACCGAATTACCCTCCTGAATACTCCATGGATCTGGGCTAAGTCTTGTGGCCTTACGGGCTCTTTAGCATTCTCCAAGGGATGGGCTGACTCGGATGGGTGTTGGCAAGCCCAAAATGGCGTGGAGGGCATCCTCAGCTGCCTGGTGTGCACTGGTCTCGGACCCTAAGGTGCGGGTCGTGACACGATGTTGAAGCCTATGTGAGAACTTGTCTTGTGTGCCAACAGGACAAGGTGGAGATGAAGAAACCAGCGGGATTGTTGCATCCATTGCCCATTCCCGAGCGACCATGAGAGAGTCTTTCCATGGATTTTATTGTCGGTTTGCCTAGCACTGATGGCCTGTCTACTATTATGGTTGTTGTTGACAGGTTTTCGAAGTATGGGACCTTTATTCCAGCGTCTAAGGCATGCCCAGCAGAGGAGGCGGCCCGTCTTTTCCTCAAGCACGTGGTGAAGCTTTGGGGAGTGCCAAAGACAATAATCAGTGACCGAGACTCGCGGTTCACAGGGAAGTTTTGGACTGAGCTGTTCAAGCTCTTGGGATCAAGTCTGAACTTCTCAACTAGTTTCCACCCACAGACCGACGGGCAAACCGAACGAGTGAATGCTTTGTTAGAGATCTATTTGAGGCACTATGTGAGTACCACACAACGAGACTGGCCAAAGCTGTTAGATATGACCCAATTTTCCTATAACTTGCAACGAAGCGAGGCGACCAACCAAAGTCCATTTGAGATCGTGATGGGGCAACAACCACTTACACCCAACGCAGTTGCTACCAAGTATGAGGGGCCTAATCCAGCAGCACACAAGTTTGCCAAGGAATGGCAAGAGAATCACGACTTAGCCCGAGCTTGTTTACACAAGGCTGGGAAGCGGACCAAGAAGTGGGCAGATCGAAAGCGGAGGGACATGAGCTTCTAAGTTGGTGATCAGGTCATTTCCAAAATCACCGGGATCTTCCGCGACAAGAACATGCACAAGGGTCTTGTGCGGAGATACGAGGGTCCATTCAAAATTGTGAAGCGAGTAGGCACCATGGCATTCAGATTGGAGTTGCCATCGACCATTCGAACTCATCCAGTGTTCCATGTTAGTCAACTCAAACCCTACCATCAAGATGAGTTAGATCCAGATCGAGGCAAGTCACACCGAGCGCCAGTCGGAGTGAAGGTCTTCTATGAGAACAAGGTTCGAGAGATCCAAGCAGAGAGAGTCATTCGACGGAAAAACTACCGACCGAGACATGAGTACTTTGTTCAGTGGAAGGGACTTCCCGATAGTGAGGGTAGCTGGGAACCAGCGAAGCCCTTTGGCAATTCAAAAACCAAGTGGAGCACTACCATACCAATCGGGCGACGAGGGCGTCGCCAAAACCAGTGGGGGAGATTGTCACAACCCGCACCTTAGGGTCCGAGACCAGTGCACACCAGGCAGCTGAGGATGCCCTCCACGCCATTTTGGGCTTGCCAACACCTATCCGAGTCAGCCCATCCCTTGGAGAATGCTAAAGAGCCCGTAAGGCCACAAGACTTAGCCCAGATCCATGGAGTATTCAGGAGGGTAATTCGGTCAAAGCATCATCTGATTTAAATATAATTTGTAGATAATGTTTGTGGTAAGAAGAAATCCAAAATTGAGATTTCTTTAGGATAAGGTCGATCTGGACCGTCGATGTAAATTAATCTGAGCCGTTGGATGTAAGGGAGTTCAACTATAAATAGAGGCCCACTCCCTCACTAGTAAATCACTTCTGATTTGAGTAATACATTGAGCATTCACTCATTTCCCTCGGTCTTCTTTGCTAGCCATTTCCTTTCTTTGTTCTTTTCGTTTCCGCGACGATCCAAGCATTCTAGCTTCGATCACTTTAGGCTTACTTGGTTGCTAGTCCGCCCAGCAAGCACCCAAGGCCGCACGTCCTAGTTTGTGTGAATTTACGGACGTGACATGGAGTTGACCCCAACAATTTGGTAGTGACTAAAGTGATTTCGAGTTCAGCTGGAAATAAGGAGAATCAACGACCGATGGATACATGTAACTTTCTCATATTTCTTGATTTATTTAAATGATCAGTCTTTTTTTTGGAATTGCCAGGGTTTAGTGAGCCCTGAATTTCGCCGTTACTTTAAGGATTTTATGGGAGTTCATCGTTAGAAGTTGGTTGCTTTACTAGAGCCAAGAGCGAGCGAGAGGAACGCTAACAAAGTCCTTAGGTGCCCGGGCTTTGCCAACTCCTTCCAGGTTGAAGCGCATGGTTTCAGCAGAGGAATTTGGTTATTATGGGATAATTTTATTCAGGTAGAGGTGTTCAGGATTTCCAATCAGTTTGTACACTGCTGGATGAAGGAAATAACCTCTTTTAATAGGGTGTTTGTTATTGCGATTTATGCTAGTCCGACGGCCGCTAAACGAAAATATCTTTGGGGTCCTTTGCAAAATCTGGATCCCGATGCTAGTCAACCATGGGTTCTTGGTGATGATTTCAATGACATTCTTTATCCAAATGAGAGAAGGGGTGGTTCTCTGTCGGCGTTGGGTTTTAGTTGGCTGTTTAATGACTTTATCTTTGAAACTGGTTTATTGGAGGTTTCTTTTTCCAGGCCGAAATTTATATGAAGTAGAGGGAACCTGTATCAACAACTTGATAAATGTTTCTTTTAATGCGGATTGGAGTGCTTGTTTCTCGGGTACTCAGGTACGACACTTGGAGAGACTCAGATCGGATCATTGTTCCCTGTTGATTACGTTGCAGGCGGAGGGTGTTTTTGATGGGTCCAAACCGTTTTCCTTTACTGTCGCATGGCAAGACCATCTAGAGTTTGAGAATTTTCTTTTGGATAAGTGAGATGTTTCTTCCGGGGTCACTAGTAATTTGGAGACGTTTACTTCACATATTTCTACTTGGAATACCAATGTCTTTGGGCACATCAGTCGACGGAAAAAGAAGCTTTTGCGCAGGATCTGTGGCATAAAAAATCCTTGTGTAAGGCACATTCAGAGTTCCTTGTTCATCTAGAGAGAGATTTGCAAGCAGAGCTGGAAGTTGTGTTGATACAAGAGGAGAGTCTTTGGTTGCAAAAGTCCCGTTGTAAATGGATGACCTACGGGGACAGAAACACAAAATTCTATCATGCTTTTGCTTCTAGTCGACGCTGCACTAATATGGTGACTGCCCTTCGTAAGGATGATGGGTCATGGTGTAATGATCCGGGACATTTACGGGAGTTGGCGAGTGTAACACCCTCTTCTCGGTCTGGTAAGATATCGGGTTAGAAAATGTTACCGGTGAACAATACGATGATCGTATATTAATTTTGATGATTCGCACGATAAACAGTAAATCAAGGATGCTATTACAATACAACGAATGTCAGTGAACCATATAAACTTAATCAAATTATCATTAAAGGACTATTTGGTAACTTATACAAATTTAGGGACTAAATTATAAAAATGGTAAAATATAGGGTCTTGTCTAAAATTAGGGTTACCCATATGAAATTCAATGCTTGAGTATTTTACATATAAATTTCTATCATAATTAGAGTTCATTTATGACCTCAATTACGTCTTATAAGATTCAGTGAACAATTTACAACATTCTAAAACCCTTTTAACCATGTTTTAACCAACTTACCTACCTCGGTATCGATACTCGAAGAGGACGTATCGATGCGCCTATGCCATAGCTGTTAAATTAGTTACAAAGAACAAGGGTCATACCGGTATGGGTATACCCGTAACTGTACGCTATACTGGTCTTATTTAAACTTGATTTCTAGTGGCTAAGACCTGTACCGATATGCCTAGGTGCGCATCGATAGTCAGCTATGAATGAAATTGAGTGACTAAACCCTGAACTGATACACCCTAAAACATATTGATACCCCAACGTTAATCTTGACCAAATATGCAAGGTCGTACCGATACGCCATCACCCGTATCGGTACGATAGGGCTTGTAATGACAGATTTTATATGGTTTTTACTCAAATTAAGGTCCTTAACCTTGTCCATTTGTTACCAAATTTTGTGGGCAGGTCTATAAACATCAAATCTATGCACGTGTCAAGTTTCATACCATTTAAAATCTATTTACTATGATTTCACATATTAGTGTATCATAGGCTACTTTTAGTACTTTTATCATCATTCAACATGCCTTATTTCATACTTTAACTCTTTCAACATGGTGGGCATCATATACACACAAAATGGGGTTAAACTAATATGTCTATACCCTATGCCACCTTTTTAGGAGTTTAAGGACAAAGTTTACATTACATGAACTTGGTAACTTGCTTCAAAAACGTCCTTGCTCTGATCCTTGATCCAACTAACTTTCAACCTGAAAATGCATGGAAATGAGATGCATTAGGCTTATATAGCCTAGTGAGGTAGTCAACAATAATAACATGAATGTCAATAATATTATTAACATGTATATCAATGTAAGTGCATCTCAAATCATGTTTTAATAATAATTTTAATAATTTAATTCCTTGGATCGACATGTAAATGTGGATACGCGAATTCCCAACCAACATCACCAACAATAAATAGTCAATATCCTCCAACATCTCCAATAAGACCAACACTAACACATCCCGCCAACATCGCCAAATAAAGCCTTAGCTCAAGGACTGTAGTCCACTTCGTACCAATGAGCTCATGAATTCCATGGCATCCAATTGTATCTCATATCCATTCGTATCCAAGGATTCAATACTTAGGCCAACAACAATAACACTAGAAATAAAAATAGCAATAACAATATTAACTTGTCAATATCTCACAATATTCCAAAGTTATCAATGACAATACCATGAATCAATAATCAATATGACAATGCAATTAGCTTACCAATGATACCTTCAACAATGTTTTCATGTATTCATACCTTGACTTTATTGATGGAAATGCAATAAACCAATATAATGAAATTGGGAATGACACCTAACCAATCCCGAGACCTCGACTACACTCACCGATACTCTCGAGGCTTTTAGGGCTCTCGGATAACAATTCCCTTGTTCTTTAGCTTGGTGGAATTTGAAAGATTTGGTGATTCTTCACCTTGGTTCTCTTGAGCTACAAATAAATAGGAATTACAAGGATTACAATATCGATAATAGATTCATAGCAATCTATTAGCTATGAAAACCAATAAGGATTAAGTCATGACATTCGTAGGAATTTTCTAGGGTTATTGATTCTTGAAATTGGATTTAAACATGGTTTTAGCCATATAATCGATAAATCAATTAAGGAGAATTGCTTACCCGATCAATAGCTATAATCTAGGATTAAGAAACTTGAGAAAATCAAAGCTTAAGTTATCCTCCAATATAGGTGCTTACTTATTTAAAGCTAAAGGAAGAAGAAGATGAAGATGCTTGCTTGAGAAATCTATCGGGTAAGCTTTTTCTTTCCTTTCTTAATTGCTTAGCTTTCCTTTAGGTGAAGTAAATTCACCCCAAACAACCATGTAAGTGGTGACTAATCTTGAGGAGGGGCTAATCACAAGGTTAGTCCCTCGACTCTTTACTCTCTATACTTTTTCCTTAAACTTTCAATTTTCTCAATTTAGCAACTAAGACAAGTTTCAATGTTTACAATAAGATCCTTAAACAATATCAACACTTAATTAGAGTTCAATAATCCAATAATTGACCACTTGTCAAAGGTCAATACTATAATTTGAATTTCTAGTATAAAATATTTGGTTGTCAGAATTGAATTCTGGCTAGGCCCGATTTTAGGGTGTTACAACTATCCCCCTTAAGAAAATCCGTCCTCAAATTTTTACCTGGACCGAAGAAATATGGGTATTGGTTCCTTATAGTCTCTTCCGGTTCCCATGCAGCTTTTTCAATCTTGTGACTTCTCCAAAGTACTTTGACTAGGGAAATGTTCTTGTTTCGAAGTATCTTAACTTCCCTTGCCAATACTTGTACTGTTTCCTCCTCATACGTCAGATTGGGTTGGAGTTATACTGATTCAGGCTCAACAATATGAGATGGATCGGATCTATACTTGCGGAGAATCAATACATAGAATACATTGTGAATCTTGCTCAACTCCTGACGCAAAGCTAGTCAATAAGCCACAAGACCAACTCTTTCAGTCACCTCAAAAGGTCCAATAAATCAGGGACTTAGCTTCCTTTTTTTTTGCCAAAATGAAGAATCTTCTTCCATGGGGAGACTTTCAAGAAGACCTTCTTACCAACTTCATATTGTATATCTTTCCTCTTGAGATCAACATAGGCTTTTTGTCGGCAAAAGACAACCTTTAAATGGTCATGAATGATGGTGACCCATTCTTCAGTTTCCCGAAGTAAGTCAGGGCCCAACATCTTGCCTTCACCGAGTTCAAACCAGCATAATGGTGTTCTACATCTCCTGCCATACAATGCTTCATACTGTGCCATCCTGATAGATGATTGATGACTATTATTGTAAGCAAACTCGATGAGAGGTAGGGACCTCTCCCAAGTCCCTTCAAAATCAATGGCACATACACAAAGCATGTCTTCTAATATTTGAATTACCCTTTTTGATTAGCCATCAGACTAATGGTGAAAGGCTGTACTGAGATTAACTCGGGTGCTCAGAGCTCCTTGCAATGCTTTCTAGAATCACGAAGCAAAACGGGGATCTCGATCAGAGATGATTGAGTTAGGTACTCCCTAGAGTCTGATCAGTTCCTTGATGTACATGTCAGCTGACTTGGGAAGACCGCAGTCTATTCTGATAGGTAAAAAATGAGCTGACTTGGAAAAATGGTCAATAATGACCCAAATAACATCATGTTTAGTTGGAGTCAATGGTAGACCAATGACAAAGTTTGTGGTTATTCTTTCCCACTTCCATTGAGGAAGTTCAATGGGTTGCAATAATCCTATAGGGACACAGTGTTCAGCTTTAACTCGTTGGCACGTTAGGCATTTAGATACCACCAATACAATTCCCAAAGATCCTTATGCATCTTCATTGACCCCGAGTGAACCAAGAAAAGGGTACAATGAGCTTCCTTGAGAATGTCATTACGAAAGGATTAAACATTTGGTATACAAATTCTATCACGATAACACAAGAGTCCTTCAGAGTTAACTTTGAAATTAGGATAAGGATTACTCTGAAATTTAGAAATAATGGCTTGTAATTCTGGGTCGTGATCTTGCAATGATTTGATTCTCAACATAATGGTAGACTGAACTTGAAGTTCAACTACTAAAGGTCGGTGTTTCTGTAACTTGAAATGAGCGTTAATAGCTCAAGGAGATACAATGCAATAACAATATTGAATTTTTCAATAAAATTGTCAATACTTGAGATTCGATATCCAATATTGATACTTAGCAGGCAAAGGTTTGCGACTAAGTGCATCAGCTACAACGTTGGCCTTGCCCGGGTGATAATCAATAACAAGGTCATACTCTTTGAGAAGTTATATCTATCTTCTTTGATGAAGATTAAGCTCTTTCTGTGTCAATAGGTATTTGAGGCTCTTGTGATCGGGGTATAGGTAGCATTTTCCCCCGTAGAAATAATGCCTCTAGATCTTTAAGGCAAAGACAACCGCAACCAACTCAAAATCATGGGTAAGGTAATTAATTTCATGTGGCTTAAGTTGTCTCGATGCATAAGCAACAACTTTGCCCTCTTGAATCAATAAACATCCTAACCCCTGATGCGATGCATCATAATATACGGTGTAGTCTTTACCAGACTCAGGTTGGGTTAAGACCGGTGCATGTGTCAACACTTGCTTAAGCTGATCAAAACTGCATTGTTATTTCCCAGTCTACTCAAAAGGGATATCCTTCTGTAGGAGTTTTGTTAACGGAGAAAATCTTTTAACAAATCTTCTGTAATAACTAGCAAGATCGATAAAACTACGAACTTCACCAATATTCTTCGGTAGCCTCCACTCCATTATAGCTTGAATCTTCTTTGGATCTACTTGAATACCTTCAGTAGAGATTACATGTCCCAGAAAAGAAACTTCGATAAGCCAAAACTCGCACTTACTGAACTTGGCATACAACTGTTTCTCTCGAAGGGTTTAGAGTATAGCGCGAAGATGGTCACGGTGTTCAGCTTGATTTTTGGAATAGATCAATATGTCATCTATGAACACTAATACAAACTTATCAAAGTATGGTCTAAAAACCCGGTTTATGAGATCTATAAAGACAGCCAGTGTATTGGTTAACCCAAAATGCATAACCAAGAATTATTAGTGGCCATACCTTGTAAGAAAAGTTATCTTGGGCACGTCACATTCTTTAACTCCCATTTGATACTACCCAGACCTTAGGTCAATCTTGAAAAAGACGGTCACATCCTTAAGCTGGTCAAACAAGTTGTCAATTCTTGGTAAGGGATACTTATTCTTGATAGTGAGTTTTTCTAGCTGTCGGTAATCAATGCAAATGTGCATAGATCTGTCTTTTTTCTTGACAAAAAAGACCAGAGCTCCCCAAGATGAGGGACTTGGTCAAATGAAACCTTTGTATAAAAGGTCTTGAATCTGTACCTTAAGCCCGGTGAGTTCAACCGGTGCCATTCGATAAGGTGCAATAGAAACCAGAGTGGTTCCAAGTTGTACTTCAATCCCAAATTCGACTTCACGGGTGGGTGGTAAATCCAGAAGTTCCTCAGGAAACACATCAGAGAATTTTTGCACCGTATCTATATCTTGCAACTGAGGTTCTTCCCTACTCATATCGACATATAGCAATTATTTCTTACTCCTAGAGTCCATAAGAGTTACAATCTCCTTGCCAAGACCTCGAAGATACAACTTCTTTTTAAAGCAATCCACCCAAGCTTGATGCTCTCTAAGCCAATCAAGCCCCAGAATAACATCAAACTCATGAATAGGGAGAGCCATGAGATCGGCCGAAAAAGGTATCCCTTGTATCATGAGAGGACAATTTTTACATACTAGACCAATTACAATGCTATCACCTAAAGGAATAGTTACAGTGATTCTAGAGGCTATAGGCTCGAATGTTAACTTAAATCTTTTAATCAACATAGTACTTATAAAGGAATGAGTGAATCCAGTATCAATCAATGCATAAACTGGGTGAGTATACATTTCAATAGTACCCGCTATAATGTCTGGATCCTCATCCTCTTCCATACTCCTCACATGATAAACTTGAGCTGAAGCCTTGGACTCTTGACGGCTTAGAGTTCTTGTAGAGTCACCAGGTCTCCCAGAAGCTCCAGATGCAGCTTGTTTATGTCCCTTGCCCTTAAAGGACTGAGCAAGGGATGTTGGGTTTACTGGTGCAGAAGACTTGGATAGTTCATCAGACAATCTTTGATGTAATGGCCTTGTTCACCACAGAAGAAAAAGCTATGGATTATCTACGACACTGCCCTGTAGGATGCTTCCTCTGACAGAAATTATAGATAAGATATTGAGATTCTTGGCCTGAACCTCCAATACTCTCGATGGAGGTTGTTATTGCAACATATTGAGACATGGTTTGTAGCTTGGCAAAATTCCCTGATCGGGAGGGCTGCTGGTAATACGATTGCTTAAAACCTTGTTGCTTACCTTTCTTAGACGGCAAAGGAGGACGAGAATCATCTCGGGGCCACTTCTCAGATCGAGTTAGCCCACTAGTCCTCTGTAACCTCTGAGTAGCTTCAGTAGAGATATCTCAATTCACGAGCTCTTAGAACTCTGTGATTCCCAAGGCGATGAACAAGGTCAAAGTTCATCACTTAATCCTGCTAAAAACATTCTACATTTCTCATCTTCTTTCTTAATATACTCTGCTCCATACTTGCAATACTTGCAGAAGTCGTGAATACACTGTTCTATCGGTCTCCCGTCTTGCTTAAGATGCAGAAAGATATCCTGCCTTTCACCCAAATAATACTCGCTAATATATTTCTTCATGAACTCAAACAGAAAGAATTCCCAAGTTACAACTTCCTCGGGAGCAATAAGTATAGTGATCTCCTACCAATGCAAAGCCTCGTCTGCTAGCAAGGCCAGGGCATACTCCAATTTATGTTCATCCGAGCACTATAACTGCTTGGTCAAGATTTTTATCGTGCTATCCAGCCAGTATTTTACCGTTTTAGGATCCTCACCAACTTTACCTGTAAAGGTAGTAGCTCGGTGTTGTGCTAGTTTATCAATAGAGGCTCGGTTTGTAGAAGTAACAGCTATGGAAGATTGTGCAGACTGCTCAGACTTAAGGGTGGCCATGAACTATTTGAACATCTCAATCATGTTCTTATAACATTTGAATTGAGTAGTTTGTAGTATAGGTTTAGGGTTTGGTAGTTCTTGTAAAGGAATTTGTAGATTCGGAGGGTCTCCCCCTTTTTCTTCATCATGTTTTGAAGAGTCGGTAGTATGCTCAACTCTTCATGAGCTTTATCGAAGTCAGACATCATATACTATAAAAGGAAAAAGGGTTGGATTAATCGTAAGTCACAATATACACAACAATAAACTCTTAGGTGGAATTGCAATACAATAACAATACAATAGACTTAGGGTTAGTCCTAGAATCGATTAAACTCTAGCTATGATACCAAAAATGTAACACCCCCTTCTCGGTCTGGTAGGAATCCAGGTCGAAAAGTGTTACCAGTGAACAATACGGTGATCATATATTAATTTTGATAATTTGCACGATAAACAGTAAATCAATGATGCTATTACAATACAACGAATGAAAATGAACCATATAAACTTAATCAAATTATCATTAAAGGACTATTTGGTAACTTATACAAATTTAGGGACTAAATTATAAAACAGGTAAAATATAAGGTCTTGTCTAAAATTAAGGTTACTCATATGAAATTCAATGCTTGATTATCTTAGATACAAATTTCTATAAAAAAAAACTTGTTGCGTGTTATGATGTATTATAAATGATAAGTAATCGGTGCTAGTATACACATCGAACAAGTAATAATAGTGATAAGTAAGATCGTCTCCACATGGATTGGAGGGAATTTAAGTAAGGTTTAAGCACTCAAAACATGGATTGAATATTAAATGAAAGAGTTGATGATGGCAATTAAAAGAAATGCTGTAGCAAAAACTGTATTAAAACTGGAGCAATATAATAAGACTTTAAAGATCCTCACACGTGTGGAAACTCTTAATTAAGATGATAGGCCGGGTTTATCAAGGAATTATATGCCTAGTTCTCATGAATGCTTAACATTTTCCAGCTTATAAGGTGCTCGACAGAGCTTACGCAAGTGTTTCTAAACTATTTCTAACAAGAAAGTAACAGTAAGAATTCTACAGCAATACCTCTTAGTGTGAACCTTAGCAAGCTACTATCCTTAAAGTTTTACTCCTTTTAGTCTTTGAAACTCTATCCTTATCTCTAAGGTGAGTTAGGGTTTTGCTTCTTAGTATCAAACCCCATTGTCCACGTAGATCTAAGCTTAACTCTCTCTACCATTAAGCATCAAACAAAGGTAATAGCTAGCTCTCGAAAGCTCTTACAAACCCAAGTCAATAAAACAGTGAACAAAGCATATATGAAACTGGAAAAAAGCTAAAGCATTCATTCAACAAGAAAATAATCATCCATAATAAACCCAAGCAAGTTAAAGTTAGTTCATGGCTGGGCAAATATCATCCAAATTCATCCGTTTAATACAACCTATTTCAGAAAAGTAAGGAAATATAAGGAGCAACTAAGAGTAAAGGAAAACTCCCAAGCCGCCGTAGACTGCCGTGAATAGCCTTAAGCTTGCTACTTCTCTCAAAGGCCAGCAAGATCGTCCTTTGGAGCTTCAATAATGGAGGACACCAAGATGAAGGAGAAGGAGGGCAGCCTTTTTGCTTCTCTCTTTCTTAGCTCATAAAGCACTTTTTTCAGCCAACTTTAAATGTGGGTGTCCTATCCTTTATATAGTGGGGGTTCCTAGGGTTTTGTGCCCTTAATTCCTTGTGTACCATAGGGAATATTCCTTTCACATGTGTGGCACAGCTAGCTGGTGGAATCACATGTAGGGGCAGTAAAATATCTTCTTTCTTTGTCTTTTTGTTCACCCGAAAAATGTCGTCCAAAACACCTCATCATATTTTCCTTTCCCAGCAATGCTCCTTAACTCACCTGCACATCACCAAACCAAAACAAACTTTTCCAAAAGCAGTACCAATTTTACAAATATGTAAAAACAACCAAGCAAACACCACCATATGCAACTATATGAATTAAATGAAACAATATACAATGAAATGAGCTTAAAACCAAATAATAACCTAAATAAAAAGGCAGGAAATGCATACTTTTTACAAGGTTAAAACACCCCCCAAACTTAAGCTATTGCTTGTCCTCAAGCAATGAGTAGTGAAAACAGAGAAAATGCTATGGAAAAGATAAGCTCAAAACAGTGCTATGGAAAAATTTCAGTCCTAAAAAAATATGGGCTTCAACATGCTAGACAGTTTTGAGATTTTAAGAACTTTTCCTTGGGACAAGATCTTTTGCTTGTGCATGTGTAATTGCATCCAATCTATGCTTAACAGAGTTAGAAAAATTATAGGCAAGTTCTCTATTATACCCTAGTATTTGTTAATCAATTAAGCACAAATTTACTCCCATATTCTAACTTGTTTCTTTTTCTTTTATTTTGTAATGCTACGAGGGGAGTCAGCTCATCACAACTACCATCCTTAACTTTAGATGAATATGGAGCAAACATTTCATCCCCAAGCTAGAAAGTAGAGTAATCTCGTGACTACTTTCATTCACTCATTTTTTGTTGCTGCCATTTATTTAAACGTAATATCCAAGCAAACAAACAAAGAGGAGTGTCCCTCTACAGTTGTGCTGAAGTATTTATTCATAATTCAACATACGCAATAAACAAAAGGGAGTCTAATAAAGCCTTTAATGCTTTCATTTATCATTCAAGTTCATTAAGATCATTCATATTAAGGCATGCAAGAGTTATTTCATAAAAATTTTCTAAAAATCTTAAGCATGGAGAACATGCAATCGTGTAACAAATAAATCGCAAAGCATCAAGCCCTAAAGTAGGTTATATCAATCTCAATAGTCATGTACATTCAAATAATTCATAGTTACAAAAATTAAATACTGACCATCGGACATCCTTAATTTATTCATAAAAACTGCCTTTAAGCTAAACAAAATGCCATAGCAAAAATCTGTTCCTAACTACAAATGCAAATGCTTGACTATGAACACTAACACATCCAAACTTAAAGGATGCAGTGCCCTCAATGCATGAAAACTAACTAACTGAAACTAAACTATATGGAATGCAATGGGAGGTACCTCACTATGGTCCTACTTTGGTGTTGCGGTCTTGGTGGCCTTGTACTTCACACGCTTCTTCTTAAGCTCAACAATGGGCTCATCATCCTCGTCTGGTCGCGGTGGTGCTTCTTGCTCATCCTGGTTGTCCTGGTCATGCTGGTCGTCCCATGTGTCACTCCCTTCAGTAGGAGTGTTCCAAACACGATCGGCCATTCACTTTTGACGACGCCATGTCTGTGTTGTGGCATCTGAAGTCGGAGTAGGTGTAGGGGAAGGAGTGTTATCATCCATATTCTCATCTTCACTCTCAATAGTGATCGGATCATCTACTGGGTTTTTAGGTGGTCGGGCCTTCATTAGGGCTTTTCATTTGCTCAGCCTCGTTAGGCGAGGACTTGTTTGTGGTATCAGCAGGGGCTGTCTCTAATTGGGCAGGGGTCGAACGCATAGCATAGGTTCTCTTGGGCACATGAGGTGCGCGTTGAGCAGTGGCCATCTTCGATGCAGGGGATTCTTTGGGGTTGTTAACAGGGACTGTGGAAAGGGAGGGAATCAGTGGTCATGTGTGGTAGCATCTCTCGAAAGTAGGAGTTTATCAAAACGTCCCTCTCTTTGACATACTTGAATAAAGTATGCAAGTTGCTGCGCATCTCCTTCATTTCTTCCTTCATGCGTGTAGTGGAAGCTACAAAGGAAGCAATCCTTGCTGCGGCAACAGTCTTCGCCCCACCCTCAACAGTATTTGTCGGTGCATCTTCATCAAATCCCTTAAGGCCTGGGATTTGGTCTGTGGTTAATCCTTGTTTTCCATTGTGTATCTCATCCTCATCATCTTCATAAACTTCTTTTTTTTCTACAAAGGGCCATAATTAGGTTGGGGAAGATCAGAGGGCTAGACTTCCTCTTCAAGCACGTATACACCTATTCGAAAATTATCTTTCCCACATCTATCAGCCGTGCATTGAGAATAGAGTGCTGGAGAAACAACCTATTTAGGGCCACAATTGAGTGATGAGAGGTGGGAATCAAACAGGTTTTGATGTTGTGGTTACACACTTTGGCATGGGGCTTCAAACGCCTCATCTCCACAGTCTTGTTGGTTGGGTCCAACTGTGTTCCCCTAAAGCATAAATCCTCCAGGACTTTCTTGGTCATTTGGGCATCGACTGCTTAAACAAAAGAGGTATGTTGATCGACAACATTCTTCAGCCTATAAAATTTGTTTATCACAGCAGCGGTAAACTTGATTTGGTCCCCTCGCACGTATACAACAGATTGTGTAGGGCTTGTTAGATGGGCATAAAACTCCCTCACTAGTGGGACAGAGATGTTGCCCGGATGCTTAATGAATGATTCGTAATCGTGCTTGGTTATAACTTTGATTACCTCTACGTCGAAGCCTTCCCACCTTTAGAAGGAAAAGTGAATCCTTGTTGGGGAAGACTTTTCTTTCTTTGATTTGTTGGAAGCGAAGCTTGGCCACTTCATTAAGAAATTTCTTGATTTCGATAGGCAGCCGGGCTTGTGCGCTACTAGAGGCGTCTGTCACGTTCTTGCAGCGTACCATGGTTGAAGGAAGGGGCAAGATTTTTTTAGGGCGATTAGGTTTTAGATGTGAAGTCTGAGTTGAATGAGATGAAGAAAGAGATGGGTTTAGGAATGATAAGGAAGCAAAGTAAAAAAATTATGAAGAAGGATGGGAAAGAAACTGACAAGAGTAATGGGAGAGAGAAGGTGGATGCGAAGGTTATAAGGCGTGGGGAAGATGAGAGATATGATGGGTATTTAATGCAAAGTAAAAAGTGGGAGAGAGAATCTAAAAAGTGTAATGATGAGGTAAGGTTTTGAAAATTAAATAGGTATAAAATCCCCCTTTTCGCCCTTTTAACTCCGCCCAAAAACCTTGGAAAATTTGGCCGTTTTCAACTTCCCTTAATAAGGTAAGGACAAAACTCTACACTAATTGGAAAGATGCTGCTTCCTTAAACCAAGCCCTCACGTGACACCTACAGCTATGGGAGGTAATCTGACATGGGGTGACAAAGACAAAATAAAAACATATCATAAAATAAAGAACTAAAGGACAAAGAAATAAAAGATAAACCTAATTATTTATAAACATGGGAAACAGAAACAAAATGCTATAGTAAAATAGAGGGAGTGAAGGGGTGCAAACTCTCATAGATCATGCAAGAGCAAGGATGACTTCTCATGCAGGATCAAAGCTCCATTGTAGGCCTTTAGTCTTTGGCCATTGACCTTGAAGATACTATTATCGTCAAGGCTCTTGATTTCCATAGCACCTTGAGGTTAAACCTTGTGCACTGGAAATGGGCCTGACCATCATGACTTGAGTTTTTCAGGGAATAACTTGAGCCTAAAATTGTAGAGGAGCTCTTGTTGGCCTTTTGAGAAATGTCGTGGCAAAATATGCTTGTCATGCCACTTCTTTGTTTTCTCTCTATATAGTTGTGAATTCTCATAAGCTTGGGCTCTAAATTCCTCCATCTCATTTAGCTCCAACAACCTTTTTTCTCCAGCCAGTTGGGCATCCATGTTGAGCTTTTTAATGGCCCAATAAGCTTTGTGCTCTAGCTCTACTAGAAGATGACATGCTTTGCCATAGACAAGCTTGAATGGGGATATTCCCGAAGGTGTTTTGAATGATGTTTGATAGGCCCATAAGGCTTCATCAAGCTTTGGGGACTAGTTTTTCCTTTTGGGGTTGACCACATTCTCTAAGATTTGCTTTATCTCTCGATTGGAAACTTCAGCTTGGTCGTTGGTCTAGAGGTGATATGCTGTAGCAATTTTGTGCCGCACCCCATATATTTGTAATGCTTTGGCAATGAGCTTGTTGTCAAAGTGAGTGCCTTCATCACTTATGACGGATCTTGGAGCTCCAAATCTTGTGAAAATATTCTTATGAAGGAACTTTAAAACTGTCTTGGAGTCATTCTTCAATGTAGCTACTGCCTCGACCTATTTCGACACGTAATCTACAGCTAATAGAATGTAGAGATCTCCAAATGATGAAGGGAAGGGTCCCATAAAGTCTATTCTCTATACGTCAAATAGCTCCACCTCCAAGATGCTTTACAATGGCATTTCATGCCTTCAAGATATATTCCCCATCCTTTGGCATCTGTCACAAGCCTTGCGAAATTCATGTGCATCCTTGAAGAGTGTAGGCCAATAGAATCCGGCTTGTATGACCTTTGCTGCAGTCCTAGCTTTTCCAAAATGGCCTTCACACGAGGATTAATGGCAATGGAATAAGATATCCTTTTGCTCCTCTTTGGGGACATATGTGTAAATCATTTGGTCAGCATATTGCTTGAATAAATAAGGCTCGTCCCAATAGTATAATCGCACAACATGTCTGAATTTCTTTCTTCCTTGGCTATTCAAATCAGGAGGCAAAATACCACTAACGAGAAAGTTAACAATATCAGGATACCATGGATTTGCCACAACAAATAATATTTTCTCATCGGGAAATTCCTCCTTAATTTCTAGTTTATTATCATATTCAATTTTGTTCTTCAGCCTAGAAAGATAATCAACAACTTCATTTTCAATGCCTTTACTTTCCATAACCTTTAAGTCAAATTCTTGCAAGAGAAGCATCCACCTAATAAGTCTAGGTTTAGCAGCCTTTTTAGTCACTAAGTACTTAATAGCTTAGTGATCAGTATGTACAATGACTTTAGTGCCTATCAAGTATGCTCTAAACTTATCAAATGCAAATGCAACAGCCAATAATTCTTTCTCAGTGGTTGTGTAATTGATTTGTTCATCATTTAAAGTGCGGCTAGCATAATATATGACATGAAAGATATTACCTCGGCATTGTCCAAGTACTGCTCCCACTGCATAGTCACTTGCATCACACATAAGCTCGAATAGAGAGGTTCAATATGGGGGAATAACAATGGGTGTTGTGATAAGTTTCTCTTTCAGTTCCTTAAATGTGATGTAGCAATCGTCATTGAACACAAAGGGCTGCTTTTGTTGTAGCAGAATACGTAGGGGCTTGGAGATCTTGGAGAAGTCCTTTATGAACCTCCTATAGAAGCCTGCGTAGCTCAAGAAACTCTGAATGCCCTTCACAGTGGTGGGATGAGGTAACTTCTCGATCACTTCAACCTTTGCTTTGTTTACCTCTATTCCTTTTTTCGAGATCTTGTAGCCCAAAATAGTCCCCTCGAACACCATAAAATTGTACTTCTCCCAATTGAGCACTAAGTCTGCTTCTTCACAGCGCTTAAGCACCTTTGCTAAATTACCCAAGCATGAGTCAAAGTCATCTCTGGAGACTTAGAAATCATCCATGAAGATCTCCAAAAACTCTTCAACGATGTCCGAGAAGATGCCTAACATGCATCTTTGAAAAGTAGCTAGAGCATTGCAAAGTCCAAAGGGCATCCTCATAAAGGTGTAAGTACCATAAGGGCATGTGAAGGTTGTCTTCTCTTGATCCTATGGTGATATAGCAATCTGGTTGTACCCTGAGTATATATCCAGGAAGCAATAAAAAGATTTGCCCGCCAATCGAACTAGCATTTGATCGATGAATGGGAAGGGAAAATGGTCCTTCTTAGTTGCCTTGTTGAGCTTTTGATAGTCCATGCAAATCTTCCATCCTGTGACGGTCCTTGTTGGTAAGAGTTCATTGTCCTCATTTCTTACCACGGTCATGCCTCATTTCTTCGGTACACATTGTACCGGGCTAACCCACAAACTGTTGGAAATCGATTAAATAATTTCACCATCGAGCCACTTGATTATTTCCTTCATCACCATCTTCTTCATGACTAGATTAAGCCTTATTTGGGGTTTAACAAAATTGTTGTGGCATTCATCAAGCTGAATTTTGTGCATACAAATAGTAGGGATACCCTTGAAGTCGGCCATATTCCAACCTAAATCTTTTTTATGTTGAGCTAACACATTTATCAAGCTATGCTCTTGGTCAGGGTTAAGACTAGCGAAAATTATCACAAGCAAAGTTTCATTGCAACCCAAATAAGCATATTTAAGGTGTGATGGTAAGGGCTTTAATTCTAATGCGGGTGAATGCTCAAGTTAGGGTTTTAGAGGAATAAATTTAGCAAAATCTAGATGTTCAAATATCGTACCTGGTCTAGCTATGAGCAAGCTAGATTGCTACACCTCCATTGGGAGCTCCTCAAGCTCCTCATTGTTATCTTCATTGAGTATCAAATAATCCTCAACCTCTGTAAAATTGATACAACAAAATTCTATAGCTTCTTCTTTTTCTATAGAATTCGTCATGAAGACATTGACACTCCTCTGAATCATCCACATATTTGAGGGTGTTGAAGAAATTTATGGTCACCTTCTTATTAGCCACTCTCATGGTGAATTCACCCTTTTCACAATCGATTAGAATTCGGCCGGTGGCTAGGAATGGTCGTCCCAAAATAATGGGCGCATTATCATCAACTTCGTAATCGAGAATAAGAAAGTCAACTAGGAAAACAAATTTGTCCACCTTCACGACAACATCTTCGATCCTCCCTTCTGAACGGACATGAGATCGGTCAGCCAATTGCAAAATAACAGTGGTAGGCCTTGCATTTCCCATACCAAGCTTCATAAAGACTGACTTGGGCGTTAGATTCACACTAGATCCAATATAGCATAAAGCTCTCCCTACATAATTATCGCCTATCAAACATGGAATAATAAAGTTGCCCGGATCCTTCCTTTTAGGGAGCAATTTGCTCAACCCATAACAGCACTCTTTTGCTGTAGCAACAGTCTTACACTTCTCAACCTTCTTTTTCTTGGTGATAATATCCTTGAGAAACTTCGCATATGTTGGCATTTGATCAATTGCCTCCAAAAATGGGACATTGATATACAACTGATCAAGAATATCCACAAATTTCTTGAATTGAAGGTCTTCATTCTACTTCTTCAATCTTTGAGGGAAGGGTGGTGGGGTTTTGACTTTTGCCGCTACTGGTGGGGGTCTATCTTTTACTGTAGCGATATTCTATCTTCCATTAGTAGGGTCATTTATCAAGCTTTCATTCTTGTCCTGTTCAGGGGCTGAATCCTCATGCGACATAGGTTTTTCATGCATTGCCTTAGGGTTGAGATCATCCACTTTCTTTCCCCCAAACTTATCTTCTTTGTTAAGTTGGGTGCCACTCCTTAAAGTAAGTGCACTACACTACTCTTTGCCATTAGTTTTAGTGACTTCAGTATCACTAGGTAGACTGCCCTGAGGCCAAACATGTAAAGCTTGCGCAATTTGACGTACTTGAGTTTCCAAAGCTCTCAAAGAAGAACTATGACTTTGTAGCAATGCTCATTGGCTCTTGATAGACGCAACATGGTCTTGAAATGAAGCTTTCGTAATCGTCATAAAGTCTTGAAAAGTAGCTTCCAAAGAATTGTTGTTCGATAAAGATGCTGAACCCTTGCTGTTATTATTCCATGGCATATTTTGTTGAAAACTTGGGGGTTTAGTTAGATTTTGTTGGTGATTCGAGCTGCCAGCATTGTTGTTTCCCTGATTTCCCTAGAAAGATTAGGATTTTGATGCCATCCTGGGTTATAATTGCTCGAATAAGGTTGTGGTTGTTCCTATTGAAGTTCCACACGTAGTTGGTAGACTCATGGTTTTTGGGGCACTCGCTCACATGATGATTTCTGTCACAACGAACACAAGTAGTTGCTACCTTCACTTCTTTCACCTCATTAGGATGTTGGAGATTCTTCAACATATTCGTAATGCCTGAAAATTGAGCTGAAATAGATTCATTGGTATCAAGCTCATGTGTCCCATGAGTTTTTCTCCCCGTTCCAAGTCTTGAAGTAGGAAATTGGTAATCATTGTTTGCTATCCTATCAAGGATATCAAATGCTTCTTCAGGCGACTTGTCCAATAAAGTTCCATTTGCTGAAGCATTTTGCATCATCCTCGTAGGAGCATTGACACCATGGTAGAACATCACAACTTGCGTCCAATCGTGAAAACCATGATTCATACATTTATGAAGTAGTCCTATATCGAACTCAACACTCGTACATTGACTCGTCATCAGCTTGACGAAAGGAAGCAATATCATTACGTAGTTGGGTGTTCATGTTGGGTGGATTATACTGCAGTAAAGAGCTCTTGCACAAATCTTTCATGACTCCATAAAACCAACGGGCACTCCACTCAACCATGCTCGTGCTCGATCATGCAATGAATAAGGAAATAATTTGAGCTTCAACACATCTTCATGCACACCTTGTTGTCTAAAGGAATCACAAACTTCCAAGAATGCACGAATGTGTTGTCTTGCATCTTCATGAGGCGATCTACCAAATTTCCCAATGGAGTTCAACATGTTGAACATCACATGTTTAAGTTCGAAGTGGGCTGCCTGAATCTCGGGAGCTACAATCCTAGGGTTGAGATCATCCAAAATAGGATTTAAATGGTCTCTAATAGCACGTGGGCGAGCTATGACTCCATGATTTGCCTCAACATTAGGATTCTTAACTGGTTGACCTCCTTGATTTTGAACTCCGAACATGGCTCTTTCAGCTCTTTGTAAATGTCTTCTTTGTCAAAAAGACGTTTAATTTCATAAAAAAAGGTGATAATGGTTCTTCAGGTCTTCTTCGGTTCATGCAACATGAAAAAACCTAAAAGAAAGTAAACACAAACAACAAATAAGTCTATACAAAAAGAAGAATTAAAATGCTACAAAAACTAAACTCAAAATCACCAATTGCCAATCCCCGACAACGACGCCAAAAACTTGTTACGTGTTGTGATGTACTATAAATGATACGCAATCGGTGCAAGTATACACATCGAACAATTAATAATAGTGATAAGTAAGATCGTCTCCACATGGATTGGAGGGAATTTAAGTAAGGTTTAAGCACTCAAAATAATGATTGAATATTAAATGAAAGAGTTGATGAGGGCAATTAAAAGAAATGTTGTAGAAAAAACATTATTAAAAACTGAAGCAATATAATAAGACTTCAAAGATCCTCACACGTGTGGACACTCTCAATTAAGATGATAGGCCGGGTTTATCAAGGAATCCTATGCCTAGTTCTTGTGAATGCTTAACATTTCCTAGCTTATAAAATGCTCGACAGATCTTACGCAAGTGTTTCTAAACTATCTCTAGCAAGAAACTGACAGTAAGAATGCTACAGCAATACCTCTCAGCGTGAACCTTAGCAAGCTACTATCCTTAAAGTTCTACTCCTTTTAGTCGTTGAAACTCTATCATTATCTCTAAGGTGAGTTAGAGCTTTGCCTCTCAGCATCAAACCCTATTTCCACGTAGATCTAAGCTTAACTCTCTTGACCATTAAGCATCAAACAAAGGTAACGGCTAACACTCGAAAGCTCTTACAAACCCAAGTCAATAAAACAATGAACAAAGCACATATGAAATTGAAAAAAAGCTAAAGCATTTATTCAACAAGAAACATAATCATCCATAATAAACCCAAGCCATTTAAAGTTAGTTCATGGTTGGGCAAATATCATCCAAATTCATCCATTTAATACAACCCATTTTAGAAAAGTAAGGAAATGTAAGGAGAAACTAAGAGTAAAGGAAAACTCCCAGGCTATCGTGGACTTCCGTGAACCGCCTTAAGCTTGCTGCTTCTCTCAAGGCCAGCAAGATCGTCCCTTGGAGCTTCAACAATAAAGGACACCAAGATGAAGGAGAAGGAGGGCAACTGCCTTTTTGCTTCTCTCTTTCTTATCTCATAAAGCACTTTTTTTCAACCCACTTTAAATGTGGGTGTCCTATCCTTTATATAGTGGGGGCTCATAGGGTTTTGTGCCCTTAATTCCTTGTATTCCCTAGGGAATATTCCCCTCATATGTGTGGCACAGCTGGCTGGTGGAATCACTTGTGAGGGCTGTAAAATATCTTCTTTCATTGTCTTTTTGTGCGCCCAAAAATGCCGTCCAAAATGTCACAGCATATTTTCCTTTCCCAGCAACGCTCCTTAACTCACCTGCACATCACCACACCAAAACAAACCTTTCCAAAAGCGGTACCAATTTTACAAATATGTAAAAGCAACCAAGCAAACACCACCATATGCAACTATATGAATTAAATGCAACAATATGCAATGAAATGAGCTTAAAACCAAACAAAAACCTAAGTAAAAAGGCATGAAATGTATACTTTTTACAAGGTTAACACTCCCCCAAACTTAAGCTATTGCTAGTCCTCTAGCTATGAGTAGTGTAAAATAGAGAAAAACCTATGGCAAAGATAAGCTCAAGACAGTGTTATGGCAACATTTTAGTCCTCAGAAAATATGGGCTTCAACACGCTAGACAATTTTGAGATTTTAAGAACTTTTCCTTAGGACAAGTTTTTTTTGCTTGTGTATGCGTAATTGTGTCCAATCTATGCTTAACAAAGTTAGAAAAATTCTAGGCAAGTTATCTATTATACCTTATTATTTGTTAATCAATTAAGCACAAGTTTACTCCCGTATTCTAACTTGTTTTTTTTTGTTTTTTTTGTACTACTACGAGGGGAGTGAGCTTATCACAACTACCGTCCTTAACTCTAGATGAATATGGAGAAAACATTTCATTCCCGAGCTAGTAAGTAGAGTAATCTCGTGACTACTTTCATTCACTCATTTGCTGTTTTTGCCATTTATTTAAATGCAATATCCAGGCAAACAACACAAAGAGGAGTGCCCCTCTACAGTTTTGTTGAAGCATCTATTCATAATTCAACACATGCAATCAACAAAAGTGAGTCTAATAAAGCCTTTAATGCTTTCATTTATCATTCAAGTTCATTAAGATTATTCATACTAAGGCATGCAATAGTTCTTTCATAAAAATTTTCTAACAATCTTAAACATAGAGAACATGCGATCGTGTAACAAATAAATCGCAAAGCATCTAGCCCTAAAGTAGGTTCTATCAATCTCAACAGTCATGTACATTCAAATAATTCACAGCCACAAAAATTAAATACTCATCATCGGACATCCTTAATTTATTCATAAAAACTGTATTTAAGCTAAACAAAATGCCATAGCAAAAACCTGTTCCTTACTACAAATGCAAATGCTTGACTACAAACACTAACACCCCCAAACTCGAAGGATGCAGTGCCCTCAATGCATGAAAACTAACTAACTAAAACTAAACTATATGCAATGCAATGAGAGGTATCTCACTATGGTCCTACTTTGGTGTTGCGGTCTTGGTGGCCTTGTGTTTGATACATTTCTTCTTAAGCGCAGCAATGGGCTCATCGTCCTCATCTGGTCGTGGTGGTGCTTCTTGCTCATCCTGGTTGTCCTGGTCATATTGGTCGCCCCATGTGTCACCCCCTCAATAGGAGTGTTCCAAACGCGACCGACCGTTCTCTTTTGACGACGTCTTGTTCGTGCTACAACATCTGGAGTCAGAGCAGGTGCAAGGGCAGAAGTGTTATCATCCTTCTCCTCGTTGTCACTCTCAATAGCGACCGGATCATCTGCTGGGTTTTTAGGTGTTAGGGCCTTCATTGGTGCTTTTTTTTGCTTGGTCTCTTCGGCTGAGGACTTGCTGTGGTATCAATAGGGGCTGGCTCTTGCGTAACTAGCTCTGATTGGGCAGGGATCAAACGCATAGCATGGGTTCTCTTGGGCACATGAGGTGTGCGCTGAGCAATGGCTATTTTCGGTGCAGAGGGTTATTTGGGGTTGTTAATAGGGCCTCTAGGAAGGGAGGGGAATCATTGGTCATGTGTGGCAGCATCTCCCTAAAGTAGGAGTTCATCACAACGTCCCTCTCCTTGACATAATTGAAGAAAGTATGCAAGTTGTTGCGCATCTCCTCTATTTCTTCCTTCATGCGCCTAGTGGAAGCTACCAATAAAGCAATCTTTGCTGTAGCAACAGTCCTCGCTCCACCCTCAACAGTCTCTGCCGGGGCATCTTCATAAAATCCCTTAAGGCCTGGGATTTGGTCTGTGGTTAATCATTGCTTTCCCTTGTGTATCTCATCCTCATCATCTTCATAAACTTCTTTTTTTCTACAAAGGGTCATAATTAGGTTGGGGAAGATCAGAGGGATAGACTTCCTCTTCAAGCACGTATACACCTAGTCGACAATTATCTTTCCCACATCTATCAGTCGTGCATTGAGAATGGAGTACTGGAGAAACAACCTATTTAGGGTCACAATTGAGTGATGGGAGGTGGGAATCAAACGGGTTTTGATGTAGTGGTTCCATACTTTGGCATGGGGCTTCAAACGCCTCCTCTCCACAGTCTTGTTGGTTGGGTCCAACTCTGTTCCCCTAAAGCATAAACCCTCTAAGACTTCCTTGGTTGTTTTGGCATTGGTGGCTTCAACAAAAGAGGTATGTTGATCGACAACATTCTTCAGCCCATAAAATTTGTTTATCGCTGCAACGGAAAATTTGACTTGGTCCCCTCGCACGTGTACACCAAACTATGTAGGGCTTGTTAGATGGTCACTCACTAGTGGGATAGAGATGTTGGCCGGATTCTTGATGAACGATTCCTAATCGTGCTTGGTGATAACCTCCATTACCTCTGCGTCGAAGCCTTCCTTTCCTTCAGAAGGAAAAGTGAATCCTTGTTCAGGGAAGACTTTTCTTTTTTTGATTTGTTGGAAGCGAAGCTTGGCCGCTTCATCAAGAAATTTCTTGAGAATAATAAGGTTTAAGTTATCCTCCAATGGAGGTGCTTGCTTGTTTAAAGCTAAAGAATGAAGTTGATGAAGAAGCTTGCTTGAGAAATCTACCGGGTAAGATTTTCCTTTCTTTTTCTTTACTTTTTTAATTGCTTAGCTTTCCCTTAGGTGAAGTAACTTCACCCCAAACAACCACGTAAGTGGTGATTAATCTTGAGGAGGGTTAATTGCAAGGTTAGTCCCTTGACTATTTACTTTCTATACTTTTGCCCCCAAACTTTCAATTTTCTCAATATAGCTACTAAGACAAGTTTCAATGTTTACAATGAGATCCTTAAACAATATCAACACTTAATTAGAGTTCAATAATCCAATAATTGATCACTTGTCAAAGGTTAATACTATAATTTGACTTTCCGGTGCAAAATTCCCGGTTGTCGAAATTGAATTCTGACTAGGCCCAGTTTTGGGGTGTTATAGCGAGTGTCTTTTACAAGTATCTCATCATGAGAAGTGGTGCCGATAACTCTAACTATCATATTCACTGACAATTTCCTCTTGTTTCGTTATGGTCCATGGCGTCACTTTTACTTCAGTCTCGGATAATGAGATTAGAGAAGTGGTGTTTTATATGGGACCTTTGAAGGTACCGGGGATAAACGGCTTCCCTACTTTGTTCTATCAATGCAATTGAAGCACTGTTGGACCTAGTGTTTTTCGTTTTGTTCGTAGTGTTTTTGATGGAGAGGTGATGGATGAAGCTTTTAATAGGACTATTCTTGTTCATATTCCTAAGGTTACTACACCTGAATATATCTTGCAATTTCGGCAAATTAGCCTTTGTTCACTGCTCTATAAATTGGTGACAAAGCTTATTGTGAATTGCTTAAAGACCTTTTTACCAAGCTGGGTTTCGGCTAACCACACTTCTTTTGTGGCGGGCAGAGTAATCTCATATAATATTGTTATTATTCAAGAAGTGGTGCATTCGATGCGAAAGAAAAGAAGGGAGAAGGGATGGATGGCTATCAAAATTTATTTGGAGAAAGCTTATGATAGGCTAGAATGGGCTTTTATTAAGGACAATTTGTGTGATATTGGTCTCCTGGATGCCTTACGGATTTTGATTATGTCATGTGTTACGTCTGTCTCCATGCAAGTTAGTTAGAATGGAACTTTATTGGATACTTTTCGCCCAAGTAGTGGTATTCGACAAGGCGGTCCACTCTCTCCATATTTATTCGTGCTATGTATGGAGCTTTTAGCTCAATCTATAAACAAGGAGATTTCGAATGGGAGTTAGAAACCAGTTAAGTTGGTCAGATCAGGGCCGGCTATATCATATTTGTTGTTTACAAACGATATGGTCTTATTCGCGAAAGCTGTGATTGATCAGTTGCAATGCATTCGAAGGGTCCTTATTGATTTTTGTGATGCTTCAGGCCACAAAGTAAGTGTCGCCAAGAATAATATATTTTTCTCAAGGAATGTTGAGTTGGACCTGCCACAATTTATTAGCAATAGTTTCGGCTTTGCTGAGGTAAATGACTTGGGTCGTTACCTGGGTGTTCCCTTGTTACATCAAAGGGTGACAAAGGCTACATATCAATTTTTGATTCAAAAAATCCGATATAGATTATCAGGTTGGAATTGAAATTGTTATCATTTGCCGATCGGATCACTTTAGCAAAATCGGTGTTGTAAGCTATGTAACCCCCTTGACCCAGTCTAGCCACAAGACCGAACCAAACGAGTTTACCGAGACAAACCCTAAAGAATTACAATCGAAACGTTCCATTTTTTTCCTTTTATCTTATCTAAAGGTATAATTATGTCTTAAGGTGATCGTGCTGGTTAAGGTGAAAACTACAACTCAATCGGGCGTCAATTCGATATCCAATTGCCTAAATTCGCATTACCTGGACTAAAACACAATTTCTAATATTTACAAAGACTTTCACAAAATTAAATTTACCAATCTTTAATTAGTCATATTTCATGCCTTCATCAGAAAGCATCTCAACTGATTAAATCCCAGCTCAAAATAACCATTCAAACTCATTTAGTTGCATATTTAAGAAACAAGGATCAAAATGCAAAGAATGCAAACATCAGAAAGCATCTCAACTGATTTAATGGCTAGTGTACCGGTATTGGTGTCTACCATATCGTAACAACGCTAAAAGACAAGGGTGTACCGATACGGTCCTCAAGCGTATCAGTACGGGCTTGTATGTTTTGAAAATTGGATTTTCAGTAGCCAAAGATTGTATCGATACGGCAACTTGTGTACCCAAACCAACTTCCAATTTCAGCTATGCGTATCGATATGGTTACCAGGCTTATCGGTACGCCTAGGCAACTTTGAACAATCTAAGCCGAGGCAAGTCCCCGCGTACCAATCCCCGATGACCCGTACCGGTACGGACAGACATATAATGACCCCTAGGTCCAACATATGACTCTTTGGCTCAATCGAACACCCTTAATTCAACCTCTAATCATCATATAACATCACAAACCTCAAATTCTCAAACATAGCAACATAGTAAGAAACTCTAAGCATGGCATAATCAAACAATCTCCTATGAGCATGATTTCTACCCAAGCATGCTTATTGTCTCCCAACCCCTCAAAACCATGTATAAAACATCATACAAATCCAAAACATTAATCCAAACTTATACAAACAAGGAGTAACCAAAATATATCTCCTAAAACAACCCGGTCACATTGCCTTCTTATTACTACTTATTACTTATGAAACCATACTCTGAAATGTATCGATCCTTGGATCCTTCCTTGCTCACATGCTGTCCGAGAAAGCTATTTATCTACATTGATGAGGAAAAGAGAGCGTAAGCTATGAGCTTAGTGAGGAATTCGCAAAAACACTCATCAATGCATTTAAAATCATTTTAGTACAAACCAAATGTTTATGTCTCAAGGCAAAACATCTCATGCTTCTCAAATCATATCAAATATGCATATTCAAATCGTTTTCAACACATGTATCATGGAATAAATCTCTACCTCAATTTAAGCTTCATATCTCAACATCTCAATAACAAGCTTAAAGAGTACCACATGTATAAATCACATTATACAAACATAATCCATTTCTCATGATACATTATCTCATATATTGGCTTTCAAGTGACTCAAAACCAGCAACCTTCCATTTCATAAAACACATCGAATACATGGATTTCTCAAGTGGTTCCTACGACCACTTCACATACATATCTCAACCGGAGCAACGACACACTTGCCCACCTCTACAGTTTGGATGTATAAATCCACCAGCGGGAGAAAACGGAACATTTACCCACCTCAACCATTGCGGTTCTCATGGTGGAGAATACATTACACTCATAACTCCTCGACACACATGGGGCAACTTTTTATAGTGCACTTTAAACCCTATGGCTAGCCAACTATATTCGATAACATTTGAAACTCAGCCACTTGCCAATATATTCAATAAACAACATTACCTCACTCTTTTACATATGCATCAAAATCAATCGAACTCAAATACATTACACCATGTATTAAGCATTCTCAAACAGACTTTCATAAACCATATGTCATTCTCAAAAATCTTCGTATATGACCATTTGCATAAACTGTCATTTCTAAAACATGCATAATATAGTGAGTAATCAAAACCATAAACATGTTCATGAGATTTCATTTTGCAATACCGAAATCGAGATAAAACTCTATCGATACTGACTTCTGAGCTTAGATAAGTGTTTCAAACTTTATCTAAACTCCCACAATCCCTTTCAAACCTTTTAATAGCAGTAAAACACTTTTCCACTCACCAACAATCCAACGCCTGCTCGCTGATGTGCGAATCAAGCTTTAGAAGCTTCCGCGCTTTCACCAAAAGCCAAAAGATTCAACTCACCTACTTTACCCAACCAAAAGCAGAAGATTAAAACACATCTCTGCATCACAAACCTCTAGCAACCAACAAACACAACATCGCCTCATAAGAATCCATCAAACAACTCTCTAAATCTATCGAGAACATCACCAAACCTTATCTAAACATAGCTCAGCCAAAACCTAAAGATTCTAACACCAAATCAACATCAATTAACATAAAAAAAACATCCTAATCACATCCTTATACCTCCAGCATCTCTACAGCAACAAGATCACACCAAAAACCAACTATAAACAACCTAGAAAACTAACAATTCACATAGTTTTGGGATTACATTGATTAATTACTTCTTTCAACATTAAAACTCATCCAAATAGAGATCTAAATCAATTAGATTCTTCACCAAAACAGATCTGAATCAGTTTCCAAAAACTTTCCAAATAAAACTCAATTTAATCATTAAATCCATGTTAAAATCATAATTCCTTAACATAAAACAATAACAAATGATTAAGAACTTGGGAATTTTAAAAAAGAACCTTTAATTAGAGGACAGAAACAGAAATCACCTCTAATTGATGATTTCTCCCTTAATTGGCAAAGCTTGATGAAAATCCAATGAGATTTTGCAATAAGAATTGAATAAATCAATTAGAAAACTAAAAGGAAATCAATGGAGATTGATTCTTGAGAATTTTGAAGTGGAAATCTTAGTTTGGTTGCTGAGAAAGTTGAGAGAAAAAGGTTGGATGAAAAGTAGTTATGTAAGAAAGTGATTTTACAAATTAAAAATCCTTTTAATAAATCTTCCTTTATTTAATTATAAATCCATTTAAAAATACCTTAAAATAGCCTAAATTAAATATCTAATCACCAAAAATAGTTTTGAAATCTTTTCATTTTAGTCACTAGACCAAAATGTCCCAAAATCAGATTTAATTACTTCAAATTGGTTTTACCAAATTACTTAAAATATCAATTAAGTAATTTCTAGCATTTTTACGCAATTTATTTTTACAAAAATCAATTTTATAAGATTTTATTCCCAAAACTATTCAAATTGCCTAAATCGATTATTTCGAATCACTTACCCGATCCGGTTAACATCTAGGCCCAATTTCAAGGCGTTACAACTCTCTCCCTCTTAAGAAATTTTGTCCTCAAAATTTACCTGGCAGAAAAAGATGAGGGAACTGCTTCGACATGTCCTCCTTGCTTTCCCAAATGGCTTCCTCCACACCACGATGCCGGCACAACACCTTTACCAACTCTATGGTCTTTCCACGGAGAACTTTGCTACTCGAATCCAAAATTCTCACTTGTTCCTCATCATATGTCAAGTCTGGATTCAACTCAATCTCCTCAATAGGCATTATATGAGAAGGATTCGATCTATACCTCCGAAGCATCGATACATGGAAAACATCATGTATCTTTTCTAACTCTGCCGGCAACCTTAATCTGTACGCAAATGGACCAACACCTCATATGGCCTAATAAATCTAGGACTCAACTTGCCTTTCCGTCCAAACCTCATCACTTTCTTACAAGGTGAAACCTTTAGAAACGCACAATCACCAACTGTAAACCCAATCTCCAATCGCTTCAAGTCAGCATATGACTTTTGTCGATCTGAAGCTGCTTTCAAACGATCACTAATAAGCTTCACCTTCTCATTGGTATCCTTCAACACATCCGGCAAAGAAATATACTTCTCTCCTGCCTCCGCCCAAAAAAATGGCATACGACATCTTCTACCATATAAAGCCTCATGCGGTGCCATCTGAATACTAGCTTGATAACTGTTATTATAAGCGAACTTTACTAATTGTAACTGCTTCTCCCATGACCCTTGAAAATCTATGATGCAACACCGCAACATATCTTCCAACACTTGGATAACACGCTTATACTGACCATCCGTTTGAGGATGATACAAAGTACTGAAGTTCAACGTGTACCCAAGGCCCTATGCAAACACTCCCAAAATCTCGCGGTGAAACGCGGATCTCTATCCGACACAATAGAGTTTGGTACTCCATGCAACCTCAAAATCTCAGCAATATACAGATCTGTCAACTTATCCAAAGTATATGTCGTATACACAGCTAGGAAATATGCACACTTCGTAAACCTATCAACAATCTACCAAACGGAATTCTTCTTTGATGGCGTCAAAGTCAAACCAGACACAAAATCTATGGTGATTCTCTCCCACTTCTATTCTGGAATCTTTAATGGTTGCAACAATCCCAAAGAAAACTGATGTTCCGCCTTAACACGTTGACAAACTATGCAACAAGCAACAAAATCCGTAACATCCTTTTTCAAGCCAACCCAGAAATACTCTTTCCTCAAGTCCTGATACATCTACGTTCTCCCCGGATGCATAGAAAAATGACTCGAATATACCTTAGTCAAGATAGTGTGCCTCAACTCTTCATCATTTGGCATCACCACTTGGCTCTTGAAACACAAAACCCCATCTTTACTAAAACCAAAATTTGTTTGATTTCCATCTAAGATATCTTTAACATGCGGCACCAAAGAATCATCATAAGGTTGCTTCTCCTTAATCAACTGCAGCAATGATGGCTTTACTTGCAACTTAGCCAATAACCCACCATCACGCGACACACTTAACCGCGCTAACATCGCCCTCAACTCAACCGCAACCTTCCTACTCAAAGCATCAGCCACCACATTAGCTTTTCCCGGATGATATTCAATTGTCACATATAATCCTTAAGAAACTCCAACCATCTTCGTTGCCTAAGATTCAACTCTTTCTATAACATCAGGTATTTTAAACTTTTGTGATCTGTATACACCGTACAATTCTCACCATAGAGATAGTGTCTCAAAATCTTCAAGGCAAACACCACTGCCGCAAGCTCAATATTGTGAGTAGGGTAAATGCGCTCGTGTACTTTCAACTGCCTAGATGCATAGGCGACAACCCTTCCTTCTTGCATCAACACGTATCCCAAACCCACGTAGGACACATCGCTATACACAACAAACTCCTTCCCTGATTCAGGTTGAATCAAGATTGGAGCTTGCGTCAAAGCTTTCTTCAGCTTATCAAAAGCTTGTTGTCTATCTTCCGACTACTCAAAACTTACATCTTTCTGCAACAGTTTCATCAAAGGTGCAGCAATCTTTGAGAAACCATCAACAAAGCATCGGTAATATCCTGCCAACCCAGAAAACTACAAACTTATGATATCGAATTCGGTTGCTTCTAATTCACAACAACCTCTATTTTCTGCAGATCCACACGAATACCTTCGAACGAAACAACATGGCCAAGGAAAACCACCTGCTTGGTCCAAAACTCACACTTGCTCAACTTGGCGTAAAGCTTGTTATCCAACAGAACTTGTAACACAATCCATAGATGTCGATCGTGATCCTCTTCAATACGAGAGTACACAAGAATGTCATCGATGAACCCTACCGCAAATTGGTCCAAGAATTCATGGAACACCCGATTCATTATATCCATGAATGCTGCTGGTGCATTGGTCAAACCAAACGGCATCACTAAAAACTCATAATGCCCATAGCGCTTGCGAAAAGCTATCTTCGGTACGTCTTTATTCTTCACCTTCAACTAGTAATACCCCGACCTTAAATCAATCTTAGAAAACACTGTAGCACCCCGAAACTGATCAATCAGATCGTCAATCTGCGGCAAATGATACTTGTTCTTAATCGTCAACTTGTTCAGTTGTCGATAATCAATGCACATTCTCATCGTACCATCTTTCTTTTTCACAAATAACATCGGTGCTCCCCACGGTGACACACTTGGTCGAATAAAACCACGATCCAACAACTCTTGCAACTACGTCTTCAATTCCTTCAACTTCTTTGGTGCCATACAATACGGAGCAATCGACATCGGAGCCGTATCCGCGTATATCTCAATACAAAACTTTACCTTTCTATCTGGCAGCAAACCAGGCAACTCTTCCAGAAACACTCCTAGAAAATCGCAAACTATGCGAATATCCTGAGCATGTACTTCCTTCATATTCGGGCTCATAACATAAGCTAGGTATGCTTGACCCCCACACTCCAACAACTTTCACGCTTCCAAAGCTGAAACCATATTTGACGTGAACTTAATATTCTCGCCCACAACCAAAACTTAATAATCTCCAGCAAGTTTCAACGAAATCTGCTTGGCCTTAAAAGCTATGGCCCTATGTTGAGACAACCAATCCATTCCCAAAATCACATCGAAACCATGAAATGGTAACTCTATCAGGTTAGCTTCAAACACATGCCCTTAAAACATCAAGGGACAACTTCTATACAACTTCCTAGCTACAACCGTCTCACCAAAGGAACTTGTTACCCGCATACCAACATCTAACAACTCTATAGGTAAATCCAACAGACATGCTTGCTCGTGCAGAATATAGGTATACGTAGAACTGAAATTAATCAAAGATAAAAAAAAGGTATAAACTGTAAGGAAAAGGTACTGGCAATCACGTCGTTTTCATTCCTCCTTACACGGTGAGAAAAAACGCTTACCGGTCCACCGCTCTTTAACTAAACTACTACTGTATTCACTACTGTGCTAGAAATGTCCAAGGCTACGCCCGCGACCTCTCTACGCTATAGCAACAGGTGTAGGAGGCAAACCCTCTTTAGCTAACTATGAACAGTCCCTCCTGAGATGATCCCTCGATCCATAGCTCCAAAAAGTGCCCAGAGCACCCCAGTATTCCTCCGAATGTCGCTTGTCACATCTTCTACACTTGAAAACTCCAGCATAGGTATTCTGACCCTGAAATCCTCGCCCAACACCATTTCCTCCACGTCTTTAATTCGGATGAAACCTTCTATCTCATTGTCTCTTATAATGATCCTTGCCAACATCAAACTCTGCATTCTTCTTTCCTGTCAAAAAATCCCAAAATGAGCAGACAAACCCAAATTCTATTCTATGTCCTTAGCTTGAGAAACCAGGACATCAAACTTTGTGTAGTCTGTAGTCAGCATGCACGTATTCACATCCTTAATCAACTCGTATCGGAATCGATCACACCTCTTTCACTCATCCGGAACCAGTTTAGGAGCATACTTACTCAACCGAACAAACTAGATCTCATATTCAGAAACAGACATGTTTCCTTGTTCCAAGGCCATGAACTCTCTCTTCTTCTCATCCTTATATTGAGTTCCCAAATATTTCTTTTTGAAAGCCTCACAAAAGAATACCACGTAACATTAGCAGGTTCCAAGTCCGCGATCAAGTTGTCCACCAACTGTAAGCATCACCCTGCACCAATGACACAATACACCCCAACTTGTGAACGTTTGTACACTCTATCTGGCCAAGGATCCTTTCGGTGCTTGCAAACCATTCTTTGGCTGCTTTAGGAGCCAAACCTATGAACTCGATACCACTCAGGCTACGTAAACGCTCCAATGGTAATCCAAAATTAATAACTGTAGGCACCGGTGCAGGTACAAGCACTCCAGCTATGGCCACTTGGAAAGCTCTCGTCATCGCTTAGACTAATGGTGTCATATCTCTGAAAATAGGTCCTTGTGGTGCCTGAGGTGCACCACCCTCTACTTTAACACCAGCAGAAGGAATCCGTGGAGGAGGAGGCAACTAATCATCATGTGTATCAACAACACTACCCATGTGAGCTCTAGTCCCTCGTCTCGGTCCCAAATATAGAAATACGATTCTAAAACATGATAATGCAATAAAACAAAATAATTAGGTGAGCTCGTAACAAGAATCCAAGTCACTATTATTTAAAAACAAAATCATTTAATTCAAGTGGTAATATGGCAATGTGACCCCAAGTTTAATCACCCAAACATACTACATAACGTATACAATTTCACAGATTCAATCATCGTACATATCAAACAACATACTCATACAATATCAAACAAACAAACAACCATAACCAACCTTCCAACAATCAAAACCTGGCTCTGATACTACCAAATGTAACCCCCTTGACCCAATCTAGTCACAAGACTGAAATACACGAGCTATATTGCCGAGAAAACCCCAAATAATTACAATCAAAATGGTCTATTTTTTAATTTTTATCTTATCTAAAGGCAAAATTAAGTCTTAAGGTGATCATGCTGGTTAAGGTGAAAACTATAACTCAATCGGGCGTTAATTTGGCATCCAGTTGCCTAAATTCGCATTACCGGGACAAAAACATAATTTCCAATATTTACAAGGACTTTCACAAAATTAAAGTTACCAGTCCTTAATTAGTCATATTTCATGCCTTCATATTAAATCCCAGCTCAAAATAACCATTCAAACTCATTTAGTTGTATATTTAAGAAACATGGATCAAAATGCAAAGAATGCAAACATCAGAAAGTATCTCAACTAATTTAATGGCTAGTGTACCGGTACAGGTGTCTATCGTATCACAATGGTGCTAAAAGACAAGGGCGTACCAATACAGTCCTTAAGCGTATTGGTACATGCTTATATGTTTTGAAATTTTGATTTTTAGTAGCCAAAGACTGTACTAGTACGACAACCCGTGTATCGAAACCAACTTTCAATTTCATCTATGTGTACCAATACGGTTATCAGGCGTATCTGTACGCCTAGGCAATTTTGAATAATCTGAGCTGAGACAGGTCCCCGCGTACCGATCGCTAAGGACTCGTACCGATACGGACAGGCCTGTAATGACCCCTAAGTCCAACATATAACTCTTTGGCTCAATCGAACACCCTTAATTCAACCTCTAATCATCATATAACATCACAAACCTCAAATTCTAAAACATAGCAACATAGTAAGAGACTATACTAAGCATGGCATAATCAAACAATCTCCTATGAGCATGATTTCTACCCAAGCATGCTTATTGTCTCCCAACCCCTCAAAACCATGAATAAAACATCATACAAGTCCAAAATGTTAATCCAAACTTATACAAATAGGGAGTAACCAAAATACATCTCCCAAAACAACCCGATCACATTGCCTTCTTATTACTACTTAGTACTTATGAAACCATACTTTGAAATGTATCGATTCTTGGATCCTTCCTTGCTCACACGCTGTCCGAGAAAGCTATTTATCTGCATTGATGAGGAAAAGAGAGTGTAAGCTATGAGCTTAGTGAGGGATTCACAAAAACACTCATCAATGCATTTAAAATCATTTAGTCCAAACCAAATGTTTATGTCTCAAGGAAAAACATCTCATGCTTCTCAAATCATCTCAAATATGCATATTCAAATCATTTTCAACACATGTATCATGGATTCAATCTCTACCTCAATTTAAGCTTCATATCTCAACATCTCTATAACAAGCTTAAAGAGTACCATATGTATAAATCACATTATACAAACATAATCCATTTCTCATGATACATTATCTCATATATTGGCTTTTAAGTGACTCAAAACCAACAACCTCCCATTTCATAAAACACATCGGATACACGGATTTCTCAAGTGGTTCCTACGACCACTTCACATACATACCTCAACCGAAGCAACGACACACTTGCCTACTTCAACGGTTCAAACAGGAGTAACATAATATTTACCCACCTCTATGGTTTGGATGTATAAATCCATTAGCGGGAGAAAACGAAACATTTACCCACCTCAACCACTGCAGTTCTCATGGTGGAGAATACGATACACTCACACCCCCTCGAAACACATGAGGTGAGTTTTTATAGTGCACTTTAAACCCTATGGCTAGCCAACTATATCCGATAACATTTTAAACTCAGCCACTTGCAAATATATTCAATAAACAACATTACCTCACTGTTTTACATATGCATCAAAATCAATCAAACTCAAATACATTACACCATGTATTTAACATTCTCAAAAATACTTTCATAAACCATATGCCATTCTAAAAAAATTTCATATATGATCATTTGCATCAACTTTCATTTCTAAAACATGCATAATATAGTGAGTAATCAAAACCATAAACATGTGCATGAGATTTCATTTTGTAAAACCGAAATTGAGAGAAAGCTCAATCGATACTTACTTCTAAGAATAGATAAGAGTTTCAAACTTTATCTAAACTCCCACAACTCCTTTCAAACCTTTTAATAGCAAAAAAACATGTTTCGACTCACCAACAATCCAACGATTGCTTGTCGATGCGTGAATCAAGCTTTTGAAGCTTCTATGCCTTCACCTAAAGCCAAAGGATTTAGCTCCCTTGCTTTACCCAACCAAAAACAGAGGATTAAAACACATCTCTTCATCACAAACCTCTAGCAACCAACAAACACAACATCACATCACAAGAATCCATCAAACACCTCTCTAAATCTATCAAGAACATCACCAAACCTTATCTAAAAAAGCCCAGCCAAAACCTAAAGATTCTAACACCAAATCAACATCAATTAACATCCAAAAACATCCTAATCATGTCTTTATACCTCCAGCATCTCTACAGCAACAAGATCACACCGAAAACCAACTATAAACAACCTAGAAAACTAACAATTCACATAGTTTCGGGATTAAATTGATTAATCACTTCTTTAAAACTTAAAACTCATCCAAATAGAGATCTAAATCAATTAGATTCATCACCAAAATAGATCTGAATCAGTTTCCAACAATTTCCAAATAAAACTTAATTTAAAAATTAAATCCATGTTAAAATCATAATTCCTTAACATAAATCAATAACAAAGGATCAAGAACTTGGGAATTTCAATAAAAAACCTTTAATTAAAGGAGAGAAATAAAAATCACCTTTAATTGTTGATTTATCCCTTAATTGACAAAGCTTGATGAAAATCCAATGAGATTTTGCAATAAGAATTGAAGAAATCAATTAGAAAACTAAGAGGAAATCAATGGAGATTGATTCCTGAGAAATTGATGTGGAAAAATTAGTTTGGTTGCTGAGAAAGTTGAGAGAAAAAGGTTGGATGAAAAGTAGTTACGTAAGAAAGTGATTTTACAAATTAAAAATCTTTTTAATATATCCTCCTTTATTTAATTATAAAACCATTTAAAAACACCTTAAAAATAGCCTAAATAAAGAGAGAAATCTGATGAAAAATATTGGTTAAATAGCTCCATAAAGATTCTAAGTTTTGACCCTTTATGATTTAGTCACCAAAAACAGTTTTGAAATCTTTTCATTTTAGTCACTTGACCAAAACATCCCAAAATCAGATTTAATTACTTCAAATTGGCTTTACCAAATTACTTAAAACATTAATTAAGTAATTTCTAGCATTTTTCCAAAATTTATTTTACCAAAAATTAATTTTATAAGATTTTATTCCTGAAACTATTTGAATTGCCTAAATTGATTCTTTCGAATCACTTACCCAATCCGGTTAACATCTAGGCTCAATTTCAGGGCATTACAAGCTATTCCCTCATATTGATGCAAACGTCGTACATTCTGAAAGGAACTTGTGAAGAGATTGAAAAGATTATCCATCATTTTATTTGGGGCATTCGAAGGAGAAAGGGGGTGCTCACTTGGTTAATTGGGCGGATATGTGTAATCCCGTCCCGGATGGTGGCCTCGATTTTAAGCATTTACATGACCAAAATGCTACTTTTCTCATAAAGATTGGTTTCAGCATCCTTACGAAAAGTGATCAATTATTGGTTCGTGTCTTGCGGACCAAGTGCAATTAGAGGGATGATGTTTCGATTTCTCTTGTGCGGCAAGGTTGTTCTCGACTTTGGTCTAGATTATGTATGATCTGGGATGACATGCGTCAAAGTGTTGTTTGGAATATGGGTAATGGGACGAAGTTGCATTTCTGGTATGACCCGTGGATATACGAAATTGGACCTCTGATTGAGTCGGTTTCGACTATATCACCTATACTACCTGGTTTTGTAGCATCTATGGTGACCGAGCATGGTGAATACAGGTGGCATATGTTCGAACATTGTAGCGATATCCCTCTTTCGCTAAAAAATGAGGTTTCGGAATGTTTGGAGGTCTTTCGGGTATTAAAAAATATTTTTTGTGGGGTTTAGAAAAAAATCGTATTTTATTTAAAAAATGGAGTCGCCACCGGCCACTTAGGTAGACCGGACACCGTAAAACTAAAGATTTTAAAAATATTGGGTTCGAGAGTCGGTTACGGATGGGGAAGGATTAGCACCCCCACACCGCCCAAAATTGGTATTTTAATTATTACCGCTTTATTAATATTAGATTTTTTGAATTAAAGTGACGATTTAATTAACATTTAGTAACATGTGTGAGTAAATTTTAAAAGCCCCGTTATCCGAGAGTAAACGCCAAACCACCATCACTACGCCTGATACTGGCCTCGTTTACGCTCGGATAAAAGGGCACCGCATTGACAGTTTATATATCTCGATATGCAATCGTAGGAAGCAAAATATAAAATAAACAAATTACATCGACATGATATTGAAACATAACATGTGAATATTACAAAATGAATAAAAATACATAAACACATGGACAAAAGAACCTATCATACCATAACAATAAAAAAACAAAATATAGACATGAACAAGAACAAAACATGATCTCGAAACTAAATTAGTCAATTCTAATATGCTTAAACACATTAACACAAATATAATGCATGCATGACATGGATGTAATATGATATTAAACTATTTAAATCTAAGCAACAAGCGAACATGTACTTAATACTTAACATGGAACATGATTTACATATATAAATAAGAAACAGGGCATTATATGTGACAAAGAAACACACTAACATGTAGCCTAAACAAAGCAAACATGAAAAAAGTTAACATTCTCATCCCAATTTGTTCTTCATTTCCCTAAACCAATCAAGGCATCATAGCTGAAACCCACTCCTGCTCTTGAGCTGTCTGAGACATATATTCTTATCATCATCTTTATCTCATACATTGAGGGGTCTTCTCTCCGGTTAGGTGTCTCAATAATATCTACGGCCTTGTGTTTTGGATCTTATTTCTAAAGTAATACATGGAAATCTTTGTTGCTCTAAATCGTTAATTTGTTGATTGACATTCCGCTAAAGAGTATCATTTAGATTAACATACATGATCTTGAAATCACATCAAACAACAAAATAGGAGCTCTAGATATCAAGTGTAAGAGCGTCTTAGATTCAACAGTCCAGTGATCATTTCAAGCATGGCCTGGATCCGAATGTTGCAGCGATTCAAGGCTGTGAAGTCTTGCCAGATGTCTCAGCTCATCCTCATATTACCGCTTTGCTTCAGAATACTACTCTTTCTCAATTCTCATTATTTGCTCTGCCCTAAAAGGGTAGACTTATTTGACCACTCGAGCGCAGAAATATCATTCTAAGAATAAAGTTCTAGATGGGTGTGTGTGTTTTTAATTATGCTTATGCTATTGTTCATTTTTTCTCTCTCTCTCTCTTCTCTTCTTTTTTTTTTCTTTATTTTTTTCTTTCCTCTTTTTTTCTTTCTTCTTTTTCTCTTTTCTCCTTTTCTCTTCTTTTTTTCATGCGTTTATCATTATTTTTGAAGAAATCAACTCGTCACAGTCCTTTGTCTTGAGGACAACGATGGAGCAAACAACATTACCCCAAGTTACTCGGCATAGTCATGATTTGAAAATATTACCATCACTCATGAAGCTAAGGTTTCTTGACTTGGATGGATTATTGCAACCATATTGCTTCAGCGGAGTGCCCCAAAATTTCCACACTCTTATCCGAACAAGCCAATTACCAGGATTCGAACATAGGAGTGATTTTTATTTAATCCATCTAACATCGTTATTTTCTTTTATTCTACACTCATGTGTCCTGTTTTGATTTTTTAACTCTTTAGTACCTAGAATATTACACTTAGAGTTTCAATTTCAAGCAACTCTACATTGTTAACATTTGGAGCTTTTTCATCCTTGAACATCATCGAAAGAGTAGTAGTCTTGCTTTGCTGACCAGAGTCTATTTGGGAGATCACACCTCATCGTTATCACAATATCCAACTAATGTCACATCTTGCAATTGATATCCAGTGACCTACAACGGCGAGAAAAGATACACATCCATGTGCTTTCAAGAACATTGTATGTTAAGCAAAATAGGTTCTTCATTGGAATGAAAATCAATAAACATGACGCATGCCCCTTCACAAATGACCTTTATCACATGTGGGCCACGGGTAGCAAATGTGGTCCCTTGTATTACTTCAAGAAAGTCTTATAATGCGGAGACATCTCTGGTTTTCTTAGCACTATGCAAACTTGCCCTTCATCATTGGTCCTCCATTGCTGGATCAGTTATTGTGTCAAGGTCCCATCGTTGATCAGCTTCTTGATCTCCTCCAGTATAGGTCTACACTTTCTGGTGGGATGCCCTGGTGCCCCTATATGGAATTCACAAGTACTACTCGAGTCGAAGCTATGGGCAGATGGATCAGGTGTAATCTTCATCGGTTTGGGAGCGAGATAGCGGCCCTCTACCAAATAAGGCCATATGTTTGAGATGGATACTCTGAACACTTCTAAATTTGCATTCGTCTGAGGAATCTTCCTTGATGACCCTGAAGTGTTAGTCTGTCTTCTTCTTTTATGACCACGAGAACATTGGAGGTGACACTCATTTATTTCTTTGTCTTCATCTACCATCTCTTCAGTTCGGTCCTTAAACTTAGACCCCAACCTTCCTTCTTGGATTGCATATTCTATCCTCTCTCCAATAATCATAAAATCCTCGAACCTGCTTCTTGATTTATCCAACATCATATCGAAGAAATGAGAGGGAATCGTTGCATGGAACAGGGGAGTCAACTCTTCTTCTGCTATGGAAGGCTGAACTTAGGTCGCCAAACATCGCCACCTTAGTGCATACTCCCTGAAGCTTTCATTCGGTCTCATTTTCTCGTTCTGAAGAAACTGTCGACAAGAAGCTAAGTCTAAAGCATATTTGTATTGACTCAAGAAGGCATTAACAAGGTTACCCCATGACCGAACTTGGTTTTTGCTCAAACGGTTATACCACACTATTGTAGGTTCTGTCAGGCTATCATGGAAGTAGTGGATCAACAACTCTTCATTCTTCATGTATCCCTCCATTTTTCTGCAAAACATGGTCAAGTGGACCTTCGGGCAGCTAGTTCCGTCATACTGCACAAATTTGGGAATCTTGAAATCTGGAGGAATGACCAAATCAGGGACTAGGCAGAGTTCCGTCGTATTGAAAACATCTATTTTTTCTTTCTTCTTTAGCTCTTTCCCGATCCTTCTTTCTAGCAGTTCAAGCCTCGAATCCTTAGTTCGTTCCATTTTCTCAACTAGTTCTGCCATCGAACCTCAAAAATTAAATAATGAAGTGCCATGTAATGATAAAATTATTAAACAATGTAAAGGATGTGATGCAAATACATGAATGCAATAAAGTATTGATTCTGCAAGTGATTTGTCCCCATAGAATATGTTTCATTCAGACTAAAAGTTTTCATTACATCAGGTATTATGAGTTTTAAAGTAGCGGTGAACTCTAGCTCCTAATTTCTTGACCTCATTCAATAGTCCCATCAGCTTTCCTTCACAGTCCAACGCTGTATCCATATTCAGGCTTATCGGCGCTGTTGCATCAGCTAAGTCTACTACCTGTTGGGCCACCTGTCACACTTAAGTCATAACAATCTTCATGTCTTTGTCTTTCTCTTGTATTTTCTACTCGGCCTTTTGTAGCTTGACAGATACTTCTTGGAAACTTTCATACCCGGCCTGCTTGAATACTTCAGCACGAATCTCGCTGGTATGTAAAAAAGTCGTGAGCCTTTCTATTTGTTCATTGAGTGCTTCGTTTTTTATTTGAAGGTCTTGAAATTCTTCCCTTTTCTGCTGCAGACTTGATTTCAGTATCTCGTCCATTGCCAGACTGCTTTCCAACTTGCTTTGGAGGATGTCGCGTTGGCTCTCAGCTTCTTTCAGCTTCTGTGACAATGATCTGGCTTTATTTTTACTAGTCTTGCATTTCTGCTTCCCATGTTCCAAATCGTTCTTCAGTTGAATCATGCTTTAACCCATTCCTCAGGGGTGTCACCCAGACCGACATTCTTGAATTCAAAGTTCAACTTATGGTACCTGTCTTGCATATTCTTCGATATTTTACTCAGATCATATCTCTCCTGCTTGAGCTGGCCGTACTCGAATGCAAGTTCATCTTCTGAGATGCTTTTACTCTCGACTCCTGAATTTGTCTCACTTGAGTGACCCGCTTCTATGTTACCCGAACCTTGGACTGGGCACTGTCCCTTATTCGATTTTTCCCCTCGTGCAGTGGTTGGCTCATTGTAGAATTGGGGTTGCTTGTCTTCGAAAACCAAAACTCCCGTTCTGATAAGATCTTGAACTCTATTTTTCAAGGCCCCACAGTTTTTAGTGTGATGACCCGAACCCCCTATGTGGTAACTGCACCAGATACGACTGTTGTAACCTTTCGGATAAGAATGTCTCTTTGATACAGACTTCACAGGTACGATAAGATTCCTTTCAATGAGCAACGGAAGTAGCTCGGTGTATCTCATAGGTATAGGACAATGCCCCTTTTACGTCACTTGATTCTTGGGCTTCTCCTAGTGTTGCCTCTGTTTTCTGGGTATCTGCCCCAGATATACCACAGGTCTATTTCTTGAGACTGATTACAAAAGGATTCAACTTGTTGTATTTAACGGTGTTGTCTATCTTGACATTCTGACCATTCTGTTCTGCATTCTGATCTTCGATCGATTCTTCTCTGAGTTTGACGAGTTGCTTACTTTTCATCATATCATTTATCTGGTTTATCATTTCGGCCATTTGCTTCTTTAACTCTTGTATTCCACCTTGCTCGTTACCAGGACTAACACTGCTTGCCGAATCTGACTTAGAGTCTCTGAACGATCCTTCTTCTACTGTCCCTGATCTAGCCTCAAGATGGAACTCTGGAATCGAACCCTCTATCGTCAGGTCAAAGAACCCTTGGTCCATCATGAACAATCTCTATTACGGTAGAAACCAATCGGGAATCAATACCCTATATAATGCGAATGCGATGATATATGTAAAAACAAAAAAAACAAAAAAGAAAACAAGTCAGTATCGGTTAAAATCAATAAATACATAAATAAAGGTCAAATTAAACACGATAAACAAACAAAACAACCCTATTTACCTCCATTCTAAACACCTAGGTTATCTGCATGGCTCTGAAGGGGTAGGTTTTCTATATTCTCTACATGCAGTTTTGGTGCTAAGGGGTACCTAAATTGTCCTTGCTGTCCTCTACTAAGAGTAGCAAGGCCCCCGATCATCACCCATTATAGGCTCTTTTAAACCGAGTTTAATTCAGGGGGACCCATTCGCTTATTCCCATACGAAGGAACAATATCCTCACGAGAGTATAAGGTACTCGAGCTCCGAAGGTACATGCTAGGCCCATACGGAGGAACGATATCCTCACAAAAACATTAGCGTTTTCCCCCACTTAGAAAGACGAGTTTATATGCCAAGTTTTAAATGCGTTAAAATAAACGCGCAATGATAAACGAATGTTACTTTAATATTCACTTTAATCCGGGACTTCCGATATTAGTAAAGCGATAATTATTTAAAAAAGCTTGACTCCCATTTGTTTTTGAAAAACTAAAATATCCCCAGCAAAATCGCCATCTGTAGCGATATCCCTCTTCGTTAAAAAAAAACAAGGCTTCGGAGTGTTTGGAGGTCTTTCAGGTATTAAAAAATATTTTTTCGTGGGGTTTAGAAAAACATCGTATTTTATTTAAAAAATGGAGTCTCCACCGGCCACTTAGGTAGACCGGACACCGTAAAACCAGTGATTTTAAAAATATTGGGTTCGAGAGTCGGTTATGGATGGGGAAGGATTAGCACCCTCACACCGCCTAAAATTGGTACTTTAATAATTACCGCTTTATTAATATTAGATTTTTCGGATTAAAGTGATGATTTAATTAACATTTAGTAACATATGAGAGTAAATTTTAAAAGCCCCGTTATCCGAGAGTAAATGCCAAACCACCATCACTACGCCTGATATTAGCCCCGTTCATGCTCGGATAAAAGGGCACCGCATTGACAGTTTATATATCTCGATATGCAATCTTAGGAAGCAAAATATAAAATAAACAAATTACATCGACATGATATTGAAACATAACATATTACAAAATGAATAAAAAAGCATAAACACATGGACAAAAGAACCTATCATACCATAACAATAAAAAAACGAAATATAGACATGAACAAGAACAAAACATGATCCCGAAACTAAATTAATCAATTATATTAGGCTTAAACACATTATCAAAAATATAACGAATGCATGACATGGATGTAATATGATATTAAAGTATTTAAATCTAAGCAACAAGCGAACATGTACTTAATACTTAACATGGAACATAATTTACATACATAAATAAGAAACAGTGCATTATATGTGACAAAGAAACACACTAACATGTAGCCTAAACAAAGCAGACATGAAAAGGTTAACATTTATTTATCATGACCTAACAAAACTAAACATACGATAATGCGCATAAAATAAAATATGTATGAATGAACATGACCAAAATAATACGCACATAAAATGTAGGGAAAGAAATGGACAAAAAACTAACCACACTATAAATTAATATGTAACAACGTAAGAAACAGACCAACGAAAAACAAGCTAATATGGATACAATCATACAAATTAAAATAATACATAACATATAATAAGAACAAAATAAATCAAGACAATAAAAGGATATATCACCTAAAAACATAAATTAGCATGATGTAAATAAAATACATGTAAACACTATGTGCAACATAACATGCTAAAAACATATAAAAAAGGACATGAATGTTCAAGGCATCAGATGGACTAAACTGAAATAGAAACAAAATCCAAAACAGAAATTAAACAAACAAAAGGCATAATTAAAAAGTTGGAATAAACTCTAGAGGACCTATCGTGTAAAATGACCAAGGGGCAAGCTCAAACTGCAAGAAACCAAAACACGGAGGACTGAAGGGGAGATTTTGTCGTTTAGTAACTAGATTTGGCTAATTTTGGGACTTAATTGCGAGATTACAAAAAGTGAGAGGGACCGTTTGTGTAAATAAACCAAAGGGTGAGGCAATTTTGAAAAATCCCAAAATGCGGGATGGTTTAGTGAGTGATTATACCCTTTTAAAAATAATAAGACTCTATAAAAAGACCCAATTGGGTTGGTTTCAGATCTTTAGCATTTTAAATTTTGGTTTTATAAAAAAAACCCTCTCCTTTTATATCTCCCAAACGGCCACTGTGCCCACGTAGTTTTCGGTGAGACATGGCCTTGATGCCGCCTCGAACTGTCCCGAACCACAGTCCCAGCCACCAGAAACATCAACAAACCCTCATCTCTCTTGTTTGGACCGAAAACCTAAACCCTTTTAACTTCAAACCAAAAAATGAACCAACCCCCTCTTGAACCGATAAGAATAAAAGGAAACCAAAGTTTGAACCAGAAGATGCTCCTCCCTGAATGGCTCACCATATTAGGCTTGTTGCCGGCCAAGGAGGACTCGAAATGTCACCGGTAAAAAGCCCTCTGCTTATTTATTTTTTTATTTTCTTACATGAATGAAGAGAGGAAGAGAGAAGGAGAAAATTACCACTGGAACTCTCGATTTTTTGTGTTATTGATTTTTCCGATCTGATGACCGATGATGCAATTTTTGGGTTGTTGTTACATATATATCTTATTTCTCTGATTGCTTTTTAGTAGGAAAACAAAATAAAATACATATAATTTTTGATTCGGTAACTGACATTCCACTATTTCCTGTCTTTTTCACGCCCTGAACGAGGTGGTTGGAGCTTGTGGTACGGTAGAGGCATGGTGGAGGTGTCGTCTCGGCTGGCCTCGTTCTCAGTCGTTGGATCAGATCTGATCCAACGGCTGAGATGGTTCGATGACAGACGGCCCAGATGGAATCTTGAAACTGGTGAGATTGCGTGAGATGGTGCCACATGGTGCACGACAGTCAAAGGGTCAGAGGTGTGAGACGCGCACGTGGGAGGCTTAACGGTCCGCGCGTGGACCACCCGCGGCAGCTAAGGAGGCCCTTGCTTTGATCGTGGCCGTTGGATCTGAATTTGATCCAACAGCCCTTAGCTGGCTGCGCACAAAGATAGAAGCAATTAGGGTTATGGGTCAGAAATATAATTAGGGTTTAGTTAATTCTAATTTTTTTTGGGCATGGGTTAGGATTTGGTTGGGTCTGCCCGAAATGGGCCTTGTATATTATCTTGTTTTTGGGTTTGTAAACCTGGACTGGACACTGGACTCCTATAATATATTATTATTATTATTTTGGATTTTATGTTATACTTAGCCCAATACCAGTGATAATAATAATAATGATAATTGTACTATGGTAATACGATAATACATACACATGCATGTATACGTACACGGTCATACACATATATATGCCATACACACGTTCGAATATTTACATACCTCACATACATTTAAATGCAAGCACACATATATAGATACATTCACATATAATAGATATAAACATATACATTAGTACACATATGATACAAAACATGCATGACATAAAAGAAGTAAACACACACGCTATACATACACCACCATAATTACAAATACGTACGTATACACGATACATATGTTATACATGCATTCACACATCACACACATATTTCACACATATATAAATATCATGTACATAAACATATATATATGTAAGCATGCATTAGTGACATCAATTAATTATTACTCTAATATATTAATATGATATTTACAGACCAGATAGAAATGGGTGATTACAACATATTTTCCCTGTGAATTTTCTTCTTAGGATTACGGCAGTCAAGCCCCATTTGCCCTCTTCGATATTGGATACTCCGAGATAGAGGTTAAATAATGATCGCTCTTTTTCCATTAAGTCTGCATATTGTGTTCGCACGAATTATTAGGTGAATAGGGATAACCTGGTATGGAAGGTGATTTTGAATTTCTAAGGGCCATCTCGGATTAAGACTTTCATGGTTGTTGGCCCATGAACGAGTTCTAACTAATAGTGAGAGGGTTCGTCGGCATATTACGTGGGATGATTGTTGTGGCGCGTATGGTGGACAACCAGAAATAATTGATCACTTGTTTCAATATTGCCCAGTGCCATATGCAACTTGGTCGTGTGTTATTAATCTTGTAACCCCCTTAGTCCAGCCTAGCCGAAACTAAACTAAAAGGATCACAATAGGTTTGCCGAAGCAAACCCGAGCTAATAACCCAAACCGTGTTCATTTTTTCCTTTTTATCTTATCTAAATACATCGATTGAATTTCTATGGTGAACACGCTTCAGCGGAAACGTTACATTGAAAACATATTTCAAAACAAGATTTAATTGCTCAAAATGCACAGCAGGGACCAAGGCGTAATTTCCACCAATTATAGGAACTTAATTAGGATTCAAGATTACCAGCCCTTCATTAATCCATTTTCATGCTCACATGTTAAATTACGGTTCAAATCAATCATCCAAGCTCATTCAATTGCATACATAACATTCAATGACTAAATTTCAAGATTTCCAAAGCTCAAGGGGTGTACCGATACTCAGCTAATCGTACTGGTACCCCTTTGCATTTTTCACTTAAATCGAGCCGTTTTAGACCCTACGTACCAATCCCTGGGTACTCGTACCGGTACGCGAAGGCCTGTAATGACCTCTAGGTCCAACATACGACTCTTTGGTTCACTTCAATCAACTTTAAACATTCCTTAAACATCATATAACATCATAAGCATGTTTAAAATCAACGTACCAACATCTTAAACCATTCTAGCAAACCTAACACATTCATCTATATCATCTAAAGGCATGCTTCCTACTCAATATGTAAAAACCTCAATCCAACCTCAAACAAGCATAAATAGTCAATTACACATCCAAACATCAACATAAACTTGCTCAACCAGGGAGTTTAGCAAACAAATCTCCTAAATAACAAACGACCATATTGCCTTTATTACTACAAGCCTAAATCAAAATCATACTTTCGTAAATCGCAAGTCCTTGGATTGATGGAAAAAGAAAGCATAAGCACACTAGGCTTAGTGAGGAATGCTCTGAACCAAGCACAATCAATGCTTTTAAAACCATTTTAACAATCCGTTTGAAAACCATTTTCCAAAACACCTTTCAATCATCAATTCAACAGCATGCCTTATCAAACCATGCACTTAAAATTTCCAAAACATGCATCTTAAACCTTATGCATCATGTATCCTGGATCAACAGAAAAATCCTATTTGCTACCCTCAATTTAAGCTTTCCCATGCATACTACCAATGCAAGGCTTAAAGAGTAAAACATGTTTAAACCAACATTAAACAACATAGTCCATCTCATGATACATCATCAATTATATTGGCTTACAAGTGATCATTAACCGAATTCCACTTTACAAAATATAACATCGGATACACGGATTCAACAAGTGTTCCCAACACTTCATGTCATCTCAACTAGAACTAAAGGTACATTTATAATCGGGTACAATCTCATACATCGGTTGGACGCATAACCCATTAACGGGAGTCTTCGGTACAAAGATTAAAACCCCTCAACCATTAGGGTACTTGGAAGGAGTTTTTGGTACACCGGATCAAAACCCCTCAACATCCAAGGTGACTTTTTATAGTGAACTATCAATCTTATGGCCAGCCAACTATATCCGATAACATTTCCAAAATCATTTCATACCATCACTTGCTAATATAATTCATTTCTTAAGCATTAACTTATTGTTTTCATATGCATCATTAAAACCATTTAACCAATGCAATCAGCCTTGCATTAACCAATGTTCAAAAACATTTGCAAAACATGTATTACTTCCAAATGCATCATCAACATTATATAACCATTTTCCAGCATTAAACCATGCTCAAAACATGCATATACAATGAGTAATTAAACCATTAAAACAAGTGCATAAAAAGCAATTGCCAAACTGAGTTCGAGAGAAAATTCATCCTTTACTTACTTCTGAGCTTAGACCAGCGTTTCAAACTTGATCTAAACCCCCAAACACAACTTTCAAACCTTTGAATAGTTGTAAAACTCTTTCTCACCCACCGACACGCAAAGCCTTGTTTGCTAATACGTTAAACACGCCTCCAAAGCTTCCAAAACATCTGTTCAAGCTTGAGGACCAACCTCCCCTATTTTATTCACACAAAAATAGAGGATTCAATGCATCAAAATGCATTCAACAACTCAGAAACATAAATCCTCAACATCCACCATCCAATTTTACTCTACAACAACTGAAATCAACATCAAACATCTTTCAAACTTAACCCAACCAAAACCTAACATTTTGACCCATCAATTAACATATAAAACACAACAACAACATCCTTATACCTCCAGCATTCATAAAACCTCTTCAAATCCCCAAAAACTCACAATTGACAACCTATAAAATTAGAAATTCACATAGTTTCGGGATTCCAATGTTAAAGCCCACTTATGAACATTATTAAACATCAAAATCATGATTAAAATCAATCAACAACTCAGCAAAACAAAGCCTATACAAAAATCATTCAGTCTAGTCAATTAAACCTTGATTTAACCAATTGTCCATAATTAAATCATCAAATCACGTTAGAAAACATATGTAAAGGATCAATAACTTGGGAATTTCAGTAAAGAACCTTATATTAGAGGAGAAGAATGAAGCTCACCTCTAAAATTGGCTTTCCTCTTAATTGGATGAATTTTCTTGAGAAAACAAGATCAAATCAAAGAGGTTTTATTGGGAAACCATTAAAGATCCATTTGAAATCAAAAGAATTTTGAAATCAAGTATTTAACTGAGAAAATTGAAGTGGAAAATAGTGTTTGGCTAGAGAGATTTTGAGAGAAATTTTTTTGGTGAAAAGTTAGTTACGTAAAATTTTCTTTAAATCTAATTATGAAACTAATCTCCCCAAGCCTTTTTATTTAATTTAAAACCTTTTTAAAATATCAAATTAAAAGATAAATTTCTGACATTATACCTTGGCCAAATAGCTCCTTAAAGATTCTATGTTTTGACCCTTTTACAAAACAGTTTTAAAACTTTACATTTTGGTCACTAACCAAAATGTCCAATTTTGATACCTCCTTTTGTAAAATTGATTTTACCAAAATCATTTACATATTAAATAATGATTTTAGATTATTTTTCCATATTTTTATCTCACCCAAAAATATTTATTTCGAATTAAATCCTGAAACTAACTCGAATCCTCTAATCTGATCTATCAAACCATAAACCACCTAGAAAACTCCTAGGCCCAAAACCAGGGCGTGACAAAATCTGAGCATATGCAGGATTTCCTCGAGCAACCGCTTGCAGATTGGTTAGTTAGCAACTTGTCTTTTATGACTGTCTATGGTGTTTGGGGTTGTGGTTGGCCTTTGGAGCTATCATTTGGTCGATATCGTTGAATAGAAATTCTCTCGTCTTTAAGCTTGAGAATGTTAACTGTGAATCAGTTTTGTTTCATAGTCGTAGGCTGGTGGAGCAGTATTGTTTGGCTGCTACGACATTACAGTGTCAGCATAGAGATAATGCTCTGGGGCCCCGGGAGTTAGCTCGATGGGTTCCCTCTATAACGAGATGGTTCAAGTTAAATTTTAGTGGCTTGAGATGTGTGAGTACAAGATATGCCTCTTGTGGAGGGGTGATTCGTGATGATAGGGGTGAATAGATTCTGGGATTTACGAAGTTTATTGGTATTTGCTCAATCTTTGATGTTGAATTATAGGAGGTCATTGAAGGTTTGCGGCATGCTTAAGAGTAAGGTATTCATCGTGTTATGGTTGAGATGGACAACATAACGGCCGTAAAGTTACTCTCAGGTGGGTCGAATGGATGTGTAGGTGGTTTGTTGGTCAACTATATCTCCAACCTCTTGAATAAGAGGTCTATGCGAAGTCTCGTTTATGCACATATTGTGAGAGGTGAACTCTATTGTGGATTGATTGGCAAAAATAGACAATACAGTATGAATGGGTCATGTGTTTTTCTACACCACCTAGCTCTATCCGGGACATATTGCACGGTGATTTGGTTCGAGGTAAGGTTGTGCATGATCGACGCTGCCAAAGGGTGAAATAGGTACTGCCTGAGTCGGGCATAGGTTGATTGGGTTCATTTATATGTATTACAACCGTTGTTGCATGGTTATGTAGTTGATTCAGATATACGGATTGTTTGTTCTATAATTGCTAGCATATGTACTCTTTTTCCTCCACCTAGGCTTAGGGAGATTTTTTAATGAGGCATGTGCTAGTAGTTCCCTTTCCTTATAAAAAATCCATAATACAAACAAATCTTAACCATTAAAATAAGCCAAACAATTGTTATATAATAAATATTTAAATTAAATTATGGTTGATAAAAGTGTAACACCCATAAAATGTTTAAGGAAAAACATGGATTATGGAAACAAAAGGGTTTGAAACTGCAACCCATGGCTTTGTATGCTTGTGACTTAACCATCTGAACTAAGACCATTCATTATTTTTATTGAGTTAATCTTAACATGTCCCCGCAAAGTTTGAACCAATATTAATGACCCCAACCAACCTCTTATTGTATAGAATGCCCATTTATCATATCTGAAGAAAATATCTGGTGTTCTAGAAATCTCCCAAAATTTTTCTCATCTCATCCGGCCGTCGTCCTCGATCTTAGCCACCGCTCGTCGATGAACGTCACTACCACAACCATCTAAACTGTCGTCTTGCTCTGACTAAAACCTTAGTTGTCACTCGTGGATAGCTCTGTCGTTTTCTGTAAAAGCTCAATCAAAGTTTGGTCTAGAACCCAACTCTTCTTCCATCTATTTTTGTGATTTTTTGTTGTCGTCCGACGTCAGTGCGAAACATCATTGTTGCCATCATGCTCTCATTTCCAAGATAGACAAAGCCCTATCCTTCAATCATCATGTCGTCATCGTTCATAGGTCGTCAGAAGTATGAGGAAACTCAACGATTTCCCCTATGCCATCGTGGTTTCAACTGCTCTACACTTCGGTACTCGAGATTCTCCTAATCGATCGTCTGCTTAGCCTAGCTTCTCCCAGCCCGTATACACTCGCGCACCTGTAGTTACTTGATCTAGCACCGCTGGAGAGCGTAGCAAGGTGGGTGTTCAGTAGACCCTTCTGATCAGCTCTTTGAGATGTATTTCTTGTGTGATGTATTACTCTTTTTCACGAAATATTGAAATCTATTCTCTAAATCAATTATGAAATATTTCCCGGATTTGTACATGATTAATTTTCTATTTTGAAAACATACCTACTTTATCTGCTTGAAAGTATGCCCTATGACTGATTTGAACTTATGATCTTCGATTTCTATTTTACTGGTATAGAATACATGTCTTTCGATTTCTGATGATACAACTTTTTGTCCTAAAACTGATTTTCTTTGGGCATACTCTTGGGATATGATTTAGAGTCTATGCAGGTATAACCATGATCCAGTTGGTAAATCCTTCTAGTAGACTCCTACTCTCAATGGGCCTAGGATAAGTCCTTCAAGACTTAAGGTATCCCCTTAGGTAGGCTCCTACGTCCAATGGGGCTAGGGTATGTCCTTCATGATGCTGTTTATGGGGAACTGCATATCGGTGTTCGGTTGGAGGGTAGCTAGGTGAGAAGAAGAAATCTGAACTTTTTTGAATTATAATAATTATAGCAGCATCAGGTTTAGGTTTACTCTTGTTGGTGGTTGGTCTTTGTGCAACGTGCTCAAGGTGAAAGTCCGCTCCCCCATCCTTGTAGTTTATCGATGAAGAGAAAAATGTTAGGGGCTGGCTACTCTATTTCAATCCCAAGAGCTAACCACTTCACCCTATGTTAGCACTGTAAAATAATCAAAAGGTAATCCATGAAAGCATATATGTTTTTTGCAGCTACTCCAACACCTGTGAAATGAAAAAAAAAAACATGTTTTACATTAATTAAACTAATTATATATGATGTGTGATGGTGATATGTTTAAAAACAATTGAATCAGGTGTTGTACTAGATTTACTATCTTTTCATAATTCTTCGTTAATGGATCTTAAGCGTTCAAGTTCAATTTCGGGCCGTCCGTCCAATGTAACTGAACAAGTACGCCTCTTGAAAGCAAGAGGAAGCACCTCTGCTTCTGTTCTAGAATTTTCTTTGATGGATTTAAAAAATGCAACTGGTAATTTCGTATCGAGTCACCTCCTAGGTGAGCGTCACATCAGATGTGTTTATAGGAAAGAAGAACGTGGATTTTTTAAAGAAGAAATCATCGTGATTTGTTTCTAATCCACTCAATCAATTATGGAAGAAAATAGAGCAACGAAAGAACAAGAAAATGAAGGAATAAAGAAAATTAGCGTGCCACGTCAACATTTTTTAACGGAAGTTAACAGAAGGGGCCAAAATGAAAGCGGACTAAAAGTTGGGTGAACCCAATGATAATTTAAAAGTTCGGTGACCAAAATGAACGTGCCCTAAAAGTTCGATGACCACTGGTGTATTTTACCCTTAAATATTTTATCTGCACATATTGGAACACACTGAGCTCCCTAGCTCACACCCCAAATCTTTTCTCTTTTCAGATATTTTTGGATAGGCTTCTCAGACTTGACACTTGGAGGATCAACACATTCAGTACACCTCTTTTGTTGTAATGTTTCTATCTTCCAGACTGTCTTTATTAGGGTGACATGAGCCCATATTTTGATACTGCTTACTTTACTATATTGCCCGATGTGGCATTATTTTGTAACTAAATTCTGATATGGTTTTAAACTGATTACCATGTATTACATAAATATGGTTTATAATTACTATATGTTTGGACTTTAATTCTTAATATTTTTCTTGGGAAATTTCGGGTATGGTTTGTGACCTCCTAAAATTAGACTTAACGCATAGGCGGGTCTAGAGGTTACAAAAAGTTTTTTATATTTTCAAAATAAATTCGGTAGTCCTTATTGTCACGTTCGTGGAACTTCACTAACTCGAACGTACAGCCTTAGTCGACTTTCAAATGCTGGTGTGACTTAGTAAGCCTGAAATCGATCAAGCAAAGACTGCTTAGACCCTTGCGGAAATGAAAAGAACAACTAAAATTCGAGCCATCCAAACCAAAAGCCAAGTCTAAAGGCAATTGAGGAGGAATACATTGGCATTCACTCAACACACTTGCTTCTTTTTGTGAGCTATTTTTCGTTGTGCTTTTTGTTTTTGCAAGGGTCTAAGCAGTCTTTGTTTGATCGATTTCAGGCTTACTTAGTCGCACCAGCATTCGAAAGTCGACTAAGGATGCACGTTTGAGTTAGTGAAGTTCTACGGGTGTGACAAAATGGTATCAGGGCTTATTTGATAGAAAGAAATGGCACTACAAAGCTCCACCAAAATTCAAGCAGCCGAGGGAGTCATAACACGCACTGACGAGAAGAAGCGAGGAAGTTTCAAGGACATCATTGTAGCCTTGGATCAGAGGGTCGTTAGACTTGAGAATTCCGTGAAGGAAGTCAAGAAGGCCCGAGATGATGAATCACGCTCCGATCTGATTGAATCCATCGAGGGGAAAATCAGAGAGAAGGTTGAGAACCTTCTTGGTGAGTTGTATGAGAAGTTGGACGGCCGAGAAGACTCCGTAAAAGTCGAGATAGCCTCTATGAAGAAGAAGATGAAGGAGCTCAAGAGTGAGCTTCGCATTTATCATGCAGCGATGAAGAGTGGAGTGCTTGCCGATGTCGTAGCACCCAAGCCAAAGATCGACGCCCTACGGCCTAACAAGTTCAGTGGGTCGAGGGCAGCCCAAGATGTAGACAATTTCATCTGGGCCTTCAACAGTACTTTCGTATGACGGGTATCGATGACGATACAACTAAGGTAAACACTGCTTCTGTTTATCTTACTGATGTTGCTCTTTTATGGTGGCGACGTAGATGTGACAAGGGAGAAGACATCACAATTCCCTTCAAGACATAGAAGGACTTTCAGTTTGCATTTAAGGAGCATTTCTATCCAAAGAATGCTCAACTAGAGGCGCGGTCGAAGATGCGTCAACTTAAACATGATGAGACTATCCTCGAGTATGTGAAGAAGTTCACTAAACTTAAGCTCCAACTGCCGAGTTTGAGTGAAGATGAAGGTTACTTCGATTTCATGATTGGACTTTAGAAGTGGGTCCGAATTGAGTTAGAGCGGAGGGAGGCGGAGAGAGTTACAAGTCTTTCCAAAGCCCTAACCATGGTAGAGTCCCTTGCCCAGTACAAGAACAAGAAATCCGAATTGTCCAGACCAAAAGCCAAGTCTAAAGGAAATTAGGGAGGGATACATTAGCATTCACTCAACACAATTGCTTCTTTTTGTGAGTTATTTCTTTTCGTTGTTCTTTTTGTTTCCGCAAGGGTCTAAGCAGTCTTTGATTGATCGGTTTCAAGCTTACTTAGTAACACCAGCATCCGAACGTCGGCTAAAGCCGCACGTTCTAGTTAGTGAAGTTCTACGGACGTAACATTATTTTTATTACTTTTTGTTTTTATAATTACTTTATATAATCATTGAATTAATTTCTCTAACCTAATTGTTCAAAAAAGGTTTTCTAACCTAATTAATAATTTTTGAAATTTTATATTTATATATTTAACATTTTATATTTATATATAAACATATATCTACATACATAACTGAAGCATATTTTACTAAATAACTAGAAATAAAATTTATAATTAGGTTAAAATATTTAATTCACTGTATTATATATATAATTATAAAAATAAAAGTGAGAAGATATTTAAGTTAATTTAAAATATAAAAATCTTATATCGATCACTGTTGAACCTATATATACTTTTTGTCATCAATGAAACAATTATTTAGCTGAGTATTTATTACATGCACAAAATATTTATACAAATACCTTAATTTTAGAGTTATGGGCTCTGTTTAAGGTTTATGGTATATGGATTTAAGTGTAGTAATTTTAAATTTAGGGGTTGTTGATAGAATTTTGGGTTTAGAATTAAAATTTAGGATTTATAGTTTAAAATCTAAAACCCTAACCATATAACCCTAAAACCTAAACCCTAACCCTAAACCCCAAATTCTAACTCTAAACCCTAAATTCTAACCATAAACCCTAAATTCTAAACCCCTACACTTTCAAACTAAGGCGCTTGTAAAAACAAAAAATTTCCACCACCTGGGATAATAATCCTTATTTATCTTGTCGCAATAATTAAGGGTTAACTTAGGTCCAAATCTCAAGTTCAATCCTCTTCAAAACTAATCCATTTTCCCCTAAAACTTTTTTATATCAATTAGTTTAACCTGAATATGATTTATGTCAATAATGAAATAAATACTTAACTTGATGCAGAGGTTAAATGTTACTTATCCCTAGGTCCCAAGTTTGAAATCCTTTAATGTTTATGGTTTTAGGTCTTTAGGTTTTAGGTTTGGGCTTTAAGGTTAGGGTCATGTTTATTGTTTAAGGTTTAGGTTTATGGTTTATATATTAGGGTTTAGGGTTCATGATTTAAGGTCTATGGTTATGGTTTAGAGTTTAGGGTTTGTGGTTTATGGTTTATGATTTGAGGTTCATGATTTAGTGTTAAGGTTTTGATGTTGGAGTTGGGGTTTAGGGTTAGGTTCATTGTTTAGGGTTTAGGGGTTGAGATTGTGATCATTGTTTAGGGTTTAGGATTAGCATATTTACAATGGTGTAAATATGTGAAAAATAGTATGAGAGTATAATTAACAAAACTTGTCACCCAACTTGCATATAAAATAATACGTCATATTAAATTTCACATCTAGCAAACACACGTATAAAAGGAAGTTTCGTAATAGAGACGTATTAAACAATACAACACGTCAGTTATAACCCAACTAAACTATGCGCCAATTTTTTCTCATTTTTCACCAGTAACATGGAGACACGTTATCAAGTTATTGAGAGTCAATTTTTTTGAATTATTTTTAATTAAAATTAAATTAAATTGATAAAATCTATAAATAATGAGATTAAATCTGTTATTGTCCTAATTAATGAGATTAATAGCTTAATTGTCACCAAACTGAAAGTTAATAATTTAACTGAAAAAAGAGTTAATCATTGATCCAAATAAAATCGATTCTATAATTTAATGATTATATAAGTGGTTAACCTTATATCAAAAATATAAAACAAAATATATGAAATCGCGTGCAAGGCACGTGATAGAAAAAGACAAAAGGAAAAAATATTGTATCACACGTCCTATACTATAATTTTTATTCTATATTGGTCTCTAAATTTTTAATATTCCAATTTCATCATCAAACTATGGCTTCCATTCTAAATAGGTCCCCAAACTTTTGTATTTCTAGTTTTATCCCCAAACTTTTAAATGTTCTATTTTTCATCCCTAAACTATGACCCTTATTCTAAATTGGTCCTCAAACTTTTGAATATTCCAATTTCATCCTCAAACTATCGTTTATGCCACATCATACACATCAACGTTTATATGATAGTTGGTAATTTTTATAACGATTTTATAGCATGGGATATGATTAGTATATATTAATAATTTAGAGATGAAATTGAAATATTTAAAAGTTTGATAACCAATTTAGAATGAGAGTCATAATCTAGAAATAAATTTAAAATGTTTTAAAGTTTAAGAATCAATTTTGAATGATAGTTTAAAAAAGAATTTGAGATATTTAAGAATTTAAAGACTACTTTAAAATAGATATCATAATTAAAAGATGCGTGATACAATTAACTCAAAGAAAAGACATGCATATATATATAATTATAAAGCTAAAATAAATATCATAATTATATATATATATATATACATTTAAGAATAATTGTAAAGCTAAAACTGGGCTTTGTAGAAGAAAGACCATCGAAACAGAAGTTCATTGAAAGAAAAAACCCAGCTTCTTTATTTCTAAAAGTCCATTAACAATTGAAAACCCCAAAACTAAAAAAGATTATATTGAATCCCCCCCTCTTTTCCAATTCCTCTTCGAAGAGTCTGAAGGGGAAAGAACAACAAATTAAAGCGTATGGCAACAGCGGCAGCGGATGAGGAAGTTAACGCCCCTACAGCGACGGCGGCAGAGGCACACGCAACAGGGGCTGAGAAGCAGCCACATAAGCTTGAAAGAAAGTGGACTTTTTGGTTTGATAACCAATCCAAGCCTAAACAAGGTGCCGCTTGGGGTACCACTTTACGCTAAATTGACACATTTGACCCCGTCGCTAAGAATAGTCTTCCAAGAATGACAGGTGTTAAACTCATCTGCTTCATAATCTACAACTATAAAGTCACCGAAAAAATTAAATTTATCTCCTCTTACTAAAATATCTTTGATTTTCCCATCAGGATGGATGTAGGATCTATCGGCAAGTTGCAGCATGACTGTAGTGGGTCTCACCTTTCCTATGCCTAGTCGTTGGAAAACAGATTTTTGGCATTAGATTTATGCTTGCTCAGAGGTCACACAATGCTTTACCAACATAATGGCTGCCAATAGTGCATGGTATCGTGAAACTGCCATGATCCTTTAGTTTCGGTGGCAATTGGTTATGCAACATTGCCATACATCCCTCTGTCAAGGCAATCATCTCAAACTCGCTTAGCCTAGTTCACTTAGAGACAATGTCTTTAAGGAACTTAGCATAATTCGACATCTGGTCTATTGCCTCAACCAGTGGCAAGTTGATGTGAACTTGCTTCAGGATATCAAGAAACTTCTTGAACTGGTAGTCATGTTTATGCCTCTTTAGCCTGTGTGGAAATGGTGGTGGCAAACAGATTTCCTTGACCTTACTCATCTCATCCGACTTGGTAGTGTCGGATGAACTTGCCGTGGCAATTGCTGAAGGTTCATCATCAATGACTACCATGGTATTGTTGTTGGATACATCATTTTGGACAAAATTACTACCCTTAGATTGGATGGGTTCCTCATTTGCTCTTGGTCCACTTCGGGTGGTTATCACCTTACACTGTTCGTGGCCCGTTCCTCGAACAACCTCAGTGTCGCTGGGTAAACCTCCTTGTGGCCTTGCTTTTAGAATCTAAGCAAATTGCCCGACTTACGTCTCCAAGGCTTTCAAAGCTGCTCCTTGACTCTACATCTGCAACTAGGTCCTGTTAATGAAAACGTCAGTCTTTTTCATGAAATTACTAGTCTCAACCATATAAGATTCAGTTTTAAACATGAAAGCATTTAAAGAGTTTTCCAAAGAACTAGTTGATGTTGACTGTTGTTGCGGTATTTGTTGTTGTGGCATGTTCTATTGGACTCCTGATGCTTCCATATTCTGGCGTTGCTGATTATTGGAGTTGTTCTGGTTACTCCATGAAAACTTTAGATGTTTTTTCCAGGCCGGATTATATGTGTTGAATATGCATTGTTGTTCCGGTTGTAATTTCCAACGTAAAAACTAGACTCTGGATTCTGCAAACACTCAGAAGAATCATGGTCAGCATTACATAAATCACAAAGTGGACATATTACCTTGACTTCTTGTATGTTGCTGTATCTTTGCATATTCTTAACCAAATTGGTTAATGTAGATAACTGTGTTAAAATGGTATCTGACAAATCCAGCTCAATTGCCAAGGCATTTCGCCTGACTAGTCCCCTTCTAGTGGTTGGGAACTGATAATCATTCTTGGCAAGTCTGTCCAAAATCTCCCTAGCTTCCTCTATTGATTTATCTAGAAGCGTTCCATTTGTTGAGGCATCTAGCATCAACCTCGTTGGTACGTTGACTAAATTGTAAAACAATGTTACTTGCGTCCAATCTCTGAATCCATGCATGAGACATTTGCGTAAAAGCTCTTTATAGTGCTCCCAAGCCTCGTACATGGACTCATCATGTGCCTAACAAAAATAAGTAATGTCATTACGTAGTCTATCAGTCATATTTGTAAAACTAAATCTAGAAAGGAAACTTCTGCATAGATCTGTCCAAGATTCTAAAGATCCAAATGGGATACTATTTAACCATGATTTCGCCCTATCCCTCAGTGAATAGGGAAATAATTTTAGCCTTAGAACATCCTCATGAACTCCTTGTTTCTTAAATGAATCGCAAATTTCCAGGAATGATTTGAGATGTTGGCTGGCATCTTCAGTCGTTGATCTGCCAAATTGACCAACTGTATTGATCATATTAAACATTACTGCCTTTAATTCAAAATTGGTGGCTTGAATCTCAGAAGTGACAACTCCTGAAGTGAGACCGTCAAGATCTTGCTCTAAGTAGTCTCGGATAGGTCTGTTCCGTACACGAACAGGTTGCTCGGCTAGAGATATGCCTCCTCCTACTGCGGTATTCTGATTGTCGTCTGGATCAACCGGTGGGTCTGCCATTGCTGCTCTTAGCTCTCTTCTTCTTCTATGAAAAACACTTTCGATCTTCGATTCAAGTGGGTAATCTGGTGCTGTCGGTCTCGCTCTAGTCATACACCAATGCAAAACCAAAGTGTGTTAGCCTCTTGAAACCAAACAAATAAAATAAAAAGGAACAAAGGTGCAAGAAAATAAAAACAAAGTAGCTATTGCTAATCCCCGACAACGGTGCCAAAACCTTGTTGCGTGTTTTGGGTGCTTCGCAATTGGTGCAAGTATACATGTCACAAGTTATATTATAGTAAGATATCGTCTCTATAGGGATTGGTGAAACTATGATTTTTAACTTCTCACACTGAAAAGATAAATGAATAGTGATGATAGGTGTTTAGAAGTAACTCTAAAACAATTAAGCAAGTAAAATAAATGGAAAAAGTAATCGAATAAAATAGTAGGATGGGTTATCGTGAGTAGTGGTGTGAGGGTTGTTCGGATTGTTGTAGCAATTGATTGTTGAGGCAACTCAATTGCTAAGGCAACTAAAACTGGCTAAATTGATGTGGCAACTAGGTCACAAATTATACCGTGGCAACTGGGACTGGTTTGATTACCGTGGAAACTGGGTTCCTTCCTTCAAAGCTCGGCGAAGCATTCTTCAATGTCTTCTTGTTATCCCTAACCGAAGAACTAGTTACTTGTGCATGCCTTGGTGATACATCCCTGCGTTAACCTTGGATGAACACCAACCGATCTATGCTCCTCTTAGCCGTTGAAATCCAATCCTTATTCCTCTTAGCTCGGCGAAGCATTCTTCAATGTCTTCATGTTCATTCTTTTTTTGAATCTAACTTTCCCGAGTATAGATAAATAGATCACTCTCGAGATCCTCTCCTAATTCACTCAAAATCAAAAATAAGAACCAAGAATGAACAAACTTTGAATTTAAATTGCAATAAAAAAACCTACACTATCCAAACGTTTATCACAGCCACAAACCCAAAATAACCCCAGCCAATTTAAATTAGTTATTGGCTGGGGAAAAAGGAAATTCAATAAAAATAATCCCAGACATGGATCGCATAAAGTAAAAATGAAGGAGATGAAGTATGCAATCAACCTTCTCTCTAGAATATGATTCTCTAAAATCCGACTCCCCTAAATCTGCAATTTGATCTTCTATTTAAAGGGGATGATGCGATCAGCTTTGTTGTTGATAAGGAGGATTTAAATGTGTTTGAATTCCCTGGAGATATGATCCTTATCTGATCAGGCGCTTGAAATTTGAATCTGGGCTTTATCTTCTGCGATTTGGATAATGTTGCGGATAATGTTGTATTAATTCAGAATTATCCAGTTATGCCACGGCAACTCTTTCAGAAATGACCCCTACTTGCCACGAAAACTCCTTCAGCAATGACCCCTATTTTCCACGGCAATCTCCACTTGCCACGAAAATCTAGTCTTGCACAAAATAAAGCACACCAGCAGTGATTTTTCCACAAAAGCGAACCAAATACAATACCAAGCTCATTAACTAAAGAAACTGGAAAACTATGCATGAATGCCTATCAATGCAACTAAAATGAGCCTAAGTCTAGCAATAATATAAGCAAAAAGGACAAGAAAAAACAGTACTTTTGCACACTCATCACTACATCAGCCTGATCTGCCACTTGTTGAGCCACTTCTCATGCTTGAGTAGCAGCAACTTTCATGTCATTGTCCCTTTCTTTTATCTTCATTCTTGAATCTTGAAATTAGACATGTTGTTTCTCCTCACTTTCTCGACAATCTTTCTTAACATCATCAACAAGATATTTGTACATTAACGTAAGATTGAGATACTCATCTACTTTCTTCTTTATTGTTTTATTTTCAGCTTGACTGTCACTTAACTTGATAGTAGTATCCTTATACATCTGCATGTACTTGTTCATCATCTCGCATTTAGCTTGACTAACAATTAGATCATCCATGAAAGTATTGCGTTGAATTTCCATTGCCCGTTGTTATGCGTTTTTAGTGCTACACAAATGGTGCAACCGAACACGTCGTAAATAATAAAGTGATGAATATAGAGTATCATCTCCACAGGGACTGCTCTTAAAGGACTTGGGTTCTTAACTCCTTGCACTGAAATAAGAAAGTATTTGTGGTGATCGATGGTGGTAAATAAGCATCTAAAACAAAATAAAAAAAGATTGTAGACGAATAAGGTAATCAATGAGATAGTAGGTTGGCTTGTTAGGATTGAGAGTATGCTGGATTAGTTGCTTTGGCAAGTTGGACGCCGGAGGCAAGTGAGATGCTGAGGCAAGTAATTGCCCAGGCAAGTAGTTTGTCAGAAGTAGGACTCTCTGTGACTAGTGAAATGCAATAGCATGTGGTTGAATCAGAGTTGGGCTCTTCTCGGCAAGTGGTTGCCCTGTCAAGTTAATTGTTGTGACAAGTGCGATGTCCTGGCAAGTTAATTGTTTCTCCAATGCTCGATAGAGTGTTCTTCAATGCCTTCACATTATTTCTAACTTAAAGGGCTGGCGCTTGTACAAACCTTGGTGATACGTCCATCACAATTTTTTTACCAAGAGTGGACACCGTTTTTCCTTGAACACTTGTTAGCCGCTTGAAATTCACTCCTTCTCCAAGCTTCATTCACTTTGTCACTTTCTGAAAACTTGGCTCAAGAGGGAATTGATTCTTTTTAGCTCTCCCAATATTAGGAAACCTGGATTCAATTCAGTTTGTTGATCTCCATCAACTCTCGTGAAGTTTGGAAATCAACTCAGTTGAAGAACCTTCAATGGCTGTCACTTCATTAGAGCAAATCTTTCTTACGAATCTCTATTGATCTTACTCTCCCTTTGCTGTCACCGATTAGGGATTTGAGTTTCAATGAATGATTCTCCCCTCAAGTGTTTATCTCTAAACTACTCGATTTGCAAGAATAAAAATTGATCCAACATTGTGCATTAAAATTAAACCAAAATAAAATCATCCATACAAAACCTCTCAAAACCTAATAACCCAAACCATCTAAATTTAGTTCATGGTTGGGTAAAAAAATACAAAGTATAATTTCCCCAACATGAAGGGTGATGTGCGATTACAAGAATGGAAAGAAGGGAGGAGATGAGCTCCTCAATCTGATCACTCCTCTCACGATCAACCTTTCCCAAGTTGATCTCTCTCACCAACTGATCCCTAAAATTCCACTATCTCTTCAACTATTTTGATCTCTTTAAATAGATGTGGAGATGAGTTGTTTCGTGAGAATTTGGTGGAGATTGGGCTTCCATTTGAATTTCAAATATGGGAGATAATCTTGCTAATTTTAAATAATAAATTAGGATCATATCCTTTGCATTTGAACTTGAATTGGGTGGTTGGGAATCCTAACCGATTTGATCCCTTTCTTGCCACGACAGGCTTCGACAATTAGCTTGACAAATCATACTGCACCACAAAAGAGCAGTATTTTTTCTACAAAAATAATAAAATGCATGGCCAAGCCCATCGAGCTAAGAAACTATGAAATATGCATGAATGATTAACAATACAACTAGAAATGGGCTCAAGTCTACCGATAATACAAGCCTAAAGGGTCAGAAAAACAGTACTTCTCAACCCTTAACACGCCATCAAACTCAAGCTATTGCTTTTCCTCAAGCAATGCAAAACTAACAAGAACCTGCCACGGCATTTACCAAACATGAACAAGTTGCATACCTGACTTCAATCCTCAGAATCGTGGCAACTAGTATTAATTACCTTTGTGACTTTAGGCAAAACACAGAAAAATTACTCAAAATTTAGTATGATGCAAGTGAAGTGTGTGTGTAGTCATGTACAAGTTAATCGCAAGATTTTTGAGTAAAACCATAGTTTTATTACCTTACCAAGGCAAGCGATCAAACAAGAGCCAGTTTTGGGCACCTCTAGTGTATCTCTTTATCTATTTATTTACAATGTTTTTATACTAGAGCCAGTGTTTGGAACCTCTAGTGTTTTCAAAAATCCCTAAGACTAGAGCTAGAGTTGGGCACCTCTAGCTAAGGTTCATTCATCGTTCATTTTTTGGGCTTGAGCCGGTTAGGCACCTCTAGCATTTTTCTAATATTTACTTACCTAAGGTTCACTAGGTTCTCCTAGATTAACAAGTCACAACAATGTTTATTAAAACAATATCATAACAAAATCCTAAGAAAATTTTAATGCTAAGCCTAGAGTCAAAAGTTCTCTTAACCTAATGTCGTGGCAAACAAAATCATCATTAGATATCACAGCAGGTTACTAACAAGTTCAGTCAGGCAAACTATCATGGCAAGTGACACAAACTATCATGAGAAATGCATGCTAACATGAAAAACATAAGAGGACAAACAAATGAATGCAAATGCAACTAATTATGAAAAAACAAAGACAATCCCCCCAAACTAGAGGAAAGCATTATCCTCAATACATGTAAATAGAAGAAAAATAAAAATAGAAATGCAAATGCTATTTCGAGAGGTGTCACTTATGAATTGAAGTCTCCTGGTGGCCATGTGTTTTACACACTTTCTAGTGCAAGATGGTTGTTGTTTTGCTTGTAGGATAAGGGTTGGAGCTTCAGTTGTCTCTACCTCGTGTTCTGGCTCACCCATCGTATCAGCTTCCTTAAGTGGCGAAGCTTTACTCTTCATTAGTTTCGATGGTTGTGCATCCGATAAATGGGACATCAATGGTGAGGAAGTGGTGTCTTCAGAATCTGTAGGATCAATAGACGGTTCAGTTTGCATAGGTTCATTTATGGGTTTTTTACCTTTATCTTTGGCAGCAGTTGCTGGGCAAGTACCTCTGTAGGGAATACGGGAAATGGTACGTGGCAATCAGAGTACTTCTCCAAAATGATTCATGTTAGTGCCAAATCCTGATCCTTGATATACCGCATGAGCTTTATTTCTCGCTCCTCTATGCTTTCCAACTTTTCCAACAAAGGGCGTATTAGGTCGACCACCCCTTGGAACTTACTAGGGCAAATTCATTTGGTGTAGTGTCTTTTGGCGTGGTATGTGCACTTTCTGGGGCAACTGGGATAGTTGGTTTCGGTGCATTTGGTCATGGTATTCCTTCTTGCATCACTCGCATGTATTGTGCCTTTGTCCACCCACTCCTCTTTGGCAGTCGTTCATTAGTTGGCTCGGTTGGTACTTTTTCTTTCTCGCACAAAATAGATATTAAGTTAGGAAAATATAGTGCTCCCATTCCTTTTTACTGGGCGTATAAATCTCATCCATAATTATTTGCCTAACATTAATAATAAGCTTATTAATAATATAGTGCAATAATAACAATCGTGATAACGAAACAGTGGTATTGTGTGTGGTAGGCATTAAGCGAGTCTTAATAAAGTTAATCCACAACTTAGCTTCCAATTTTAGCGTGATACGATTTACAGTTCCTTTAAGCTCTCCCTTATTCTATTTTATTCTTTCAATGGTAAGATCTTTCAAAACTTGGTACATCTTCTTGCGAGTCACGTTCTCTACAAACTTAGCATGTTCGTCTTCTTTGAAGAACAAACCATAATATGCATTGATGGTGGTTGCGTAGAGAAGAATGGCCATGCCATGTACAAATACAAATGGGCTATCGGGACTAGAAATATAAGAATAAGATTCTCTTACCCATGAGACGTTTACTCCAGTCGGTTGTTCACAGAATATTGGCCATTTGTGGCTCTCAATCGTGGCATAGATGGACTCTTCAAGAACAAAAATTGGGTGAGGCAATTCATAGGCAAAGCCTTGCTTCTCCCAAACTCTTCTTGTTGCAAACTTCTCTTCGAACCGCTTCTATACTGATGAAGTGGTGATCTTGCGGTATGATGGTTGTGGCATGCGTGAGGGACAAAATTCATCCATGGTTTTAAGGTTTGTGGACATGATTCGGTCCAAGGAAAACAAGAGAAGAAAAACTTCAAGACTTCAAAAATGGATAAAAGGAAAAGTGAAGAAGATGAAGTGAATATGAGATATTAAATGAATAGGAAAGATGAAGGATTGGTGCTATAATGGTGAAGTGAATAAAGTTGATGGAAAGGTGAAAGTCTGAGTGATGTCTCACCAATGGGTGAAAAAGAAAACAATGATAAAAAGGGGAAGAGAGTGGTGTGGCTAGAGTTAAGGAAAAAATATAAGTGAAATATAGCTAGGGTTTGAAAATAATTATGTATTTATACCTAATAACCGTTGGCCCTTGATCTCTTTTGGGATGAATTTCCAGCAAATTCTTCAATCCTTCTCCAATTTGAACTCTTGACCTAAAAGAAAAAGATTAAAATAAATAAAAAGAAAATAAAGGAATAAGATAAAAGAAAAACTCAAATTTAAAATTCAAAAATAAAAGAAAGATAAAATATAAAAGCAAGATAAATAACTAAATTCAAAAACAATCTAAAATAACTAACCAAAACAAAATTAAAACAAATTGAAAATTTAAACTAAAGATAAATAACCAAAAATCTAATTAACCAAAAATTTAATGAAAAAAATTAAAATAAATAAAAAGATAGAAAATAAAAATCTAAAACAAATTAAAATGACAAAAATTCAAAAATAACAAGTCTGAAAATAAAATAACCAAAAATTAAAATTAAAAAAAAAATCCTAGCAAGAGCATTTTCATGCATCTCCCAAGGATACCGTTTGCTTGTCTCTATCGACATGGGTTCCAAAGTAATGCTTTAATCTCTGCCCATTGACCTTGAACTCGGATCCAATCTTGATCGATTAGATCACAACAACACCATGGGAATAGGATTTAACCACCTCGAATGGTCAAGTCCATCGTGATTTAAGTTTACCTGGAAAGAGTCTAAGGCGTGAGTTATAAAGAAGCATCAATTGCCCTGGCAAAAATTGTCGTGGCAAATTTTTTCTATCATGTCATCTTTTTGTTTTCTCCTTGTACAGCTTGGCATTGTAATAGGCGGATGCTCAGAATTCTTCAATCTCATTCAGGTCCAACAAACGCTTATGTTCGGCTTTCTCTCAATCCAAGTTCATTGTTGAGATGGCCCAATAAGCTTTGTGCTCAATCTCTACAGAAAGGTAACAAGACTTACCGTAGACAAGTCTATAGAGAGACATGCCTAAGGGTATCTTGTATACAGTTCGGTAAACCCAAAGTGCATCATCGAGCCTAGCAAACCAATCCTTGCGTAAAAGATTTACAGCTTTTTCCAAGATAATCTTCAATTCACAGTTAGAGATCTTGGCTTGCCCGTTAGTCTGCGGATGATATGTCGTGGCAACTTTGTGAGTAACTCTAAAATGTAGCAACATCTTGGGAATGAGTTTTTTGTCAAAATGCTTTCCCTCATCACTAATAATTGCCCTCAGCATTCCAAACCATGAAAATGTTCTTCTGTAAAAATTTTTGGACAATTTTTAAGTCATTTCTGGGAGTTGCAACTACTTCAACCCACTTGGACACGTAGTCCACAACAAGTAGAATGTAAAGGTTGCCAAATAATGATAGGAAGGGTCACATATAGTCAATACCCCATACATCAAATAGTTCCACTTCAAGAATATTCTGCAATGGCATCTCATGTCGTCTCGAAATGTTCCCCATTCTCTAACATCGATCACACATCTTATAGAACTCATGGGCATCTTTATAAAGAGTAGGCCAATAAAAGCATGACTGTAAGACCTTCGCTGCTGTGTGAGCTCCTTTAAAATGGCCTCCATATGATGACGAATGACATTGCTGAAGCATATTTTGCTACTCCTCCTTAGGAATACATCTATTTATGCCCTGATCTGCATATTGTTTAAAAAAAAGAGGCTCGTCCCAACAATAATGCTTAGCATTATATGGGAATCACTTATTTCCCTGATAAGAAATGTCATGAGGTAAAATACCACTAATTAGAAAATTCACAATATCGACATACCAAGGAATTGTCATAGCAACTAGCAATTGTTCATATGGGAACGCATCATGGATCTCCAAGTGGTCATCATCTTTGTTGCTCCCTTCAAGTCTGGATAACTGGTCGGCAACCTAGTTTTTTGCTCCTTTCATATCCTTAATTTCTATATCAAACTCGTGTAAAAGTAAAATCCAACGAATCAAACAAGGTTTTGTATCATTTTTTTAAATTGAGTACTTAATTGTTGAATGGTCAGTGTGAACAATTACCTTAATACCAATCTGATAAGGCCTAAATTTGTCAAACGTGAATACAACTGTTAACAATTCCTTTTCAGTAGTGGTGTAGTTCAACTGAGCATCGTTAAGCGTTTTTCTAGCATAATATATCACGTGAAAATTTTTACCTTTCCTTTGACCTAGGACAACTCCCACTGCAAAGTCACTTGCATCATACATTAGCTCGAAAAGTAGGGTCCAATCTGGTGGAATGACTATGGGTGTTGTGGCAAGTTTTTTGCTTTATATCCTCAAATGTCATAGCACATGAATCATCAAAATTGAAAGCTTTGCCCTGTTCAAGCAAATTACATAGAGGTTTAGAAATCTTAGAAAAATTATGAATGAACCTTTTGTAAAAACCTGCATGTCTGAGAAAACTTCAGATTCCTTTAACAGAATTTGGTGGTGACAATTTCTCAATCTCGTCAACTTTTGCCTTGTCTATATCTATGCCCTTGGATAAGATCTTGTGACCCAACACGATATGTCCATCCATTATAAAATCTCACTTCTCTCAGTTTAACACTAGGTCGGATTCATTGCATTGTGTTAACACTTTGTCCAAATTAACGAGATAATTATCAAAGCTATCACCAAAAACTGAGAAGTCATCCATGAAGATTTCAAGGAAATCCTCCACCATATCGGAGAAAATTGCCATCATACACCTCTAGAAGGTTGTTGGTGTATTGCACAGTCTAAATGGCATCCTCCTAAATGCATATGTGTCAAATGGGCACGTGAATGTGGTTTTTTCTGGTCTTCTAGCACTATGGCAATATGGTTATAACCTGATTATCCATCAAGAAAACAATAAAAAGATTTTCCTACAAAACAGTCAAGCATTTGATCAATAAAGGGTAACGAAAAATGATCTTTCCTAGTTGTCTTATTTAACTTACAATAATCCATGCAAACTCTCCAATCTGTGACAGTTCGAGTTGGAATGAGTTTATTGTTTTCATTACTTACTACAGTCATACCTCCTTTTTTTTTAAACACATTTGTACCCGACTTATCCATGAGCTGTTAGAGATAGGGTATATGATACTGATGTTAAGCCATTTTATGATCTATTTCATCATGATTTGCTTCATAGCTGGATTAAGTCTCATTTGAGCCTCAATGGAGTTACTGTAACCTTCCTCTAATAGGATCTTGTGTGTGCATACTACTGGGATGATCCCTTTCAGACCTGCTACAGTCTAACCTATTGCCTTTTGTGCAGCACCAATGTATTGATCAATCTTTGTTCCTGCTCAGGTTGCAACTTAGAATAAATTATTACGGGCAAAGTATTGCCCTCTCCCAAATAAACACAATTTAATTGCTCTAGCAATGGTTTTAACTCTAAAATAGGGGGTTGCTCAATATAAGGTTTTTCAGGTTTAAACTCTATATTTGAAAATCAAGGGATTCAAAACTCTTGCCATGTTGATTCACAACCCAATTTACCTCATGTTGCTCTGTAGTATCTAGCTCTGACTCTTCAACTTCTTCCATCTTAGGGTCAGCAAGTGAATTGTTGAGGCAATAGTCCTCTACATCAAAGTTGAACTTTGTCGTGGCTTTAATGGCTTGGCATTCTTCTGGATCGTCAACGTGCTTGAGCGTTTTGAACACGCTGAGTGTAACTTGCTGCTCATTCACCCTTATGGTGAGTTCTCATCTCTCAACATCGATCAAAGTTCTCCTCGTTGCTAAGAACGGTCTCCCAAGAATGATGGGTAAAAACTCATCTGCTTCACAATCCAAAATAATAAAATCAACGAGAAAAATAAACTTATCAACTCTTACCAAAATATCTTCAAATTTTCCCTCGAAATGCACATATGATCTATAGGCAAGCTGTAGCATAACTGTTGTGGGCCTTGCTTTGACTATGCCTAATCATTGGAAAACAGATTTTGGCATACGATTTATGCTTGCTCCAAGGTCACATAGAGCTTTTCCAATGTAATGCTCGCCAATGGAACATGGTATTGTAAAACTTCCTGGATCTTTAAGCTTAGGAGGCAATTGGTTGTGTAATATCGCCATACACTTTTCTATCAAGGCAACTATCTCAAACTCGTTTAGCCTTTTACGCTTAGATACTATTTCTTTAAGGAACTTGGCGTAATTAGGCATATGCTCGATTGCATCAACTAATGGTAAGTTGATGTGGACTTGTTTAAAAATATCAAGGAATTTTTTAAACTAGTACTTATTCTTCTGCTTTTTCAGCCTTTGTAGAAATGGCGATGGTGCCATGTTCTCTTTGCCTTTACGAATCTCATATGGATTGGTAAGGTTGGATGAACTTGTCGCGACATGTGAATTTGTCGAGGCAATCATCAGAGGTATAGTTGCTGTGGCAGTTGGATTTCCCTCAGCATCCTCTAGATTTTCATCATTCATCAATGGCTCATCCTTCTCAGGTTGGGTAGGTTCATTACCCGTCTTTGATCCGTTTCTAGTGGTGATTACTTTACACTGCTCATGACCAGTGCCTCGTGCAACTTCAATATTGCTAGGCAAACTCCCTTGTGGCCTTGAGCTCAAGATTTGGGCAAACTATCCAACCAGTGTCTCCAGTGATTTGATCGCTACTTCTTGACTCTGCATCCAAATTTCAGTTCTATTCATGAAGGTGTTAATCTTTTTCATGAAATTGTTAGTCTCAGCCACATATGCATCAATTTTAAACATTAAAGCATTTAAAGAGGTTTCCAATGAACTAGTTGTTGACTATTTATGCGGCAAAGGATTCTGTTGCCATGGAATGTTCTATCGGAATCCTAATGCTTTAGTGGTTTGGCAAGATGTATTGTTGGAGTTGCTCTAGTTACTCCATGAAAAATTGGTATGATTCTTCCATCATGGGTTGTATGTGTTAGAATATGGATTGTTGCTCTAATTATAGTTTCCAACATAAAAATTGGACTCTATTTTCTGTGGAAACTCTGAAAAATCATGGTTATCATTACAAGAATAAAAAATGAGTTTACTACATTTACTTACTGCTTGTGTGCTATTGGGTTTCTGCAACTTTTGAACCATGTTGGTTAATACGGCCAATTATGCTAAAATGACATCGGATGAATCAAGCTCAATTGACGTGGCATGTCACCTGGCCTGTTCCCTTATAGTATTTGGGAACTAACAATCATTGTTGCCAAGTCGATCAAGAATCTCAAATGCTTCCTCCAGTGACTTATCTAGAAGTGTACTATTTGCTGAGGCATCTAGCATCATCCTAGTTGGTGTGTTGACTCCATTATAGACATTACTACTTGAGCCCATTCTTTGAATCCGTGCATGAGACATTTGAGAAGAAGATCTTTGTAACGATACCAAGCCTCGTACATTGATTCGTCATCTACTTGATGGAAAGAAATGATATCATTATGCAATTTATTTGTCATGTTAGTAGAATTGTTAATGCAATGCTATTAAATGATAATGTTATGTTGTTAAATATGCAATGCATGAATGCGACAAGCTATTGATTCAAGGAGTGATTATCATAGAACAACTTTTATTAATATAAAAGGATTCATTACATCAGGTATCAGGTACTACCAATATTGGTGAGCTCTAACTCTTAATTTCTTAACTTCTCCTAAGAGCCAAGTCAGCCACCCTTCGTGATCTAATGCTGGATCGATATTCTAACACAATGATATTGCTACATCAGCCAGATCTGCCACTTGTTGAGCCACTTCTCGTGCTTGAGTAACAACAACTTTCATGTCATTGTCCCTTTCTCGTATCTTCATTCTTGATCATTGAAATTGGACATGCCGCTTCTTCTTACTTTCTCGACAATCTTTCTTAAAATAATCAGCAAGATCTTTAGCGTAAGATTGAGATACTCATCTACTTTCTTCTTTAGTGCTTTATTTTCAGCTTGACTGTCACTTAGCTTAAAGCAATATCCTCATACATCTACATGTACTTATTCATCATCTCATGTTTAGCTCGACTAATAATTAGATCATCCATGAAAGTATTGCTTTATATTTCTATTGCCCATTGTTGCGTGTTTTATATGCTACACAAATGGTGCAAGCGAACACGTCGTAAGTAATAAATATAGAGTATCGTCTCCACAGGACTGGTCTTGAAGGACATGGGTTCTTAACTCCTTGCACTGAAATAAGAAAGTATTTGTGGTGATAGATGGTGGTAAAGGAGTATCTAAAACAAAATAAAGAAAGATTGTAGACGAATAAGGTAATCAATGAGAGAGTAGGTTGGCTTATTAGGATTGAGAGTATGCTAGATGAGTTGCTTTGGCAAGTTGGACGCCAGAGGCAAGTGAGATGCTGAGGCAAGTAGATTGTCGTGGCAAGTAATTGCCCAGGCTAGTAGTTTGCTGGAAGTAGGACTCTCCATGACCAGTAAAATGCAATAGCAAGTGGTTAGGTCAGAGTAGGACTCTTCTCGGCAAGTGGTTGCCCTGGTAAGTTAATTGTTGCAGCAAGTGTGATGTTGTGGCAAGTCAATTGTGTCTCTAATGCTTGGCAGAGTGTTCTTCAATGCCTTCACGTTATTTCTAACTTGAAGGGCTGACATTTGTGCAAACCTTGGTGATACGTCTGTCATGCGTTACTTTACCAAGAGTGGACATCGTCTTTCTTTAAAATCTTGTTAGCCACTTGAAATTTACTTATTCTCCAAGCTTTCTTCACTTTGTCACTTTTCGAAAACTTGGTTCAAGAGGGAATTGATTCCCTTCATCTCTCGCAATATTAGGAAACCTGGATTCAATTTAGTCTGTTGATCTCTATCAACTCTTGTGATGTTTGGAAGTCAACTCAGTCGATGAACCTCCAATGGCTGTCACTTCATTAGAGTAAATCCTTCTTATGAATCTCCAATGATCTCGCTCTCCCTTTGCTATCACCGATTAGGGATTTGAGTTTCAATGAATGATTCTCCCCTCAAGTGTTTACCTCTAAACTACTCTATTTGCAAGAATAAGAATTGAATCAACATTGTGCATTAAACTTAAACCAAAATAAAATCATGTAACAACCCAGATTTTGAAATCTAAGGGTCGGGTTAACCAGAGAGTTGGGCTACGAGTTTGGGCCAAAATATAAGGCCTTGTGCATCTTTTTGGGCCTGCTTAGTGTTGTTGGGCTTGCTTAAGTTGAGTTGGTTTTGGGTTAGGATGATTTTGAGAAGGTTAATATGGTAAATATACAGTTGGGAGGAAAAGAGGCTGGTGGTTACTTGATTTTTTGCAGATTTGTAAGGTGGGTGAAGTCACCATTGTCCCCTTGCTTCCTCTCTCACCCATTCTCATATCCTACCTAAAGTTTGAATGTTAAAGGTGAAATCTTTAAGGTTTTGAGTGTGAATCATGTCTTGGGCAGGAAGGAAAGTTTGTTCAGCATCTAGATATCTTTAAAACAAGGTAAAAATGGTTGGAAATGGTGGTAGAAGAGGTTATGGTGGTTTTGTTAGAAAGAACGATAATGGGGTGTTGGAGGCTCCATTCTTGGTTTAATTCGTGTTTTTAGCTTTCTAATCTCCCCAATGATGTTGTAACATGGTTGTCATCATCTTTTGTAGTAAAAGAAGTGGGGGAGCATTCGAAGGCTCAAGGCAAAGGCAAAGCTTAAAGATTGTGTTTAGGAGGGGGTTGTTTTCTTGTGCTTGCAAGGAAGGTTAGTACACTTCCAATTTCTTTGTTTCCTGCATATCATAAGGGTAATCGTTTTGTAATTTATTTCAGTGTTTGAGTATGTTTGAATGTTCATGATGGGTGTTAATGGTGAAAGTTATGATTTATGTTAAAACCTATAAAATTTGTAGAAACCAACCCTAAATACTCTCAATAACTCGTAAGCTTGATTTCGAGGTCAAACTTGATGATTTGGGAGAATAAGAACCGATTTTTGAACCCCATAATGCAAGTTCTAGGTTCACATACCGATACAGGATAAACGCGTATCGGTAACCCTTTATAAAAAGGGGCTCTTTTTAGATAGAATAAAAGAGGCGTACCGATACGTGTCACTACGTATCGGTACCCCTGTTCCATTGCTGATTTTAGTAGCTAAAGTGGGTATCAGTACGCCAATGGGGTGTATCGGTCCAGGTTGGGTTTCGGTACACTATGTAGGTGTATCAATACAGGGTTTTGATACACATAGAAGGCGTATCGATATAGAGTTACGATATGCGTTAAGGCATATCGATACGACTTTAGGCTTAAGACCATTAAGTTGTGTATCGGTACTCAATGGAGGAGTATCGGTACCCAAAGAGGCACATATCGATACCCCATGTAGGCATATCAGTATGAGCTGGGCAATCCACCCAAAAAAGTTGACTTAGAGTTCGGGGGTTTTATAATTCAAGATAAAAGGCCTAATGGGTTTCTAAAAGTACAAAATGAATTGTAAAACTAAGAAACCGGAATTCTAACCTTGTTTGGGAATAAAATGAGAATAAAATAGGATTTAGACTTGGGTGAACCATGTATTAGTAAAAGCCATTGATGTAATAGTATTGTGATATTAATTCGTGCCATGTGAGCACTTAGTTGATGGGATCCAGATGCCCAAGAATGTGTTGTGACACCATGTTAAATTAAGGGGATAGAGGTTACCGATGTTATGTGAACCAGGCCTCATTCGTATGTGCTCGAGGTATATTTTCGAGCAGGGTGTATGTACCGATACTATGTGACCCAGTTTCACCCAGGGTGTATGATCTGATGCTATGTGACCCGGTCTCACCCGGAGTGTATGTACCGATGCTAGGTGACCCAGCCTCACTCCTATATAGTATGGTAGAGTATGATATGATGGGCCTTGTGAGCCTTGATTTATTGGTTGATTATGTTGATTGCATGTGTTTAGGATATCAGAGTAGCGCCACAGGGTATTCATGCTTATTTGATCATTGATTTACCTACATGCTTATGTTTATGATCTACTCGAAGCATAGTGGAATAGAGGTGTATCCAATGAGCTTTCGAGCTCAGCATTTGGAATTGTTATTTCCTTACGCGGGTCTTTAGGTTGTTGTGTATTTTACAAGGAGCCATCGGAGTAGGTCTTCGGTGCATCGATATGTAAATAGTATAGTACATAGATTTGTAGGGGCAATGTATTCATAGGACCCTTATGTTTGTATCTGTAACTCCTTTTGATTTATTTCTTATATCGAATGTTTTAAATTAAAATGTTTTAAATTTAGAGCTCCAAAGTAACGCTTAAATATTTCGTATAGCTTTGTCAACTATGTTTGGATTTATAAAATCATTGAATTTGGGCCTCACATGTTGAAAATTTTCTATTCTTGGGTTTGGGCTTAAGGCCCAATATGACACCGAGTTTAGGGTGTTACAAATCATCCATACAAAACCTCTCAAAACCTAATAACCCAAACCATCTAAATTTAGTTCATGGTTGGGTGAAAAGAAAATAAAAAGAATAATTTCCCCAACATGAAGGATGATGTGCGATTACAAAAATGGAAAGAAGAGATGAGATAAGCTCCTCAATCTGATCACTCCTCCCACGACCAGCCTTCCCCAAGTCGATCTCTCTCACCAACCTATCCCCAAAATTCCACTCTCTATTCAAGTGTTTTGATTTCTTTAAATAAATGTGGAGATGAGTTCTTGCATGAGAATTTGGTGGAAATTGGGCTTCTATTTGAATTTCAAATGTGGGAGATAATCTTGCTGATTTTAAATAATAAATGTGGATAATATCCTTTTCATTTGAATTTGAATTGGGCGGTTGGGAATCCTAACCGATTTTATCCCTTTTCTTGCTGCGGCAGGCTTCGGCAATTAGCTCGGCAAATTGTCATGCACCACAAAAGATCAAAAGAGCAACCTTTTTCTACAAAAAAAATAATAAAATGCATGGCCAAGCCCATTGGTCTAAGAAACTATGAAATATGCATGAATGATTAACAATGCAACTAGAAATTGGCTCAAGTATACCAATAATACAAGCCTAAAGGTTAGAAAAATAGTACTTCTCAACACTTAACACCCGCAGATCACACGAGAGAGTATTAACTTGATTTTTGCTTGCCTTAAAATTCCTTTCCAGTATTTAGCTTCATGCTTCAATTCTTTGATTCTTTTCTTCGACTGTTCCAGAGTCATACCCAAACCAGCATTCTTGAGCATCGAACAAAGTTCTTGATAGCTAAATTACAAGCTTCTCAACTCCTCATTCAAATCATCTCCCTTTTGCTTTAATTTTCTTATTTGAGCCTCATATTCGAACCGATACCCCTTTTTCTGGGTATTCATCTTGAACTTCATATTTATCCATTGAACCAAGCTGGTTTTCTGTTCCAAATTCCCATTTCCCATGCTCCAAAAGAACTTGAACTCGACGTTTGAGGGCGATGCAATTATCAATAGAATGTCCTTGAATTCCATCATGAAATTCACAATGAGCATTGATGACATACCATTTTGGATACGGAATTTGTAAATGTGTAATGAATTATGGGGTCACCAATTGGTCCCTCAATAATTGAGGATACAGTTCTTTATATGAGATAAGAATTGGATCAAAAAGATGTTGTGATCTCTTATCTTTTGGCAATCAACTGAAAGGGTACTAGAACTTGACTTTTGTCATGGATAGTTAACTGACTTTGATGGACTTAAGCTTTCATTCATTTTTGTATCTTCTGGTGTTCCATTAATTGTCAGGCTTTTAGGAAATTTGGGCTTTCCATCTTCTAAATTCAACATGCCTACCCTGATAAGATTTTCAACCTTATTCTTTAGAGCCTCACAATTTTTAGTAATATGGTCTAAACGTCTTTGATGGTAGTCACGTACTACATTGGTATTAATGTCCCCAGGATAAGAAGACACTTCGAGCTTGGACGGAACTTGGACCACAAGATTTTTCTCCACCAGTATCAGAAGCAACTCTGTATATATCATCGAAATTAAGTTAAAAAATCTTCTATTATTTTCCACTTGGGCTTCTTTCTGGCCTGTCATCACCTTTTTAGAATTTGACTGAATTACACCTCTAGTTAGTTTGTTGATGTGGATTGTGACAATGCGCGAACACGATTGTTTATTCATGTTCTAGATTTTGTTCAGTTCTCCTGTTAATTCAGTATGCCCCTTTTCTTCGGCCATACCCATCATCATAATCATCATCTCAGCCATTTGCCTTTTCAATTCTTGCATCTCATTCTTGTCAGCTTCAGCACTAACAAAATCGGATGGGTGGTTCTTGGATGAACTGGTCTTTACTCCTTTCATTGTTTGTCCGGAACATTGACCCATATTTTCACTTTCCTTTATCGAATTATGAATCCCCTTTATCTATCATGGCTGCCTTCTAATTCGATAACCACTTTTGAATCAATACCTTTATGCAATGAAGATGAGGTGCAAAAATGCAAAAAAAACAAAATAAAAGAATTGAAATGAAATGAGTTAGTATGATAAAATAATTATTGTAAACAAAAGTTAAATTGCTGGTAATTAAAACAATTTACATCAGGCAAAGAAATAACCAGAGAAGTGTATTTAATTCAGCAGCACTCTATCTAAAATCCCTTTCTAGCTCTAGTGGGGTGGGCTCCTAGATTACAGTATGTGGTTTTTGTTCTAGACTATGGGTACTCAAATTGTCGTTATTGTTTACTACGACAGTAATATATCAATTTGGGAGTATACGTTCCCTTATAGCGGAGGCATAACCTCACGATGTATAAGGTTGGTATACCGAAAGAAAGACAAAATTCCCGCTCGGAGGTAGAGAACATCACTTAGGATCATGTCTCGCTCCAACTTAAAGGAGAAGCCCGGGTAGAAGGCTTATGCATGAATGACAGTTTGTATCACACAAGTAAAAAGAATATTTCCATTCTTTCTACAAACCCATCCAATAATTATTAAAGAAATTAAATTCAAATTATCATTCTTAAAACGCCAACATGCCACACAAAATTAATTAAGGTCTAACTCTCGAATCTCCCTAGGGGAGTCGCCAAGCTGTTGAAACCATTTTTTACGCGAGAAAATAGCTTGACGATTAATCTTTACAAATTATCGGTTTTCGTTTAATTCAATTTTGAAAATAATTCATAGTCACTACCGATCACTTTTGTAGACCGAACAGCATAAAAATAACCAGATATTTGTTTCTTTAAAATTAGGGTTTAGGAGTTAGTTACAAGAGGGAAAGGATTAGCACCCCCACAAACGCTCAATATCGGTACCTTTAATTTCGCGTGGCATATTGGCATTTTGAGAATAATATTTTGAATTTAATTTAATCATTAATTATTAACTGGGTTTGTATTCTGAATGGAAATATTCCTTTGATAATGAAATATATTTTTGATTTGAATATAAATTGGAAACACCTCTATACATTCAAGGCACCTCTATTCATATTCCAAAAATATATTTCCAATATAAAAGGTTTTATATGCATGATTTATTATTTTATTGTTGATTTTAATTTCTAACTTAAAAGGCTCTAATTATAATTGGTGTATTATTTAATTCTAAGAATATTATTTAATTTAAAGGCTTACATGAGATAACACTCAATTGCTTGAGCACCATCCATACTTAAACCCCAAAATTATATAATATTCACTAGTTAAATTGATTAAACTAATTGTTAAAGTTCTAATCATATGTAAACTACTATTTAATTAACTAGAATATTTGTCAATTTCTAAGGTTTTAATGAATACTAAGTATTCTACTTAAAAGCCCATGTTAGACAACATCTCATTGCAATGGGACATCACTCAAATTTGAACTTCAATTTTTTCCACTAATTTGCTACGATGGCCTTCTTAATTAAATTATTAAATCCTAATAGAACCTAGAACTAAGCTCTAAACAATTAACATTCAAATCTAAGTGATTTAATTGTCAAATAATTAATACTACATGCTCAATTTAAAAAATGCATCATTCAAACAATTTAAATGCAATTAATTAAATAAAGCAATTTAAAAATGACTAAATTAAACAAGATTGAAAATTTAATTCTGAATTTATTGAATATGGGGCCAAATTGAAAATTACACAAAGTTTTTGGGCTAAAACCCGAATTATCCCCAATATCCAAAATAATCGGTTCGAACCCAACCATTTAAAAAACGCACGGTTGACTCACTGACCTGGTGCCAAAACAACATTGTTTAGCTCGACCTATATAAGGCTTGAACTGAGTCTAACTCGGTCATTTGGACGCTCTACTATCTCTCTCTCTCTCTTCAAGCAAACACCCCCCTCTCTCTACCCAAATACCTCAAAACTCAGAATAAGCCCCCATTTCGGATCAAAAAACAAGAGTTTAGGATGATGTTCATCCTTGTTCATCATGAACAAGATGAACACCAAGACTTTCGGCCAAGATCCGCCTTTCATACCGCCACCAATTCCTCAAACACCACTCACCGGCCACTTTCAGCCATTCGTCGGCTGCTACGGCAATTTTCGGCCATCGGCCTAAACTTAAAAAAACAAAATTTTCCCCTTTTCGATCCTAATCCCTAAATCTAACCCCGTCTCTGTAGAGACACCTAACTCCAACCATCCTAGGTCTAATTATCTGAAGCCTTAACGCTCTTCAACTCTACCATCGAGACTCTGACCAAACACCGATAAGTTTTTTGGCCATCTATTCTCTTTATTTTTCACCATTGTTTTTTGGTTTAACTAATATTATTCTTGTTGTTTTGCAAAAATGGAGAAACGAGAAGGTTTACCTTATTGGCAATGCTAATGGCAGCTTCAATCTCTCCTTCCAACGGTGATGATCGGACTCACAGTGGCTCTATAGTTTCTAGCCAATTTGAATTTTCCAAGGTGAATTTCTCTCTCCCCTTAATATTTATTATTATTATTTTTATTATAATTTTTAATTATTAATCATTATTGATCTCACAGTTTCTCTCTCCTATTTATAGGGGTAGTGGAAAATGACGCAAGGGATGATGTCACAGAACTGATGTCAGCAGCTAGCTATTGACAACTAGGATAGAAGAAAACCATAATCCATTCAATTTCATTTGAACAAATCTGAGATTGACACGTGGACCAATTTGGTTGGGAATTTTGGATTATCAGATCCAATTATGTTTGTTGGGCAATTATGGGTTAACAACAGCTGTAACTTGGGCGGGAAAAACTATTTTTATTGAAAAATGGGCTTATGTATTATATTTGGGCCTTATGTATGTAATGGATATTATTTTGGATTTTAAAATGTAATTTGACTTTTTTGGTTTTATTATTTACTTATATTTCTAGTTTTATTTATATTGAAAATATAATATATATGTATATAGGTACCTGGATAAAATTCAGGTATTACATCATGCAATTAAGACTCCCCTTAACTATATGCAATTAAGGACCACATGGAGTCACACAAACATGATTGAAACATAAACAATATTAAACAAATTAGGCATGATCAAGCAATTGCATGAAACAAATTTTACCACTTAAACCAAGGTAGGATGTTAAGCCTCTCCTTCTTCAAGTATCATTCTCCCTTGTGTGTTAAGAACTTTCAAATATCAACTTTTTCTCATCAATGCTTAAACACACCAACAAGTAGACAATCAAGTAATTTTTTGTATTCAAATTGCTTGGGATCCGTTGGCATTAGTCCCAAAAAATTAGTCCCCTTTTGAATCACTTTTTCATTGTCTTCCTTTTTCTTTGAAGAAATGAGTTTTTTTGGGACCCTACATATTCTTAATCATTTTTCCTTTAAAAAATCTAGGGACACTAGATTGTCTTTGATAAAAGTTTGATTTTATAAAATTTGTTTTGGAGCATTCTCCTTTTTTCTTTTCAAAATTTTTGTACTCATTGACGATCTTCTTGAACTTTTTGAAGCAAATTTTGTAAATCAAAATTCTTTTTTTTCAAACTCATTGAATTTTGCTTCAAGTTCACCTTTGGTTGTAGAAATCAAATCATTTGGAACTTTCAATTTTGAAACCATTTTCTTATTTTTCAAAATATGATTTTCAAATTCTAAAACCAACTCATCATAGGCATCTTGTAATTCATCAAATGTATAGAAAATTGAAGTAGATAAATCAGAAGTTACCCTTGAATCTTCATTGATGGCCATGAGACAAAGGTTGGCTACCTCATTATTGGTGGAGTCCTTTTCATCACTCCATATAGCCACAAATGCCTTCTTCTTATGGCTTGATCCCTTCTTCTTGAGTCAAGGGCAATCGTACTTCACGTGTTTCATGAATGTCTTGATTTTTCCTTTTCATGAATCTCTTGAACTTTTTGAAGAGTTTGGCCATCTCCTTTTCTTTATTATCATTTCCAATTGAATCTTCTTGTCGGCTTGTGGAGGATTTAAGAAAAACATTCATCTCTTTGTTGTCCTCTTTTTCTTTTTTTTCCCCTTTGACGTCATCATTTTATGGGTGAGCAAAGATCCCATTAGCTCGTCAAGCTTGAGCATCTTCAAGTTCTTTGCTTCAATGATGATTGTCTTCTTAGAATCCCATGAATCGGGAAGTGACTAAATCAACTTCTTTACAAGATTATCCTCCAAAATTACTTCTCCAAATCTTTGAGCTCATTAACAATGAAGGAGAACCGATCAAACATAGCTTTAATGTCTTCTTCCAGGCCTATCTTGAAGTTCTCATAGTTGAGGCTGAGAATTCCAATCTTGATCTCCTTCACCTCGTTGGTTCCTACATATGTGACTTCAAGATTGTCCCATATTTCATGGGCATCTTCACAAGAGGAGACTTTGGAATACTCTTCCCGACCAAGAGTACCTAAAAGAACATGCAAGGCCTTGGAGTTGAATTGCATTTGTCTCCTTTCTTGATCACTCCATTTATTCCTATCCTTAAGGACAAGAATGTCTCCAACCCTCTTTTTTGGAAGTTTAGGGTCATCTTCAATGATCTCCCAAAGTTTGTAATCGACAGATTGAATGAAGATCATCATCTTATTCTTCCAATAAAAATAGTTGACACCATTGAAGTAAGGAGGCTTGGTGATGGATTGCGCCAAGATCCGGTTAATGTAGAATGGATTTCACCATTGAAGTAAAGATCACTTCAAGGATCGACTCTAGGATGTTAATCTGATGTATTGACGAAGCTTTGATACCATAACGATCAGCCAAATACGCAAAAGAGGGTGAATTGGCCTTTAAGTGAAATTGGTGGAAGCAATGGGAAATTAAAATTTGCACAATGATTTATAGTGGTTCAACTTCTCAACCAAGTCTATCTCTCATACCTTAGCTATCCACACTATGAATTTTCCACAAATCCACTAAATTTGTTTTTCCTTTTTCAAGGCTCAAGCAAATAACATTTACAACCCTCAAAGCTTATACCCCAAAGCTTTGAGACACTCTCACAAAGAGAATACAAATTTAGCAAACAAGGAAAACCTTACAAGGCAAATGAGTTTACAAATTTAAGCTCTCACAAAAAATCTAACACTTGAGCAAAAATAACAATTAAGCTCATAAGTGTGTTTTAATGAAAAAATAGACTTTACAAGCACAAAACACTTTCTCTATACATCCATGCATGTTCGCAATGGTGTTTCTTGTTATTCCAAGGCTGCTTGAAGAGGTCTTTTAAACCCTCTAATAGCTTCATGACCGTTTCTAGCCATTGAGGATTGTTAAGAGCCATTGGGGACTTAATTTCCAGCATTTAATGCACTTCTGGGCACCTCGATATCGGTACGTGGGTTTCGGTATCAGAACCGGTACCTGCCTTAAAGTAGAAAGAATCGTTATAACATTTTAACACGGGGTTCGGTACGCAATACTTCCGTATCGGTACAGACTTGACCATATCGGTATGACAGTCAGCTATTGGAAAATCTCAAAACTTGGGGAAACAAAGGGCGTATCGTTACACGGGCGACCGTACCGGTACGAGCACTTGGGTATAGGTACAAGGAAGATCGTACCGGTACTTAAAGTCTGTTTTTGACACTTTGGCTATTTTGAAAGTATTTAAACATGTCAAAAAAACCCTTTAAAAACTTTTCAATCAAGTTAATGGACTTTTAAAATATTTTTACAAATTTAGTTAAGTCCAAAAATATTTTTCTTAAAGTTATATCAAAATCAAATATCTCAACATTATATTATATATTATACATATGCTTTTGTAATACTTTAGTATATATGTTGCAGGTATGTAAAGTATATATATATATATATATATATAACTAGACCTAAAATTGGTGAACAATGATAAATCTAGTTTGGAGCAGCGAAATAAGGATAGAGCTTTATGGGGAACGCGCTTTCTATTGATGGTGCCACGTTGGCAGAAAATGTTTTTAGGATCATATTATACAAATTTATTTAAATGCCATGTCAACAATTTCACTAATAAATTGATAGTTGGTGGTTTGATTGAATGTTTAAGTAATAGGACTTAATGTTATATGAATTTATTTAATTGTCACATCAATAATTTTATTAATAGTTAATAGCCGGTGACTTGATTGAAACAATTATAATAATTTATTGATTTAATTGACAAAATTCATGGTTCAACAGTCAAAATAGAATTGAGTTAATAATTTAATGATCTTAAAGGTAATTTACCCTTATATTTTGACATGATTTTTTGAAGCGTATATTCTAGTTTACATAATATAACCAACTTCATTGATTTTTGCTTTGATTTTGCATTTAACTTTCAGTCAATTCATCTAATCACATTGAGGAATAACATTTAATATCAATTTTTGAGGCATTTGATTTTTTTATAATACAGAAATAAGATATTAAACTAAGGCTTCTTTTGTTATTGGGTGGCAAACAGGTGTTGGGGCAAACGACCATTGTAAAAAATTGAAATATCCAACTGCCACCAAACGCTAATTAAGCGCTAAAAATAGTGGACAAATATCCGTCAACGATCAAATCAATAATCGTTTGAGTAGAAAATAAAGAATGAACGGACGTTAAAAACACTGACAATAATAAGAAAAAAAAAACTGGTCTAAGACATTCAAGTCTTTCAACAAAGTCGCAGCAGTTTTTTGCAGGTGCTCAACAAACGTGACTGCTCCAATCGGGGCTTCACTGCGGATTCAAGCCAAAGAATCCACAACACTATTAGCTTCTCTTTGAATATATCGCACCATTGTTTCCCAATCTAGAGCAAGAAGATACCGGATAGCTAGGACAAGAGCATGGTTAGCTAGGAAAAACTATTATATGAACCCGGCTCAATATGTCATCTATTATCCAATCCACTAAGAATTAACCACTTCATCTCTTTTTTCATGTTATTTTTTTTCAAAGATAATTTTTACTTTTTTGTTATGTAAAATAAAGAGTTGGTGGTTACTTAAAAGTTAATTATTAGTTGATTAGTGACATAAAAGAAAAAAAATAAGGTAATTGATTCTTAATAGATGAGATCATAGATAACGTGGTGAGTCCGGTCTATATAATAATTCTTCGATTAGCTAGAGCTTTGGATGAACCCATTTGATTTTTGTTTTTCAAACTACAACTTTTTTGTGGAAATATATAGTGGACTGTCGTTCAATATATATAATAATGCCCTTCATTTTCAACAGTTTCATCTAATCATTGATTCTTATCTCACTATCAATCTTGTCCCATGTCGACCACAAAATTTTCAATTAAAGAGAGACAATTATTAGTAGTTAAATGTTTTCCATCTATTTAAATCAATGATTGGTTTTAATGATAAATTATGATTTATTTTATATAAATGATTTAAGTTTAAATAATTTAGTATATATATGTATACGTGAGTTTATTCATTTTTTGAAATCAAACACAAATACTATCTTATACTTGAATAGAATAATAAAAAATATTTTCTATCAATTTTGTATAATTTTGTTCGGCATAATAATAGATTTAGCCTTTAATGTTTACACATTGCATCAATCGATTATACAAACTTTAGAGCTACATTTGTTGTTTTTTTTTTATAAATAGAACCAAATTAGCCTAACATATAAACTTTGAAAATTAAATTATTTAATATATCAATCAAAATTATACATATTTGACGAAAAACATTAAAATTGTGATTACTTTTCCTGATTATTCACTTTCAAAACTAACTAAAAATAATTTGTTTATGTTTTTTTAAGAGACCAAATAACCAAATTTCAAATTAAAAGACCTAAAAAAGTTTTACTTTGTTTAAAGAAACTCCGATTTACTGAGTCTAAATCATGAATCAAAAATGAAAAATCATAAAAGATAGAAAAAGCTTTTGGATCTAGTCATTCTAATATATTGACAATTTCAAAAAAAAATGATCATACTATGAGCATAGTATGGTCGCGGTCAGGCAAATATGCCCCCATCGTCTAGCGGTTTAGGACATCTTTTTTTCAAGGAGGCAGCAGGGATTCGACTTCCCCTGGGGTAGGGTACTACGAAAGGAAGTTGATCATGGATTATCAATAAACCTAAAATTGATTCTTCCTGGGTCGATGCCCGAGCGGTTAATGGGGACGGACTGTAAATTCTTTGGCAATATGTCTACGCTGGTTCAAATCCAGCACGGCCCAATAATTCGCTGATCCGCCATAACATAAAATGCCCATTTTTTTCTTTTCCAAAAAAGCCAAACAAAAAAAATTAAAGAAGAATAAAAAAGTCCAATTTTCTAATATATCCATCCCTACCGTTATTTATTTTTTATTTGTTCTATTCATTTAACACTAGAAAATTTACATTGGTCATTAAATTATTAAAACTTATTTGTTTTGATCATCAAACTATTTTTTTTTTGCAAGAATGATCGCTAACATTACATATTTTCTGTTTTTGGTCATCAGTTATTTTCTTTTTGTTAAAAATTAATGAGAATAATGACAAAATATGATATAATAATAATTTTAATCTCTAAAAATTTATACATTCAATTTGGTTTTAATTCAAAAAAATTCCCGTTAAACGAAGATAAATCGTAGATAGAGGAAGAAGATATCGAAAATTTGGCCTGCGAAAACAGATATGGCGGGAGATCTATTATTGTAAAACTAAAACAAATCTTTTCTTTTTTTCGTTAAAAAGGTGCATTTTTTATAAATATATTATATTTTTTTACTCTATAAATATATTATTTTGTATTAATTAATAAACAACATTTTAAATTTATAACATAAATTATAAAATAATATTTATAAAGTTAATATATTTATTAAATTATATCATAAAATAAAATAAAATAATCTCAATTACAATTTAATATATATTATTTGTGTAAGGATTTTAATTAAAAATCAAGTTAGCTTAGTGGTTAACTTTAACTTTAGTTTACAAAGATTTAGGGGTCAAATCACACAATGTATTTTTTCATCAATTTTCACCCAATAAAATTACGTCGTTTTAGCTCATTTTTTAATATTAAAACAGTCCTATCAAATGCAACATTAAACTTAAAACAATAGTTTTATAGTAAAATTGACGCAATTAAAAATTCAATGATATAAATGATATAACGCCTGAAGTTCGATGGTATATGGGTGTAGTGGAAGACCCATCACTGTAAACGGCAAAGGAAGAAGGAAAGTATGGGAAATTTGGGGTTTGACTCAATTGTTTGATGAATTATTTTTAATTAGGATCTAATTAATAGAATATATAAGTTTTAATGATTAAAATTACTATACCAAATTATGTCATTATCATGAAGAAAAAATGTAACGTTAGTAACCAAATTTGTAGAAAAAATAATTTGGGGACTAAAACAAAAATTCAATAATTTAGTACTATTCAATAGTGTAGTTTACCCAAAACAATTTGTGAACAAAATTTTACTACATGCCCTTTATTGTGCCTCTCCAACCTATTCCTTACTGGAAATTTTCAAATATGTTAAAAGAGATTGGAGGGACAAACTTCTGTTAGCATAAAATCCACATGTCAATATAAGATTGGAGGGACACAATAAAAGACACATACACAAAGACAATGAATTTTGTTCAATTTCGGTGAAATAATTAAAAAAAATAAATTAAACATAATTATAATTTGAATAAAAAATATAAATTCAAAAATAAATTCTGAAAACTAGAAAAAAAATATATTTTAGGTTTTTTAATGAGTTTTTTCAATTTTATATTTATTTCTTTATATTACAGGTATGATCTGGTTAGATATGTGACGTTTTTAACAATAATAGTAACGATTGGAATAAAATAATAGCCATAATAATAATACAGAAAATAAATTAAAAAAATATTACAAGAACTCTAGCGAAAATTAAGCTAGAATAGATGAGATAATTAGTTATTAAGCTAAAAAACACATGTTTCCACCTTCGCAACCCACATCCTTGTCATGGACCCCACTCCCGTACTTCCAATCCTAACCGTTAATCATAGAGTATTGCATGATAAAACAAAAATAAAACCCAAAACGCGCTTTAAATTGTAAAGTTCCATTTTTTTTCTTACATTTTTCTTATAATTATATTTCATTAATTATGTAAAACTTTTATTCAACTAAAAAGAATTATGTAAAACTTTTTACCGAATTTGCTGTTATTGAATGGAACAGCAGTAATTCAGTTTAAAATTTGCTAATTTTTTTATAACTGTATAAATAATATTGGTAAGTATACTTTTTATCCTCTAATTTGTTTTATAACCTATTAAATAAATCAACTTGACCTGTTATTTAAAGTGTTATATTCCGATACACAGTCATATAATATTTTGGCTTAAACAAAAAACAACAGTCAAACTATACCTTTTTAAATTATCATTTGGGCAAAATAGGCCTTTAAATTATCATTTTTATCACTTTAAGTCTCTAAACTATAATTTGGGCAAAATAAGTCCTTAAACTATCATTTTTTGTCACTTTAAGTCCATGGTTACAAAAATATCATTTTATAGACTTTTCTAACATATATAAATATTTATGTTCTTTTTAAATTTTAAAATATCATATATCAAAATAACCCTCTAAACTATCATAGTTATTTAAGTCAAAAGAAAATTATTTCGGCTAATAAGATGTTAACATATCACAAAGATTTTTTGACCAATTGATAGTTTTGAGGACTAAAATAAGAAAAATGACATAGTTTAGGTAATAGTTTAGGGACTTAAAGTGACAAAAAATGATAGTTTAAGAGCCTATTTTGCCCAAATCATAATTTAAGGGCTAAAAGCAGAAAAAAAAATATAGTTTGATGGTTATTTTTTTGTTTAAGCCAATTTTTTATACAGTCTTATTTTAATATCTATAATTTAAAATTCTATCGTTTTAAATTCAAAATCCTAATACTTAAATTTTAAATTTTATAACTTAAACACTTAAATACTTAAATTCTAAATAATTAGCCAAAAATATCAAATTTTTTCTCTTATTTAAAAGTCAGTTTTATTTTCCTTTTACAAAACTCTTTAATGATTTTTACAGTACGTGACTCATTCGTCTCTTACCCTCATCTCAGTTCTCAAGTTTTGTTGGTTTCTTAGTTTCTCTTCTTTATTCTTGAAAATTGAATTGTCAAAAACAAAAAAAGGGTTGACTTTCTTCTGCAAATTTATCAATTCAATTATTTCACCGGTTTTTGCTTTCTGGGTTTACGGGTTTTTGTATATTCTGAACCCTAACATAGCTTAATAGTTTGTGAGATCTTTTCTTCTTTTTTCACCTACTTGGCTTAATGGGTTATTGATTTAAGAAAAGAAGATCCACCTTTTTATCCCAATCATCATTTTTGAAGGCAGTTTCGTTTTTTTAGTTTTAGTCTATTAAAGGTTTTTGTTTTTCTGCAGAATTTTGCTTTGCTGGGAGGTGTAACAGTCGATGGATGCCGTCCATAATGATGTTAATGGACATAAGAATGAGACTTCAGGTACCATAGATTCTCCAAAAATTGAAGACAATACTGATGGAGATGATTACAGCGAGTCCAATACTTTATTGCCACCAAAGAAAGGCGGGATATCAAGAAAATCTGAAAAGACGGAGCGAAAAGTCCAATGGAATGATAGAAATGGGAATAAACTCGCAGAGATTATAGTGTTTGAACCAAGGTAATTTCCCTTTGTTGAATCTGAGTTTTCCTGCTAATGTATGCACTACTTTGTTTGATGTTTGAGACTTTTGCACTTGTTTTTTTAGATCCGCCATTTAGCTGATTTTGTCAGTATTGAACTCTAATATCTGCAAACCTGCTGCTCTTTTAGATCTCTTTGGCTTTGGTGAAGTTGCATATCAGTCTAAGCTAAATGATAGCTCTAAAGAGCAGAACTGCAAATTTTTATGTAGCATGTGTATTGTCATCTCTTTTTGGTTTTGTATGTAAATGGCTTGCAGGGTTTGCTTTGGTGGATACTTTCTGTATTTAGTATTTAATTTTGTCAAGTTTTCAGTTGTTTTCTTTACCTACAATCTTGGGACTCATTTGTAGCTGGTCCTTGTAAATGGCCCTTCCCAATCTTAGGAAAAAGTTTTGAAATCTATCTTATTTTCCAAAATGGCTTTCGTTATGGCATGTCTTTCGGGCATTTTCTTGAAGTTTTAGGATTGCTTTTTCACATTTCTTCAAAAATTTTGTTGGCATAAGCTATAGACAAACAGCATAGGAAGCTAAATATGGTGTTTTTATGTTCTCTTTCCCTGTAATGCATTGGCATCCAACTATATAAGTATATAGTTGACAAATTAACTAGAAATTACTTGAGATGAATTCTATTTCACAATATGTGTCCACATGATATTTGGATTTTTGGGTTTCTTTTATCAAAAGAAGGGAATTTTTCTTTTCATGCCAAAAACTTCACTGATATTCTTGATTGAGTTTGAACTATCCTTCGGAATTCTTTGATATACGTCTTTGCAAATGATCGTTTTTTCTTTCTTCCCATGTTAGATGATAAATTGTGCAAGAAACTATGTGAATAGAGAGCCTTTGGTTTAACATATATTTAATCTGTATCATGAAAATCACAACTGACCTTGCAGTATGATTTACTTGATCTTGAATAGTTGCTAATGTGCTTTTCATTGGTTCAACATTGTATCTTAAGACATCCTAATGTCTTACCCTTGCCTGCAGTGATGTGAGCGATTCTGATGAAGAGGATTCGGACTCGGATTCCTGTATATGTACTATAATGTAGATAAAATATAGGAAGCAATCAGGAATTATCTTCTGGAAAGATCAATTTTTGGGCTTCAGTTTCCACCTTGATTTTGCTACAAGATAGCCTCCTTGCTTTCTATATGGTTTTGAAAGGCTAGATTAAAAATTTGTTACATACACTGAAGTGTGAGTGTTGGATCGTACGAGTACTTCAGGAAAAATGAAGAGTCGGGGTAACATAAGATTAAAGGGTCCAGAAGCTGAGCGAGACAGTTTTGTATATTAGCAGTTTATCGAACTGGAGCTCCTTATCATTTCTAAGGTGGTCTGACATGCGTTTCACAGTGAAGAGATGAGAATTCCATGGACCTTGTCTTAGAAATGAAAGCAGATAAAGATGATGGCTATCTTTCTTGCATAATGTATATCGATTGATTGTATGATCATTCTTTCTTTTAGCCCCATGTATGTTGATACACTTTTTGTACCACAATCAAGAAATCACATTCCAAGATAGCAAAATGAAGTAATCATACTTTTATCTCATATCTGCTTCCTATTTATGGCCCTGGATTGTTTATGAATGTTATTCTCCATCATAATACTAATGATGGTTAGTTGTCAGTTGTTTTGCTGATGCAGAAGAACAACCATTTGCTGTCATGGAATCGTAACTCCCTTTTTCAAAAGACATATATGATAGAATGTGTAATGCATCTGTTTATATAACAGAGCTTTCATATTCTAGTTGCTACTCAGGTGGACTGGAACCTTAAACTTGCAAGTTGTACTGATCAAGACTGGTGAACTTTACTGGTATATTTGCTGGTGAAACTTTGACTGATATTTTCATTGCTACAACAATGTGAAAATGTTAGTTTTCTTCCTCAAGTTAGCATAGTGTTTTGAGAAGCCTGAAATTAAATAGTCCAACTTCAACACATTGTTCAAATCCTTTATACCAGATAATACAGCATGAACAAGTAGGAGCCCCTTGGCTGCCACCAGAATTACCAAATCTTATCAAACATTCTAAAATTAATCAAAGAATAAAAAACTGACAAACAAACAATCAATACCCCCAAACTTCTACACACCCTTGTCTCTTAAACTTAGAATATGGGAGAAGCAACTTGCTGCTGCATTGCACTCTTGAAAAACTATAGGTTGGTGATATCTAAGATCACCCTATATTCGGTGAGATCAACCAATTCGTGAGGCTAGCGTCAACTGCTATGTCTTGCAGAAGGGACTTTGATTGATTATAATTCGGTGAGCAGTTGGATCTCGGGTTTGAACTGAAGGGTAATTGTGATTCTTCCTCTACTGCAACATTCTCCTTCCTCGTCTGCTTCAGGTTTACGGCTGCTCTAGCTTTGATTTCTTTCCACTGTTTTGTGTTTTCGACCGGATTCAGAACGGAACATAGATATCTGTTCCTTGCATTTCCATCTGTTGAATCAAGAAGTGACATTTCATTCTTGGGCTTATCATCTTCCAATTGAATCAAGTCATCTCCCTTTTTTGAAACCATGCTTGGAGATTCAAATTGATCATCAACATCTTTGTAATCATCATCTTCTAGATCACTTTCCTCATACACCATTTCATCACCTTCATCATAGCTGTCTCTACAGGTTTGGTATCTATAGTTGCAAGAGTACATAGTTGTCTGCAATGAACTCGAAACGCCATCGGATAAAAGGGGTAGGCTCCCTTTTCCAGCTTCTCCTCCATTCTTTTCACTCTCTTCTTCTTCTTCAACACTCTGTAAAAACCGGCACGTCGTTGTTTCTTCATACGGAATCGGCTCATAGGTTTGAACATTCAAGTTAAAGCTCACTTTCTTCCTAATTTTAACACTCGATCTCTCCTTAGGCTTATTACTGCAATCAACATAGAAATCAGATACCTTTTAAAGGTACAATGTAATGTTTCATTTAAGAAACACTTCCATTAAAAAAAAATTACTGACCTTAGCTGAGATTTTAAGACAAGGGAGTCTTCTGGGATGTCAACATCTGTGGAATCCAAGGGTTCATAGCTAACAAATCTCTGCAATAACAACCATTAAATATCAAAATCTGAAACTTTACTGAATCATTATCCAAACAACACACATACACACAAAAAGAAAAAAGCTTACTGAATCTGCAGGTCCAGGGAGAATCCGGTTGGCTGGTTTTCGAGGTTTTCTTTTAGTAGAAACCCCAAAACACCCAAGGAAACACCCCATTGTAAAAGTACCGAAGAAATGATGGGGGAGAATCAGAAGACATACATGGCGAATAATAAGAAAAAAAAACAAAGGAGAGAGAGAAAGTGAAAGGTGGAGCAAGGAATGGAAGATGAGAGGGGTGATTTTTAAATTTGGAGTTTTTTTTTGGGCTCCAACAGTCTATGAAAAATAAGAACAAACAAGGGATTTAAATATCGGTATCGGTCGTGTTTTCGGTCGCGTCGCGGTTATTGCATTTTCGGATATAACGGAGGCTATTGCGGTTATTGTGGGTGTCGCGATCGTGATTTTTTTAAAATTTTGAACAATTTATTGTAAAATACACTAATTGTAATTATAATTATAAAAACTCAATTTCAATGATTTTTAGAGTAATTTTTAACACTTATGAACTTTTATTAATATGAATTTAAAAGTGAGTGAATTGTTTAAAGAATTCTAGATTGTAGTGCGATTTTGTTTAGTTTAGTTTGGATAATAAAATCATATGAATATTCTAAATTAACAATTTGTACCAATAAAAAGACTAAATATGTGATAAACTTAAACAAAAAATAAAAAATATTAATATAATCAAAATAATTAATAATATTAATAAATAATAAAAATTAAATAAACATATTATAAACAATTAAATAATTATAATATTATTAATAAACAATTATACCACATTAAATATAACTATTTATTCTCATTTATTTGATTTTTTCCGATACTTATATTTAATATATACTCTAATTTTATTATTAAGGAAAAGGGAAATAAAATTAACATAATGTTTAAGGACTAGATTTAACAAAAAATCAAATCTTTAAGGATTTAATTGAGATAAAATATAAATTTAAAGGCTTAATCAAGAAGTTTTGAAAGTGCAAGGGATCAATTTGAATACAGCTTAAAGTATTGAGGCCAAACTGATAACTTTAAAAAGTTCAATGTCACTCCACGTAATTAACCCGTTTTTTCCAGAATTTTAAACCCCCTTGCTCCTTATTCCTTCCTCCGCTAGCCGCGTTCTTCTTCTTCTTCCTCTTCCGGCAAGAACGCAATTACTCAGAAATCGAAGATTACGTCCCGTTATAGCCGCTACAAATGTTATCGCGCAAAATTGCGTCCGCGACAGGACGCTATCGGCGTGAATCCGATACCCACCGCAAAATTCTCTAAAAGCGGTTTCGGAGGGTGACGCGACCGCTATTTCGCAGCCGCAATCGCGTTAGCGGTCCGCGATTTGAATCCCTGATAAGAACGTTGAAAGCTTTAATGATGATACAAGGGAGGGACCATAGAAATGGAGGTTTGGTTGGGTTTCAACTTGCAAACATTAACACAAACAATACTTTACATATGGAAATTGCGGCTGTCTACCTCCACTTGTCTTTAATGTTTGCTTCTTCCCTTTCTCACCTTATGTCTATGTTAATTTAATCATGCTTATAACTATGCATTCATATTCCAACCAAATAAAATATTATGCATTCTCTTTTCGATGTTCATATTTATATCCCCACTAAAAAAATTAGATTTAGGATTTGGGTTTAAGGTTTAGGGTTAGGGTTTAGAGAATTAGAGAAATGGTGTATTTTTAGGATTTAGGGTTTATAGTTTAGGATTTAAATTTAAGGTTATGACTTAAATTTTAATTTCTAGTGTTTGTGCATAGAAAGGGTAGAAGATTTTTGTCTGCATTCAACGTATAACTTCTTGCTTTGAAATACATATAAAAATAGGCTAAAGGGATTTTTGTCCCTGAGTTCAACTCAAAAAATCAATTTCGCCCCTCGCCGAAAAATGCACCTAATGTGCCCTTCAGTCCGCAAAATCAATCAAACCGACCCTTTGATCGACGTTGACCGTTACAATGCTGACATGGCAGTTAACAGTAATGACGTGGCGATCTACGATGCTAATGTGGCTGCCCACAATGTCGATATGATAGTACACGTGCGATGATGACGTGGCATAGGGGGATGAATTGATTATTTAACTGAATTCGATGGCATAATTTATTTTTTTATCGAGTTTAGGGGCATAATTGATTTTAATTAAAAGTTCGATAACTTATTTAATATTTAAGTCAAAAAAATAAAAATATATTAATATTTAAATAATATTTTAATATTTAGAAAATATTCAAAAATAAAAACACTATAATGAATTAAAAAATTAAGTAAAAACATTAAAATTAAAATTAAAATATCATCATTCCACATATACTACCACGTCATCATCGTGGATTATCACATCATCACCGTTAACTGCCACATCAGCATTGTAACAGTCAACGTCGGTCAAAGGGTCAATTTGATCGATTTTGCAGATTAGAAGACCACATTAAATGCGTTTTTTTGGAGAGGGGCGAAATTAATTTTTTGGGTCGAACTCAGGAGCAAAAGTACCCCTTTAGCCTAAAAAATATATTATTATCTTATCCTAGATGACTTTATGGATGGAAATGGACTTGGTTTTGGATCAAATTTGTGTATGGTATTGATATTTTATACAGTTGTGACCCAAATATGAGTATGAAATTTTACATGAAATTTTCTATAGTAGTAAAAAATTATTATTTTTAGGGTAATTATTCAATACACAGGCGGCAAAAATAAAATGTTTTCATAACCACCTTAGTTTTAGGGTTTAGGGTTAGATTTTATGGTTTAAATGTTAGGGGTTTAGGTTTAGTGGTTTATAATTGACGAGTTATAGTTATAATTTAGGGACTGAGGTTATAATTTAGGGTTTATAGGTTAAAACTTAAATCTTTAACCATATTATCCTAACCTCTAAAGTCTAACCCTAAACCTTAAATTCTAACCCTAGCCCCTAAACATAAGCAGCTAAACTCTAAACCCTAAAATATAACCATAAACCCTAAAATCAAGATGCTTATGAAAACTTTTTGTTTCCACTGCTTGTGTATTGAATATGAATATAAATATTTATTTTTATTTATATTTAGCAATTTATTATTTCCTATTTTACCAGTAGTGTTTAATTTTCCTTTTATTAAATTTATAAACATAAACAACATAATACATTATTTAATATTTATATTATAGAATATTATATTTAATTTATTGGATTAAAATCCGCAATTGTGGGTACATATGCTATTATAAAGAATGATACAAAATTAAGTGACCAATTATGTTAGGCATGCCATAGATATTAAAGTTGTAACACCCCGATCCGGATCCAGATTCGAAGTACTTAAATAAGCAACCCATCAAATTTCCAATTTAAAACCATAAGTTTAACCTTTTTAAAATATCAAATCATCTATAAATTCATGTATTTAAATAAGCATTAAACAAGTTTACAAAACATGAGCTCTAAGTTTAAAATATCGTATACCAACATAATATCTCAAATAGAGTTACTGACTCAATAGTGGTAAGGTTCTAATGAACACATTAGCCCAAACTAAAATAACAAGTATTGTACTCTGAAGCGAACGATGTGCTGGAAATCCTTGTCAATGTGCTCCTCTAAAAGGTGACTGTCAACCTAAGCACGGAAAAACAACACATCTGTATGCTAAGCTAACAAAGCTCGGTGGTACATTTCTACTCTACCATAATTCGTGATTATCATAAAATAAGCATGCAAGATAAGATAGTCTAGAGAGCATAGATAAGGCTTTACTATTTATGAGCTATCATCTAGCCTACATAAGCTAGAGTTCTTAAATCACCTATCTCAAGGTATCATTAATTCTACAACAAGCCTTACATGTTCCCATAAAGTTTTGCCATATTCGAGGTCACATAGCCTATCGAGATACTTGAGCTCACACAGCCCATCGAGTTAATACATGTCGTACCCTGATCACTCAGCCATTGAGTGCATAAGCTAACATCTATAGCATCCACACAGCATAATAAGTACATCCATACAATATCTACATAATGGTCAGCGGAGCCCTACTTACCTGTACTCACACAGCCGTCAGGTTACTCATGTTCATACAACCATCAGGTTAAATAGACCATATCTGAATCACCATAGCCATGATACGTCCTAGACATACTTGGATCATATTAGACACAAGTAGTATTTACTTGAGGTCACTTAGCCAACTAGGTTACTCGAGCTCACTCAGCCTAACGAGTTTAATATTTTATCTGGTTTACTATAGCCATGGATAGGTTCTAACCGCACCCATATCACTCAGCCCATAGATACGTTGGATGTACTTATTTACTCAGCTTGAAGTACACATCCCCTTATAAAATTATCGTAGTACTGACTCTAGGATATTCAGATTCCTTTTAACAATCATAAGATAATACATGCTCTCTGAGCATTCATACACCTTACCAAGAGGTAAGTGGCACCAAGCCAAGCTATCAAGCAAACGCCCTTAAGGTATGGCGTCGAACAACATGATTATCTTTTGATTTATCATTTACCAAGCCTATGGTACATTATGGAATGCATTATTCATATTTACATTAAATCATATAAAACTTTGTTGGGCTCGATGAATCAACCGTTCTTGCTTTCCAAGTAGTAGAGAAGTTGTTATTGGGTGATTTTTGTTGGAAGCAAAAAGATAGAAAAATGAACACAAGAATTTAGAGTGGTTCGGCTTTCTAACCAAAGCCTACATCCACTACCTTATCTTCCCAACTAAGGATTTCCCAAATCCACTAAAAATTTCTTCCCCTTTTAACAGGCTTAGGAGGCAACCTTTACACAACCTAGACTCAATTACGAAGCCTAGCATCCAAAGCTTACAACCCAAGCTTTGAGAATCCTCTCTAACAAGAGAAAACAAAGCAAACAATAAATTCCTCTACAAGGTATTTGTTTGCACTCTTGCTCTCACCTAAAATCCTAGAACACTTAAGCATACATTGACAATTTGGCTCACAAGTGTTTGTCTATACAAAAATATACAATTTAAGCCCTAAGACATTTTTTTCAATCATAAACATGTTGGCTTGATGATCATTAGTTGTTCCAAGTGCTTGAAGGGTCATTTTATCCTCCCAAATGAGTTTCTAGCCGTTAGAGACCGTTGGAGATGATTTGGAGCAATAAATGTAGTTCTAGAGACATCCGTATCGATACACAAGTAGCCGTATCGATACTTGTTCTTCAGAAACTAGCCGTTATGATCGTCCCAGCCTTAGCTATTGATGTGCCTTAGAGCGTATCGGTACTATGGTTCAGTATGCTATAGTCTGTATCGGTACGGGGTTCGATACGAGGCTTCGATATGCTGCAGGGAAATAGCCGTTGGGGGTTTTGAACTAGCTGTTAGGGAATTGAAAAATAAGGATCAGTACGCCTATACGTGTATCAGTACAATCCTCTCCATATTGGTATTCCTAAGCCTGTACCAGTACGGGTTTTCAGTTTTGAAAAAATATTGTAGCTAAAACCCAAAAGGGTATCGATACGGAGGGGAACCTTATCGGTAAGGACGTGTTGAAAACTTGAGTTTGGCTACTTTAAAACATTTTAAACCCTTCCAAAACCTTCTGAAAATACCTCAAACTTATTTTCAAGTTGTTTGGACTTAAAGTCATTTTTGAAATCTTTTCAATTTAGTCTAAAACTATTTTTCAATTATTATATCAAAACAAAATCCTAACAATCTCCCTCTTTTTGATATAATAAACCAACTTGAAAAATTGTGTTTGGGATTCTCCCCCTTAGTAAAATAAAATTTGAATAATAGAATGAAATTCTAAAATAATTAAAGCTCCCCCTTATTCATTTGAAATTCAAAATTTCAAAACATTCTCCCACTTTTTGTTATATCAAAAATGGTTCAAACCAAAGTTTGAAAACTTTTAAGTCCATAACAATGGAGAGTTTTAAAACAAAATTTTGACAAAAAGTACGATTTTTTTTAAATGGATCCATAAGCATTAGTAGCACAAATTTTAGCCCCATTAGGAATCCATTTTCAATTTCATCCTTTTTATTTGAAGTAATTAGTCCTTTTGGGACCCAAATACTTCTAAAGCATTTTCCATTAAAAAATCTAGGGGCACTAGATTGTCATAGATAAAAGTTTGATTTTTCAAATTTGATTTTATTTTCTAATTCCTTGGAAATAAAAACTTTTTTCTTAAGACCATCCACCTCATTTTGATGTTTTTTTTCATCTTTTGAAGTAAAATTGTCAAATTTAAAACTTTTTGCTCAAAATCTTTGATTTTTGCTTCAAAATCTTTGATTTTTGCTTCAAATTCCAAATTGGTTTTAGAAAACATTTCATTTTCTATTTTCAATTTTGAAATAAATTTCTTATTTTTAGAAAATAAAGCCCTAAATTCAAAAACCAATTCATCATAAACTTCTTGTAACTCATCAAAAGTATAAGAATTAAAATTAGATGAGTTAGATGTTACTTCTCCCTCTTGGAGGGCCATAAAGCATAGGTGGGCTACCTCATCTTCATCGGTGGAGTCTCCATCACTCTATGTTGCCACATATGCTTTCTTTGAAGATGATCCCATTTTGTTGAAGCGAGGGCAATCGTATTTGGTGTGCCTTGTCTTCTTGCATTCGGGGCACTTGGAGGGTCGTTCATCTTCTTCTTCGATTTATGCTTGGATTTTTCACTTTTGTTCTTCATGAATTGGGCAAACTTCTTAAAGAGATGGACCATCTCTTCATCCTCATTTTCATCCTTACTTGAATATTCTTGATGGCTTGTGGAGGATTTAAGAGCTACTATGTTTAGATCTTTGATACCGAGCTCTTTGATCTTCTTCTCCTTTTCCTCTTTCAGTAGTTTGGACATAAACTCATGGGTAAGAAGAGACCCAATTAGCTCATCAAGCTTGAGCTCCTTTTAAGTTCTTGGCCTCAATGATAGCCGTCTTCTTGCTCTTTCATGATTCAGAAAGTGAATAAATCAACTTTCGAAGGAGTTTGTCTTTCGAAATCTCTTCTTCAAGTCCTTTAAGTTCGTTGACAATTGTGGAGAAACGATCGAACATACTCTTGATGTCTTCTTTCGGGTCTATCTTGAAGTTCTCATAGTTAAGGTTGAGTATACCAATATTTGTCTCATTCACCTCGTTTGTACCTTCATGGATCACTTCAAGCTTGTCCCAAACCTCATTGGCACTCATACAAGAAGAGACTTTGGCATATTCATCCAGACCTAATGAACAAAATAGAATGTGCAAGGCTTTGCAGTTAAGTTCCATCTTCTTGCGATCATCCGCACTCTATTCCGCCTTGCTTCGTTGTGGTACGAACGGTCCATAGAGAATTATATCCCAAAGACAATAGTCTTTGGCTCTTATGAAAAACATCATCCTATTCTTCCAATAGGCATAATGTTCATCGTTGAAGAATGGTGGCTTGTTAATGGATTGCGCCATGGAAATTGGTTGATTAGTTGTTGATCGAGCTAGCCGGGATCGCCTCAATAGGATGTTAATCCTTTACGATTGAGCCTCGCTCTGATACCAATTGTTAGGCTCGATGAATCAACCGTTCTTGCTTGCCAAGTAGGGGAGAAGTTGCTATTGGGTATTTTTGTTGGAAGTAAAAAGATAAAAAAATGAACACAAGAATTTAGAGTGGTTCGGCTTTCTAACCAAAGCCTACATCCGCTACCTTAGCTTCCCAACTAAGGATTTCCCAAATCCACTAAGAATTTCTTCCCCTTTTAACAGGCTTAGGAGGCAACCTTTACAACTTAGACTCAATTACCAAGCCTAGCATCCAAAGTTTACAACCTAAGCTTTGAGAATCCTTTCTAACAAGAGAAAATAAAACAAACAATAAATTCCTCTACAAGGTATGTGTTTTCACTCTTGCTCTCACCCAAAATCCTAAAACACTTGAGCATACATTGACAATTCGGCTCACAAGTGTTTGTCTATAAAAATATACAATTTAAGCCCTAAGACACTTTTTCAATCATAGATATGTTGGCTTGATGATCATTAGTTGTTCCAAGTGCTTGAAGGGTCATTTTATCCTCCCAAATAAATTCCTAGCCATTAGAGACTGTTGGGGATGATTTGGAGCCGTTGGAGTCTTTATTTCCCACAATAAATGTAGTTCTAGAGACATCCATATCGATACTTGTTCTTTAAAAATTAGCCGTTATGCTCACCCCAGCCTTAGCGTATCGTTACACCTTGGAGCTTATCAGTACTGTGGTTTGGTACACTATAGTCTGTATCGGTATAGAGGTTCGATACGGGGGTTTGATACACTGCAGGGAAATAGCCATTGGGTGGTTTTGAACTAGCCGTTGGGGATTTGAAAAACAAGGATCGGTACGCCTATACGTGTATCAGTACGTCCTTTTCCGTATCGGTACTCCTAAGCCTGTATCGATACGGGTTTTTGATTCTAGAAAAATACTATAGCTGAAACCCTAAAGGTTATCGATACAGAGTAGAATTGTATCGGTACAGACGTGCTGAAAACTTGAGTTTGGCTACTTTAAAACATTTTAAACCCTTCCAAAACCTTTTGAAAATATCTCAAACTTATTTTCAAGTTGTTTGGACTTAAAATCATTTTTGAAATCTTTTCAATTTAGTCCAAAACTATTTTTCAATTATTATATCAAAACAAAAATCCTAACAAACTTCTAATTAATTAGGCAAACCTCTTTCTCAACATACTCACATTTTGGGGTGAAACATCAATTTCCTAGTTTTACAAGTTAATATACTTCACTAGGGACCCACTAGTCCATTTTTCACAATTTTCCAACTACTCGAACTCAACTTCATATTTTTCGGGTAGATTGCTCATGCATTACCGGTACATGCCCTCGCGTACTGATACAGTACAACAGGTACCGATACTCACCCTTCGCGTACCGATACGGGGCTTCACGAGATAGAGAGAAAGTAAACACCATATACTGGCACTCGAGCTTCGAGTATCAGTACGCCTCCATTACCGATACACCCTGAGCATATCGATACACATTTTGCTCACTAGAATTCTGATAGAATAGGGGGTATCGATATAGCTCTAGCCATACCGATACTCCCTTTAAATTTTTGCAATGCTTCCAAGGCTCGGGAAATCACTTCCCAAGCCCCCAAAATGTAACCCTTAACTCTTGAACTTAATCCTACATCTTATAGGAGTTAATTACGGTGATTTGCTACCATTTGTACACATTATTAACAACTAATCCAAATTTCACCATTAACAAGGCTCTAAGCTATCAAACACCTACACAATCAAGCAAAGCAATCACTTTATGATCTTTATGAAGAGTAGGGGTCAGAGATGTACTGGCATCAAGCCAAAAACCCAAAATTTGCTCTTACCCAAAGCTTCTTTAACCATCCTATTTGTCTTAAGCTTGAAGAAGCCTCATAACCACTTTTCTTTGCCAACCAAACATAAAAATCGAATCAAAGCTTGAACTAACCAACATGGTAAGCTTAGCTACGAAAATACAATCTTAAAATCATGAGAAAGCTTCATAGAAACCCCAAAGCTTAAACCTCTCAAAACCCATGGAAGAAGACTTACCCATTTATCCATAAAATTATATTTTTCTTGTAGCCCATGGAAAGGAGATCAACATACTCAAATCTTGGTTCTCGAAAGGAAGAAATGAGGCTGAAAGCTTAAATCTTTAAACTTGGTGGCTATGAGATTTTTGAAGAAGAAGGATGGAAGATGAAGATGGGTGAAGAAAAGGTGTAGGAGATGATATCACCAAGCCAAACTTTGTCTCCCCTCTTAAATTCACGTGGGGGACAAAGTGGAGAGAGAAATGGTTAGCCTTTTATTTAAAAATAGTATATTCTCCCATAAAACCCTCATCCATCACTCTTACTACAAAAATGTCACTCCCAAGCCTACATAGACAAATCCTCATTCAAAAAGGCCCAACCTGGCCCAAAAAGTCCAACAACTCCAACCAACATGAGGATCCATGACCCGGGTCAACACCCAATTGTTGACTCGGAAATTTAGGTCGTTACAAAAGCGTCATGAAATAAAAGTGTAGATACCATAAGATGTACTTATAATTTGATGAGGAACAGAGTTACAAATACTTAATAGTGGATTTAATAACCATCTATATTAAGAGCCCTCATAGAGTTTTACGTCGAGAGAAAACATATCTTCTTGGAAGATCAATACCTTCGGCATTTAATATTTTATTCTTAATGATATGACATGATAGATCATGTGTTAGATTTAATATTAAGTTATGGTTTGGTTCTAATAAGTGACATCAATGCTTCGTCATCTTGAATTAATAAGAATCAATTAATTTTCTATGATTTGGTCTTAAGATTTTATCCAATATTTTGTTTTAATATTTGGATTCATTGTTGACGTTGAATCTATAGGTTTTAATTCTTTTATGAATTCGGTATTTTATATTTTTTTATCGGACGAATGTTTACATTGTTTAATACAAATTTGAGATCACTGTCATGATTTGTATTGATGGTGCGCTTCTTATATGGTTTTCTAAAGAATAAAGCTTCAATAATCTTATTATTGTCGTTGATAATGATGCTATGAAAAAAAATTTGATACACAGACCGTATAAATTTTAGTTTATACGTGTCTTTTAGTTTTAGTTTAAGGTTAAGTTTAGAGGTTTAGGTTGTAGGGTTTAGAATTTAAGGTTAGTGGTTATAATTTAGGGTTTAAGGTTTAGGGTTATAAATTTAAGATTTATGTTTTATAGTATAAACATACTGACTTATGTAAAATTAATTTTACACAACATGTGTATTAAAATTTTACCTAATAATATGTGTTTCTATTCTTATTATCAAATTAGTAATTTTTTTTCTAAATTATGGACATGTACGTTCTGCTACCATATATATATATATATTAAAGTATGATCATGATATGGTTTAGAAAATAAATCTATTTGTTCGGGTTACGTATTGATGTTGACGTTTTTTAGGGTTAATTACCCCATTTATATATAATCTATACCAAATTTTTACTTTCTTACATTTATTTATTTTATTTTTAATTTTATACATAAATTTTGTTGCCGTCAACAAATTATCTTTTTTTGTCATGAAAGCTTACGTGTCCAGGTTGGACTTCTTTTTCCACGTGTTAATTAGAAATAACCTTTTACTATTTTACTTCTCTCTTTAGGAACTTGGAAAAGATCTAAAGTGCCAGATGATTTTCGAGTTGGAGCAGATTTGTGAATTGAAGAATCGAATCCAGTCGAGTGATTTTCAGGCTAGATCCAGCTTCACGAAGAAACCCTTATCCAAAAACAACATTTCTGGCAAGAAACGGCCTTTGCCCCCAAATTTCAACAAAGAATTGAAGAGACTAAACCCTCAAGAGAACGGAAAAGAATCGAAGGCTTATTTGATGAAAAGCTGTTCCCAAATCTTGGGGAAATTGATGAAGCACAAGCATGGGTACATCTTTAATTCGCCGGTGGATGTCGTTGGATTGGGGCTTCTCGATTATTACGCTATTATCAAGAACCCAATGGATCTGGGCACTGTTAAATCAAGATTGGCCAAGAACTTTTATGCGTCTCCGTTGGATTTTGTAGCTATCCAAAAAGTTTCATGTATGAAGCACAAGCACAGGCTTTTTTTCCTATTGGTCTGTTCATGGATATGCAGCAGTACCAAAGAAAAGAACTTTCAATAACGCCATGTTTAATCCAAAGGGGCATGAGGTTTATGAATTGGCTGAGCAGGTTCTTGCGCGATTCGAGGAATTGTTTCATCCATTGAGTTTGAAATTGGAGGAACAAGATGATCCACAAAAAATCGAGTATTACGGGGAAGAGTTGCAAGCTAGTTCTTGGGATCACGGGGAAGCTGATAGGATGAAGAAAGATTGGGAAATTGATAAGGATGGTTCAATTAACATTGCGGCAAGATCTGATAAAGTCGGTGGGATTTCGGGCTATGTTTCAAACTCGAATCCATCGCCAGAACAATTGTAGTTGCAGCTGCAGCGCCGCCACCGCCAGCCTAGATGCAGTTGCAGCGCCGCCACCGCCAGCCTAGATGCAGTTGCAGCAGCCGTCGCCTCCAAGTGAATGTATACTCACTGCTAGTCCACCAAATTCCTAAAGAGAGATATGTTTCTAATTAACACATGGAAAAGAAAAAAAAGATAAAGGTGGTAATTTTTTAAAAAATTGCCACATGTCAAAATCTGTATGGCCTATGGCCTAACCTAGACACGTCAGCTTTCACGAAGAAAAAAGATAATCTCGTTAACGGCAATAAAGTTCATGTATAAAACTAAGAATAAAAAAGTAAATGTATGAAAATGATAATTCGGTATAGTTCATGTATGAACGAGGTAATTAACCATTTTTATAATAAATTTAGTTATGGATTATGCTTAATTTAGTTAGGAATTGTAATAGTATACATATTTTGGTTTATATTATTTCGGTCCTGGTTTTGGAATCTATTTTTTTTATTTCCTTGGCATGCAAATCTGGTTTATATTATGTTGCTTTTTTGGTAATTGTATACATATTTTGGTTTATATTTTTTTTAAATACTAAAAGACTAAAAAATATTTCACCCGTCCCATTATTCTCGTCACATATTGACTTTTTACGAAGTTTTAGGAAGAAAAAGTTTATATGAATTATGTGTCTAAAATAATTTGAGCGACAAGTTTTCCCTTAAAAAATTAACTTTTATTTTTATTGGAAAACTAAAAAAGGATAGAAAAGTAAATGTGTGATATAAAAGTTGTTGAGTTTTTCAAAGTGACAATTTGGGTGAGACAATTTTAAAATACAAAAGTGACAAGTTTATTGGGATAGAGGGAGCAACTATTTTAAACACCTAAATCGAGGCTCTAAATAACAACTCATCCGAAACCCAAGATCCGAGAAAACTTCAAAATCTAGGAGCCTTCTAGATCGCAATTAATGTAACACACTAAAAAACCGGTCTAGTCGAAATCGGATCTCGATGATCAGAAACCCTATATTAGAAAGCCAAATCATTACTTTGACCTTTGACCAAAGGGCCAATTATTCAAGTATTGAACCCTAATTAAGCATTGTTATTGATTAAGGACCATATTGAAAACATTGAAACATAGCTTAGTGACCAAGTTGTGAAAATTGAAACTATTAGGACAAAAGAGTAAAGTATGGAAAGTTGAGAGACTAACCCTGCGATTAGCCCATCTCCTAGCTTAATCACCACCTACGTAGGTTGTTTGGGTTAGCTTCCTTCAAGTGAAGGAAAGCCTAACTATCACAAGGGATTAAAATAGGAAAAAAAGAATGAAGGGTAAAATTTATCGGTCATTGAAAAAGAGCAAGCACCTTAGTCACCATCTTCTTTCTTTAGCTATTGGCAAGCAAGCACCTCCATTAGAGAGTGATCCAAGCTTTTTTTTCTTAAGTTTCTTAATCCTAATTTATAACTATTGATCGGGTAAGCCATAACCCCTTATTGGTTCATCGACTCCATAATCTAATATATGTTTAATTCCATGTTCAAGAAGCATGAACCCTATAAATTTAATATATTGCTATGAATTTGTTATCGTTATTGAAATTATTGTAATTTTGACTCTTTGTTGCTCAAATCGATCAAGTTGAAGAACCACCGAATCCACCGATTCCAACAAGTCAAGGAATAAATGAGTAGTCATCCGGGAGAACTAAAAGCTTCGGGAGTATCAGTGAGTGTAGTCAGAGTCTCGCGAATGGCTAGGTGCTTTCTCGGTTTCATTGTTCATTGATTTTTGCATTATCATCATACCTACAATGTATGGTTATATCGAAACCTCATGGAAAGCTATATTTAAGATTAGGTTAGCTTATTGCATTGAAACATTGATTATTGAGTCATAGTATTGATATCGTCACCATTAAAATACATATTGATCATTGATATAACCATTGAACCCATTGATATGTTATTGAGATTCATAGACATGCATATTGATTAGTGACCATAGCATTGACAAGATCATTGTATTGATAAGAATATTATATTGGCAAGATCCTCATATTGATAAAATCATTGTATTAACAAGAACCTATATGGTCATAATTGAACAAGGCAAGCATTGATCATTGTTATTGATATTGAACATTGCACCGATATTGAATATTGTCATTGTTATTGGCCTAGTTACCAGACCTTGGATTCGAATGGACATTGAATACAATTGGCATGCCATAGAATTCATGAGATCATTAGTACAGAGTGGACTACGGTCCTTGAGCTAAGGCTCTATTTGGCAATGTTGGCGGGACGTGTGAGATATTGGTCCATTGGCAATGTTTGAGGGATTTTGACCACTCATTGATTTGGCGATGTTGGTTGGGAATTTGCGTATCCACTATCTCATATCGATCCAAGGGTTAAAGTTGTTAAAACAATTGTTAAGCATGATTTGAGATGTTATATGCATTGAAATACTATCATTGATATTATTAGCATTCATTGTATTGCTTATGGCATTGTTAATGACTACCTCACTAGGCTAATTAAGCTTAACACATCTTATTTCCATGCATTTCAGGTTAAGGAATGTTGAAGTATTAAAGCAGTTATTGACAGTTGTAATTGACTAATTCTGTTATTGGGTTAATAGTTTGTTATCAGAAATAGTTATCGTAATTAGTGGGCAATAAATACTTGGTCTTGGCTTAGTTAAATGGATAACCCAAGAATATTTTTTTAATACTACTGTAATTTTTCTCTCGTTTTCTTGAATAATAAAAAATTCTTTTATCTCATCTTCTTCGTCTTATCTCCTTCAATCTCTCTATTGTTTTTGCATATTTCCTTTATCTGTCTTCAATATACATTCTTCACAAGGTATTAGAGATAGGTTTCCAGTCGTCGGAGTAGCTATCGTCGCTTGTTCTTTCGATATCGTTGGTTGTTGCATTTTGATTTGGTGAGATCGTTCCTCTTAATGATTGCTAATTTGTTTAGATTCTTTCTGTTATCAATCGAATCTTGCTCAATTGCTTCTTTGACTTTCTGCATCTGCTTCATCTACTACAAATGTCAGCTTGGCATGCGTGAGATTTTGATGTAATTTGTGTATTTAGAATCTTGCTTGCCTTTTCTTTTACAATCGAGCTCTCTGAGATATCTCTTGTTATCTGATCTGATTTGTGCTTCTGCGGTTCTCTGGTTGTTGTGTGTGTATGAAATTCTTTGAGCATCTTTGTTTAGTTAAAATGGTTAACACTGAGAACACTAATGGCGATAATCCTCACACACTGTTTACACTCAGCCTTTAGAATTAGTTGAAGCTTATGTATGGGGCTCACACCTCTCTATTCTAGTGGTTTTAGATACTATGTTTCTTTTACTGATGCTTTTACTAGATACACTTGGGTTTACTTCCTTAAACAAAAGTCAGGAGTTAGAGAAATCTTTCAACAGTTCCACACACAAGCAGAAAGACAGTTAAAAACCAAGCTCAAAGTTCTTCAAACAGACTGTGGAGGTGAATTTTTAGGTCTTGACCCTTACTTGAAGCTTCATGGAGTGATACACAGAATGTCATGCCCCCACACTTTTGAAAAAAGGCATGATGAAGAGAAAACATAGACAGATTGTGGAGGTTAGTCTGTCTATGTTGGCATAAGGCTCTATGCCTCTACACCACTGCAGTGATGCTTTTTCCAGTGCTATCTTTTTTATCAAAAGATTGCCTTCCCGAGCTCTTTCATGTATGGCACTATATGAAAAACTCTTTAAAAAGTCTCATGGTTACAGTTTTTTTAAGAACATTTGGATGTTTATGTTTTCCCTTGTTGAAACCTTATAACCAAAACAAAATTCAATTTAGGTCAACCCCTTATGTGTTTATAGGATATTTCCCAGTTCATAAAGGTTACAAATGTCTATATTCTAATGGAAGAGTTTATATATCTAGGCATGTTAGGTTTGATGAAAATGTTTTTCCATATACTTCCTCTAGTTATCCTGATTTTAGTTCTACATGTGTGCCACCACCTATGAAAAAAGCAAAAGTCAACAGATCATCTAGATCAGCTAGTTTTTCTTTTGATTTTCCCACTCATGTTTTTAGTCAAGGTGTTAGTCAGTCAGATCATTCATCACCATGTCGTATTCTTTCTCACTCACAACCTTTGCATTCTTCACCCACAGTGAATCATTCTTCTTCCCTACATTATTCTTCATCTGAGCATCATACCTCTCATTCAAACATCAAAGCCGCAGATCACTCTTTGCCAGTATCTATTGCATCTTTCATTCCTCTAAATCATGCATCTCCTTCACCTCAGACATCTACTCATAATACATCTCAATCTCTATCTTCTCTTCATTCATCACCATCCACAGATATATCTCCATTCTCACTCCACCCTTTATCATCCACAAATCATCCACCTCTATCTACTTCCACCACTGCTACTTCATATGCTACAAATAATGTTCACTCAATGGTTACTCGTGGAAAGGCTAGAATCTTCAAGCCTAAAACCTTCATTACTGAAGCAGCTCTTCAAGTTCCTAATGATGTTCATGAAGCCTTAATGGATCTAGACTGAAAAGTAGCAGTTCTTGCTGAATACACTGCACTTATGGAAAATAGAACTTGGGAGCTTCAACCACTACCACCCACACGCAAACCAGTTGGTTGTAAGTGGTTATTTAGAGTGAAAAAGAAGCCAGATGGGTCTGTTGATAGATTGAAAGCTCTTCTGGTTGCTAAAGGGTTCTCTCTGTCAATAGGGAGTGACTTCTATAAAGCATTAAGCCATGTTGTTCGAGTAGCAACCATAAGATCAGTCCTTGCGATGGTTGTGATAGAAGGATGGGTCCTATGCCAAATTGATATCAATAATGCTTTCTTGAATGGGGAACTCAGTGAAGAAATTTATATGAGTCAGCCACCTAGTTTTGAGCAACAAGGACAGAATGGTGAGCAGCTAGCGTGCCACCTCAAAAAGGCACTCTATGGGCTAAGATAAGCTCCTCAAGCATGGTTTGACACGTTCAAAGCATTTTTGATAACAAGCATGGGTTTCAAGGCATCCAAGGCATATTCATCTCTGTTTATTAAGAAGGATAATTCTCAAACAACCTTTTTAATGGTATATGTAAATGACATTATCATCACTGGCAGCTGTGCAGCCAAGGTTGATGACATAGTTCAAAAAATAAATGTCGAATTATCCCTTAAAGATCTTGGACAACTTGGTTTCTTCTTGGATATGGAAGTTACACATGTTTCAAATGGGTTGTTGCTCACTCAAAAGAGGTATGCTGATGAGTTGATAGTTAGAGCAAACATGTCTACTTCCTCTACTACCCATACACAAATGGTCCTAGCTCCAAAGTTAAAAGCAAATAATAGAATGTTATTTGAAGATATTTATTTGTACTTGATTGTAATAGGAGGGTTGCAGTATATGTGCTTGACTCGACCTAACATAGCATATGTTGTCAATAAGGTCAATCAATATATGAACAACCCTTGTGATACTCATTGGAGAGCTGTTAAGAGAATCCTATGGTATTTACGAGGAACAGTAGATTATGGTTTGTTTTTCTATTCTGTCAAAGACTATAGTCTTGTATGATATGCTAATTCTGACTGGGCTGCATCTGTGGAGGATAGAAGATCAACTATTGGATAGTATTTACCTTGGCAACAGTCTAGTTACATGGTATTCTAAAAATCAGAATGTTGTTTCCCGATCCACATCAGAGGCAGTATATCGAAGCCTTGCAAATTTGTTTTTGAGTTAATTTGGGTTGAATAACTATTGACTGAACTTGGTGTTTCTTTGTTTGGAAAACCAGTTGTGTGGTGTGATAGTACGTCCACAGTTTCTATGTCAGCAAATCCTACTCACCATGCTCGCATTAAGCATGTAGAGATTGATCTGTATTTTGTTCATGAAAGAGTGCTAGATGGACAACTAATAGTTAACTATGTTCCTACTGCTGAGCAAAATGCTGACATTCTAACCAAACCAGTGTCACCAGCTGTATTTCATAATATAATATACAAATTAGGCGTAAGATCTCTCAAAGAAATAGAGGAAGGAAGAAACAGAGAATGATAGGATGTTTACATCGAGTCAAAAAGAACCAAGAAAATGTTAAACTATCAAAGCAGTTATTGACAGCTGTACTTAACTAATTATGTTATTGGGTTAATAGTTTGTTATCAGAAATAGTTATTGTAATTAGTGGGCTATAAATACTTGGGCTTGGCTTAGTTGAATGGATAACCCAGGAATATTTTTTTAATACTACTATACCTTTTCTCTCATTTTCTTGAATAATAGAAAATCCTTTTATCTCATCTTATTTATCTTATCTCTTTCAATCTCTCCATTGTTTCTGCATATTTCCTTTATCTATCTTCAATATACATTACTCATAAGGAATATAGGCTGCGAGGATTGAAAATGAGCAAGTTTTGCAAGTCATACCACAAGGCTATGTAATGTTCTTTTTAACTATGAACTCCTAGAATGGTGGTATAGGGTTTAAACATGCTTAAATGGACCATTTTGATATGTATAAATGATAATTATATGCGTGCTCATGTTGAAGGTAAAATGGACCTATGAGTATATTGAAATTTGGTAAAACATGCTTATTTGGCTCTAAAAGGTGAAAACATGATAAACAGATTCAAATAGGCTTGAAATTTTACATGTTATTAGATTGGGAAAAAACAAGGTTTCGGGTAAAATTTCATGAAATTTGGATATGTTTTGATAGGCCAAAATGGATAAAAACCAAACACGATTTGTCATTACAGACCATGTCGTACCGATATGGGTGTAGGCGTATTGATACGAGTATGCATTTTGGGACCTGGTCAACACTGGTCAACATGGCATATCGATACTACTTTGTGCTTATCGATACAGAAATTTAACACTAAAATTTTACTGTAGCATCGTATCGGTACGTGTGAGACCGTACCTGTACCACTGTTTAATCAATTTGGGAATTAGGGTTGGCGTATCGATACTAAATTATACCATATCGATCACTTCATTGTGTCGTTCTCTCGTACCGATATGGCTTGGGCTAGTTCGGTACAAAAAAATGCTATTGATAAGCTTGCTTAGTATAAAGCTTATACGTTCACTAGCAAAGAAAACGACGGCCCAGAGGTTGCCAAATACTGGCTCGATAAAACGTTAAGGATATTGAATAAGTAATTACAATGTTCTGACGGGCACAAGTTAGAGTATGCTCTTGCACTGATTGATATGAAGCCTTACATTGGTGGGAAACAACCATTCTCACATTCCTAGAGGAAGCCGTCACCTGGGAATTCTTCCTAAAAGAGTTCCGTAAGAAATACATTAGTGATTTTTATCTAGTTGAGAGGCGAGACATCTTCTTGCATCTCAAACAAGGTAAAAGGCCAATGGAACAATACATTTAAGACTTCTGCAAATACTGTAAGTATGGAGCTGAGTACATTAAGAAAGAAGAAGAGAAGTGTGGGATGTTCATTACAGGGCTTAGAGATAAACTTCACCCTTTGTTTACTGCTCTAGGTATCACCAATTTTCAGGAGCTCGTAAATTGAGCTATAGCTACTGAAGCTACCCAGAGGATGCAGAGGACTAGTGCGTTATTTCGTTCTGACAAGAGGCCTCGAGAAGATTCTACTCTCCTACCCTACAAGAAATGCAAGCAACATGGACCTAAGAAACAATACTATCAACAACCTTCTTACGCTGGCAATGTTTCAAGGCCATCGACTATGTCACAGTCTGTTGCTAGGACAACATCCATTGAAAGTATAAGAGGTTCGGGTTTGGACTCTCAATACCAAACCTGTACCTATTGCCAGAGGAGGCATCATGTAGTCCAGTGTCGTAAATAGACTAGGGTTTGCTTCTATTATGGTGAACAAGTGTAACACCCCCTGCCTGGTCTGGCAAAAAACCAGATCGAAAAATGTTACTAGAACAAAACGATGACTGATACAATACTGTATTTAATAATCTATACAAATTTAGAGGATTTTAGGGAAATAGTAAAGCATAGATCATAAGTCAGATCAAATTAAATCTTTCATAAACTTAGAAAAGTTAATCAATAGTTTCCATAGACTTGCTAAGGTTAATTTACACATTTTTCAACAGGGGTATCGATACACCCAAGGGCCATATCGATACTCTATAACTAAATTGGCTATTAAAAATTCCAGTGACAAGGGCCCGTACCGATACACATCAAAACGTATCGGTACACCTAACAATGACCGTTAATACCATTAGGTTTTGCAGACCCGTATCGATACGTGACCAAATCGTATCGGTACGAGATTAAATTTTAGAATTCCAGATTCCAAGCACCGTACCGATATGCCATCACCCGTATCGGTATGCCCCTTAATCCGTTTCCAGTATAATAAGCCCATACCGATATGTCATCACCTGTATCGGTACGGTAAGACCTATAATGTCACTTTTTATCTGGTCTATTAGCATTTTGCTTTACTAAACCATGTCCAAATTCAACGAAACTTTACCAACAATTCTATTTAACTTAAAACCATTACCATGTTAAATTTTAGGGTCGAATGAATCCATTTGCTATGTTTTCTCTAATTTAGGCCAAGTATGCATTTATAGTCATTTTAGCTACTTTTAAAAGGTCAAGTTTAATCCCTTGAACTTACACAAGACAATTATACTACATACATATAAAAAGGGTAAAATTGACTTAGGCAACACTTATGCCATCATACTAGGAGTCTATAGAGTTGATATACTTTACTTTATCAACGAAGTGACTTACCAAAAACCTTCTCCGGCCCTGATCTCGATCTCAACAACTTCTTAACCTGAAATGCATGTAAGATGAATGCATTAGGCATACTTTTCCTAGTGAGGCAGTCATAAACAACATATTAATCATAGAATGCATTTTATCTTGATTCAAGGTTAACTATGACAATAATAACATGACATGCAACCCAATAGCAATTTTACACATTATCAATGATCAAAGCATTATCAACAATGAATGCAATAATCGACTTCAATAACAATCTATATTGCATAACAATAAGTTCCCTTGGATCTATGTACGTATATGGATACACGAATTCCTACGCCGCACCAAAATCAATAGTGGTATAGTCCCTCTGCCGCACCGGTATGACCAAAATACAACATCCCTCCGCCGTACCACAGTAAAGGTCGTAGCCTACCCATACCAATGAGCTCATGAATTCCATGGCATGCCAATTGTATCCAATATTACTTGAATCCAAGGTTCAATATCAATAGTTCGGTAATAATAATTCCAATAGCAATAGTTCAATAGCTATGTTTTTAGTATCTCTAAGCAATAGCAATGATTCAATACAATATCGAATGACAATAAATCAATATCAATGTTCTAATGGCCTTATTGAATACTCAATGATCCTATATGCCAATGCTTCAATGATTTCGATAACAATAACAACGATGCTACATACAATGAATCGATGATGTACTTACCAATACTTACCCATATAGCCATCAACAGTGTTCTTATGCAATAACCTTAATACACAAAGTTAGCAATGCAATAATTGATATTCAAATGTTTGAAAAAGACACCTAGCCTATTCCCGGGACTCTGACTACACTCACCTCAATTCCAAAGCTGATACGGCTCTCGAATTATTACTCATTTGTTCTTAGCTTTAGATAGAGATGATGGTCCTTCTTTCTCTAGTACTTATGCTAGGTACAACAAAAGAAGATGTTAGAATTAATACCTATGGATTCAAAATCAATGCTTAATATTAACATAGCTATTAGATAACCAACTTCCATAGATTTTAAACTTAAGGACATGAGTTTAGATTAGAAGCTTAATAGCTTCAACTTAAAATTAATCAATAACTATTCATGGATTCTTCAGATTTGTTTGGGCATTTACCTTACCAAATCGAGGCCTATTCAATGGTGTAGAGAAATCAAAGAAAGCTGACATAAATGAGAGAGGTGCTTGCTTGAGCTAGAGGTTGAAGATGACAATGGAGTGATTGTTTATTCTTAAGAAAGATGATGGAAGATGGCAAAGAAATGGATGTCTCGGCAGCTACTATAACTTAGGGAAAATGTTTCCAAACTCTTCAAAGTTTCTTAAATCTACCCGATAGGTTTCCTCTAGCCAAAGGTAAACTTATTTTAATTTAACACCTCTCACACAACCAATCATAAGGTTTCCTCCCAAGATAGCTAACAATAATTTCTATCTTTTAATTCTTTTTCTTAATTCCAAGCAATCCTATCAATTGTCATATTTTATTGAGCACAGGGAACCAATAACACGTAAGATGGAGGCAAGCAAGGAGGTGACTCACCTTAAAGTGGGATAATTACGATAGTGGTCTTTTAACTTTCTAAACTTTACTCTATTACCCCCAAACTTTCAATTTTCGCAATTTAATCACTAAATTGTTTCTAAAAATTCAATTAGTCCAAAGTCTATAAATTAGTCTCAATTAGAATCTAATACGGTGCATTTGGCCACATAATTTAAGTTAATGAATTGTTTGGACTTTCTGATATAGAATTTCCGATCATTAGAACCTAATTCTGACTAGACCAGTTTTCGGGGTGTTATAATTCTCCTCCTTAAGAAAAATCGTCCTCAAATTTTTACCTACAAAGATATCGAGATCATATTTTTCTTCATTGCCCCTCATATGGTACATTTGTGCAGAAGCCTTAGATTCAGGTATGTATGATGCCTTGGACGAACCACTAGGCTTTCTAGAAGATCTTTGCCTCCCTCATTTGCCTTAGAAGGACCGAGCAAGGGATAAAGGATTAGCTAATGTAGAAGTAGACTTGACGCTATTTTTTGGGCAATCACGAATGAGATTTCCCATCTCGCTATAGAAAAGGCTTGCTCTAGACTTTTTACGGTAATGCTCTACAGGATGCATGTGCTGGCAGAAATTGCAAATCGAGAGTTGCGTCTCTTGTTCAGAACCATCAATGCTATCAATAGAATTGGTACTAGGGAAGGACTAGGTTACGGCTTAAGGTCTAGCAATATCTTCGAAATGAGAAGACTACGAATACATATTCTGTTTCGAACCATGATACTTTTCTTTCTTAAAAGACTCAAGAGAATGTGAATCATCTCAATATTTATTTTAAGACTTGCCTGACCCACTGGCCTTCTGAGCTTTCTGAGCAACTTCAGTAGCTTTAAACCTATTCACAAGGTCCTGGAAAACGGTGATGCCCAATGCCGTAAACATAGGGCGTAGGTTATCATTCAGTCCATTGATGAACATTCTACACTTCTCCTCCTCCTTCTTGATATATTCGGCTCTATACATACAGTACTTTCAAAAATCATGGATGTATTGCTCCACAGGTCATCCACCTTGCTTTAAGTGAAGGAAGATGTCACGCCTCTCCGCAAGATAGTACTCACTAATGTATTTCTTTCAAAATTCGCACAGTAAAAACTCCCAAGTCACCGCTTCTTTAGGGACTGCGAGACTGGTAGTCTCCCACCAATAAAGTGCTTCACTACTAGCAATGAGAGGGCACACTCAAGCTTGTGTTCATCATAACACTATAGCTATTTAGTCAGAATTCTTAGAGTACTGTCCAGCCAATACTCGGCAATTTTAGGATTAACATCATCACGACTGGTAAAAGAGTAAGCCCGATATTAAGATAGCTTATCAATGGGAGCTCGAGCATTCGGGATAGAAACGATAGGAGGTTGGAAGGTCTGCTCAACCTTCATCGAGGTCATAAATACTTTAAACATGTTAGCCATATTCCTATAGCATTCGGCTTGAGCAGATTGTACCTCGGGCTCAAGGTCCTGTGCCAGAGGATTTTGCAAAATTGGAGGATCTCTTATTCTAATCTCCTTGCCATGAGTTGAGAAGTCAGTAACATGCTCGTCTATACGAGCCTGATTAGAGTTAGTCATCTATAAATAAAGCGATCGAGTTAGCCGGCAAGTTACAATTTACAATAAATAACTCCTAGGTGGCATAATGCAATGACAATATAATAAAGTTCAGTTTAGTCCTATAATCGACTAAATTCTAGCTCTAATACCCAAATGTAACACCCCTACCCGGTCTAGCAAATCCAGATCAAAAAGTTTTACCGGAACAAAATGATGACTAATACAATACTTAATTTAATAATCTATACAAATTTGAAGGATTTTAGGGAAACAATAAAGCATATATCATAAGTCGCATCAAATAAATCTTTCATAAACTTAGGAAAGTTAATCAATAGTTTCCATGGACTTGCTAAGGTTAATTAACACATTTTTTAACAGGGGTATCGATACACCAAGGGCCGTATCGATACGCTATAACTAAACTGGCTCTTAAAAATTCCAGTGACAAGGTCTCGTACCGATACACACCAAGACGTATTGGTACACCCAATAATGACCCTTAATACCATTAGGTTCTGCGGACCCGTACCGATACGTGACCAAATCGTATAGGTACGTGATTATATTTTAGAATTCCAGATTACAAGCACGGTATTGATACGCTATCACCTGTATCGGTACGATAAGACATGTAATGTCAATTTTTATCTGGTTTATTAGCGTTTTGCTCGACTAAACCATGTCCAAATTCAACAAAAATTTACTAGCAAGTCTATATAACATAAAAATACTATCATGTCAAATTTTAAGGTCGAATGAATCTGTTTACTATGTTTTCTCTAATTTAGGCCAAGTATGCATTTATAGTCATTTTTAGCTACTTTTAAAAGGTCAAGTTTAATCCCTTGAACTTACACAAGCCAATTATATTACATACATATCAGAAAGAGTAAAATTGACTTATGCAACACTTATGCCACATATAGGAGTATATAGAGTTGATATACTTTACTTTATCAACGAAGTGACTTGCCAAAAACTTATTCGGCCCCGATCTCGATCTCAACAACTTTTTAACCTGAAATGCATATAAGATGAATGCATTAGGCATACTTTACCTAGTGAGGTAGTCATAAACAATGTATTAATCATAGAATGCATTTTATCATGATTCAAGATTAACTATGATAATAATAACATGACATGCAACCCAATAACAATTTTACACATTATCAATGATCAAGGCATTATCAATAATGAATGCAATAATCAATTTCAATAACAATTTATATTGCATAACAATAAGTTCCCTTGGATCGATTTATGGTTCATGGATACGCGAATTTTTACGCCACACCAAAATCAATAATGGTCTAGTCCCTCCGCCGCACCACAGTAAAGGTCGTAGTCTACCCATACCAATGAGCTCATAAATTCTATGGCATGCCAATTGTATCCAATACTACTCGAATCCAAGGTTCAATATCAATAGTTCGGTAATAATAATTCCAATAGCAATAGTTCAATAGCTATGTTTTCAATATCGATAAGCAATAGCAATGATTCAATACAATATCCAATGACAATAAATCAATATTGATGTTCCAATGGCCTTATTCAATACTCAATTATCAATGATCTTATAATATTAATGCTTCAATGATTTTGATAACAATAACAACAATGCTACAGACAATAAATCGATGATGTACTTACCAATACTTACCCATATAGCCATCAATAATGTTCTTATGCAATAACCTTAATACACAAAGTTAGCAATACAATAATTGATATTTAAAGGTTTGGGAAAGACACCTAGCCTATTCTCGGGACTCTGACTACACTCACCTCAATTCCAAAGCTCTTACGACTCTCAAATTATTACTCATTTGTTTCTAGCTTTAGATGGAGATGATGGTCTTTCGTTCTCCAACACTTGTGCTAGGTACAACAAAGGAATATGTTAGAATTAATACCTATGGATTCAAAATCAATGCTTAAGCTTAATATAGCTATTAGCTAACCAACTTCTATGGATTTTAAACTTAAGGACATAAGTTTAGATTAGAAGCTTAATAGCTTCAACTTATAATTAATCAATAACTATCCATGGATTCTTCAGATTTGTTTAGGGCTTTACCTTACCAAATTGAGGCCTATTCAATGGTGTAGAGAAATCAAAGAAAGCTGACATAAATGAGAGAGGTGCTTGCTTGAGCTAGAGGTTGAAGATGACAATGGAGGTGCTTGCTTATTCTTAAGAAAGATGATGGAAGATGGCAAAGAAAGGAAGGTCTCGGTAGCTACTATAACTTAGGGAGAATGTTTCCAAACTCTTCAAAGTTTCTTAAATATACCCGATAGGTTTCCTCTAGCCAAAGGTAAACTTATTTTATCTCACACAACCAATCATAAGGTTTCCTCCCAAGATAGGTAACAATAATTTCTATCTTTTAATTCTTTTTCTTAATTCCAAGCAATCCTATCAATCGTCATCTTTTATTGAGCACAAGGAACCAATAACACGTAAGATGGAGGCAAGCAAGGAGGTGACTCACCTCAAAGTGGGATAATTACGAGAGTGGTCTTTAACTTTCTAAACTTTATTCTATTACCCCCCAAACTTTCAATTTTCGCAATTTAATCACTAAATTGTTTCTAAAAATTCAATTAGGTCCAAAGTCTATAAATGAGTCTCAATTAGAATCTAATACAGTGCATTTGGCCATACCATTTAAGTTAATGAAATGTTTAGACCTTTCCGATATAGAATTTCTTATCACCGAAACCTAATTCTAACTAGACTAGTTTTTTGGGTGTTACAACAAGGATATTTTATTAAGGATTGTCCTATGAACACTTCCAAGGCTACCGTATCGATCCTCCGGTGTTACTTGCACAATCTTTTAAGAGCAAGAGGAAGAAGCAAGCTACATCAGGAGCTACATGGAAACCTAATAGCTCTACAACGACCCCAAACTAACAAGAATCCAAGGCTTCTGCTCAAGTGTATCATGTGAGGAGTAGGGAGAGTAATAATGATCCAAATATTATTACATATACCATTAAAATACATTATCATCCTATTTATGCATTGGTAGATCCAGGATCTACTCATTTCTTTGTAAGCACCATATTTATAAAGAAGTTTAAGTTACGATCTGAGCCTATAGCTACTAAGATTACAGTAACAAATCCAATAGGTGATAGGGTTGTAATCAGATTGATACAATAAATGTCCCTTAATAATTCAATGGATTCCTTTCCAGGCCAACCTTATGGCTCTCCCTATCCATGAATTTGATGTTATATTGGGGCTTGATTGGCTTGGTGAGCACCAAGCTTGGGTGGATTGTAGTAAGAAGAAGTTGTATCTTTGAGGTCTCGGTAAGGAGAGCATAACTCTTATAAACTCTGGAGGTAGTAATCCATTGTTGTATGCCATTGAAGGCAAGGACAACGAATAACCACTGTTACAAGGCATCGACACCGTACAAGAAGTTTTGAATTAATAAATACACAATTCCTAAAAAAAATTTTACATGTTCTTTAGTTTTTCCAAACAAGAGAAAAGAAAAAACTGAACAAGACAAAAAAAGTCAAAACGTAAAAAAATCGTAACAAAAAGCGTCCATTGTCTAATAGATAGGACAGAGGTCTTCTAAACCTTTGGTATAGGTTCAAATCCTACTGGACACAATTTAGAACCAATCTCTATATTTAAAATCGATTTCTATATTTCTATATGGATTCTCTATTCTCGACGAACTTTCGGGTTTTCTACTCACTCGTGAAGTTAAGTTTAAAATTGAGGTGCAACCTAGAACCACTTCAGTTTTCATTGCACCCTATAGAATGGCTTCTATAGACCTCAATGAGCTCACGACCCAAATTCAAGACTTGTCAAACAAGGTTTCATCTGACTGAGTTCCTTACCTTAGGGAGCTCTAGTCCTCTTTGTTAAGAAGAATGATAGATCTATCCTTTGCATTGACTATCGATAATTGAATAAACTGACTATCAAGAATAAGTATCATCTCTCGAGGATCGATGATCTTTTTGACCAACTTAAGGATGCCACCATCTTTTTCAAGATTGATTTAAGGTCTGGTTATTACCAGATGAAGGTCAACGAATGTGACGTACCCAAGATTGCTTTACGTACAAGGTATGGCCACTACGAATTCTTGGTGATGCCCTTCAGGTTAACCAATGCACCATTGCCTTCATGAATCGTATGAACCATGTTTTTAAACCCTATCTTGATAAGTTTGTAGTGGTGTTCATTGTGACATATTAATCTATTCCAAGACTTGAGCTGAGCATCGAGATCACCTTCGTATTATGCTTTAAACCCTTCGGGAAAAGTAACTTTATGCTAAATTTAGTAAGTGTAAGTTATGGCTCACTGAAGTCTCCTTTTTGGGACACATTGTATCTACAGTGGGTATTCAAGTAAACCAAAAAAAATTCAAGCTATCATTGAATGAAGACCACCGAAGAATATTGGGGAATTTTGAAGTTTCCTCGGTCTTGCTGGCTACTATAGGAGTTCGTTAAAGGATTTTCTATATTGGCAGCACCATTGACCGAGCTTCTTCGAAAGAATATTTCTTTTGAATGGACCGAGAAACAACAATGTAGTTTTGACCAGCTCAAGCAAGTATTAACTCATGCACCGATCCTAACCCAACTCGAGTCCAACAAGGACTATACAGTATACAGTGATGCTTCACATCTCGGGTTAGGATATGTATTGATGCAAGAAGGCAAGGTTATCGCGTATGCTTCAAGACAACTGACTCCACATGAAATGAACTATCCTACTTATGACCTTGAATTGGCTGCAGTTGTGTTTGCATTGAAAATTTAGAGGCATTATCTCTACGAAGAAAAATGCTACCTCTTCACTGATCATAAAAGTCTCAAGTACCTAATGACACAGAAAGAGCTGAACCTTCGCCAGAGGAGGTGGATAGAACTCCTTAAGGATTAGAATCTTGTCATTGATTAGCACCCAGGCAAGGCTAATGTTGTTGCTGACGCGCTCAGTCGCAAGCTTGTGTTTGCCTTTTGAGCTATTAATTTTCATTTCAAGCTTAGAAAGCATCTCCCTTCAGTAGCTGAACTACATATTTAGTCCACTATTGTATCAAGGATTAAGTCATTGCAAGATCAACATCCTGAATTACAAGCCATTGTTTCTAAACTCCAAAGCAATCCCGATTCTGAGTTCAAGGTCAATGAAAAAGGACTCCTAAGCTTTCGTGATCGAATCTATGTACCTAATGACAAGTCACTTCAGGATGACATCCTCAAGGAGACTCATCATAGCCTTTTTTCTATTTATCTGGGATTCGTAAAAATGTACAAGGATCTTCAGGAACTTTACAAGTGGCCAGGCATAAAACAATTTATTACGAAATATGTGCCTAAGTATCTTACGTGCCAGCGAGTTAAGGCTGAGCATCATGTCCCCAATGGATTAATGCAACCTATTGCATTACCTCAATGGAAATGGGAAAGAGTCACTATGGACTTTATTGGTGGGCTACCATTAATGCTAGCCAAGTATGATGATTTTTGGGTCATTCTTGATCATTTCACCAAGTCAGTTCACTTCTTACCAATCAGAATGGACTACGATCTCCCTAAACTAGCTAACTTGTACATCAAGGAAGTTATCAGGCTCCACAGAGTACCCAAGTCTATCATCTCAGATCAAGACCCCCGATTTGTTTCTCGATTCTAGAGATTATTACAAGGAGCTCTGGGCACCAGAGTTAATCTCAGTACTGCCTTTCACCTTCAGTCTGATGGTCAGTTAGAAAGGGTAATTTATATTCTAGAAGACATGCTTCGAGCATGTATCAGTAATTTTGAAGGAACCAGGGAGATGTCCCTACCCCTTATTGAATTTGCCTAAAATAATAGTTACCAAGCATCCATCAAAATGGCACTGTATGAAGCATTGTATGGAAGAAAATGCAGAAAACCATTATATTGGTTTGAACTTGGTGAAGGCAAGATGTTGGGCCCTGACTTACTTCGAGAAATCGAAGAACAATTTACCATCATACCTTGACCATCTTAAGGCTGCCTTTGACAGACAAAAGGCCTATGTTGAACTTAAAAGACATGACATACAATATGATGTGGGAGAAAAAGTTTTTCTTAAAGTGTCTCCATTGAAGAAAATTCCCTGTTTTGGCAAAAAAGGGAAGTTGAGCCAGCGATTCGTTAAACCCTTTGAGGTTATTAAAAGAGTTGTCTCGTAGCCTATCGACTAACTTTACCTCAAGAATTAAGAAAGATCCACAATATCTTTCATGTATCGATGCTTTATAAATATCATTATGATCCATTGCATATATTGAATAAAAAACTATTGAGATTCAACCAAACTTTACCTATGAGGAAGGATCGGTAAGATATTGGCAAAGGAAGTAAAAAGATTTCATAATAAGAGCATCCCTCTAGTCAATGTACTTTAGAGGACTCACAAGGTTGAAGAAGCCACATGGGAATCAGAAGTGACTATGAAAAATTAGTACCCTCATCTCTTCGGTTCAAGTAAAATTCGAGGATGAATTTTCTTAAGGGGGAGAGTTGTAACACCTTAAAAAGCCGGTCTAGTCAGAATTAGATTTCGATGATGAGAAACACATCAAAAACTCAAATCATTGCATTGATCTTTGACCAAGTGGCCAATTATTCAAGTATTGAACCCTAATTAAGCATTGTTCTTGATTAGGGACCATATTGAAAACATTAAAACATAGCTTAGTGACCAAGTTGTGAAAATTGAAACTATTGGGACAAAAGAGTAAAGTATGAAAAGTTGAGGGACTAACCCTACGATTAGCCCTTCTCCTATCTTAATCACCACCTACGTGGGTTGTGTTTGGGTTAGCTTCTTTCAAGTGAAGGAAAGTCTAACTATCACAAGGGATTAAAATATGAAAAAAGAATGAAGGGTTAAAACTTACCGGTCATTGAAAAAGAGTAAGCACCTTAATTACCATCTTCTTCCTCTAGCTATTGGCAAGCAAACACCTCCATTAGAGATTGATCCAAGCTTTTTTTTCTTAAGTTTCTTAATCCTAATTTATAGCTATCGATCGGGTAAGCCATAACCCCTTATTGGTTCATCAACTCCATAATCTAATCTATGTTTAATTCCATGTTCAAGAAGCAAGAACCCTAGAAATTCTCTAGGGATATCAAGACTTGACCCTTTTTGATTTTCATAGCTAAAGATTGCATGAATTTGTTATCGTTATTGAAATTATTTTAATTTTGACTCTTTGTAGATCAAATCGATCAAGGTGAAGAACCATCGAATCCATCATATTCCAACAAGTCAAGGAATAAAAGAGTAGTTATCCAGTCGGTAAGTGTAGTCGGAGTCTTAAAAATCTCTAGGTACCTTCCCGATTTCATTGTTCATTGATTTTTTCATTATCATCATCCTTACAAGGTATGGTTATATCAAAACCTCATGGAAAGCTATATTGGTAAGCTGAGGTAAGCTTATTGCATTGAAACATTGATTATTGAGTCATAGTATTGATATCATCACCATTGAAAAAAATATTGATCATTGATATTACCATTGACCCCATTGATATTCTATTGAGATTCATAAACATGCATATTGATCAGTGACTATAGCATTGACAAGATCACTGTATTAATAAGAATATTGCATTGGCAAGATTATCGTATTGATAAAATTATTATATTAACAAAGACCTATATGGTCATCATTAAACAAGGCTAGAATTGATCATTGTTATTGATATTGAACATTGTACCGATATTGAATATTGTCATTGTTATTGGCCTAATTACCGGACCTTGGATTCGAATGGACATTGAATACAATTGGCATGCCATAGAATTTATGAGCTCATTGGTACAGAGTGGACTACAGTCCTTGAACTAAGGCTCTATTTAACGATGTTGGCGGGACGTGTGACATACTAGTCCATTGGCGATGTTGACAGGATTTTGACCACTCATTAATTTGGCGATGTTGGTTAGGAATTTGAGTATCTACTATCTCATATCGATCCAAGGGTTAAAGTTGTTGAAACCATTGTTAAACATGATTTGAGATGTTATATGTATTGAAATACTATCATTGATATTATTGGCATTAATTGTATTGCTTATGGCATTGTTAATGACTACCTCACTAGGCTAATTAAGCCTAATGTATCTTATTTCCATGCAATTTAGGTTAAGGAATATAGGTTGCGAGGATCAGAAAGGAGCAAGTTTTGCAAGTCACACCACAAGGCTATGTACTCCTTTTAACTATGAACTCCTAGAATGGTAGGATAGGGTCTAAACATGCTTAAATGACCCATTTTAATATGTATAAATAATAGTTATATATGTGCTCAAGTTTATGGTAAAATGGACCTATGAGTATAATGAAATTTGGTAAAACATGCTTATTTGGCTCTAAAAAGTGAAAACATGGTAAACGGATTCAAATAGCCTTGAAATTTTACATGTTATTAAATTGGGACTAAACAAAGTTGATGGTAAAGTTTCATGAAATTTGGATATGTTTTGATAGGCCAAAATGAAAAAACAAATCCAGACATAATTTTTCATTACAGACCTTGTCGTACCGATACGTGGGTAGGCGTATCAGTACGAGTATGCATTTTGGGACCTGGTCAATGCTGGTCAGCATAGCGTATCGATACTACATTGTGCTTATCGATGCAAAAATTCAACACTGAAATTTTATTGTAGCATTATATCGGTACGTGTAACACCGTATCGGTACCACTATTCAATCAATATGGGAATTAAGGTTGGCATACCAATACTTAATTATATTGTACTGATCCCTTCATTGTGTCTTTATCCCGTACTGATACGAGTTAGGTTGTTTCGGTACGGCAAAATGCTACTGGAATTGGTCTAAGTTGTACCATGTATATATGGATTGTTTCCGTGCCGGTACGAACCCTTCATTGTAACGGTAATAACGATCATAGCACAGTCGTACCGGTACGACCTCTTTGAGTACCTTAAAAGCTATGAAAATGAGTTTGGTAAATCATGAAATGGTCACTGTTTATTAAATGGCCTAATTGGCTAGGTAAATGACATCTGAATGGGATAAAAATTTACCCGCTCACTGTTTATGAGTTGAATTCCATACTGGTAAGTTTAACTTCTGAAAAGGTACCTCTAATTTATAGCAATTATAGTTTGTCTCCTAAAAGATAAATATTATATCGAACCAATTTAAGATCATTGTTTCATTGTATAGTAATATTGAATCATTGCATTGCATCATTGAATTGTCATTAAATCATTGGAATTATTGTACCGATCACTGTTATCGTTCACCGATAGCATCTCCAACCTAAATTCCTCCCAGACCAGGAAAAGGGTGTTACAATTAATCTATCAACATCCATCAGGTATCTGATAAATATCTCAAAACTCTAAGTTTAACAAATTTGCAAGAAAGTATGATTTTGATGTAGAAAACGAGAAGATATGTGGTGTTGTCCTATGAGACTCTTTTAACCGCAATTAATTGAGGAACCTCCAAAATATGACTCTAATCGACCCTCTAAAACGCGATTATCTTTGCAACCCGAAGTGCGAAGAAGACCTCCACCACAGAAACTAGAAGAATCATGATAAAGAAAGCTTCCAAGGCACAAGGTGAATCAATCAACCTTGAAAAAAATGTCACCTGGCCAAAGATTTGTGTAACTCAAATATTCATTCTATTATTTTACTAATGTAGCAAATATGCCTTTAAATAGGCTACAAATAAAAAGTTTAACCTAAACTGAGAAAAAAAAGATAATAATAAAATATATAAACATATTTTTGTCTAAACTAAAAAACTGATAAATAATAAATTTAATCATAAATCATCTACATATATTAATAAAGAATCCTAGATTGAATTTGTATACAAATAATCAATAAAATTATTAAAAATTCATAATAAATCATTTAAAACTAAATTTGATTTTGATATAACAAGAAATTTCAAGGACTATTTTGTAAATTGGATAAATCTTTAAGTGCTTAAAAGACTCACAAATTGACAAGGATTCGAACCTAAAATTATTTCTAAGTCAAAAATTCAAACCCCAAATATTTTCTAAGTGTTTTTGGTGCTCGAAATAGCCAAATTGGTCTAGGAGTATCGATATGGTTTTTAGCTACTGAATTTCGTTTTACATTTTTTGGCTATAGAGAACCGATACGCGTGTAGCCGTATCAGTACGCCATTCAACCTAGGAACCAATTTTCCTTCAAGTATCAGTACGGCCATTATGCGTATCGGTACAGGGTGTTAAGATTTTCTAAATCTTTTGTAATAAATATTCGACTGTTGCCTTGTTAGTTTATTAGAATCATAAATTTAAAATTCAGATAATGCGTATCGATACCCATATAGGCGTATCGATACGATTTTTCATGCACAACTTATAAGGATTCCAGTGAACAAAACTGGTACTGATACGATACGGATCATACCAGTACACCTTTATAAAATGGACTCTCTGTATCGATAAGGCTTCTCGCGTATCGATACATCTTTGTACAATGACTCTTTCTTCTTATGGCAGGTACCGATACCCGAGCCCGAGTACTGATACCAGTGTTGGCAGACAACATTTATTGCGAGGAAAAATGCAGCCCAACGACTCTATTGATGATCTCAACTACCCAAACGGTTGGAATTCAATGAAGGGATACAAAAACAAGTCTCCAAAGCTTCAACAACAACTATTCATCAAGTCAAAAGCATTCAAGCACACATCCAACCATCTTTGAGCATTTCATTGTTAAATCTTGTAACCCACTTGAGAGAGCTTATTTGTAATCCTTTTATTCAAGTTTTGGGGTTGAGTGAACTTAGAATTGTTAAAATAATTTACCTTTGCGTGAGAATTTTTCAGTTTGCTCCATTTGTATTCTCTTTGTTTGGAATTCTTAGGACTTTGGGGTATAAGTCTTATGGGAGTGTAAGGTTATCTCCTTTGGCCTCAAAAGGAAAGCAAATCTAGTGGATTTGAAAAAATCCTTAGTGTGGATAGCTAAGGTAGTGGATGTAAACCTTGTTAGAAGATTGAACCACTATAAATCTCTTGTGTCCCAATATTTATCTTTCCAATTGCTTCCACCAATTTTTTAAATTGCCAGTCCACCCTGTCTTGGCCTTTCACCATTGATTGATCATCCCAATAAATAATAATTCTCGTATTAAACCTGTATACAGATTTTTGCTCGCGCAATATTCAGTACAACACACATAACTTGAGCTCTCGACGTCGGATTGATGGTTGGAAAGATAAGGGACATGCGGTCAATTCATAAGAAGTAATTTTGACCTAAAAAAGCAAAGATCCCATAAAAACACTTTGCATGTTGGCTGTTTTCCTAAACTTGCAAAAGGACCTCTCTGAAATATTGAAATTAATATTAATTGTTTTTTGTCTCTTAGATATGCATCAATTCAGGTCAGTATGTCCCAGTCGGATATCGGACATCACATCACACTAATCCAAAATTTTAGCCATTTTACACATGAGCATAGCTCAAGAGTTCCTGGTAATTTTTCTGCCCATCTTCCTCTATAAAAATCCCCCATCTCCAACAAAAAATAGAGGTCCCCTCTCTTTTCCCTTTTTAAAACTCCTCTCTCCCAAGAATCTACTGCACTTAAGTCATCATCACCACTACGACTACCTTTTGCATCCCCATCTCCTATTGTCTCTTTTATTCATAAATCATATTTGAAAAAAAGGCTTCCTTAGTATTTATTCTCTCATAATAGAAATTTATTGATGATGTCATCTTACCCTATTTTGTTCATGAGAAATACATAAAAGAATCCACAGGGAACCTTGAAATGAACAAGTTTAACAAATATCACCTAACAACTATTTGGATTATTTTTCAAAACCATCTTGGTAAATTTTAATAATGGATAAATAAACCTTATTTGAAATCCTTTTCATAAAATTATATTAAAATAGTTATTTCACCACATCGTTGCCTGTGTTTTTGGGGTCCAATGATGTTCCAAGCTCGCAGTTTTTGTCCGCTGCCTGATGAGTACTTGAAAACTGTTGTCCAAAAACAAAAATGAAAAGCTTTCACCCAAATTCATTAGCAATGATAATGATTACAGTTGAGACCGAGTTGGTCACCGATCTTGAATGTTTGAACCGTTTTACTTTAAATAAAACAAGTTGTAAAACTATTCTCCCCTAATTCCTCACCGTCTTTCGATTCGCATTCCTCATTAGTACTAAGATCAACAAAGTTTTACAGTTCAGAGACACCACTTGCACCACCACTTAAAATAAAAAAAAAGTTGTAAAGCTATAATTGATAATAACCCTTGGTTTAGCGGTTGTGTTTGTTGAACTCCATTCATGCCATCACAGGTTTGATTCCCACTGGAGCTATAGATGAGTTTAAAATTTTCCTTTCCAATTTGATGGTGATTATTTAGTTGGATAGAAAAATATTGGTTAAATAAATTAAAATTTTAAAAAATACTCCTCAAATCAGATGGTGACATGTAGGGGTGTGCATTTCAGATATCGGACCAGATCCGAAAAAAACCGAATATCCAACTTTTCGGATATCGAATTTTCAGATTTTTGAATCGAATATTCGATAAATTATTACACATACAAATGGAGGCTTCGAGCAATTCAACGAATAAAAACCAAATCAATTGTTGCCTACTGCCTACTCTCATTTTTTTACTTCATAAATCTATATACATTTAAGTACAATCTAATAAGTGCAAAAGTCATTGAATTAAGAAAAAGGAAATACTAAAATATTTGTCTCTAATGAATGAGTTATAGTGGATGCAATATCTTCAAATATAACTAAAATAAAGGAAAAAACAAGCAGTGAAAAGATACAAAGTTCATCCAACTTGATAGTATATGCAAGGCAACAATATTTTGCCGCAGTAACACAACTATGACGATATGATCTATAAAAGACTTTGGCAGCAAATCACAATCTTAATTTGAAAAACAAAATCTGCATAGATATATATAACACCAAAATTATTGTAAACTATAATCTCAAAAATTCAACAAATATTAGAAGTGGAACACTCATAAAAATCACCAGTGAGAAGAATAAAACATGGTGCATAACATTAGAAATCATCCATAATCCTTAATGTTTAACTTTTAAGTAATTCAACTAAATTGAAACTAGACATTAAATGTTTTACTAAAACATAGTGCATAACAAGCATACTAAAAAAGTCTCAACAACACAATAGAATAAATACTAAGATTGCTAAGCACTCCAAAGTTTCAATGTCCAAACTTTAGAAATCATCCGAAGTATTAATTGTTTCATCAATTATGATCTCCGGTTGCTCCAAAGTTAGTTCTTTCATGCTTATAAAACAACACATGAAATAAAACAAAATAAAGTTAAAGCATGCATTTATGTTTAAATATTGAATAAGCAAACCTTCCTTCAATTCTTCCAAGGCAAGCAAATCTTTTTTTACTAAAAGAGGTAATCGAGAAGTGCGTAACCAATTCAGAGTTATGCATATGGACAGCTCATATGGTTAGATTGTGTACACTATGTAAGGAGTCCTATAGTTGTAAAGGCAGCCTAAACTATAAAAGTTTGATAAAAAATAGATCTCATGGTTTTAAGTTTTAATCTTTGAATTCAGTCCTAAATGTATTTGCATTTAGCATAGCTTTCAATGTGTTTTATATTATTCTTCGATACCCTTACTATAACATTTGATTAAAATAATAATTATAGGTAGAAATAGTATTTAACATTTATAGTTCATTCAAGAGCAGAGAAAGCTAATAGTGAAACGTGGCTGTTGTTTTTATGCATTCCACATTTATATTCGAACAACACAAATCAAAGGAAGAAAAATAAATAGTTATCTTTAGCTATTTGTAAATACAAGATCAAATGTGTATACAAACGAAGCTGGTAATAAGAAATTGTTTTTCTATGTTCAAGTCGATTATACAAGCATAAGCAATTAAGCACTAAGCAGAATAAGTTTTATAGAGCTGGTGTTTCTTTGGACTACAAATTAATAGACTAACTAGAATTAGAACATATAATTTAAACTGAAGTGAACCCATTTTAAAAGGGATTATCATCATCTCTTTTTGAAACAACCAAATTTTGACAGCAAAAACAAATCTAAAATATATCTTCAATTCAGAGGTTTCTTTAACTGATGGAAACAAATGTACAAAAATATAACAAGCTCGTAAAACTGAACTTACCCTAGACCCAGAGTGAGATTTTTGGCTCGTCATTTCGAGAGTTCAGACTTTAGAGGGGGCGTGATACGATGTCGTCAATTGCTTCAAGAGAGTCGATCGAGGCAGTGAAGGTCCGAAGGATTGAGATTTTAGAGAGGCTAGGGTTTGAAACTTAGAAGTTTGAGGTTGGGGAAGTGAAACGCGAGTGAAGAAGAAGATATAAGGGTCGACTTCGGTCGTGGACTGAGTACTAATCGTTTGTGGCCCATTAATTTTTCGGATGTTCGGATAATTCGAAATAAGAAATTTTGCGATCTATATCTGATATGATTATCTAATTTTTTGAATATACGATTCGAATTATTTATAAATTAAAAAATAGGTCAGGCATTCAATTTTTCGAATCGGATCATCGAATAAACGGATTAAATTATTCGGATCAGATTTTTTTGAACATCCTAGTGACACGTGTCACTATATGACTGGATGATAACTTTATTAAATTAAATTCAATTTAAGACCAAATTGATATAATGTGTAAATAATGAGGGCCAAATATGTAATTATATCAATTTGTTTAACAACCACATCAGCCTCTTTGTTATGTTTTAACGGTTGGTGACTACATTAAACCATTTAAATAATTAAGTGGTATATTTACTAAAATTAAAAGTATAGTGGTCAAAATGACACATATCTCATGGTTAAGTGGTCATCTGTGTAATTTATGCTATTAATTTTAACAATATAAAGTTCCCGTGAATAGCTTTACTTATCCAATTGTCTCAAAATCCGACATCATTATGGGATTCACTAATCTAGCGACTAAAAATACTCATAATGTCTCTTTTTGTATGAATTTAAATTTTAATATAAAAATATAATATCTCTCCATTAGTCAATTATCCAACATCATTATTAATATAACAAACAAGTTTCTCTTTTCCCTACTACCACTTGACGAAAGAACAAATGTTTCATTAAATGCTTTTGCTTTTTGTAGTTTATTAATACAACTACCACTTTGTTTGACCCAAGCCTCTCAAGTCCATCCTTATGCCATGTTAGATTCCTGAAACATAACACAATAAAATCTCTTATTCTTCTTCATATCATTTGAACATAATCAAAAGTATTGGAAATGTGCCTTAAGTGATGAAATGATTGATTATTTTGGAAACAATAGAAGATATTATTATCTGTTGATTGAGAAGAATATTCAAGTTCGAACCTGATGACATAATCAAGCTGGATGAAGCTTATCTCTAATGGAACAAAGTTTGACAACAACACTCATACCAATCCGCTCACTCGGTGATTCAGCAGAGCAAGTGAGTCCTATTTCATATATCGAGTTCAAGCAATGAAGATGTCTTTCAATTCCCAACCTGATTTCACTAAGTGTAATGTCTGCGACTGCTCCTTGTTCGATTCTTTCTTGAAGAATGAGATCTATAATCTCGATCACTCGTTCAGGCAGAGCTGCCTTCACAAAGTTGTGAAGATTTAAACCTTCATTGAATATTTCATTGGTTGGCCTTTTTTCGGTAAACATCTCTAGCAAGAGGATGCCGTAGCTATACACGTCACCTTTTGTTGACATCTCGCTTCCCATGCCATATTCTACAGTTAGTTTATCCCAAATTACACATAGAAATAATCGCAGAGGAAAACCATCTAAATATACAATAAAATAGATAAATTGTATATTTTACTTTTAAATAATAGAATAAGTGAATGAAGTGAACTTACCTGGTGGAGCATAACCAATAGTTCCTCTTAATCCAATGGAGTTTGACTGGTTAGCATAATAATTAAGCCCGTTAGCATAAAAGATTTTTGCTAAGCCAAAGTCACTTGTATGACCAACCATTTCCTCATCAAGTAGAATATTGCTTGGCTTGAGGTCACAATGAATGATCGGTGTTTCACAACAATGGTGAAGATATTCGAGTGCATGAGCAACATCTATGGCCACACTTACTCTTTGAAAGAAGTTCAAATTTCTTGTCGTCGTCTGTTCATTCATGCTGAAAGATGGATGCAACCAATTCTCCAAACTTCCGTTTTCCATGAACTCGTAAACCAATGCTTTAAATTATTGTCTTAGTAATTGACACCTGAAATGGCTGTTAATATCTTGACAAGATTTCGATTGCGAATGGTTTTCAAGGCCTCGCATTCAGCCAAGAAACTCCTGGACGCTCCACGGTTCAAAAGATTAAGCACCTTTACTGCAATCATTGTTCCACTCTCTTCAAGAATTCCTTTGTATACAAATCCAAAACTTCCTAAACCAATCAAAATTTTCATGGAGAATTCGTTAGCGGCCCTCAAGATGCTTTGATACGATAATTGTAAAAGTAAATTTTCTGCATAAGCTGTTGTTGCTCTTTCTTCTTTTTAAACCACAAGATAAGGAGGAAAGAGAATACCAAAGTCACTCCTAAAATCACAACAACAATTGAAATTTTCAATTTGAGAGAAGTGTTTGATGATGTTTTTAGGTTACAGCTTGTCAAGTGTAACTCGGGGATACCTCCGCAAAGCTTATTGTTTCCCTCGACAAATATAGCACTTGCATTCTTAAAGATTCCTTCACTCGGTATCACTCCCTCAAAATTGTTAAAAGAGATATTCAGATACTTTAATACTCTAAAGCTCACAAGAAATTCTAGAATCCCACCAGAAAGATTATTAACAGATACGTCCAATGCCCCAAGACCTCTCAATGAACTCAAAGATGAAGGAATGGGCCCTTCGAACAAATTTCCATCCAAAAACAAATTCGCTAGACTTACATAACTACCCAGGTTCTTTAGAAGCAAACCGGATAACCTATTTTGAGAAACATCTAATTCACCTAGATTTATCAGTTTCCCTACTGCAACAGGAAGGTCACCAGTCAAATAGTTTGATGATAAGTCTAATAGAACAGACATGGATGGGAGCCCAAATGCTGCAGGGGGTATTGTTCCACTAAGGTTGTTATGAGCAAGACTCATTGCAATCAACCTTTGGCCCTTACCTAGACTAGAAGGAATGTTACCCTGGAGATTGTTAACATGTAAACCAAGTACAAGTAACTCTGTTAAATTTCCAATAGATTGGGGAATAGGTCCAGAGAGAAAGTTACTATAAGCAACAAATATCTTTAGCTTTTGAAGCCTCCCAATATCAAAGGGAATGGGACCTGAGAGTTGGTTCTCCGATACGTCTAGATACTCCAAAGTAATTAGATTTCTAATCTCATCCGGGATTCTTCCCAATATTTTGTTTTGTGATATTACCAGATTGGAAACAGTTGTAGAGAGATTTTTAATGCAGTCAGGCAAGACCCCTCCAAAATTGTTTTGGCCTATCACTAGAGTAACTAATTTGGTATTGTTGATTAAAGAACAGAAAGCTTAAGTCATCTTCTCCCCCATGCCCTAAATGGTTACTATTTAGGGTTAGATAAAAGAGTTTATATAGCTTTTCTAGCGAAGGCGCATTTCCAGTGTGAGTCTATTTTCATCAATCTGAAGTACATTCAAATATGAGGCATTGGATATTGTAAGAGGGATTTATCCCGAGATTCGATTTCCCCCTATGGAAAAGAACTCAACATAAGGCATAGTGATTGCTAAGTCAGAATGAAGCGTACCTTGAATCTTGCTCCCCCTACGGAAAATTCTTTGATATTGGAGAGATTGAACACTGTGAGAGGAACAACACCTGATATGGCATTTTCTCCTAGCATGAAATGTGAAAGATTTGTCAATTGTCCAAGAGCTTCAGGTATACTTCCGGTTAATCCATTCCGCGTCAAAGCAAGTATCTCCAAGGATGACAAATTCCCCAACGAAGGTCGGATACTCCCCATCAAACTATTGTTGTAAAAACTCAAGTATTTCAGGTTGGACAAGAGGCCCAACGAAGCAGGTATTTCTCCTGTTAGCTGGTTGCATGTCATACCAACTCTTGTAAGCTTAGAACAGCCAGATAAATTGGAAGGAACTTGACCACTGATGGAATTATTAGCTAGTTCTAGTTTTTTTAGCCTTCTTAAACTACCGATTTCTTGAGGAATCCCATAGTAGAAGCTGTTTTCCTCGAGATTCAACTCCCTAAGAAAGCTCAAATTTCCAATGTATGGGGATAAAGATTGTTGCGCGTAATAAGTGCTCCGCAATTGTGCAAGTGTACACGTCGCAAATTATAGTATAAAAGATATCGTCTCCATAGGGATTGGTGCCACTTCAAGAATCTAATCTCTTGCACTGTGAAAAGTAAAGAAAACACAAGTAGAAGATTGTAGGAGTTTTAACTAATAACTAAACTAGAAAGCAAATAAAGTAAAAGAAGATGTAATCAAATGAGAGAGAATAGGCCAGGTTATCGTGAGTTGAGGTGTGATAGCCGATTGGATCATCTTGGTAAAAGAGTGCAAGGGCAACTCAGTTGTCGTGACAACTTGCACAGCGGGTTGCCTTGGCAACTAATCGCTGGTTGGCTGGGCGACTAGCTGGGCAACTACTTGAGCATCTGGGCAGCAACTTCAAGGTTCGGCAGAGCGTTCTTCAATGGTTTCTTCTTATCCCTAAGTCGAAACTCTAGCTACTTGTGCATGCCTTGATAATACATCCATGCGTGAATCAAGGGTGAACAACAACCAATCTTGCTCTCCTGTTAGCCGTTGAAATCCTTAACTTATTCCTAAGCCGAATTAATCTTCACAATCAATAGATTGAATAAAGATCATAATCATTTGTTTCTTGAATCTAACTCTCCCGATATTAAATAAATAGATGAAGTTACGAGATCCTCTCCCAATTCACTCGCAAACAAGAATAAGAACCAAGAATTAATAAACCTTGAATAGAAAAGTGCAAACTCTTATTACCTAAACAAAACCCAATTGTTTCTCGCAACCACAAGACACAATAACCTTAGCCAAGTAGATTTAGTTCATGGCTAGGTTCCAAAGAAACACAAGACAAAGAAGTCCTAGCATACACCTAATGGAACAAGGAAGAAAAAGATGAAGAATGGATGAAGCCTTGTAGTCGATATCTCCCCTTTGATCTTGTCGAAAATTATCTCTACTCTCCCCTTGGAGTTGACGACATGGCCTTCAATTTATAGGGCTAGATCAAAGTCTTTTTTGAGGAGGAAGTTAAGTTGGAATTAAATTATCTTTAAAGAATATAATTCTTTATTATATTTAAATTCCTTCTAGAACTTCTCCTATCTTCTTAGAATTTAATTTCAAACCTCTTCATGAAAATCAAACTTCTTTGGGATTTAGCTTTGCTCCACGTCATCTTGGGCTTATCTAGTCATCAATTTTGACTACCATATCATCTTATTCCTTGTCGAAAATTGCCCTGGCAACTGGCTCGACATCTCCTTCATGCATTGCCCTGGCAACTAGCTCGACATCTCCTTCATGCATTGCCCTGGCAACTGGTTCTAGCCTTGCTTTGGCAAGTGATTCTGCACATACACACAAAATACACCAAAGCAGCATCTTTTCCCCAAAAAAACCACCAAGTTATGTAATCAAGCTCAACGATGGAAAGAAACATGAATTAATGCATGAATGACTAATTATGCAACTAATATGAGCTTAAGTCTAACAATAATATGAGTAAAAAGGGTAATAAAAATAATACTTTTGAACACTTATCAAAGATCCTGAGAGTTTGAGGGATTGCAGTTCTAACTTAGTAATTGTTAAGAATTTGGTATGCGACAAAATAACCAAAGCGATAATGACATAGACCAAGACATGCATAGGAGACAAGATTTAACGTGGTTCAGCATAGTCTATCTCCACGAACGAGAGAAACGAACAATCCACTAATAACGTAGAGAACCCGAAGAGTACAAATACATGATATCCATGTAATCCCAAAACCCGGTGGAAACAAAACACTCTTCCCAACGTCCTTACAATACCTATCTCTACAATGAAGGCACAATAGTTGTAGAGATCCTAAAAGTTGTTACATCTCTCAAGAGTAATTCCCTTCTCTCTTATTCTTTTATTCTCTCATAATTTAAAAGGTTAAACCTAGTATATATTTATAGACCCAAATACTTGGTCACCAAGAAACCTTATACAATAAGATCTCTACCTAAAATAGATATTTACTCATTAGAGTAAATCTTAATTATCGAGTAATCTTCAACCACTAGAATTACAATAAAACCCAACTTAATTAGCAATTAGAATTTGATTCAAAATATACAAATCTCCCCCTTGACACAAATTATATTCGAGCATTGGTCTTCAACAACTTCAATTTTTACGTAAGCCAAATATCCGTTGAAGCAGCTGCCAAGCCTTCAACAACTCCAATTCTTACGTAGTATCCGTTGAAGCACCGTTGAATCGATTGAGAATTACCCCCTGCAACTAAATGATCGTTGCAGCAATACTCCTCTGGCATGTTTCCAACATCGCTCTGCAAAATCCACAACAAAAATTCCTCCACAATCGAGCAGCTCAAACCATAACTCTGATATCATTTGTTAGGAATTTGGTATGCGGCAAAATAACCAAAGCGATAACGAAATAGACCAAGACATGCACATGAGACAATGTTTAACGTGGTTCAGCATAGCCTACCTCCATGGACGAGAGAAACGAACAATCCACTAATAACTTAGGGAACCCGAAGAGTACAAATACATGATAACCTATGTAATCCCAAAACCCATTGTACAAATCTCATGACCCGGTGGAACCAAAACATTCTTCCCAACATCCTACAATACCCATCTCTACAACGTAGGCACAATAGTTGTAGATATTCTAAAAGTGGTTACATCTCTCTAGAGTAATTCCCCCTCTTTCTCATTCTCTTGTTAGCTCATAGTTCAAAAGGTTAAACCTAGTCTATATTTATAGACCCAAATACTTGGTCACCAATAAACCTTATTCAATAAGATTTTTACCTAAAATAGATATCTACTCATTAAAGTAAATCCTAATTACCAAGTAATCTTCAACCACTAGAATTACAATAAAACACAACTTAATTACCAATTAGAATTTGAGTCAAAATATAACAGTAACTCTCTGATGCTTGCGACTGCATGTAACACCACGTCACTAATAGAAGTGAATGGTACTATTCCAGGAGTCCATCACCCCGAGCTGATCACCAGTTATCTTTTCTTTGAACCGGAGTAAAGCTTGTCGAACAATCTCATTTCTTCCAGCTACTGGGTCTGGGGTTGCTAAAGCAAGCAAGTTGAGACATGAGAGAAGAATTATAACTTCAATGGAAAAAAAGAAAACAGAGGTGGACGCTACCACATGCTTTCTTGATAGCTCCATCAGCCTGAATCAGTTTCTTATTTGATGAGATTGATTTGTATTTGAGACTGCTTTGTTAATCAATAAGAACTAGACTGTAATTTATATAGTTTTTCAACTCTGAGATTGATATCAGTTTCTTACTGCTTCAAGTCTTACAACTTTGAAAGTCAACTGCCTAAAAGAATTTGTGAATTAAACTATAGAGGGAGACTTCAAGTAAACGCTTGACGATTGTTGTCTAAATCAACAAAGTTGAGCTACCCTGTGGTTTTTTTTCAAGAAAAGGAATTGGAAAAATGGACGTTTTGATTTTCAAAGTCAATACCCTTGAAGGAATGCCATTGTTATTTATAAAATGGAGACACAAAATTTGGAACCTTTGAAAATTGAAACCATATCAAACTTGCTTACATGTTTGGTATTGTAATCACTAATTTTATCCGGGATACTAACCCGTTTTTATTTGTGTTAAACTTTATAATAATGGGCTTTATTGTTATCCAATTTTTTAATAAAAATTAAAAAAATATTAGTATACTATACATTAAGTGTTAGTAGTTTAAAAAATAAAGAAAAGAGAAAAAATCAATGTTACTTTTGTTTTGTTTACCGTTATAGTTTATATTATTATATTATTATCATATTATTACTATTAATATTTCAGTTTCTTTTTATTATTATTACTGTTTTATTTTTTATATTATTATTATATTATATTTAAACAAAAGCAAAAATTAAATAGTATATAATTAATAATAAAAAGCCCATTGTTTATTATCAAAGTCCATTTACAAGTTTCAAAAACCCAAAAACATTAAAATTACAAGTCTGGCCCAACAAGCCCAAAGACTAAAGTCTATCCGACAACTAAACCCTAATCTTTTTTTGCTTTTTGCGGAGTTGGCTCTCAGCCGTAAGATCTAGGTCAAGATCTGACGGTCTATATGCATCCTGAAGGAAACCCTAGATAGAGTTGTTCATCTGCCAGCGCCGCATTAATCACAGCCCTTGGATCTCGAGGCAGATCGGATGGCTCAGATTCGAAGAAGGGAACTTTCCAGATTTCGCACGTGCCCACTCACGGCTCTCTAGCTCGCCCCACGAGCTCACTCGCAACTCTTCAACTGGCATCACGCGCGCATGGACTCCACCGCTGGTCCCCCACCTTCGCCAATAGCCACGCCGTCTGCTCTCCCTCCATGCTCAGCTAATATCACACACAACAAAAAATAAACAAGTCAGAGCCGGCAAGAAAAAACATGCAACACATAGGGTAGAATTTCAGAGCCGACCAAGCCAGGGGCGGACATGAATCCGGCCAAAACACAACTACAAACAATAGGCCTTTAGTGTTATTTTTCTATTATTTATTTCTCATGTAATTCTACGGGCTATATAATGAAGTCGGACGGTTGTAAAAAGGGGATTTTTTCTCGGGATTTGAAAACGGAATACAACAGAGTTTTTTAGGTATCTTTTTTGTTGTTTCGATTACATGCATAACAAAAATATAAGGAAACATAGAAAGGAAAGTAGAATATAGGGTTTTATTTTTTTCCTTTTGATGCTTCGACTCCCACCGTTCGAGGGGCTCACCCGATAAAGGACGGACCCCCTAGTTTTAACCACGTCAGCTTTCTCGGTCGACCGTTGGACACCAGTGAGGAGGAAAAGGGTTGTGAAGTTTCTTCCTGGGTCGGCTTTGTTTGAAAGGTTTTATTTTTATTTTTTAAAAAAGGGGATCTTTGAAGTTTTTTTAGATCTAGGTGAAATGAGGTGTTTTTTGCCAAACTAAGTTGGTTTTTGGGTTCGAAGTAAAAAGCAAAAGGTTTTGGTGGTCGTGTTGTGGGTTTTCGGTGCCAATATACGGTGGCCGACGATGGTTGGTGAAGCGGTCTTCTATCAAATTTTGAGAATCACGATAGTGCCTAGATTTTGGGATGAACACCACGGCGGTGTTTCATCCGAAGTTGACAGCATTTCCAAAAGTGGTAAAAGGGGGAAGGATTTTAAAAAAGGAAAAGGGTCTGGTTTTTGCCTAAAATAACTTATTTTTACCCATTCTCTTTTTAAAAGTGACATTTTACAACATAAACCCTTTCCGTGCCACAATATTTGCATCGGAAGGCTTTTCGCATTTTAAAATTTTCCAGGGACCTAAAATGATTTTCCAAAATTGCAATTTCATCCCTATATCAAAATCAATCCCGTTTTTAAAAAGGTTTATTCAATATTTAGTCCTTCTGTGTCTTTAAAATACCTTTTTAAGCCATTTCGCTTTTTTAATTTACCTCAACAGTCCCTCTCCTTTTTATTTGCTTTTTAATTTGGTTCTCTGTTTTAATTATTTTGATTTTAAAAGGGTTAATACCCTATTAGGTCCCTATTTTTTTTTAAAATCCCTTCAATTTGGTCCTTTCTAGTGTGAAAATCACCTTTTTAATCCCTCTATTTTTATTTTTGTTTAGATTTAGTCCTTGCATTGCATGTTTATTTTGTTTATTTAATTTCATTTTTATTTTATTTGTATGCCTTTTATTGTTTTTGTTCTTTATGATCGTTTTTATATTTGTTTCCCTTTTTTAGTGTTTTATCAGGCTAGGCCTCTTTAGGTTAGCTTAGAGCTTAATTTAATTAATTTAAATTGTGCGCTCGGCTTATTGGGACATAAATTTTAAATTAATTAAATTAAATTCAGGATTAGATTTTTAGGTGCCTTTAGTTAGATTTAAGATCCAAATTAATTTAATTAATTTGAATTTATCCTTAGCTCGTTGAGATAAATGTTAAATTCATTAAATTAGTTTGACGTCTCTTAATTACCTTTTAGGATAAAATTAATATTTGACTTAGGTGGACACCTAATTAAAATCATAATTAATTAACTCGATTCATTTTAAATAGTATCCTTGGCTTAACGGGATACTAGTTTAAAATTAATCAAATTAATTATTTTGATTTAAGATAATTCATAAATTATTAGTTTTTGATTTTTAGAATCTTAATTAATTTAGGGTTAATATTAGACTAACCTAGTTAATAATTAGATCACTAATTAATTTTCCATAATTTGGGCCTTTTTATGTTAGGACTTTAGTGGACATAGAGTTTAATTTCAAGCACTTCCTTGTCATGCATTTTAATTTTTATTCATATGACTTTAATATTTTAATGAACATGTATTTTGTTAATTAACTTAAATTATAAAAAGGAGGTAATTATTAATTTTGATATTTGTGTCGTAAGTTCTAGCTCAATGGGTGTTGGCCAAATATTTGAATTAATTCTTACCGTCTGAAGGTAAATTTAATTTGAGATAAAATTTTGACAAGTCATAACATCATTCTTAACTGATTGCATCATGCATAAAGGTGATGAACGAAGTTTGAACCATAAATTAACACGTCAGTCGGTCTTATTCAATGTCGGTTTAATCTATGGTCTGAGGTATCGTCACCCTTATTAATAAATGTTCAATTAATTCGAGTTCACCAATTTGACAAAAGCCCGTATAATTAAAGTTTATATTCAATCACGAACCATTTAATTAAAATCAATTTAAATTTTAATAATTTCCATCAATTAAGAGAAACTATATTTTGGTACCGATTTTCGCGCGTGATGGGGGTGCTAATCCTTCCCCACACATAACCAACTCTTCAACCCGTTTTCAAATGAATCTTTGGTTTAATGGTGTCCGACCTACCTAAGTGGCCGGTGGCGACTCCAAGTCTTTATTTAAAAAAATGAATTTTTAAAGGATTTCCCTAGTTTCCTAACATTTTTCAAAAAAGCGAAAGGAAAAACGGGCTACGTTCCCTTTTAGTGATTTCAAAAAAAGGTCACTACAGATGGAGATTTCACTGGGGAACGATTTTTGTTTTTTATAAAACAAAAAAAGAGTTAAGCCAAGGAAATATTTGTTGCTTTTAATGATGGAGATTTTGAAATTTAAATTGACTTCAATTAATTTGTTCTTTTTTGAAGACATGACTTTAATTATACGAGCTTTGATAATTGGTGGTTTTGGAATTAATTGCTCACTTAATTTCTAAGGAATTACAGTCACGTGTTGCATCATGATCATCAAGCTATGTATATGAGCTTTGTCCCTTGAGCGGGAGTGAAACGCCACATACCCACGTGAGTAGCCCTCCACGGGTTGGTAATTTACTTTCAAAATCCACGCTTTTTGACACGTGATCAGCCCTCCACATCACTAGGTCATGCTTTCCCTCGAACCGAATCCAATTCGCAAGCCTGTAATGGGCCAGAATTTGGGGTTCTTGTTGCCTTTGTAGGTAATAAGATATGTTCGGATACCCTTTTAGAATTGAACCCATGTGTGAGAATTTAGGAAGCCCACCTCGATTAGAGCCATACAGACAACCATAGTAAACTAGAATTCATGCGGTTAGGGTTTTCCTTTTCTTGACTTTTTGCCTAGTATTTACCTAATTTATGTATTGTTTATCTTTTAATTTCAAATTTATTATTATTTTTATTTATGTCATTACTAACACATTTCTTTTTCTTTTCTTTTTTTTATATTTTGTTTTGCATATTCTATCATATCATAAAGAAAACACTGATTTGGAAATAGTCTGAAGTTAAAGACTTGACCAATAGGAGACTTGGTCCGTAGTAGTGATGAAAATAATTTTGAGGTACAATTATGGTCAGAAGGAGAACTGCTCCATGATGGGGATAGTATTTCTGCATGGTTTAGGTCAGCTAGGTCAGTCGAGACTTTCATGAACACGTAGTATAATGATGTGTTTGGGTTGAGATCAGTATGGCACAATTGGGATTTTGAGGCGAAAAGTGCTTTCAAAAGAGAATATGGCGACATTGCATACTTGTTAGATGTCTCGGTTGATCAGTCACTACTTCAAGCCTTGGTAAGATTTTAGAATTCAACCTACAGTTGTTTCACGATTGGCAACATTGATTTGACCCCAACAATCGAAGAGTATCTAGCCCTTGTGAATTGTAAGAAGATGACGATAATCGTGTCTACTCTAAACCACACAAGAACAAGTCCTTCTGGGCCAAACTGGGTAGGTTCTTAGACACTTTGCCATTTTGGGTCGAAAATCAAGTTACAACTTGGAACAAAAAAGAGTACCTCAAGTGGTAAGGGATTTTGGTCTTAGCTTCAGTGCATCCGGTGGGCCGAGTTCAGTGAGACCTCTTTGCATTACTGATCTATGGGTTAGTTTTGTTTCCAAAGGCGTTGGGGCTTATCGACCCTTCAGTATTAGATTTGTTCGATCTCTTGGGTGGAAAGACCAACCTGGTACCCGTGATCTTGGAAGAAACTTTATAGACTTTGAGGTTCTGTAGAAGAAATGGTGGAGGTCGTTTCCGAGGATGCCTTCACCTTTTAACAGTCTAGTTTTACAGTCATCTTTGGTTTGACATCCACTTCTTAAGACCTATTTTTGACGGAAAATTCTCACCACTAGAAGAGTTCCTACAAAAAGGAGATTGGCCAATGGGTAGATCTGAAGAAGTATGGTTGGATGTCTTACAAAACCTAAAAGATGAGGACATAGTTTGGAGAGCCCATGGCTACCTGCGAGGAATATTCTTTATAGATGCAGGGAGTATTCTTGGGTACCTTTACTTGGTCTTTAGGGGCATACGGCTTACGCCACCTTTTGGTTTTGAGGCAGTACAGTTCTAAACAGTTTATGCCAGCCATAAGTAGATTAAACGAGATTAACATGGACTATGGGACAGAAAAGAGCTGCAAACGGAAGGTGTATAATGCTTCTTCTGCATGGAACAACGCAAGACTGGTCAATATTGTGAGTGCTCCGTACAAGATAACTCATGAGTATGAAGTATGATGGTTCCATCGTGTCAACGATAATATTCCTAAGTTAAATCCTGATGGGATGAGGTTAGTGGAAGAAAGGTTGGCTACGCTCCACACGAAGTCAATTTGATGAGAAAGTAACTCGAAGAAGAGCAAAAGAAGTTTATTCAACTTGAAGCAAAAGACGATCAAGACAGATTTAACTTTGAGTTAGACAAGATGAGGCTCGAAAGAGAAATTAAAGGTTTGCAAAAGAAGAATGATAAGTTGAAATTTGAGCTTAAGTCGGAGAAGGAAGAAATTTGGAAGTTACAAAGGCTAAGCAAGAACAAGAGAATCGAGAACGATGGTCCAAGTGAAGGTATGAAGCTCAGGCTTAAGGAAGAAAAGGCAAAGGCCGAGACTTACACGTGGAACTATTACGAACATAAAGACCAAGTGCTTGCTATGACCCAATAGATGGAAAATCTACGGACCTCTCACTTAGAACAGCTTGAGAAGGAATGACGACAAAATAAGGAATTACAGGCTCAAGTACAACAAATGGAAAGGTCTCTCCTCAGGCAAAAAGGGTTCCACAAAAAAACTAAAAGCTAGCAGTTTAGAAAACCAAGCTTTGAAGGTTCAGATCGGGGAGTTAGAGACTGAGTTCCAACAACTCAAGGATCGAGTGACAAGTTTTGGAGGAGCAATTCAAGTGTATTAGATGCCAACAATGGAACGACTCTGGTTTACCGCTTATACTATTTGGAGACAAGAACAAGAATTGGAACATTTGATGACTCAGATACAAGGGGTCACCCAAAAGCTACAGTTCCTAGCGGAAGATGCCACCGAGCTTTAAGAATGTGTGGAAGATGAGTCCGAGGATAAACAAAGGCTTGTTTGGGTCTTGAGGGAGATTGTTGACTTAGGCGCTAGTTTGGGACCATATGAATAGCGAATTTTCTTTGATTATTGTAATGAAACAATGTTTCCATCAATGCAAGTTATTTAATTATGATATTTTCCAGAATCAGTGTTGTTCTTTGCATTCATGCATGACACATTTATTTGCATATCTTGTTAAGTTGTTAAAACTAATTAAAAGACTTCTTATTTCAGAGCATTTCGGTTCTTTAAATTACAGTCATTCCACACCCATACCGCACTCGTCTACAAGCCAGAATAATGGAAGAAAACTTTGCTAAGTTGGAGGTTGATCTTAGGGGTCAGTTAGAACGAACACATCAAGAATTAAGGGACACCATCATCAAATCCCAACATGATATGATAAAAGAAATATCTCAAAAGTTACAGCTCAGTCAGGGAGAAGACCTAAGAGGAATGAGTGCTATCGAAAACCCTACTCAAGAATCGGGGGATCCTTCGTATTCCTCGATCTTTAAAAACCCTCTTTTTATCAACCCTACACTGAAACCTCCACAAGCGGTATCTTCATCTCATCAGGCCGATACCTTCACCGAAGCCCAACCGAGCGTGACCTTTGGAAATACCGAAAATATCGGGGATAGCATCCCAGACTTTGATGAGTTAGAAAAATTGAACCAAGGTAGAATTCTCAAAATAGTTGGAGGAAACCAAGAAGGATCTCAAAGAGAAATCCTGGGTAAAAGAGGATGAGGAATGTTCCTATGGGCTGAATGTTAGAGATCTCAGCTTGGTCCTAGATGTCGAGATCCCGTACAAGTTTAAGACCCCGAATTTGGAAAAGTTTGATGGGACGACTTGCCCTACTGCCCACATAACCATGTTTTGCCGCAAGATGGCGGGGTTCACTGACAATGAGAAGCTGCTGATCCACTGTTTCCAAGGCAGTTTGATAGGTCTGCCTCGAGGTGGTACAATTAGCTAACAAGGGCTCAAATCAAGTTGTGAAAGGATTTGACAAAAGCTTTCACTGCCAGTACAAGCATATAACTGATATGGTCCCCTACCAACTTCTATTACAAGGGATAGAGGAAAAGCACAACGAGAGCCTCCGTGAGTATGCCCAGAGATGGTGAGATGTGGCAACGTAAGTTTAGCCTCCACTATGTGAGAGTGAAATCTCCTTGATGTTCATAGACATGCTAAAAAGAACACTCTATGATTGTTTGATCAATAATCCTATTAGCAATTTCGTGGACATGGTAATGACCGGTGAATATATCGAAGCAGCCATTAAGAGTGGAAGGATTGATAGAGGAGAACCATCATGAAAGTAGTACAAGAAAAAAGATCATAGGGTTAACCGTGTAAGCACCTATAAGGCCGTCAAAAACCTCACCATATCCCACCCCAAGCTACAACCGAGAATCCCTGAAATTTTAGTAAAATAGAAGATAGGGGAACCAAGAAAAAAACTGAGAATAGGTCATTCACCCCGTTACCCATTTCTTACAAGGAGTTGTACTCACAGCTGTATAAGGCGAATTTGGTTCATCCCTACCATGTCACCCTTTTCAGCCTACCTTACCAGAGTGTTATAACCCTAAGGCACACTACGAGTACCATGCTGACGTTTTAGGGAATTCAATTGAGAACTGTGTGGCATTCAAAAAGTTTGTCCAAAATCTAATAAGGACCGGAGTATTATAGTTGGGGGAAATGAGTACAACCAACAACCCCTTTACCGAATCATGGAGGTTAGAGTGTAAATGCTCTTGAAGAATGGTACATCAGAAAAGCAAAGGAGAGTGTATCTGAAATAAAATCACCTTTGAGATGGGTTTTTCAGAAGTTGTGTATGGCTCGTCTCATTGAACGAGGAATGGTAATCGTGAAGAAGGTTTGTGGACCATATTGCGAGTATCATTAGTCAGGAGATCAAGAGATTCAGGATTGTAAGGAGTTTCGTTAGGTGGTTCAGAAACTTATGAACAATAAAGAGATTGAGTTCTTTGAGAAAAAAAGTGAGAAAGAGGAAGTCAAAAGTTTGCACGTTGGATGGTCCAAACATCAAGTATGGTGTAAGAATACCATTTGTCCTTGGTATCAAGCCAAGTGGAGAAAACACACTACAAGAGGAATGCCTTAGGGTAGCCTCCAAGATTATAATTTCTGCCCCGACAGTTTTTCCTTTCAAGGATAACCGGATGGTTTCATTGAATTACACTGCCAGTGTTTCAATATCGGGGTGTTCAAGTTCACAAGAAAGGGAGAAGCCAGTTGCGGAAGTAAAGCCCGCCCGGGAGGAGCCGATAGGACCAAAACCCGAGATGGTAGGTGGGGTTGGGCACTTTATGAGGAGTGGTTGGTGTTATGCCTTAGAAACATCAAAGGCAGCAGAAGAGCCAAGGGGTAAAGTCAAGGTAACCGAGTCTGAACCTACCAAGATATTTGGAGAGGAGCCGCCTCCAAAAATTAATGAGCCGGTAACTAAGGCTCAGGCTCAAGAATTTCTTAGATTTTTAAAGCACATTGAATACAGTATGGTGGAACAACTCAAAAAATAGCCAGCCTAAATTTCAGTGCTTGACCTCCTACTAAGCTAAAAAAAACACCGCGAAACACTGTTGAAAGTTTTGATCCAAACTTTTATTGCAAGTGATATCTCAGTCGGCAAGCTAGACTGAATAATCAACCATATCACCGCTGATAATTACATTACCTTCAGTGATGACGAGATTCCATAGGGGGCATGGGGTCTACCAAGGCTCTCAAAATCACCACCCATTACAAAGGCCATGTGCTGCTATGAGTGCTCATTGACAATGGCTCTGCCTTAAATGTCATGCCTTTAGCTACTTTGCAACGTCTACCCATCGACAGCTCTTACATGAAACCTTGTTAGAATACTGTACGGGCATTTGATGGGACCCAACGAGATATGGTCAAGAAAATTAAAGTACCCCTGCTTATTGGTCCGAGTGAATATGTTGTTGACTTCATGGTAATGGACATCCGGCCCCGTCCTACAACTGTCTATTGGGAAGGCCATGGATTTATTTTTCCAGTGCTGTTCTGTCATCTCTACACCAAAAATTGAAGTTTATTATTGAAGGAAAGCTAGTGATAGTTAACGCTGAGCAAGACATCATGGCTTCAGTAACTTTGGATGCACTATACATTCTGGCCGATAAAGAGGCAATAGAATGCACATTTTGGGCCTTGGAGTTCGTTAATGCTACTTTCATAGCCGAAGGGAACAAGATTTCATGCCCTAAGCTATTGAACTATACCAAGATGGTGGTTGTGGTGGAGACTTTAAGAAAAGAAGCGAAGAAGGGAAAAGGCTTAGAAGAAATCTGCAAAGACGCATTTGGGTTAAAGATGTCATCAACAAGAATGATCGTTTTGGGTTAGTTTATAAGCCCAATTTCCTACAAAGAAAACAAAAATAGAAGAAAAGAGATGAGCAAAAGAAGGTACAACTCAGAGAAGAAGACATTAAAAGTGTTTTATGTTCGGAGGGGTAGTGAACCTCGAATTAAAAGTGCAAGAAACAAGCCGAGAGAATGAAAAATTCCTCAACGAAGAGCTGATCAGTGAATCTTTGGAAGTAATAGATCTTAATTTGATCTCCGAGGGTGACAAGACTGTTCATCCTTTGGCCAATATTTGTCCGTACTTCCCGGGAGAAGAGCTCGAAAACTGGACCAGTGTGGATATGCCTATAGTTTTTAGGTCCAATTCAAAGTAATGCTTAAAACAACCCTGTTGCTTTTGACCGAGGGCAATAGAGATCCTTTGTAAAAGGACGGCTATGTCAACTTTTATTTGCTTTTAATGAAAAATGATGCTTTCAACATCTCTTTCTCAAATGGCAAACATAACATTCATAGCATTCATTACTTATTTATTTATTACATAAATTATTCATTTCTATTCCCAATACATGTTTTCAAAACTCGTGCATACCCTTTAATATTAATTGTATGAATGATTTTGAATCTACTCCAGGGTAGATTTCTAACAACCCATGTAGTCGGCAAAATTGATTAAGAAGATGATAAAGTTGAATATAAGGTCCCAAATGAATTGTTAAGACTGATGGCAAGTGAAGAGAAACATATCCTACCACATCAAGAAGAGTTAGAAGTCTTGAACTTGGGAACTGATGAGGATAAGAAAGAGGTGAAGATCAGAAATACTTTATCATCAAAAGTTAAACGAGATTTGGTGGAACTGCTTCTAGAATTCAAAGATGTATTCGCTTAGACAGACCAAGATATGCCAGGTGTGCACAAGCCTCCTATAAGGCCAGAATGCAAGCTCGTCCAATAAAAGCTTCGAATGATAATAACGGACATGTTGTTAAAGGTTAGAGAAGAAGTAATGAAGCAGTTTGAGGCCGAATTTCTAAAAGTCGCCAAATATTCGGAGTGGGTAGCCAATATAGTCGCAGTGCCTAAAAAAACAGAATAGTACGCATGTGCATGGACTACAGGGACCTCAACAAGGCAAGCCCTAAAGACAATTTCCCTTTGCCGTACATTGGTACTCTAGTTGACAACACTACGAGACATTCGTGGTTCTCATTCATGGATGGCTTTTCGGGGTATAATCAGATTAAAATGCACCCCGAAAATATGGAAAATACTACTTTCTTGACCATGTGGGGGCACATTTTGCTATAAGGTAATTCTTTTTGGGTTGAAGAACGTTGTGGCAACATATTAAAGAGCCATGGTGACCTTGTTCCATGACATGATGCATAAGGAGATCGAAGTGTACGTGGATGATACAATAACCAAATTTCAAATCAAAGAGGAGCATATCCAAAATCCGCGGAAGCTCTTCCAAAGGTTAAGAAAGTACCAGTTAAAGCTCAACCCGGCCAAGTATACATTTGTAGTTACGTTTGGGAAACTCTTAGGTTTTGTTGTTAGCCGAAGGGGAATTGAGATTGACCCCGATAAGGTGAAAGTAATTCAGGATCACCCGCCACCTCAGACACAAAAGGAAGTTCGATGATTCTTCGAAAGATTAAATTGCATCTCTCGGTTCATCTCTCAATTGATCGATAGATGTGACCCTGTCTTTAGACTGCTATGAAAAAATAACCCAAAAATATGGGACGAGGATTGCCAAGAGGCCCTAGAGAAGATCAAGAAGTATTTGACCAATGCCCAAATCTTGGTAGCACCGGTGCCAAATAGGCAACCAATTTTGTACTTGACAGTTTTTGAGAATTCAATGGGTTGTGTGTTAGGACAACATGACAAGTCCAGCAAGAAAGAAATGGTTATTTATTACTTAAGCAAGAAGTTCATTGAGTTTGAAACATGGTACTCGCTGATTCAAAGGCTATGTTGTGCTTTAGTGTGGGTTACCAAACGACTCAGGCAATACATATTGTACCATACTACTTGCTTGATTTCCATATTAGATCTTTTGAAATTTCTGATGGAAACACATGCACTAACTGAGAGAATGGCCCATTGGAAAATGTTATTATCTGAATTTGATATCGTTTATGTAAGACAAAAGGCGGTAGAGGGAAGTGTGGTGGTAGATTTCTGGGTAAGCTGGGCTTTAGACGCCTACGAGCCGTTGAATTTTAGTTTCCATGATGAAGATTTGATTTGTCCTTTGTTTGAGGGGAAGCCTATTTCAGAGAATGAGCCTTGTAAGCTTTATTTTGATAGAGCATTCAATGCCCTAGGTCATGGAATAAAGGGTAGTGTTAATTTCTCCCGAAGAGGTTACTACCCCTTTACAAGTAGGTTGGAATTCTTCTATAGCCGATTATGAGGTTTGTGTCATGGGACTACGCACAACCATAGAAAGAAAGATCAAGGTGCTTCATGTCTTCAAGGATTCGTCTTTTCTAATCTACTAGCTCCAAAAAGAATGGGAGACAAGAGATCCGAAGTTGATCAAGTACTACGATTTGGTCCAAGAGTTGGTTAAAAACTTTGAAGAAATCAGTTTCACCTATTTACCAAGAGAAGATAATCAGATGGCTGACGCCCTAGCAACTTTGGCTGTCATGTTTGAGGCAAGCCCAAAGGCCGAAATGAAGCCAATCGAGATGTAGATTTTTGAGGTACCAGCCCATTGCTATAATTTGGAAGAGGAGGGGATGGAAATCCATGGTACTATGATATCCTCCAGTACATCAAGATCCAAGTTTACCCGAAGGAGGCCAATGATAATGATAAAGGGCTATTAGAAGGTTAGCATCGGGGTATGTCTTGGACGGAGAGGTTTTGTACAAGAGGAGTAAAGACCATATATTGTTAAGGTGTGTCAACGCTCAAGAGGCAAAAACTATTTTAGTCAAAGTACATGATGGTTTGTGCGGGACCCATGTCGATGGTTTCTCAATGGCCAGAAAAATCATGCAATACTGGTATTTTTGGTCAAACATAGAGGAAGATTGTATTGAATATGCAAAGAAATGTCACAAATGTCAGATCTATGCTAATAAGATACATTTTCCACCAGTGCCACTTCACACCATGAATTCACCATGGCCTTTTGCTGCTTGGGGCATGGATGTCATCGGCCAAATACACCCGAAAGCTTCTAATGGGCACCGTTTCATCCTAGTGGCTATCGATTACTCCACCAAATGGGTAGAAAGCCACTTCTTATGCCAACATCACAAGAGAAATAATGTACAAGTTCCTAAAAAAAAGATTATCTGTCGCTATGGTTTGGTAGAAAGAATCATCACCGAAAATGCTTCCAATTTAATAACAAAATGATTACCAAAGTGTGTGAACAATTTAAGATTGTATACCACATTCTACTACTTATCGTCCCAAGATGAATGGGGCAGTGGAAGCGGCAAACAAGAATATTAAGAAGATCATAGAAAAGACTACCGACACTTTCAAAGATTGGCATGAGAAGCTACCCTTTGCTCTGTTCGCTTACTGAACATCTGTGAGGACATCCACGGGAACAACTCTGTATTCTTTGGTCTATGGTACGAAAGTGGTATTACCTATTGAGGTAGAGATTCTATCACTTCGAATTTAGAATAAGGTAAAGTTGGACGAAGCTGAATGGATGCAAGCTAGGATTGATCAGTTGAACCTCATCGAAGAGAAAAGATTGAGGGCCATTTGTCATGGCCAAATGTATCAGAAGAGGATGATGCGAGCTTATAGCAAAAAGGTTCACCCAAGAGAGTTTTAAGAGGGGGATTTGGTGCTAAAAAAGATCTTTCCAATTCAAAAAAACTTTCGAGGGAAGTGGATGCGTAACTGGGAAGGGCCTTACGCTATTAAAAAAGCCTTCTCCGGGGGAGCATTAATTATAGCGGAGATGGATGGGAAAGAATTGAGCAATCCTATAAATTCGGGCTCCGTCAAGAAGTACTACCCTTAAAAAAGAAAAAGAAAAAAAGAAAAAAAAAAGAGAAAAAAAAATAGAAAAGGCGAAGTGAAAATCCGCAAGGGCGCTTCGCAAAATGAAAATTCTTGTGGTGAAAACCCGAAAGGGTGCCTCAGGTATAAAAAAAATGAGGGTTTAAAATGAAAACCCGAAAATGGGCGTCTTAAAACCAAAGTAGGATCTGAATTGAAAATCTGAAAATGACAGCTCAGATAAACTTAATATTTCGCATCCGTTTGACTCCACTTCAATCTATGGCGAGGTCACTCTTGGTTATCAAAAATGAGTAAGAGATCTACCACGGTCGATGGCCTCTTTCATCATTCATACAATCAATGTTCGGGGATGTTGCACCATATATTACTTATATCTTTTTCATTTTCTCATGTTTGCCATGACTTTCAAATTATTCCAACATCTCCTCAAATATTAATGAAATTTTATTCTCCCTCTTCCTTTTTCTAGTCCATAAGCATCTTGCAAATAGATTGACGTAGATTATTGAAAAAACAAAGGATTTCTTGGCATTACTATGATTTAACCTATTAAGTGCAGGTTGTTCCAAGACAAAAATGGATTTCGTCAAAAGGAGTCTGCCAAAGTCAAGGCTAGAGGACATTGGAAGCAAAGTTGACAAAATTTATCGAGAAAAGATGGCGAATGCCTTCCATGTCGAATTACAAAGCGAAAGATCTAGAGGCTAAATCTCGAAAGGGCGCCCAAGAAAAAAAAGAAGAAAATGAAAAAAAAAGAAAAGAGAAAAAAAGGAAAAAGAAAAACTAAAAATAAAAAAGAAACCAAAGTGAAAACCCAGAAATGATGCTTTGTAAAAAAAATATAAAGTGAAAATCCGAAAAAGGGTGCTTTGAGAAAAAACAAATCTAAAGTGAAAACCTGAAATGGCACTCTAGAGCAAAGTTTTGAAGGTTCTAATGAAGAGGGTTGAACGGGTCTGAGACCTAACGAAAGGAGAGATAAAAAGAATGAGAAGATAAAGAAGACATCAAGAAGAAGTCGAGATAAAAATCGAGGAAGAATGAATCCGGCCGATGTCCATCTTGTAGTTGTCATGCATCATGAATAGTTAGAAACCCCTAAGTTAGGAGCATGCTAACCCATACCATCATAGCATTTCATCTCTTTTTAAGGTATTTGAAGATTAGAAGAGGAGTAAACAACAAAGTGAAAACCCGGAGGGGATTTCAGGCAAGGAGATTCAAACTCGCAGCATCAGGATTCTGAGGTGAAAGGTTCTATATAGGAGGGACTTGTAGCTTCAAAGATTTTAGAGCGAAGGAGGCAGATACTCATAGCTCAAGAATTTCAGGCGAGGAGTTTCAAACTCGCAACATTAGGATTTTGAGGTGAAAGGTTCTATACATGAGGGACCTATAGCTTTAAAGATTTCAAAGTGAAGAAGGCAGATACTCATAGCTCAGAGATTTTATGGGAGAAGTTTCAAACTCATAGCATCAAGATTTTGAGGTGAAGGGTTCTATATAGGAGGGACCCGTAGCTTCAAAAATTTCAAAGAAAAAGGAGGCAGACACTTGTAGCTCAAGGACTTCATAGTGAAGAGTTTATATAGAAGAAACTCATAGCTCCATAATTCCAGGAAGAGGAATGGTGAACAATTATATATAGGAGGAACTCGCAGCTCGAAATCTTCAGACAGAAAAGTTAGAGAAAATTAGTGTTTATGGTCTTTTCTTTATTCTTGTTCTGCAAAGATAAGCAAAGAGATGCAGTTATAATCACTAATTTTATCCGGGGTACTAACCCGTTTTTATTTGTGTTAAACCTTATAATAATGGGCTTTATTGTTATCCATTTTTTAATAAAAAATAAAAATATTAGTATAGTATATATTAAATGTTAGTAGTTTAAAAAAGAAAGAAAAAAGAAAAATCAATGTTATTTTTGTTTTGTTTACCATTATAGTTGATATTATTATATTATTATCATATTATTACTATTAATATTTTGGTTTTTTTATTATTATTACTGTTTTTGTTTTTATATTATTATTATTATATTATTGTATTATTATTATATTATATTTAAACAAAAACAAAAATTAAATAGTATATAATGTTTATTATCAAAGTCCATTTACAAGTTTCAAAAACCAAAAAACATTAAAATTACAAGTTTGGCCCAACAAGCCCAAAACCTAAAGTCTATCCTGCAACTAAATCCTAACTTCTTTTGCTTTCTGCGCAGCTGGCTCTCAGCTGTTAGATCTAGGTTAAGATTTGAGGGTCTACATGCATCATGAAGGAAACCCTAGATAGGGTTGTTCATCTGCTAGCGCCACATTAATCACAGACCTTGGATCTCGGGGCAGATCGGACAGCTCAAATTCAAAAAGATGAACATTTTAGATTATGTATGCGTCCACGCACGGCTCTCTAGCTCACCCCACGTACTCACTCGCGACTCTTCAATTGGCATCATGTGCGCGTGGACTCCACCGCTAGTCCCCCTACATTCTCTGACAGCCACGCCATCTACTCTCCCTCCACGCTCACCAATATCACATGCAACAAAAAATAAACAAGTCAGAGCCGGCAAGAAAAAGCATGCAACACATATGGCAGAATTTCAAAGCCGACTGAGCCAAGGACGGATGTGAATCTGGCCAAAACACAACGGCAACCAATAGGCTTTTAGTGTTATTTTTCTTTTATTTATTTTCATGTAATTCTACGGGCTATATAATAAAGCTGAACCGCTGTAAAAAAGGGATTTTTTTCTCGGGATTTGAAAAAAAATACATCAGAGTTTTTGAGGTATCTTTTTTGTTGTTTCGATTGCATGCATAACAAAAAATAGGAAAACATTAAAAGAAAAATAGAATATAGGGTTTTGTTTTTTTACCTTTGGACGCTTCGACACTCACCGTCTGAGGGGCTCACGTGATGAAGGACGGACCCCCTAGTTTTAACCACGTCGACTTCCTTAGTAGACCATTGGACACCAATGAGGGGGAAAGGGTTGTGAATTTTCTTTTTGGATTGGCTTTGTTTGAAATGTGTTGTTTTTTTAAAAGGGATCTTCGAAGGTTGTTTTAGATCTAGTTGAAAGTTGGTGTTTTTTAGCCAAACTAAGTTGGTTTTTGGGTTCGGAGTAAAAAGCAGAAGGTTTTGGTGGTCATGTTGTGGGTTTCTGATGTCGATATACGGCGGCCGATGGTGGTTGGTGAGGTGGTATTCCGTAGAATTTTGGAAATCACGGCGATGCCTGTATTTTAGGATGAACACCACGGCGGTGTTCATCCTGAGTTGAGATCGTTTCCAGAAATGGTAAAAGGGGGAAGAATTTTAAAAAAAGGAAAAAGGGTCTGAGTTTTTCCTAAATTAACTTATTTATACCCTATTCTCTTTTTAAAAGTGGCATTTTACAACATAAACCCTTCTGTGCCATAATATTTGCACGCGGGAGGGTTTTCGCATTTTAAAATTTTTCCCCAGGTCCCTAAATAATTTTTCAAAATTGCAATTTCATCCCTATATCAAAATCAATCCCGGTTTTAAAATGGTTTATTTGATATTTAGTCATTATGTGTCTTTAAAATACCTTTTTAAGCCATTCTGCTTTTTTAATTTACCTCCACAGTCCCTCCCCTTTTTATTTGCTTTTTAATTTGGTCCTCTATTTTAATTATTTTTATTTTAGAAGGGTTAATACCCTATTAGGTCCTTGCTTTTTTAAAATCCCTTCAATTTGTTGCTTTCTAGTGTGAAAATCACCTTTTTAATCCTTCTGTTTTATTTTTTTTCAGATTTAGTCCTTGTATTGCATGTTTATTTTGTGTATTTAATTTCGTTTTTATTTTATTTGTATGTCTTTTATTGTTTTTGTTCTTTATGCTCGTTTTTATATTTGTTTCCCTTTTTAGTGTTTTATTAGGTTAGGCCTCTTCAGGTTAGGAATTAAGTCAATTTAATTAATTTAAATTGTGCGCTCGGATTATTGAGGCATAAATTTTAAATTAATTAAATTAAATTTAGGATTAGATTTTTTAGGAGCCTTTAGTTAGATTTAAGATTCAAATTAATTTAATTAATTTAAATTTATCCTTGGCTCATTGGGATAAATGTTAAATTCATTAAATTAGTTTGACGTCTCTTAATTACCTTTTAGGATAAAATTGATATTTGACTTAGGTGAACACATAATTAAAATCATAATTAATTAACTCGATTCATTTTAAATAGTATCATTGGCTTAATGAGATACTAGTTTAAAATTAATCAAATTAATTATTTTGATTTAAAATAATCCATAAATTATTAGGTTTTTCTAGTTTTTATAATCTTAATTAATTTCGGGTTAATATTAGACTAACCTAGTTAATAATTAGATCACTAATTAATTTTCCATAATTTGGACCTTTTTAGGTTAAGACTTTAGTGGACATAGGGTTTAATTTCAAGCACTTCCTTGTTATGCATTTTAATTGTCTTTCATATGACTTTAATATTTTAATGGACATGCATTTTGGTTAATTAACTTAAATTATAAAAAGATGTAATTATTAATTCTGATATTTGTGTCGTAACAGTCCTAGCTCAATGGATGTTGACAAATATTTGAATTAATTCTTACCGTCTGAAGGTAAATTTAATTTGAGATAAAATTTTGACAAGTCATAACATCATTCTTAACTGCTTGCACCATGCATAAAGGTGATGAACGAAGTTCGAACCATAAATTAACACGGCAATAGGTCTTATTCGATGCCAGTTTAATCTACGGTCCGATGTATCGTCACCCTTATTAATTAAATGTTCAATTAATTCGAGTTCACCAGTTTGACAAAAGCCTATATAATTAAAATTTATATTCAATCACGAGCCATTTAATAAAGTCAATTTAAATTTTAATAATTTCCATAAATTAAGAGCAACATATATTTTGGTACCAGTTTTCGAGCGTGATGGGGGTGCTAATCCTTCCCCACACGTAATCAACTCCGGAACCCGTTTTCAAATGAATCTCTGGTTTTATGGTGTCCGGCCTACCTAAGTGGCCGGTGGCGACTCCAAGTCTTTATTTTCAAAAAAACGAGTTTTTAAAGGATTCCCCTAATTTCCAAACATTTCCCCAAAAAGCGAAAGGAAAACCGGACTATGTTCCTTTTTAGCGATTTCAAAAAAAGGTCGCTACAGGTATTTGTTAGGACTTTGAATGACATGCACAAAAGACGATATTTAAGGTTTAGGATTTTGAGCTTAAAATTTAATTTTTTAATGCTGGGCCATAGGAAGGGGCACCAAAAAGGGTTAGAGGATTTCTGTTTATTGCGGATAAAAAACGTCTACCCTTTATGCTCCTACCCTAAAAAATTAAGTTTAGTATTTAGGTATTGTTTATGATTATGGTTTAGGGGATTAGTGATTGAGGATAAGGTGTATTTTTTAAAGTTTAGTGTTTAGGATTTAGATTTTAAGTTTAGAGCTTATAATTTAATATTTTAATATTAATATGGGATTGGGCACCAAAAAAAACAAAGGATTTTATTCTTGCAAAATATGTAATTTTTTTTCCAACTTGACTTTGTCTCATTGAGAAAAAAGACTATTTCACATTGGGGCAGTGTTTGCTTCATCAACTATAGCAAAGAGGGTGACGTTATATGAGGATATATAAGTTTTTCAAGTATCACAACTAGGGTTGGGCGTTCGATAAGTCAACTCGAGTCAAATAATTTCGAGTTATTCGAGTTTACAAGTTTTATTTTACGATTCAAACTTTATTTGAATTTTTTTTTTCAAATTGAGTCGAGTTTTCGAGTTTTTGTACAAATTTAATTGAATTATTTATAATATTATAATATAAATTCTTTATAATTTAAACGGCTTTCTATATCTATATACGATATGCATATATATATATATATATATATATATATATATATATATATTTCTTAATATTTTCACATGTGATATACGTAAAATAATATATCAGGCAGAATTTAGAGACTCTAATCAAACTTGAAAACCGATCATCTAATCACTATTATTCGGATTTTCATTTTATAACTCAAACTTTATTTGGAATTTTTTGAGTCGAGTCAAGTTTATGAAATTACAAGTCAATTCAAAACGAGTCTAATTTTTTCGAGTTGAGTCGAATAATTTGATTTTTTTGAATTGAGTCGAGTTTTGTTCATCCTTAATAACATGAAAGGAAAGAAAGACTAAGACAAATGAAATAGGAAAAAAGGAAAAGAACTTCGGGCACTTTCTTCTTCTCCAGGCTTACGGCTTACCTTTATAATTTTGTTGAAATTAAAAGGTTTAATGCATAAATTATCCCCTAACGTTGATTTGTTTTTTAAAATTAGTACTTAATGTTTTTTTTTTTGGTTATTAATGCCTTCTAATGTTTTCACCTGTTATTCATTTTATCCCCTATTGTTAAGAACGTTTAAAAAGACATTCTAAACAATGTGCTTTTTTAACCACGTCAGCCCGCTTGATTTAAAAAAAAGGGTAAATAATATGTAAGTTTCTCAATTTTTTTTAATTTAATCATTGAAAAGTCTATTTATACTTAAAATTGACCTATATTTATTTTTAAATTTTATACTTTATTCTAATATTTGTTATTATTGATAATATTATTTTATTTAAATATTAATATTTAATAAAAATAAATAAATTAAATAATAATATTATATTTGCTTTTGATTAGCAGGCCACTGCTAAAGTTTCTAATACATTAGATTTTAATGATTTTTATTTCTTGTGAAACAATGTTTATTGCTAATGTGGCTCCGATGTAGCAATCTATGGTTACTGTCGGTTACCAAAGATATTTGTCGTACTTTGTGCATTTGATAGATATTTGTCTAATTAGCCTGGTTGAATTACTACTGCGAGCAATATAATCTCTCTTGATTTCGAAGGGAATGTAATAGCACAAACTTCCTGCTAATATAAGTTAGCATTATGTATTCTCTCTGTTTGATGATATTCAAACGCTTCCATGACAACAACCAGAATAAGATCAGATTTCCCCACTGGCAACTTAAGCCAAATTCCCTTTTTCTTCTTTAGGAATTTCATATGGATAAGCAGTATGGTACAACCTCTCATCCGATGTAAAAATTGTAACCATGTTCATGTCAACGGTAACAAAACTCCCCCTCTTGAAAGAATTCTTGTCCTCAAGAATTAAAGAAAAATTTCCATGGCAACCCCCTTGAAAATCAGTCCTTGATCAGCCCTGTTTTCTTTAAATGATTTGACCAGATATTCCTCATTGCTCTCTTCAGTTTAGCTAAACTTGACGTGAGAACTAGCAGTAACGTGTTGTTTGCAAACAAGCTTCCTCCTGGATCAAGTATTCCTCGAGTCGATTCAACATCACGATACAAATTCACTTTATCCTACAAACTCAAAATAGGATCAATTAGCCCAAAATTTGTATTAGTTCCTATCAATTCATTAGACTCAATCCAACCCACTTCCAAATCAACAACCAATGCATTTCTTCTCACAAAATTTGTAACTGAATCTCTACATTCCCTAAACATATTAGTACCAAAATTTGACAGTACTTGAATCGGTTTACCAAATTCTCTATTCAATTTCAGTTTAAAACTGCTAATAGGGTGTAGATTCAATTTTTCTATCCAAATGCCCGTAACTGGGTCTATAAAACTCTTAACCAGATTCGAATTCTCACCTACATTAAATGGTTTAATAAATTTTCCAAGGATTGTGTGTGGACTCGATAGCCCGTTGATTGGGTCATCAAGCCTTCTGTTCAAGATAACTGAACCTGTTTCAAGCTCAACAATTTGCCACTTTTCAGACAATGCAGCCATGCGTCGGGTTGTATCATTCCCAGTTGTCAAGACAATTATCTGAGTTGAGTCCTTAATGTTGACACCCATGACCTCATCATCTTAAATTCCATCATTTCATGCAAGCATTCCATCGAACACCTTGACTTCACCTAAACTCACATCCCTAGTTACTGTACTTAGACTCAACGCTACACCTATATTTGGGTCATCACACTTCTCAAAAATTGGCAACTTGGCCTTTGACCGCTCTATTAGACCCATAGTCGATTCACTTAATTCCACGACAGCTGAAGCTTTATTTGTCGAGACTTGAACATTTGGTTCTTGTTTCAGCTCAACATCATATATCAATTGTGCGTCATTACCAAATTGAATATCCATTTGACAATATCCGTCGTAAATGTTATGACCTTGAAGAGAAAATATATCCGAGATAGCATTCTGACGCTCTTGATATTGGACCAGCACTTGAAAACTAGCCGACTCTTGAACTGGAATGATTTTCTCCACCAACCCATAAGGTGAGAAAACTTGGTATAGTGCTTCCATACATAAAAAATAACGGATGGTTACCATGAGGGTTCGACTCTTCCAATAATTTTCAATCATGGATTTTAGTTCCTCACGGAACCCAACCCAAAAGAAATTGTTACTCATCAGGGAAAATTAGAAGAAAGAAAAGGAGAGAACACGACAAAAGAAAAATTAAGAGAAGATTGTTTGGCTCTGATGCCTTTGTAATAGCATAAACTAAAACAAGAAGAATTAAAATGAGGGAGAAGATAGAAGAATTAAAACAAGTAGAATTTTGGAGAGAGAAACCAGAAATTCATTCATTCACTCGATAGAGAAAAACCTACAACTTTGATATTTTTATACTAAAATATAAAACGACAACATTCATAAAACTAAAGCATAATAAAACAACACCGTTTTAACTTTAATTAAAATGGTTCGTTACAGGGAAAACAACTGTGGATTAATTTGCTTTTTTTTCCTTGCAGCCGGTATAAATCCAACATTTGTACTCACCTACCTAATAGAAAATTTTAGGCAAGTTCTATAAAAAAACCTTCATTTTAAAGTTGCTTTGAGCGGCGAAAAACCTAGAGTGAAAACTCTTAAGAAACACTATGAAAATCCGGGCGGCTGGTCACCGGAGGGCCTTGCCTCAGCTAAATCATCTCAGGCTATGACCAGGATGGTGCCGATAGTTGTGGAGGATGCTCAATATGGGGATGAAACATCCAAAACCCTTGCTATAGGGAGTGTAATGCCCCGTTTTGGGCTTAGGAGTTTCCTAGGTTGATTTGACGACCTGGTGGACCAAATTAGAAATTTCGAGTCAGTTTTGGAATTAAATGAGAATAAATATTTTTGACTAAGGAAAAATAATGGAAAATGTTCTAAAATTATTAAATAATATTTTAAAGGTTTTGGTGAAATCAATTTTACAAAAAGAATTTTCGAAATTGGACATTTTGTTTGTGACCAAAATGTAAAGATTGCAAAATTATTTTCTAGTGACTATTTTGTAAAAGGGTCAAAACTTAGAATCTTTAAGGAGCTATTTGGCCAAAGTCTAATATCAGACTTTTATCTTTTAATTTGATATTTTAAAAAGGTTTTAAATTAAATAAAAAGGCTTGGCGGAAAATAATTTCATAATTAACATTTAAAGAAAACTTTATGTAACTAACTTTTCACCAAAATAGTTTCTCTCAAATTCTCTCCAACCGAACACACTTTCTACTTCAATTTTCTCATGTAAATACTTGATTTCAACATTCTTTTGTTTCCAAATGAATCTTTAATGGTTTCCTAACAAAACCTATTTGATTTGATCTTGTTTTCTCAAGAAAATTTATCCAATTAAGGGGAAAGCCAAGGTTAGAGGCGAGCTTTGTTCCTCTCCTCTAATATAAGTTTCTTTACTGAAATTACTGAAATTCCCAAGTTATTGATCCTTTACATACGTTTTCTAATGGGTTTTGATGATTTAATTATGGAAAATTGATTAAATCAAGGTTTAATTGATGATATTGATGGATTTTCGTATAGGCTCTATTTTGCTGAGTTCTTGATTGATTTTAACCATAATTTTGATGTTTAATAATGTTAATAAGTTGATTTGAACAATGGAATCCCGAAACTAAGTGAATCTCTAATTTTCTAGGATGTTAGTTGTGAGATTTTGAGGAGCTGTGGAGGTTTAATGAATGTTGGAGGTATAAGGATGATGTTAATATGTTTTTAGATGTTAATCGATGGATTAAAACGTTAGGTTTTGGCTGGGTTAAGGTTGGAAGATGTTTGATGTTGAATTCGGTTGTTGTGGAGTAAAATTGGGTAGAGCTTGTTGAGGATTTATGTGAATTGATGTTGCTGGGCTGTTGAATGCATTTTGATGCATTGTACCCTCTATTTTTATGGATAAAATAGGGAAAGTTGAACCTCAAGCTTGAACGGATGTTTTGGAAGCTTTGGAGGCGTGTTTACCTTATCGGCAAGCGAAACTTTGCGTGTCGGTGAGTGAGAATGTGAGTTTTAGCTTTTTAAAGGTTTGAAAGTTGTGTTCGGGTATTTAGATCAAGCTTGAAATGATGGTCTAAGCTCGGAAGTAAGTAACGGATGAATTCTCTCCCGAACTCGGTTTGACAATTGGTTTTAATGCGCTTGTTTTGATAACTTGATTACTCATTGTATATGCATGATTTAAGCATTGTTTAATGCTGGAAAATGGTTATATAATGTTGATGATGCATTTATAGGTAATGCATTTTTGTTAATGTTTTTGAACATTGGTTAATGCAAGGTGAATGCATTAGATTAAATGGTTTTGTTTGGTGCCTATGGAAACAGTGAGCTAATGTTATGAATTGAATCATATTGACAAGTGATATGGTTTAAAATGTTATCTGATATAGTTGGCCGGCCATAGGATTAATAGTGCACTATAAAAAGTCATCTTGGATGTTGAGGGGTTTTGATCCGATGTACCGAAAACTTTATCCAAGTACCCTAACAGTCGAGGAGTTTTGATCTATGTACCGAAGACTCCCGTTAGTGGGTTATGCATCTAACTGATGTTTGGGTTGTGATTGTACCTGGTTGCAACAGTACTTTAATTTCAGTTGAGATGATATGAAGTGTTGGGAACACTTGTTGAATCCGTGTATCCGATGTTATATTTTGTAAAGTGGAACTTGGTTGCTGATCACTTGTAAGACAATATAATTGATGATGTAACATGAGATGGATTATATTGTTAATGTTGGTTTAAACTTGTGCTACTCTTTAAGCCTTGCATTGGTAGTATGCATGAGAAAGCTTAAATTGAGGGTAGAAAATGAGATTTTATTGTTAATCCATGATACATACTGCATATGGTTTAATATGTATGTTTTGGAAATGCTAAGTACATGGTTTGTTAAGGCATGATGTTGAAATGATGTTTAAAAAGTGTTTTGGAAAGTGGTTTTTCAAAATGATTGTTAAATGGTTTTAAATGCATTGATGGTAGTTTATTTTAGAGCATTTCTCACTAAGCCTAGTGTGCTACGCTCTCTTTTTCCATCAATGTAGAGAATTAAAGGTTGGAGGCAGCAAGCAAGTGAAGGAAAATCCAAGGGCTTGTGTTTACGAAAGTATGGTTTTTGATTTAGACTTGTAGTAATAAAGGAAATGTGGTCATTTGTTGTTTGGGAGGGTTGTTTGCTAAACTCCCTATTTGTGCCAGTTTTATATGTTGTTTTAGACTTGTAAGAGGCTTAAAGTGCTTAATATGTGTTTGGAGTTATGTTTTGAATGTTGAGTAGGAAGCATGCCGATAGATGATGTGAATGATTGTGTTAGGCTTGTTAGGATTGCTTAAATTGTTGGTATGATGATGTTAAACATGCTCTTGATGTTATATGATGTTTAGATATGTGTTGATAGTGTTTAGAATGAGCTAAAGTGTCATATGTTGGACCTAGAGATCAATACAAGCCTCAGCGTACCAGTACGAGCTCCCTGGTGTTGGTACTCGGGGTTTGGGAAAGCTCAATTCATCGGAATTTAACAAAGGGTATTGGTATGCCTAGCCACCGTATCGGTACACCATGAGGAATTTTTTATTGGTGTCAGTATACGGGTTCACGTACCGGTACGCTCTCTAGCTACTGGAATCTATTTTTCAAAAACAAACCATAAGGGATCAGTACGGGGGTGAACCGTATCGGTACAGGCTTGCTCGGCATATCGTATCGATACGAAGCTTAACGTATCAGTACAAAGAGCCGTTAAATTGGTTGAACCGTATTGATACGGGGTTAGCTCGTATCGGTACACGGTGTATAATTTTATGCTTTTGTCTGCTGAGGTTTAAAAGTGATGCGGTTTGGTCCTTGAATGTTATGTATGCAATTGAATGAGCTCGGATGTTTATTTTGAGCTAAAATTTAATCTATGAGCATGAAATTGGATTAATGAAGCATTTTTAACTGGGATTTTAATTAATTCCTTGTAATGTGTACAAATTATATTTTAGTCCCCAAAGTACGCATTTGAGCAATTGAACCATGTTTTGAAATCTGATCGCAATGTAACATTCCCGTGATGAATATTCACCCTAGGAAAATAAATTGTTGCATTTAGACAAGATAAAAGAAAAAAATGACAGGTTTAAGTTATTAGTTAGGGTTTGCTTGATCCTTTTAGCTGGGTTTCGGCTGGGCCAAGTTAAGGGGTTATAGGGAGTGGGCTACGTACGGATATGGATGTGGTGGACATAGAATCTGATGATGCTGCCAAAGGGGATTCGGTTCCTGCTATAGAGGGTACGGTCTCTACTGCAGATCGAAACATGGTTGAGGAAAAAGGTGATATATCTACTGCTGGGAAAAATACTGGGAAGGTCTCGTATGCTAGTGTAACGGCTAAGATGAATCATAAGGAGGGTGGTTCTAATAGTTTATTTAATAAGGATGAGGATGAGGTTGTGGTTACTGAAGCTGATTATATAATCAATAGTCGGGTCCATTTCCTACTATTAAGTTTTTTGATCGTGTCCACGATTAGATTAAGGATCGAATAAAACAAGTGATTATCGTTCGACTTTTAGGCCGGACAATTGGTTATGGTGCTTTATATGCAAGAGTTTTGGCACTATAGAAGCCGATAGGTGAGATTCAAATAGCTGATCTTGAAAATCAGTACTTTCTCATTAAATTCGCAGAGGAGAGGGAATATGCTAAAGCTTTGACTGAGGGGCCTTGGACAATTTATGGTAGTTATCTAACGGTCCAGCCGTAGAGTAGATCCTTTTCTACGCCAGAGAAATACCCCTCACATGTGATAGTTTGGGTTCATCTCCCAGGTTTACCGTATAATTATTATACGAAGGCCATATTCAGAGTTATTGCTCAGGTGGTTGGGCATGTGGTACGAGTGGACTATAATACAAAAGTTGGTGAGTTGGCTAAATTTGCGAGACTAGCTATCATGGTTGACCTTAATAAACCACTTACTTTGTGTATTGGAATTGATGGCTTTGCTCAGAAATTAGAATATAAAGGTTTACATAATATTTGCTTTGCCTGTGGGGTTTATTGCCATTCTAAGAAATCTTATGGTTCTACGCCAATTCAAGTGCCTAGTCCGATTGAGAAAAAAGTCGAATATAGTACGTCGGCAAGTGCGGATCAAGGGTTAGACCTGTATGGACCTTGGATGGTTGTGTATAGTTAGCGTCGGTGTCCTGTGAACAATCAAGCAGGGAAAATGCGGGTTATAGTAAGGACACTGTAGGAGGGTCACGATTTAGCATCCTAGGGGTGAATGTTGAAAGAGATGCGAATCATGTCACACCATGTTCATCTACTCCATCTACTTCAAAGATAGGTACTGGTTTGGCACGTTCGGTGTCGCCAAGGCCAAAGACTCTTCCTGTCGAGGTTCAAGCTCGTACGTTCACTTATAATACTGCTTATATGGCATCAAATCCTGTTAAATGATCTAAAGCTATGGCGAATAAGAATGTTGTATTTGAGGTAGTTCCGCGGGTTGATGGATAGGATGTTGAGGTAATTTCTCATAAGTCGAGTAAAAAATAGCAAGAAGATCATTCTTCGGTTGTGATTTAGGATCAAGGTGATGTAGATACGAGTATGGCTAGGTATAAAGTGGCTAATCCTCATGCAACGTTTGGTAAGCTTCAAAAGGAGAATAGGCGGGGGCTTAAGGTCTAGAAATTGTATGAAATCCGCTCTCCATCACGGTTGGCTTTGGCTGAATAGGCGCAAAATGTTTCCAACATGTTGTTTCCTCTTGACGAATCTGGTAATGAGGTGGATGGTAACAATAATTTAGCATCCACACATACCCTTAGATTGGTAGACAATGGTCAGGTTGATGCACCTCTCGGAGAGTTGACTAGGTCGATAGAATGGACACGCGTAGGGCATCTATAGATGTTGATTAGTAAGGGTGTGGTATTATTTTTATTATATTTTTAATGATGACGGGTTTTATGTTTTGGAATTGTCAAGGTGCCGCTAGTGATGATTTTCATCGTATATTTCGCTCTATGGTGCGTGAACATAGACCTGCTGTGGTAACTTTGTTTAAACCTCGCATAAGTGGTGTTACTGCTGATAGGGTGGTTACGAGATTGGGGTTTTCGCATTCTTTTAGAATAGAAGCTCATGGTTTTAGTGGTGGAAATTGGTTATTCTGGGAGGATGTGGTTACTATAGAGGTCGTGAAAATATCTAACTAGTTTCTTCATGGAAGGTTTAAAATAGAGAGTTCTAAGCCTTGGATCTTTTTCACTGCAATTTACTCTAGTTCGCATCTTTCTAAACGTAGGCACCTTTGGAATCAATTGAAATATTTAGATCCTGGTAATGTTCCTTGGGTGCTTGTGGGAGATTTTAATGTCATTTTGTCTCCGGATGAGCGTAGGGTAGAGTTGATGGCTCTGTTAATGGTAGCCAGCTATTTGTGGATTTTATACATAGTGCTAATGTTTTCGATTTTGGTTTTCAGGGTCCTCCATTCACTTGGTCTCAGGGTCATTTACATCAGCGGTCAGATCGTTGCTTGTGAATCCTGCATGGATATCTTGTTTTGGGAGCTCGTATGCATTACACTTGGATAAAGTTGGATCTGATCATCGACCTTTATTGCTTCAGCTTACGGAATCCAACCATACGGCTCATAATAGAGCTTTCAAGTATCTCGAAGCGTGGCAAGAACACTCCTAATTTGGGGATTTCTTGAGCTCAGTTTGGAATTGTGATAGATCACTTTTATCTAATATTGCTGGGTTCCAACGTGAGGCGGGGAAATGAAATTCCAAGGTTTTTGGACACATTGGAAGGAGGAAAAAATAGATACTTGCACGTCTTAGAGGTATTGATCGAGCTCTGCTACAATCTCACTCTGATTCTCTTGTTCGCCTTGCGCAGAAAATTCACTCTGAGTTAGAGACAGTTTTAGAATAGGAAGAAAGTTTTTGGAGTCAGAAAGCATGCGCACAATAGATCCTTCATGGGGATAGAAACACCAAGTATTTCTACGCCTCCACTCTAGCTAGAAGGCGTGCTAATAATGTGTTCGCATTGAAACAAGATGATGATGTTCGGTGCACTAAACCGGAGGAATTGGCGAACAGGCGCGTCGTTTTTTCCACAACATGTTTACAAGTTCAGGCGCTGCCAGTAATGATTATGGGTGGTTTGTTCTCGTTTATCGAACCTGTGTTGCTCGATAATTTGGAGTACCCAGTGACCGATAAAGAGATTCAGCAAGCCTTTGCGGATATGGGGCCATTCAAGGCTCCTGGAATAGATGGTTTACATGCAGCGCTTTTCCAACTAATTGGAGTATGGTTGGCCCTTCTGTGTGTGATTGCATTCGACGTGCCTTTGAGAGAGGTAAGTTTCCGCAAGATCTTAATCTTACCCTCATTGTACTTATTCCGAAAGTCACAACGCCATAACGAATTAGCCAATTCTGTCCTATTAGTTTGTGTAATGTGGTTTATAAAAGCAATTACTAAAATAATTGTTAATCGTTTTAAGCCTTTTTTTACCATGTTGGGTTTCAGAGAATCAAACTAGCTTCGTTTCGGGTAGATCAATTACAGATAATATCATTATTGCTCAGGATGTTATCCACACGATGAGAAAGAAAGAAGGTAAAAAAGGTTGGATGGCTATTAAAATTGATCTCGAAAAGGCTTATGATAGACTTGAATGAGGATTTTTGGCCGATACGCTTGTGGATATTAGGATCTCGATTTCGCTTCGTAAGCTTATTATGTTTTGTGTGTCCACTGTTTTGACATAGGTCCTCTAGAATTGGTCTATGACTGATTCCTTCAAAACTTCGAGGGACATTCTTCAAGGTGATTCCCTTTCTCCATACCTTTTTGTGCTTTGTATGGAAAGATTGGCTTAGGCGATACAGTTAGAGATTTCATCGGGGAAGTGGAAACCTTTTCTCACTTCTAAAATGGCACCATGTATTTCTCATCTCTTTTTTGCAGCTAATATGATCATCTTTGCAAAAGTTTTAGTGGAACAAGTTGATGTGATCCGTTCGGTCCTGATTTCGTTTTGTGAAGCTTCGGGTCATAAAATAAGCATTGAGAATACGACTATTTTTTTCTCTAAAAATGTTCTTATAAATTTTCGTAATTATATTAGTTTTGTCTTCGAATTTAAAGAAGTTAACGACTTAGACCGCTATTTAGGTGTTCCTCTCCTCCATCGATGAGTCACTTCAGATTCGTATAAATACTTGGTTTATATGGTGCAGAATAAGTTATCTGGGTAGAATGTAAAAACCCTTTCCTTAGCTGGTCGTATCATGCTTGCAAAAGCTGTATTATTGGCGATTCCCACGTATACAATGCAAATGACGATGCTTCCTAAGCAGACGTTTTAACCTTAGAGTGTCTCATTCGTAAATTTGTGTGGGGGATATCGGATGATGGAAAAGGTGTTCATCTTATAAGGTGGGATGAGGTTTGTAAGCCTGTTATACAGGGAGGGCTTGGTTTTGAAAGCTTGATGTTATGAATGAAGCTTTTATTATGAAATTGGCTTTTAATTTGATTACAAAGCCGGATGCTTTATGGATGAAATTTCTTCGCGCCAAGTATACATGCCAAGAGAGGGTTTCGGAAAATTTGCGAGATAGGATTGTTTCATAACTTTGGAAAAGATTAAGTGTGGTATAGAATGATGTTCGGAGTAGCATTGTTAGGTCGGTTGGTGATGGGCAGTCCATTAATTTTGGCAGGATGCGTGGCTTGGTGACGTTGGACCGCTACGAAATTTTGTGCCTTTGAGTCAAATATCCGTGCTTGAGGATGTACCAATTGCAGCGATGGTGGATGCTAGTGGTAATTGGGATTAGACTAGGTTCTAACAGTTATTACTGTTGCCCATATTGCTGAGGATAGCGGCTTGTAAATGTCCTTCGCCTTGGCTTTCAAAGGACATGGTTGGCTGGGGAAAGAATGTGGATAGAAGGTTTACGGTGAAATTGGCATAAAAGGCTTTGTGTGAGGCATCTTCTTCGGTGCACAATGATGTGTGGACGTTGATTCATAAATATAGGGGGTACAGCGAATTAAAATTTTCATGTGGTTGGCGTGTAGTAATAAGTTGATGACTAATGAGGAGCGGGTGCGGAGACATTTTACAACGGACGACAGATGTCCTGAGTGTCGGGCTGGTGTTGAGGACGTCAATCATGTTTTGCGCCAATGTCCTACGACTGTTATGATTTGGGTAGGTCTCGTAAAACCTGATAAGTTGCATGGGTTTCTTTCGATAAACTTCATCGAGTGGTTAAAGTTGAATTTGGGAATGCCATCTCCTTTTGTTGCGGAGACGAGTGATTGAGATATTCTCTTCGGGGCAATTTTGTAGAATTTGTGGCTGCAACGTAATACAATTTTCTTTAATTCACCATTGGATGACACGAGTTCGATCCTTGAGCTTAGCAAACGCCTGAAGCTAATGACACTGAATGCGGCTAGCTCGATGCTTCTAGTGTAGCCTGTGGAAACAGTAATAACGGGTTTGCGGTTGTGGTTTATGCCTCCGGTGGGCTGGCATAAAGTTAACGTGGATGGTGCAAAGAGGGTGACTGATGGTAGTACCTCGTGCGGTTGAGTTATCCGTAATAGTCAGGGCTTATGGATCCGGGGGTTCTCGAAGTTTATTGGTGTTTGCTTCGTTCTTGAGGTGGAACTCTAAGGTATCTATGTGGAATTAGTATGTGCCTGGGATTTTGGCATTCGCTCACTCATTGTGGAAACGGACTGTTTGGACGCTGTTCGATTGCTTAATAATAGGACAGGATCTAATAGTTTCATGAGTATGGTGCTGCATATTGAGGAACTTACCCGCCGGCAGTGGATGATACGTTTCCAACATATTGGCAGATCAGGCAACAAGGTTGCTGATGCAATTGCTCGTGCTGCTGAGGCGTCGGATTTTGAGGTTCATTTGATTGGCACACCATCCGTTGAACTGCTTGCATTGCTAGATGACGATTGTGCCGGGAGCATTACGTAACTTCACTGGTGTTTACTTTGTTTAGTTATGCTTGTTTGTGTTTTGGTTTATCGCATATTAGTTGTGTTCCGAGTCAAATATGGTTAAGACTTTATAATTAATTATTACCATATATACGTTTTTCTTTCAAGTTTAAGAAAGTTTGTAATGAGGCACATGGTAATCCTCTTTTCATCAAAAAAGAAAATTTTAGGCAAGTTCTAATCTGAACAACCTTTTAAGGTCATAGTAAAGATTTTATGTATTTCGTACCAAAGGAAAGAGAGGATTTTATTAAATATAATATTAAATAAAATAATATTATCAATAATAACAGATATTAGACTAAAACATAAAATTTAGAAACAAATAAGGGTAAATTTTAGGCACAAATAGACTTTTTATTGACTAAATTGAACAAAAAAAAAAACATGATGGACTTGATAAATCATTTAGCCTTTCTTCAAAATTAGACGGGTTGACCTGGTTAAAGAAGTGTTAACGTGACACAATCTTATTTTTAACAACTCTTAACAACAAGGGATAAATTAAATAACAAAAGAAAATATTAGGGGACACTATTGACTAAAAAATATTAAATATCAAATTGAGAAAACAGGTAAACATCACGAGATAATTTGTGTATTAAGAAAAACTAAAACAATATTGATTTATAGTTGTTTCCAATCTGTGTACCACTTGTAATTGTTAGCTCTTGTACTTTTTTTTAACTGAGTGCTCTTTTTTTGTTTTTTGTTTTTGTTGAGGAAACTATGTGCTCTTTCACTTTTACAAGGTTAGGACATTAAAATATCTATAATTATCAACCCCTTCTCAAGTTCTTGAAGAAAAGGATGGGTATCTGAATCGCAATTTAAAGCAGAATTTAGTTGAGGTCAAAATATAATATCATCCAAAGTTATATAGTCACATAAAGTCATAGAAAAAATTCCATCATAAACCATAAAAATTCAACATCGTCCAAAATATAAGAAGCACAAAATCCAAATATAAGTGCATAATGTCATAAGATATGCATGAGAATAAGCCTAAGTAGTATCACCATCATCGTAGTCGTCATCATCATAAAAACAGTCAACTAAGTATTCCAAGGATTCAAGCCGTTCGTCCATTGAATCAATCCGAGACATGACTTGCTCATCAAAAGAGGCTTGTCTCGTTCTCGTAGTGCCAAACTTCACAACCAAGTAATCCTAGATAGATGTCAAGGTGATTGCCTATTGCCGTAGAGCATCTCTCATCAGAGCATCTTGAGCCAAAGCAACATCATTGGCATCGCGTCCTCTCACCCACTGACCTCCAACTAAGGTAAAACTTCCTTTCTTAAGAGAATTAGCATCTATGTGATCACCAAGAGTAGAGATATCAAGGGAACAATCTATGTTTTCCTTACGGAAGATGTGTAAGCACACAACCGTAAAGTAATGACTCAATTTGGGTGGTACATAGATGATTGAACGTATAGATAAGGTCGGAGAATATGATATGGGCTAAGTTAATCTGACGATCAGTTTGGAAACAATGAAGCTACCAAGCATCTATGTTGGAAATAGAAGAATATTTACCTGCGGATGGTCAAAGCCACCAAAAAATCATGAGATGAAGGAAACGGTCATGAACATCTAAGGCCGTAAAAGAGGAACCGAAGGGATAGACCAAAGGAATTGTCTCACTCTCCTCACCAAAATTGGTATTCTATAGAATTAGGTGAGTGACAATGATGGCTGAGTCTAAAAGAAAGGACTTATTCACAACATAAGACTCAATAGCAAAGTGGTCGTACCGGAAACATCATTGACGCACATTGGCGGAGCCACATATATGTTTGAGTGGGCTCGTGCCCACCCTAAATTTTTTAAAATTCATACATTTGACTTCAAATTTTATAATTTTTATGAATTAGTCCTTAAATTTTATAATTTTTGTCCAAGCTGAAATTTTGAAATTTTTATGACCTCAGAAATATTTTGATTTGTAGCAACCCTCAAAAACCATTTTGAATCCGCCACTGTTAACGCACCAAGCATTTGAGTAAAAATTCCAAACAAGGGTAGGATGGACAATAGGATTGATTTTAAGCATCGGAAGAAATTTCCATTTCCGAAACAATAGAAGGTATAGAATTTGAAATCGGGGGAAGTAAGATAGGTCTAATCAACCAGACGCTCCTTTGGGATTTTAAAGTTCTGAAAATAGGTGAAATTTTCGGCTTGATTTTGGTGACTTGGTTCGCGTTAAAACTTTGAGCAAACACTAGGCATGTTTGGCTAAGGGTGTTGGGTTTCATAGGAAATTAACTGATCTAATCAGCCATATAAACGCAGTGAAAAAAATATCCTATGAAGATTTTCCAGGATATCACGCAATCATATTAATGTACGTAAAGGAAATCAAGAATTACCTTAACTTTTGATTAAGGAATTTAGTTGAGTTGAGGCGCTGCCTTTCTGAAAGACGATCGCCCTTTACAAGTATCCACACGCGAATGGACGATGAACGGCTATTGGAATGCTAGTTCCAATCAAGATTTCAAAAAATCTAATTTTGCAGTTTAGTGGCTATTTCGAAATCACTAATAAAAACCCCTTGGCATACATACATATATGACTTGATTGAGGTTAGATTGAGTTCACTAATTATAATTTAATTAAAACTCTTTTAAATAAATTATAAAATAAATTCCTTTATCTGATAAGGAATTCAAGTTCAACCAAAATCTATATGATGTGATTTATTTGATAATATTATTTATTTAAAATAAATAAATAATATATTTAAAAACAGATTCCTTATCCAATAAGGAATTTAAATCCAATCAAATCTAGATAATGAGATTATTTAATAATATTATTTATTTAATATTATTTTTGAAAAAATAATAAAATAAATAAAATATTCTATCACAAGAATACGAATTTAACCCTTTTTAAATTTGAATACATAATCTCTCTCAATATAATTTAAAATAACCGCATTATCTTAAATTTATTATTGGGAGTAATAACCACAACCATTCTTATCCATTCTTAGTGTGCGACCCTATAGGTTCAATTAACGTTGGCAGTAGATAAAATCACATTTTGTTCTACAAGTCATAAACGGCCTCTAGCAAGACATTATTATTACCCAAGTTAAATGAAAAGCTCATAATCTGAGACAACCTTAATTCAGTTTATGTCATAACCTTTTATCTCACGATATCTTGATAGAATATAAGGCATGGAAAATGTTAACCTTATATCGTTCTATCTTTAGTTTCTCAATGCCCGATTGAACTGATTAAACAAATGACATTGATCTCTATCAACTCATTTGAGCACGACCATGCATTTCTCAGTCTCAATCATCGAGGGGCCCAAAGATATCTCTTTTATGTTAAGAAGGATAAATTCCATCTTAATTACTCACATCTCACTACATGATTCCTTATTATGTTCAAGCGTGACCTTTATAATCGCCCGATTAAAAACGATGTTTGACTACGTCAAAACATAATAGTTATCATGTTGAGAACCGTAGCAATTTCAGGTCTAAGGATTCAATGTCACAACTGTTTAAGATTAATATATAACTTTAATCCATGTATTAATCTTAAGACGAGTCGATCCTAATATTTGTTCTCAACAAATATATATGTGAATTTGATTTGAATCTCATTCACATATTCATCTTATGAATATCTATCAAACTTCATACTAATCTTATCTTATTATTGTTCCCACAATAATAACTGATTAGGGATATTTAGAATAATAATATTCAAGGATACAAAAGCATACAAGTTTATCATAACAATAAATTTAATAATCAAAATATCACGTCCATACAATAGGCCTTAGGGCATTATCGCTAACAAAGGGTTAGTACGAGAGTTACTATAGGAACCAGTTTTAGGACGCTTAGATTGAAATTTAGGTGCCATTAAAACAAAATTTCTAAGACCACCTAAAGATTAATAGATACTAACCCAAAAAGAATGATGTACCTCCTACAAAAATAAAAATACATAATGCATGCAAATTGTAGTACCCGAATTTTGACCTGGCTAATAAATAAATAATAAATAATACTCCCTCTGTCCTACTCAATATGTCCCTTTTGTGTTTTGAAATTGTCCCACTTAAAATGTCTTATTGAAAAAATCAACAACTTTTATAAGGCACATTTCCCTTTATACCTTTTTTTGTAGCTTCCCAACAGAACAAAATTCAACTTTTTAAGGATAAAATTGTCGTTTCAATTATTTTACATCATATTTCTTACACATTCTTACTCAAACTTTTTCTTCCTAAAACTGTGTGAAAAGTCAACAATGGACAAAATAAATGGGACAGAGGGAGTACTAAATAAATAAATAGTCCATAAATAATATCAAAACAGTCCATAAAAGTCCAATTTACATTCCTAAGATCCTAAAGCCCAAATACAAATTCGTAAGGCCCAATTTACATTTGTATTCTCGCCCATTTCTGTTACACATCAGCTAAACAAACACAAATAACCTGAAAATACCCATTTCCCAAGCAGGACAGGTGGTGCTCATTCATTGTTGCAAAAGGCCCATGTGCTTAATCCATGAAGGCAAAGAAAGTTCCATCAGAACGAATAAAAGAAAAACATTGTTGCAAAAAAAAGAAGAAAAAAGAAGGGAAAAAAAGAAAAAAAACCAAGGTGAAAACCTGAAAGGGCGCTTTGAGAAGAAAAAGAAAAAAAGAAAAAAATCTTAAGTGAAAACCTAAAAAGGCGCTTTAGAGCAAAAGATGCAGAGATCTTGAAGACTGAACCTGAGTGTGAGATAAGTTGCACTGCTGGTAGAAGATGCTTAAGTGAAAGACAAAGCGAAGAAATTTGGAGCTCCCCAGCAGATGAAAGTCTTTCCAAGTGGTCCTCAATTGACAACATTCATACATCATATAGCCATGCATCCATAAGTAGGAGCATGATAATTTATCCATTCAAAGCATTTTTGCATACTTTGGCAGGAATTTGCAGATTCAATCAAGGAAAAACAATAATCAATCTATAGCTTCGAGTTAAAAAATAGATTTAAGCAAGAGCGAACAGAGATTTGGAAAAAAAGATCTAGTTAAGAAAGAATGAAGATCATGTAGAGGAAGATCCAGCAAGAAATAAACAAAAATCTCGGAGGAGAAAATCTGACAACGAGCGAGCAGAAATCTTTGAGAAATAGATCTAGCAAAGATTATAGTTGTGTTTATTGAAAACAAATATATTAATTCATGATTTTCTATTTGCATATACAGATTAGCAAGGATGTTCCGTTTGCAGAGGTAGGCTTTTCCAAAATATTACGTTGGCAAAGACTGATTTCAAGATATTTCGTTGGTAGAAGTGGACCTCAAAACATTCCATTTACAGAGGCGGATTTCTCCAAAAAACTCTGTCTGCAGAGGCAGATCTCAAGAGATTTTGATTACAAAGGCGGATTTCTCTAAAATATTCTTTTGCAAATGTGGATCTTAGGATATTTCGTTAGCAAAGACGGATTTCAACAAATATCCTGCTTACAGAGGCAGATTTCAAACCAAATTTTAGCAAGACATTTTGTTTGTAAAAGGCATATTCAGTCAGATGTTCCGTTTGAAGAGGCAGATCTAAACAAAGATTTCAATCCGTTTGAAGAGGCAGATCTTAGAAAAGATTTCAGTCCATTTGAAGAGGCAGATCTCAGCAAAGATTTTAATATGTTTAAAGAGGCAGATTTCAGCAAAGATTTTAATCCGTTTGAAGAGGCGGATCCCAGCAAAGACTTTAATCCGTTTGAAGAAAAGGATCTCAACAAAGATTTCAATCCATTTGAAGAGGCAGATCTCAGTAAAGATTTCAATCCGTTTGTAGAGGTGGATTTCAGCAAAGATTTTATAATTGTTTGCACAAGAAAGGAAGTGCATTACAATTCTAAATCCTACGGGTCATCAGTAAGTCCTTCGGGCATGATGCTAAGTGTAATACCCCAAAGTGTAGCCTAGAACTTTGACATTAATTTGATGTAATTCAAATTGTAATATCCCAAAAAAGGTCTTAGGAGTATACTACAAATTGGTACTAGTTAAATTGTTATAGAATTACCCTTATTAGACTAATTAAGTCTAGGATCAAATTGAAATAAAATGAAGAAAAGATAGCTAATGTCTAAAGAACTAAAATGTTATAGCCAACAAGTTAGAGTGCCAAATTAAAAGGACAAAGTTTAAACAAGAATAAAACAATAACTTGCATGTGTAATTAAATCATTATGAGATAGTGGAATACATGTAGCAAGGTTATCACACATGTGGCAAGAGGAGTAGTTGGAATCAAAATTGTGCAAAAAAAAATATCATCTTCTTCATCTTGTTACTTGCCATGGCCGAACCTTCATAGAGAGAGAGGGAGAGTTTGAGAGAAAGCTTCATAGGATCATCTTCAAATTCATGTTCTTGATTTAGTCTTGATCAAATTAGCTTAGGAGAAGGTATAATTCTTGATTCCCACATGTTATAGATTTGGATGTCTGAAATAGAATGCTTGAATCTGGAAATTTTGATGTTATTGATGCCTAATTTGAATAGGATGATTGTTATGAATGTTATAGTGATGTTAGCTCTAAGATTCTTGAAATTTTGAGTGTTGTGATCAAATTGCTAAGAAGAATGTATATGGCTGCTGGAAATTTAGGTACTCAATTGGTATGATTTGAATGTAACATGGAATGAAACTGTTTTGATCACATTGCTAGTTGAAAATTGTGTAAACATGTTTGGTTGCATAAAATGCTCTGTTTTGATCACATTGATAGGTGAGTTGAACTGACCTAGACTTGAATGAGTATGTATATAAGTTGAATTAACATGTTAGAAGTATCATCTAAGTGAATAATGAAAGCTAAAATCAAGCCTAGTGAAATCTGCCCAAAAAATTCTGTTCTGGGCAACAACTTTGAAAATTCAGTATAAATTGTATGAATTGAAATAGGGGCTAAAATTTATATGAATGGAACCTTAATATTTCTATTTTCATTAGAAACAAACGAAATGGAATTATGGATTGTAAAATGGATTTTAGAAATGAAAATCTAGGGACAGTGCAAATTGTACAGTAATACAATTGGTCTGTCTTTAAGCTAAAAAATGTATTAATTGGAAAAGAACTAAAATGCAAGGCCTATATAGCTAGAAATAAAATTAAGTTAGCTTTCTAACGGTACAAAATAATTGAAATTCCAACGTACGGAATGAAAGTTATGCATGTTTAAGTAAACAGTGCACAAGCTGCCTGGCAGCAACAATTTAGGTGTTTAGGATAGTTTTGTAAACTGTTTTATAAACAGTTTGGACAGTTTTTACTGCCTTGTTTCTGCCCAAATTGAAATGTAAACAATGTTTGCAACGAGTAGTAATATATGTATATGAAAGTGCTGTCTGTTTTATGCATATAATGTGTTAACATTGTTGCAATGATAAGTAATTGTGAAAATATATTGGACTGCTTGAGATAGATAATTATCATACTCAATGTACTTGTTTTTTAACATGTGTTCACTTGTATGGATTGTTAGAGCAAGGAGTAAACCTTGTGGAGGAAGAAAGGAGTGGCCAAGCTAGTGGCAAACACAAAGGAAATTGGATCCAAGACAAATAAGCTAGCTTGGAGTATTGTGAGTGTAGTTAAAATAGGGTTAGGACTTAGGTCCTAACCAAAAATGAATATCTACTTTCTTGCTATTGATATATTATGTTAATGGACTTAAATAGGCTTGATTAAGGATAAAAAAGGGGAAGAAGGGTTTAAGCTAAAATTGTGAATAATAGTGACATGGATCTTGATAAATCGATTAAAAGAAAGTATAAACAAATGCTTGATTTCTTGCCTTGGTTCTGATCCTTTCAAATGGTTACTAGAATTGGATTTTGATCTTACTTGATTCGTTGTATACTACTTGCAAATATGTTTTGAATGATAGACTTGAAATGTAGTGTGGTTAAGTTTGGCTTGTGAAGTATGTATAATGTTTGTACATGCTAAATGACTTGAATTGAGTAGGCTAAGCTTGTATTCGAATGCTTGCTTGATAGTGCTCTATGATGTAAATGTTTGATTTCTTGATACCTTGGGTGTGAACCATCAAATGCTTGCTTGTATGGATTTCTATGATGAAAATACTTGATAACATGAATTAAGTCATGAAATAAATACCTTGCTTGATGCCTAAGATGGCACATGTAAAATATTACTTGAATAACAAGTTAAATTTGCAAAATGATGAGCTAAGGCTCAAATAGCCTAAGGGATAAGTTAATCTTGACATACTTGCTTGAAAAGGATCTTGAATTATATGATGTCTTGATGTAAGCATGAATTACTTGAAATAAAAAGCTAAGGCTCAACTAGCCTAAGGGTTAAGCATAATATTGCTATAACTTGCTTGAATGTAATTCTAGAATATGAATTGTCTCGACTTGAACGTGAAAGCATAAAACATAAGAAACAACAAGCTTTAAAGTATAAGAATAACCCTCTAATGAAAGTTTAAAGATTTAAAAGACTTAAATTGCCTACAATGGAAGTCCTTGGATACAATGGTATGATGGATGGTATACTTGGGAGTACGGTCCATGAGCCACGGCTCAGGGGTACGCCCCATTACATGTAATATGTTATTAGCGACAGTTGGAGGTAACAGGGGAGTTGTACGGAGTGGCGACAATTGGTTGGATAGTGAGAAGTATAGGATTGACATGTTTCCGATATTAGCCATTGCTATGTGTTTTGAGCTAAATATCTCTTGGACCTTTATGGTCAAACACGGACCAATGTTATTCATGACCAATTGTGATCTAAGGCAAACATGTTAAAAGAGATATGAACCTTATTGAGAAATTGAATAAGAAATTCAAAAGAAAATCTTTAATACTTGAATTATATCTTGAAATACTTAAATGACTTTACAAGAAATCTGGAACACTTGAATCACTCGACATGAATCCTTGAAATACTTGAATTGTTTGACATGCAATGCTTGATTCTTAACATGAAACTCTTGAAATGATAATTGCCTATGCTTGGACCCTGTATTGTATGACTTGCCACTTGAAATATTGCTACTTGAAATGCTTGCCACTTGAAATGCTTGCTACTTGAAATGCTTGCCACTTGAAATGCTTGCCACTTGAAATGCTTGCTATTTGAAATGTTTACTACTTGAAAATACTTGATACCTGGCATGTAAACTTGAACTATGATCCATGTCCATTGCTTATCATACTACTCGAAAGAGATAATGAAATACGTCATGATCAACTTGGTTGATACTAGATTCCTTGCTTGTTGCTTTTGAATTATGGTATGAATAATTACCAAATATTGTCTAGATACATGGCTATATGATTTCATGCTAAATTCGGATGCTACAAACCTTGAATATAATTACTTGATTTCATGAAACTTGATCTAATAATTGGATTATGCTATTCGATTGGTTGCTATTGAAGTAACTAGTTCATGAATGATATTTGATTTGATTCCTAAAGCAATTCTAGAGTCAACACATTGATTACGCCTAAACTACCAAATTAGTTTAATTACTTATGAGAGAAGAAACCCCTATTTATCATATGTTATGTTCGATTGCCTATAAATATATATATGACCATGCTTTGAAAGTGACTTGTGCATATGTATATCTTAATTTGAATGCTCATGAGAAAATATATATATATATATATATATGAATATACAGGTTTAAGTATAGGTTTCTTGTGCACATGTACATTCAATAATTTGAATGCCTTTGTGATTGTATATGCATATGATGTGTACAAATACATGCTTTATGTATGCTCTTGTGTGGACATCTTGTGTAGATAATTGATGCTTGTTAGACATGCCTATTAAGTGTAAATACATGTTATATAATTGTTGAGTAGTCTTGTAAGCTCAATTGATTAAAAGTTGTGTACGTGATATGAAAACTACTTTAGAGTAATGATGCCATGGACTGTTCTACTTGTAATTGTGTGAAAGCATGTATAATGGACAGATTTGAACAAATTAAAAATCACCATGGACTGTTTTGATTATGTATATATAAACACTTAATGGAGTGTTTTAATAAAGACGAACACTCTAAGTACCAAGGCCTAATCTAAAGTAAATTAAGCAAGAAAGAACAATAGCATAAAGCTTAAACGTTACTTGATATGATACTTGAATTGGCTTGTTTACATGATACTCGGATAAATACATGAAATGAGATATGACTATACTTGAATTGTTATACTTGAACATGCTTCTTGTCTTGACTTGATTTAAACTTGAATTGAAAACAATCCTCTTGTTGATATGCTATTCGAATTATGATAGAAGCATGACATGATATAGATGGTTTAAGCTTAAGATTTTCATTGTATGAGCTTGTGCTTGAAATGATATGCATAAATGGTAATAGCTATACATGATTGCATGACTACATGCTTAACTTGAAATGCTTGAAACCTTAATCTAGATTTGACTTCACATGTTACAAACCCTAGCTGGGTTTATACTTGATTAAATGATACAAATATTGAAAGTTGGTTAGTAATAGTTGCTACCTCACTAAGTACTTTTGTACTTATCACTCTTGTTTCCTTTCTTCCCAAACTACATGTTAAAAGTGCCTCAAAGAGGTTACTTGATCCTGAAGTTTGTTTTCTTAAGCTTGAAGCAAACACAAGCAAGAGCTAAAGTATGAATCCATACTTGTTTTGTATTACTCCTAGTTGCTGGCACCTAGATATGTACATAGTTAAGCTAGATCATGCATTTTTCTTAGTTTGTAAGTTGTATATATATATGAACTTGATCTTAAAAGATTGTAAAGACTAGTTCGTTAATGCTTGACATGTTGAATGAGGGAAATGGTACTTGATTTACATGATCTAGTTATATTCGAATGTGCTTAACAATGGGATACTATGTGCTTAACTCTTGAATGCCCTATTCGAATTGATCTTTTGGTTGATAGGTTGTTTCTAGCTCAAGTAATTAAGGTCATGATAAGTTAGTCATGTTTTTTCTAGATGATGTTAAGCTTGCTTGAAGGCATGTTTATGGTGATATGATTCGAATGAATGCAAATGCGACCACGTTTAGTAACCAACATTATATGCATCATTGTCTTAAATGTAAAATGCTAGAAGATCATGCTTGGTTAACTTGACATGAGTATGACATCGAAATCATGTTTGAATATTATCTTGAAATGGTACAAAGCTGCGCATATTGGACATGAGAATTTACTAATGAATATGCCTTAATGTAGATGCTCGTTCAAATGCCATGCTTAATTGCTTAAAATAAAAATGTAGTAAGCATCCTTGATTGTAGGATGAAGTTGGTTAATCAAAAGTGGTCACCTATAATGTTTGAGAAGCATGTTCATGTTGTTGTTGCTTGTTAAAGTTGCTAGTTGTGGTTTCTTGCTAGACAAGTAACTCATCTAATAGGGATGAGTTTCAAATTTTTTTAAATGGCTTGAATTCTTGTTTTCTTGATTAACACTCCTTGGCCAGTTTACTCCTAAACGGGTAAGGGGTATTACACTAAGTCCTTCGGGCCATCACCTTTGAGAGTGATGTAATTGTTTGCACATGAAAGAAAGTGTATTACAATTCTAAATCCTTTGGGTCATCAATAAGTCCTTCGGGCATGATGTTAAGTCCTTCGGGAGTGATGTAATTATTTGTACAAGAAAGGAAGTGTATTACAATTCTAAATCCTTCGGGTCGTCAATAAGTCATTCGGGCATGATGTTAAGTCCTTCGGGCTATCACCTTCGGGAGTGATGTAATTGTTTGCATAGGAAATGAAGTGTATTACAATTCTAAATTCTTCGGGTCATCAGTAATTCCTTAGGGCATGATGTTAAGTCCTTCGGGTCATCACCTTCGGGAGTGATGTGACTGTGTGCACAAGAAATAAAGTGCATTACATTTTTAAATCCTTAGGGTCATCAGTAAGTCTTTCGAGCATGATGTTAAGTCTTTCGGGCCAACACCTTCGGAAATAATGAGAACTTTCCGAATGTTATTACAATAAGACGGTGGGGCATGATATCAACAGAAATATTAATCCTTTGGGCCCTTGGTTTCAAAAAAAAGAAAAATAATAAAATGGAAAAAGCAAAAAGAAAAAAGAAAAAAGAAAAAAATGAAGAAAGAAAAAACAAAAACAAAAACAAAAAAGAGAAAAACAAAAAACAAAAAACAAAAAAACAAAAAACAAAAAAGAGAAAAAGAAAAATAAAAAGAAAAAGAAAAAGAAAAGGAAAAGAGAAAAGGAAAGAGAACAAGAAAAAGGAAAGGGAGAAAAAATGAAAAGAAAAATGGCAAAAATAGAGGAAGAAGAAAGAAAAAAAATAAGAAAAGAAAAAAAGGAGAAAAAGAAGAAAAAATGAAAAGAAAAAGAAAGAGAAAGAGAGGAAAAAGAGAAAAAAGAAAGAAGAGAAAAAAAAAGAGAAGGAAAAAAGAAGAAAGAAGAAAAAAAAGAAGAAGAAGAGAAAAATAATTCAAGTTGCTAGATTTAAAAGCAAGATAGACCAACTTCAGGCTCAAACAAGGAATATAAGAAGATTGATCAACAGAGAAAAAGAAACAGGAAATAAGATCTCATATGAGCATCAGATAGAAATATCAAGATACCTTAGACAGAAAAGCAATGACATCAAAGAACTCAGTGTTTCAAGCGAGAAATTAAAAATATTTCATGATATTTTAGATTGAATTTGAATTAATTGATGATGTTTCTTTTTGCAGGTTTAATAGTTCCCCAGAGGAGAGGAGAATCAACATTTCTAGAATCCAGGGTTCTCAGTAAGAATAGCTCAACCAACAAAGAATTTAGAGTTCATAATAAGAACTCTTTAAGAAAGGTTGAAGAGCTTCTAATGAGAAGAGTTCGTTTGTTGAAGAATGAGGAGAGCTCCTAATAAGAAGAGCTTACTTGTTCACGCCTTTACAGAGAGGTGGATCAGCAAAATTGAAGAATTCCTAATGAGAAGAGTTCACTCCAGAATTCCTAATGAGAAGAATTCCCAGCAAAGAATGAAGAACTCCTAATGAGAAGTGTTTGCTCCAGAATTCCTAATGAGAAGAATTCGTCTAGAAAAGAATGAAGAATTCCTAATGAGAAGAATTTGCCACAAAGTTCCTAATGAGAAGAACTCGCCTGATGAAGAAAAAATAGCTCCTAATGAGAAGAGTTCGCCCTTTTGAAGAATGAGGAAGTTCATAATAAGAAGAGCTTACTTATTTGACGCCTTTACAGAGAGGCAAACCAATGTTTTCAGCAAAGAATCCAGATTTCATAATAGAAGAAATCGTTTGTTTAACACTTTGGCAGAGAAGTGGATGGTTCAATAGAGGGATGGAGAATTTCATAATAAGAAGAACATCTTTAGACCTCAAGAAATGAACAATGATAAAAGCAATTCTGAGCCTTGGAAGATGAAGAATTTCATAATAAAAATAATAACTTCAGATTCCATAGTTTGGCAGAAGTTTGAAGAATTTCAAAATAAGAAGAACAGCTTCAGGCTTCGGTAGTTTAGAAAATGGCCAGTGGATTCAGACAAAATCCATGTCTTTTCAGTTTTTGCCCACTTCCTGTTCTACAGCAATGAGCAAAGAGGGGCAGCTGTAATACCCGAATTTAGACCGGGCTAATAAATAAATAATACTGAATAAATAAATAGTCCACAAATAATATCAAAACAGTCCATAAAAGTCCAATTTACATTCCTAAGATACCAAAGCCCAAATACAAATTTATAAAGCCCAATTTACATTTGTATTCCCGCCCATTTCTGTTACATATCAGCTAAACAAACACAAATAACCTAAAAATACCCATTTTCCTGCCCAAACAAGACACGTGGTGCTCATTCATTGGATAAAACCAAATGCCACGGATTATGGTTTTCCTTGAACCCAACTGGCATAGCTAGCGTCAACAGTCTGACCACCTATAAATAGGAAAGAGAAAGTGTCAGTCAACACTAATAATTAGTCATTAAATAAAGTATTAATAATAATAAATAATAATAATAATAATAATAAGTAGAGGAGAGAGAAAGTACCTTGGGAAGGGAATAGCCGCAGGAAACTTGAACCGGCGTTGATGCTTATCGGAGAAGATGATCGCTCGCTGAGAGCTGAGCTGTCGGAAGGCAGAGTGTCGCAGGAGGTTCGAACATCGCCGCATCTATCACTGAAATTTCTCAGCCAAAAAGGTAATCCATTCTCAGTTCTAATTCCCTGTAAAAACCGAAGCAAATACATTATTTTTTATGTTAAAATGGAAATATATATATATACTTAAATCTGGAAAAATAGAGTGGGGGCTGGAGTGGTTGTAAGCCGAGGATGAAGTTGAAAATGAGCACCGGGATGGGTAGTTAGCTCCTAGGTCGGGGAAGAAGGTTGGATTTAGTCGAATCCGGGCTAGATCTAGGGTTTTAGGGTTGAAAATTGAATTTTTAGAGTTTTTTAGGGTTCAGCAACAACGATCGGCGGCGGTCGAAAATCGCCTCACGACGGCCAGAAATCGCCTTGCGGCGATCGGCCGAAGTGAGGCGGTGGCCGGAGTTTGAGACACGGTGGCCGTCGAACGGCTGCTGGTCACCGAAGTGTGGCAGTTGAAGATTGAATGGTGGTTGGCTTGGTGGTTTGTGGCCGAACAGTTTGGTGTTCATCCAAAATTGGATGAACATGGATGAACTTCAATTAGAACCCTATGTTTTTTTTATCTTTAATCACTAGGAATTATGGGTTTTTCGTGTTTTGGTTCAGAGAGTTTTGAGAGAGTGAGAAAGAAGAGAGAGAGTGGGTTTGTGGGTTATGGCTGAGCCAACTCGGTTTGGCCCCTTTTATAGCCCGGTTGAAACGGTGCCATTTTGGCACCGAGTTAATTATGGTCTGCGTGTTTTTATGGGTCGGGTTAGATCCACATTTTTTTAATGTGGATACCCTTTAAATTCGAATTGTTCAATTGGGCCACTTTAATTGTATCCCTTAAATTCAAATTGTTCAATTGGCTCACTAGGCATTTTGTAATTGGGCATTAAACTTTGTATTAGTTCAATTTAGTCACCATTTCAATAAAATCAGTTTTAGTTTTCAATTTCTTTTAATTTAGTTATTTGTTTTAATTGTTTATTTAATTAAATGCAATTAATTTATATGTGTGATGCATGATTTAAATTAGATATATAGAATTAAGTGTTAGACAATTAAATACATTTAGTTTAATTAATAATTAGAGTCTTTAGTCTAGGTTTCTCTAATTATGGTCAATAATTAAATAGGATAAATAATTGTAGCAATTAAAATATATTGAATATAAACTTTAAAATCCCAATTTGGATGGTGTTCCATTGTTTACAATGGAGTGTTATCTCAATATAGATTTTAATGAATATATTTAATATATTACACTTAAATTTGAATATTAATTAATTCTTTAATTGACATTAAATAAGAACACATTGTAGTTAATTGAATGTGTATCGAATAAAATTTTGAGGTTCAAATCTGGATGATGTTCTATTGTTTACAATATTGTATAGTAAATTGTTAGAGCCTTAATTAGGATTAGATATTTAATTAATTAGAAGAATTAATTAAATAGGAATATGATTAATTTAAGGGCTTTACATATATGGAAGGTGTTCAAGAAATTGGCATTTTCTCATAAAGGCCATTAAATTAATTAATATTTGTAGTTTTAAATAACTAATTAATTATAGTCTTTTTAGGAATAGTACTTAAAATTGACAAGACAATAAAATATTATTTATTAAAAACCTTTTATGTTGGAAATCCATTTTTAAATATGAATAGGGGTGCCACCTAACGGGGTGCTTTTAATCTCACATTCGAACAAAATGAATTTCCTTATAAAAGGATACCTGCATTCGAAATTTAAATTCAATTAATAATTATGGGATAAATTAAATTCAAATAATTATTCGAAATGCCAAAATGTCACATAAAATTAAAGGTACCGATAACGAGCGTTCGTAGGGGTGCTAATCCTTCCTTACACGTAATCGACTCCCGAACCCACTTTTTAAGACATAATCTCTGGTTTGTTTTTCGGTGTCCGGTCTACCTCGAAGTGATCGGTGGCGACTCCAAAACGTTTTTTAAGGAAAAATAAAGGAAAATCAATTTAATACGAAAAACCCTAAAATTTCAAAATTAAATTAAAAATGGCCAAAAACCCTAATTTTCCAAAAAATCGATCGTCAGGCTATTTTTACCCATCCCGATTTCAAAAATGGTCGCGAAAGCTTGGCGACTCCGTTGGGGACTTTAAAAATCGAGAGTCAGGCCTAAATAATTTTACGTGGCATTTTGGACAGTAATTTGAATTTAATTTTTCCATAATTATTGGATGAATTTTTAAAAAGAATGCATGTAGTTTTTTCTTGTGTGATATAAATTGTCATTCACGCATAAGCCTTCTACCCGGGCTTTGTACCTTTAAGTGGGAGTGAGACATGATCTTACGTGAGTTATTTAGCTAACGTGATCAAAATTTTGTCCTCCTTCCAATATACCAACCTTATACACCGTGAGGTTACGCCTCCGCTATAAGGGGCCGTATACTCCCAAATCGATGTCTTACTAGTCCAGTAACGACAGTTTGGGTACCCAAAGTCTAGATCAAAACCCACATGCTGTAATAGAAGCCTACCCCACTAGAGCCAGACAGGGACCTAGGACAGGGTGTTGATGATTTAAATTTATTTCTCTGGTTATTCTTGTGTGCAAAATAAACTGTTCTTTGGTTAATTTTACGCAATATAAATTGTTTTATTGTAATAATTATTTTTGCTTACAATATCAATTCACCATATTGACACAATTTTTGTTTTGTTTTTGTTTTGTGTGGGTGTGTTTTATTCGATAAATGTTGCATCACATTGAATTCATGAGAGGTATCAACTCGAGGATTAGTCGAGTAGGCAGTGGCCATAAGAGCTGAAGGGTCTGATAGACAAGCAGAGGATAATATGTCACTGTGTACTGGATTCGAGAGGACTCAATACAAGAATGAAGACAATATACGTGGAGACCAGATGCCAATAATGCAAAGTTGTACCAGAAATTTCTGAACATAATGAATGTTTGCCAGAACCAAATTCAATTTGAACTATAGGGTGGGAATACGAAGAGTCATTTCCAATAAAATTTTTGAATTATAGTGTTGTTGTCAGACAGTCAAACGGATCAATAGTTGTTTAGGGCTGAGACCCGTTTATGAAGCCGGTATAATTATTCTCCTTTTGGGAGGATACATGTAATACCAACAATAGAGAAATACTAGAATTTTTGGCAATAAAAAAGAACACGGTTCATACAAGGCTTAACAACATATCAAGTTTCAAGATACAATCAGTGGTAGTTGTAGAGATAAACAAGACATAGTATCTAAAAAGACAATGAAAACTAGAAAGAGAATAGATAACAGATAAATTGAAGAGGGTATTCAAGGGTTGTTATTGACAAGTAAGAACTCGAGGAATAACAAAAAGGTTTGAACTTAGAGACACTATCCAAGTGTCGCAATTGATGAAATTTGCCGAAGAATACCATAATTAAGGGAATGCTGATAAAAATGAGGAACTAAAGGAAGTAGCAGAATCAGAAAACGCAATACAATAATTGAAAGACCGGCTGTTAAGTTTCAAAGAGGTAGCACGATGAAGGATAAAACACTGAAAGTTAAGCTGATGCAGTAATCCAGGTTGTCCAGAAACAGAGTGGTGAAATGATAAACTTCAGGAGCTAATTGCGGGGAGTTGCCTGGTACGTGCAGATTTTGTTCGATGAGGTTGTGAACCTGCAACAACATTCTGATATTAGCACCGAGCTAGGTCAGATGTCGATTCAGAGGCTGAACAAAGTGATCAACCAAAGGAGCTAGATCTAGTGAACATATTGCCTTTGCTTTGTATTCGACCTTTTAGTTAGATGAGTGTTGTTCTAATGACTAATTCTTGAAACTGATACCTCATGTATTCATGCATTACATCATTTAGACATTATATAAAATATAGAGAATATTGAACTTTTGTTCCAGGTATTGCATTTTTTAAGTAACATTGCATTTTGAGAAACATATGTAACAAATTTGTTAAGGATGAACAGTTTCAAAGGCTGTTGAGGACCAATTGGATTGAATGCAGAAAGAGGTTGATCAGTTCGAGAACGAGATGGAATATGAGCTACCACTTTGCTTGGAGTTAGAAAGGTCAAAAATGAAGGATCCTAGATGAAGCACCAACAGGGGTAATCAAGATAGAAATTCATCTCACATAAGGGTTTAGTCTAAAAGGACTCTTCATGCAAAAAAGAGAGAAAAAAAGTAAAAAAAAGAGAGTCAAAAAGAGAGAGAGAAAAAAGAAGTAAAAAAGATAGATGGAAATAAAAAGCCAGGGAAAAAGATGAGCAAGTTCTGATCAATATAGTCGGGGGCATCTATAAAGAATCTATAAGCTTTGAGTTTGGATTATGAAGAGAACAATGAAAGGGTTGGCTTAGAGGCACTGGTAGACTTTGCAAATGCTAAAATGAAAGAAGCCCAGTGGACTGACATAGAAAGACTAAATGAAGTCAAATTTTGGAGTTTAGCCAAAAGTCTGGCTGTTCGATGGTTCACCAGCAGTCAGAGGATAACGATCCTAACAGAGATGAGGGTCAACAGAGGAGTCTTTCTCTAAAGATATGAACACTGGGGTCAGTTAAAGATTGAAGAGAGTCAATTGCAAGAGGAGCATAATATAGATACGAGATAAAGAGACAGAAGAGATTAGTTAAAAAGAAGACAATCAGTTATATCCAATTTCGTGTTCAAATTTGTGGCCCTGGTCTATATAAAATCACTTTCAGATAGTGACCCTATTGAAGTCTTTGGTCTCATCAGGGTTGGGTATTTGTGTTCCGAAAGTAAGGAGCCCAATTTAATCAAAGGCTATCAGTGGCTAAAGCAGTTGAGATAAAAGGAAAGAACAGAAGTTATGACAAAATTTTGTGAATAACTCGTTGCAATCTAGGGTTTATTAGAGTTAGAGTAATATTTTGGCATTTTTTCTGCAATATTTTCTTCACCAAAGAATGCCCCAATTTGAGATTCTCAAGATGCTCCTGTCAGTGAAAAGTCAAAATCTAGACTGGATCTTATTCATGTTTTTTTTATTGAGAGGTATATTTCAAACTGCTTGAAGCTTCACTGCATCATGAAAAATAATCAGAGCCCCAAGACCATTGTGAGTTATGATCAAAACATTGAAGATTGCTACATTTTCAAGCTGCGAATTCAAAACTTTCTGAAGTGGGAGATTTTGGAAGTTGACACTGAAGATCAGTTATTAAGATATGTAACCTAAAAAGTGGTTCCCTGATTGGAGAAAATGCAATTGTAATGCTTAGAAAACAAGTGCTGAAAATGTCAAGAAGTGAATGAATGTAATGATTGGACTCCCTAAGGTCGTAAGAGGAAATGGTCAATTGGCTCATCAGGTCTATCATGGAAGATTCTTCGGACAAATACAATTTTTGATATATTTGGAATACCTATTTTAGACTTATTGTACCCCTAGGCCGATGGAGAAGATGTCAAGCCCATCTGCCCATGGTTATGATCCCAATAATTTTTGTAAGTTTCATATGAGGAACCAGAATGTGCTACCAAGAAGTGTAGGCCCTTAATAGAGGAAATCAAAAAGTAGGTTAGTCAGAGATCTAGAGTGAATACTTTTAAGATTGTATAGAGTTTTAAAGTCTGTCTCGTTCATGTCTATGTATCAAGGGGGTACAGCTTGCAATAATTGTTTCTGAAGTAGCATATAAAATCAACCCTGTTACTTTAATCCCAAAGATTCTTTTGTATTGCTTCAGAGATGATTTCAAAACGTAAAGCCATGGGTGCAAATGTTCGACCACTCATGAGGATGATATGACTGAGTAGGGGCAATCATCTTCAGTTGATATATTAGCCAGTTCAGGGCTTAGCAAGTTTTCCCATGGAGTTCTAGTGGTTCTGTAAAATTAAAGATGAACTTGGTGAAAGTTTAGGAACTCAAAATGTCCAACGACTTGGAGCATTTGGTCTCCCTAAATAATAAAGGTGGGTCAAACTTAATATGGCAAGAGACCAGTGGAGTGGCATTGAGGAATTTGATCACTGAAGAGTTAAAAAATCTGCAAGCATCAGAGCATGAACGAGAATGAGCATGTCTTTGTAATCGTAAAAAAAAAAGAATTGACGATAGAAGTGGAGTGACCAAAATTAACTCAGGCCTTCCTTGATTAATGGTCAACAGTGAACCATGGGAGATCCGTCTGTAATTTTAGGACCGTTGCGGAGTAATACCCTGAATCATCCCAACTGCTTTTGCCCGCGAGCATTGGGGGTCCTTTACAAGGGAGGCTATTTCGATTTATTTGCTAAGATTTTTGTTTCTTATATATTTCTCAAATGGCGAACATTTTGCATTCTTTAATTCGTTATATTTCATTCATTCTTTGATATGGGTTGGTTTTTGTTCTCCCATACATATTTATATATCTTCACTAACATTTTTTTCAGGACCTCAAATATTAATTGTAAGAGTGACCTTGAATCAAATTTAGAGATCAACTTCAGAAATGTGACTCTCTTCTAGTTTATTTTGGCCAATGAGAAGACATTAATGAGTGTTCAGGAATCACGGAGAAAACCCAAATAAAAATTTTGTGTGAATTGCCTCTCAAGCATTGTCGGCTAAGGTCTTTGAATGAAGTGATAACCCAAAACACTTTCCACCTGAAGACGGCTTTTCTTCGAAGATATCCAAGTATGGGAGGACATTTGGCATCCCTTCATCTCCCTTCACAAAGAAAGAAAATATCATTTGTTGTCCCCTTTGAGCTTGATGATTTTCTTTTGATTCAAACCAAACCAATGATCACCCCTACCTGGGGGCAAAGAGGATGAAAGTTCGTTTGCAAGTGAAAGTGTTTGGTTTTGATCATCCTATGATAGTAATGCCTTGTGAATCAGGGGCAAAAGAAACAAAAGTGAACATATCAAGCACAAAAGTCAGAAAGACAAGATGAATGAAAAAGAATGGTATGAATTTATTAAAAAAGAAGAAGCAGAAGAAAAGAAAAAGAAAGAAACAATGGAATTTGTGTTCAAAAAGTCAACTGAATCAAGTTGAAGCAAAGAAAACACTAAAGATAAAATGTACAAAAGTAAAGCAATACATATATGTGAGATCTTCCATTCAAATAAGTCTCCATCTAAAGTAGCGGTGGAAAATTGATTTCAAGGAGGGGAAATGAACTCTAGAGTGAAAACCCAAAAATGAACAGTTTAGAGTGATCTAAAAAAAGAAGGAAAAGAAGGAAAAAGAGAAAGAGAAAAGAGAGCATTTCATCCGAACATATTCAGATCAGTGTGGAAATGATATTTCACTTGGAAGAAATGATCCTTGGTTTCATTACCCTTAAAATATTTGTTTAAGCCTATATATCCTTTCTTTGGCAGCCGTGAACCATAGCATATATTACAAGCCTCAAAATACCATTTTGACCATATTCGGGTATTGGAGCAAGATGAGTTTGTCTTCAAAATACATCCCGCTTATTAGGGTTAACCTTTCTTCAAGGACTTCCAGACTTCTAATGCTTGAACGAGATCAGAAAAGAATGAATGATTGGGTATGGTGAGTTAGTGAGATAAAGAGTGCCACATTAAATGGGATAGAAATAGGCATATGGGAAATGTTTCTCCTAGAAGTTTAATAATTCAGAAGGGGTCACGTTGGAGTTGATTTTTGCAGTTTGATTCAAATGCTTTGTTACACTTGGTACTGAAGGGCCTAATCTTGATTTTTGTTTTTCTCATGTTTGCCATGGCTTATCAAATTATTCCAAGTTCTCAAATCTAGTAAAATAATATTTCAAGACTTTCGCTTATCTTTTCAACAAGCATCTTGCAGATAAATTGATTAGATACAAGAAAAGCAAAGGATTTCATGGGTATTATTATGATGTATTAATCCTTTAAGTGCGGGCAAAACAAGGGGTGGCCTAGATACTTGTTTAATGATAGAAAGTATGATGAGGAAAAGATGTAACTCTGGGTGTCAGTAATATTCAAACAAAGCTGCAAGAAAACAGCACAAGTGATTCTGGGGCAAAAAGAGAAAGCATGAGCTATCTTTTGGGAGCAAAGATGCAGTCAGATCAATCCGTTGAGGATTTTGCTATTCAAAAGTAAGAAAGCGAGGCGAATGCGAGCAAAGATAGCAGATCAAGTTAAGCCGGAGTGGGGCAATGTTGCAAAAAGAACTCTACAGAACATCACGTGTTGGTAAACAAGATATGCAAGCTAAAACAATAGTAAATCATGATCTCTTTTAGAGCTATGAGAAAGAATTTTGTCAAAGAAGATGAATGAAGAGGCACCGAGAATGGATTTCTAAGAAAAGAATGAATGATTCCCGGTATTCAAGCTGTAAGAAATACGTGGTGAGATGCAGTAAAAAGGCCCATGTGCTTAATCCATGAAGGCAAAGAAAGTTCCATTAGAACGAATAAAAGAAAAAACATTGTTGCAAAAAAAAGAAGAAAAAAGAAAAAACCATTGTGAAAACCTAAAACGGCGCATTGAGAAGAAAAAGAAGAAAAGAAAAAATCTAAAGTGAAAACCTAAAAAGGTGCTTTATAGCAAAAGATGCAGAGATCTTGAAGACTGAACTTGAGTCTGAGATGAGTTGCGCTGCAGGTAGAAGATGTTTAAATGAAAGACAGTGAAGAAATTTGGAGCTGCCCAATAGATAAAAGTTTGTCTAATTTGTCCTCAATTGACACATTCATACATCATATAGTCAGGCATCCATAAGTAGGAGCATGATAAGTTATCCATTCAAAGCATTTTTGCATACTTTGGCAGGAATTTGCAGTTTCAATCAAGGAAAAACAAGAAACAATCTATAGCTTCGAGTTAAAAAAATAGATTTAAGCAAGAGTGAACAGAGATCTCGAAAAAAAGATCCAGTTAAGAAAGAATGAAGATCTTGAAGAGGAAGATCCAACAAGAAATAAACAGAAATCTCGGAGGAGAAAATCTGACAACGAGCGAGTAGAAATCTTTGAGAAATAGATCTAGCAAAGATTACAGTTGTGTTTATTGAAAACAAATATATTAATTCATGATTTTCTGTTTGCAGATACAGATTAGCAAGGATGTTCCCGTTACAGAGGTAGACTTTTCCAAAATATTACGTTGGCAGAGACTGATTTCAAGATGTTTCGTTGGTAGAAGCGGACCTCAAAACAATTCATTTACGAAGGTAGATTTCTCCAAAAAAACTTTGTCTGCAGAGACAGATATCAAGAGATTTTGATTACAAAGGTGGATTTCTCTAAAATATTCTATTTGCAAAGGTCGATCTTAGGACATTTCGTTAGCAAAGACGGATTTCAACAAATATCCCGCTTATACAGGCAGATTTCAAACCAGACTTTAGCAAGACATTTTGTTTGTAAAAGGCATATTCAGTCAGATGTTCCATTTAAAGAGGCGAATCTAAGCAAAGATTTCAATCTGTTTGAAGAGGCGGATCTCAGCAAAGATTTCAGTCCGTTTGAAGAGGCAAATCCCAACAAAGATTTCAATCCGTTTGAAGAGGCAGATCTCAGCAAGATTTCAATCTGTTTAAAGAGGCAGATCTCAGCAAAAAAATTTATCTGTTTAAAGAGGCAGATCTCAACAAAGATTTTAATCCGTTTGAATAGACGGATCCCAACAAAGATTTGAATCTGTTTGAAGAGGCGGATCTCAGCAAAGATTTCAATTCGTTTGCATAGGCAGATTTCAGCAAAGATTTTATAATTGTTTGCAAAGGAAAGGAAGTGCATTAAAATTCTAAATCCTTCAGGTGATCAGTAACTCCTTCGGGTATTATGCTAAGTCCTTCGGGCCATCACCTTCGGGAGTGATGTAATTGTTTGTATAGGAAAGGAAGTGTATTACAATTCTAAATCCTTCGGGTCATCAATAAGTCCTCCGGGCATATGTTAAGTCCTTCGGGGGTGATGTAATTGTTTGCAAAGAAAAGAAAGTGTATTACAATTCTAAATCCTTCAGGTCATCAATAATTCCTTCGGTCATGATGTTAAGTCCCGCGGGCCATCACCTTCGGGAGTGATGTAATTGTTTGCACAGGAAAGGAAATTTATTGCAATTCTAAATCCTTCGAGTCGTCAGTAAGTCCTTAGGGCATGATGTTAAGTCCTTCAGGTTATCACATTCGGGAGTGATGTGACTGTGTGCACAGGAAAGGAAAAGAATTACATTTCTAAATCCTTCGGGTCATCAGTAAGTCTTTTGAGCATGATGTTAAGTCCTTCGGGCCGACACCTTCGGAAATAATGAGAACTTTCCGAGTGTTATTGCAATAAGATGGTAGGGCATGATATCAACAGAAATATTAATCCTTTGGGCCATCGGTTTCAAAAAAAGAAAAGAAAAAAGAAAAACAAAAAAGCAAACGAGAAAAAAAAAGGATAGAAAAAATGAGAAAACAAAAAAGAAAAACAAAAAAGAGAAAAAAACAAAAAAGAGAAAAAATGAAAAAAAGAAAAAGAGGAAAATAAAATGAAAAGGGAAAAGGAAAAAGAACAAGAAAAAGGAAAATGAGAAAAATGAAAAAAATGGCAAAAGGGAGGAAGAAGAAAGAAAAAAACAAGAAAAGAAAAAAAGAGAAAAAAAAGAAAGAATGAAAAGAAAAATAAGAAGAAAAAGAAAAAAGAAATAAAGGAAAAGAGAAAAAAGAAGGAAGAGAAAAAGAAAGAGAGGAGGAAAAAAGAAAAAAAAGAAGAAGAAGAAGAAGAAGAAAAAAAAGAAAAAGAAAAAGAAGAGAAAAACGATTCAAGTTGCCAGATTGAAAAGCAAGATAGACCAACTTCATGCTCAAACGAGGAATAGAAGAAGATTGATCAATAGAGAAAGAGATACATGAAATGAGATCCCATATGAGCATCAGATAGAAAGATCAAAATACCTTAGACAGAAAAGCAATGACATCAAAGAACTCAGTGCTTCAAGCGAGAAATTAAAAATATTTAATGATATTTCAGATTGAATTTGAATTAATTGACGATGTTTCTTTTTGCATGATTAATCGTTCCCTAGAGGAGAGGAGAATCAACATTTCTAGAATCCAGGGTTCTCAATAGGAGTAGCTCAACCAACAAAGAATTCACACAATAAGAAGAACTCGCCAAGAAAGATTGAAGAGGTCCTAATGAGAAGAGTTCGTTTGTTGAAGAATGAGGAGAGCTCCTAATAAGAAGAGCTTACTTGTTCACGCCTTTAGAGAGAGGTGGATCAGCAAAATTGAAAAATTCCTGATGAGAAGTGTTTCCTCCATAATTCCTAATGATAAGAATTCGCCCAGCAAAGACTGAAGAACTCCTAATGAGAAGAGTTCGCTCTAGAATTCCTAATGAGAAGAATTCATCCAGCAAAGAATGAAGAATTAATAGTGAGAAGAATTCGCCACAGAATTCCTAATGAGAAGAACTCACATGATGAAGAAAGAAGGGCTCCTAATGAGAGGAGTTCATCCTTTTGAAGAATGAGGAAGTTCATAATAAGAAGAGCTTGCTTATTTGATGCCTTTATAGAGAGGCAAACCAATGTTTTCAGCCAAGAATCCAGAGTTCATAATAAGAAGAACTCGTTTGTTTAACGCTTTGGCATAGAAGTGGATGGTTCAATAGAGGGATGAAGAATTTCATAATAAGAAGAACATCTTTGGACCTCAAGAGATGAACAATGATAAGAGCAATTCTGAGCCTTGGAATATGAAGAATTTCATAATAAAAAGAACAACTTCAGATTCCATAGTTTGGCAGAAGTTTGAAGAATTTCGAAATAAGAAAAACAGCTTCAGGCTTCGGTAGTTTAGAAAATGGCCAGTGGATTCAGACAAAATCCATGTCCTTTCAGTCTTTGCCCATTTCCTATTCTACAGCAATGAGTAAAGAGGGGCATCTGTAATACCTGAATTTAGGCTAATAAATAAATAGTCCACAAATAATATCAAAAAAGTCCATAAAAGTCCAATTTACATTCCTAAGATCCCAAAGCCCAAATACAAATTCATAAGGCCCAATTTACATTTGTATTCTCGCCCATTTCTGTTACATATCAGCTAAACAAACACAAATAACCTGAAAATACCTATTTTCCCGCCCAAATAGGACACATGGTGCTCATTCATTGGATAAAACCCAATGCTACCGATTATGGTTTTCCTTGAACCTAGTTGGCATAGCTGACGTCAGCGGTCTGGCCACCTATAAATAGGAAAGAGAAAGTGTCTGTCAATAGTAATAATTAGTCATTAAATAAAGTAATAATAATGATAATTAGAGGAGAGAGAGTACCTTGGGAAGGGGAATAGCCGCGAGAAACTTGAACCGTCGTTGATGCTTATCGAAGAAGATGATCGATCGCCGAGAGCTAAGCTGTCAGAAGCCGGATCATCTTCGAAGGTTCAAACATCGCGCATCTGTCACCGAAATTTCTCGGCCGAAAAGGTAATCCATTCTCTGTTCTAATTCCCTTCAAAATTCGAATCAAATACATCATTTTTATGCTAAAACAGAAATATATATACTTAAATCTGGAAAAATAGAGCGGTGGCCGGAGTGGTCGGAAGCCGAGGACAAAGTTGAAAATGAGCGTCGAGATGGGTAGTTGGCTCCTAGGCCGGGGAAGAAGGTTGGATTCAGTCGAATCTGGGCTAGATCTAGGGTCCTACGGTTAAAAATTGAAATTTTGGGGTTTTTTAGGGTTCAGCAACGGCGATCGGCGGTGGCCAAAAATCGCCTCACGATGGCCAGAAATCGCCTTGCGGCGGCCGGCCGAAGTGAGACGGTGGCCGGAGTTTGAGACACGGTGGCCATCGAATGGTTGCTCGTTACTGGAGTGTGGCGGTTGAAGATTGAACGGTGGTTGGCTTGGTGGTTTGTGGCCGAACAGTTTGGTGTTCATCCAAAATTGGATGAACATGGATGAACTTCAAGTAAAACCCTATGTTTTTTTATCTTTAATCGCTGGGAATTCTGGGTTTTTCGTGTTTTGGTTCAGAGAGTTTTGAAGGAGTGAGAAAGAAGAGAGAGAGAGTGGGTTTGTGGGTTATAGCTGAGCCAACTCGGTTTGGCCCCTTTTATAGCCTGGGTGAAACGGTGCCGTTTTGGCACCGAGTTAATTAGGGTCCGTGTGTTTTTATGGGTCGGGTTAGATCCGCGTTTTTTTAATGTGGATACCCTTTGGTTATATCCCAAAACTTTGCTTTCTCTATTTGGTCACCATTTCTCTTAATTTGAGCCTAATTTTTTGTATTCTTCTCAATTTAGTCCCCCGTCTCCTTTAATTGTACCCCTTAAATTCGAATTGTTCAATTGGGTCACTAGGCATTTTGTAATTGGGCATTAAACTTTGTATTAGTTCAATTTAGTCACCATTTCAATAAAGTCAGTTTTAGTTTTCAATTTCTTTTAATTTAGTTATTTATTTTAATTGTTTATTTAATTAAATGCAATTAATTTATATGTGTGATGCATGATTTAAATTAGATATGTAGAATTAAGTGTTAGACAATTAAATACATTTAGTTTAATTAATAATTAGAGCCTTTAGTCTAGATTTCTCTAATTAGGGTCAATAGTTAAATATGATAAATAATTGTAGCAATTAAAATATATTGAATATAAACTTTAAAATCCCAATTTGGATGGTGTTCCATTGTTTACAATGGAGTGTTATCTCAATATGGATTTTAATGAATATATTTAATATATTCCACTTAAAATTGAACATTAATTAATTCTTTAATTGACATTAAATAAGAACACATTGTAGTTAATTGAGTGTATATCGAATAGAATTTTTGAGGTTCAAATCTGGATGGTGTTCCATTGTTTACAATGGGGTGTTATCCAAGCCTTGGTCATAAAGGTGTATATTCGATATCCATTTTCACTTATAATATTGTATAATAAATTGTTAGAGCCTTAATTAGGATTAGATCTTTAATTAATTAGAAGAATTAATTAAATAGGAATATAATTAATTTAAGGGCTTTACATATATGAAAGGTATTCAAGAAATTGGCATTTTCTCATAAAGGTCATTAAATTAATTAATATTCATAGTTTTAAATAACTAATTAATTATATCCTTTTTAGGAATACTTAAAATTGACAAGACAATAAAATATCATTCATTAAAAACCTTTTATGTTGGAAATTCATTTTTAAATATGAATAGGGGTGCCACCTAATTGGGTGCTTTTAATCTCATATTCGAACAAAATGAATTTCCTTATAAAAGGATACCTGCATTCGAAATTTAAATTCAATTAATAATTATGGGATAAATTAAATTTAAATAATTATTCGAAATGCCAAAATGCCACGTAAAATTAAAGGTACCGATAACGGGTGTTCATAGGGGTGCTAATCCTTCCCCACACATAACTGACTCCCGAACCCATTTTTTAAGACATAATCTCTGATTTGTTTTTCGGTGTCCGGTCTACCTCGAAGTGATCAGTGACGACTCCAAAATGTTTTTAAGGAAAAATAAAGGAAAATCAATTTAATACGAAAAAACCTAAAATTTCAAAATTAAATTAAAAATGGCCAGAAAACCCTAATTTTCCAAAAGATCGATCGTCAGGCTATTTTTACCCATCTCGATTTCAAAAATGGTCGCGACACAAATAATCAATTTCTCAATCCAATATGGGTAGCCAAGATTCAAGATAAATAAATTTTGTAACTTAGAAATAATATCTATGCATATAGCTATAAAATAGTATATATATATATATACATACATATATACAAGGAAAGTATCTCATGCATTGACGGTGAAAACGAAAAATTTCTTTAAGAGCTCTTAATTTTCGGGTTTGAGTTTAAGTGCATGACTTTAGAATTTATGGTTTATGGTTAGAATTTCTAGTTTAAAGTTAGAGGTTAGGATTTTGGTGTTAGAATATTATGGTTAGGTATTTAGGTTTTAATCTACAAACCCTAAGTCTAACCACACTACTTTCATTCAAAACTCATACACTTAAACCCCTAAACATAGTCACTAAACTCTAAACCGAGAAACTTGTAAAAAAAATTTGTTTCCACCGTATGTATGTGGAATAATTATCCATATATATACTAAAAACAGTATACAAAAAGAAAACAATATTATAATTTTGAACCAAGTATATATATATATATATATATAGAGAGAGAGAGAGAGAGAGAAGAAAATAGTATAAATATATAGAAAAGTTTAAACAGTATGTACTAATAGTCGGGGGCGGAGCTACCGACGGGTTGGTCCAAGTTGTAAGCAGTTTGCTATCTTTTAAGCATGTCTCTTATTCGAGGCGTTGTGCATGCAGAAAATCTCCATGGGAGACTTACCCACCAAAATCAGGTGTGCGACACGATTCGGTCTGGATTAGTCAGGGCAAAGCCCTAGAAACCGGAGGACAACCAAAAAAATAGTTATGCGCAGAGCTCCTTTGACCCAAAGGGCCCGATCCCTGTTGTAAAATTTAATTATTTGATAATTTTTGTTTAATAATAATTTATCCCCATAAAAAAATTATTCAAATTAAAAATATAAGATTTTATTAAATATATAATCAAGTATGGGTTGAACTAGGGGTGTAAATGAACCGAGCTTGAACGAATAAGGTTTGTTTGTGTTCGTTTGTTTAATGTTCACGAACATGTTCACTTATATGACCGCTAACATGTTCATGTATATGTTAGCCAAAATGGTGGAATTACATCACTGATCTTTAAGCTCATTAGGCTTCACAGTTTGAACTCAAAAGTTCACCACGTGCTCAATTTTTCCATACATTCACCAATATTTAAAATGTAAAAAATGAAAGGGAAAGAGAAACCAAGTAAATGAGCCAATAAGCGAGCTTGCTCGTGAACATAAACAAACGAAATACATCTCTGTTCGTGTTCGTTCGTTTATTAAACGAATATAAAAATTTGTTCATGCTCATTCTTCTTTTGTTCAACCTAGAAGAATGAGCCTGTATCCTCAAATTTTTTGGTCCAATAACAATTTAGGTCCTTGTGAATTTAAATATCAGACAAATTGGGCCATGTCGATTTTGAGTTTAAATACGTAATAAGCCCTTTTATTTTTGAAATTCAATGTTTTGACCCCTGCCAATATTCGATCCTGGCTCTGTTGCTTAATAGTATATAGACATATTTTGAAAACAACATTTATATATGGATATAGATACGAACATAATAAGTATAAAATGTATATAAACAATTAAGAAAAAAAAAGTATCAATTTTAGATCGTGTGAAGGTTGGTTTAGATAATCTTTGATTTTGTTTTCTGTGTGAGATGGTCTCTGTTTCCCAAGAATGTTGCTGCTGCAGTTCTGTTTTTAGTTTGTAGCATATGTAATAGTCTTCTAGAATTGTGCTGTTTGTTGACAATGGTTTTAATTTTTTGGAAGGTATACTCTTGACTTGGTTATTTTCATGGACGAGCCAGAATTTAGGTTTAGAGGCAAAACATAAATGTTTGAAGGGGTAAATTCATAAATAAATTATTTTTTAAAAAAAATTTATATAAGGAGACAAAAGTAAAAAAAAAATTATTGGGGGTAGGGGGCAATTGCCCCTCCCCACCTCTATGTAGTTTCGTCCCTGGTTATTTTAATAAGATCTTTCGGGTACTCTTTTTTTTCAATCATTTCTCGGCATTGAGCTTAATGTTGAAAATAAAAGGAATTTTTAACGAGACCTCATTTATTTTAATTTTTTGTTTAAATATTGTAAAAAAAACTTAGAAACATGTACATTAGATACAACTAAAAATCCTATATTCGAACAAAAAGTGAAAGAAAAAAAATAAGAAATATAGATGTTACCTTGAAAGATTAGGATTTAGACGAGAAATAAATGAGTCTGCACGAATTTGACGAAGAGGAGGGATGATTTCCACGATTTCTTGAAGTAAAACGACGAAAAACGATTGTAATGAAGTATTTTTTTTTTTTGAAAATCGGGAGGATTTTAAGAGGAAAAGGTGGTTTAAGGGTTAGGTCTATATATTTTTTTAAAAAAATCTAATCAATATAGATCTTAAATATATATTTTTATAAAATTTAATTATTTAAAATATTTAATATAATTATAATTAAAGTTTAAAATTTTTTACTTTTAAAAAGTCAATAAAAAATAATCTTCATGGGAGTAATAACTAGGAATGTAACACCCCTAAATAATAATAATATATGCATGTGATGTTGTGAAAAAAGAGAAAAATATGGAAAATTGGGTTGCGAAGAGTAAAACTCGGGAGCTTGGGGTTATGAACCCAAGTTCTAACCATCTAAGCATGACCCAATCTTTGATATTAGCTACCATGTTTTTATTTAAGTCTTCTCGATTTATTAATGCCAGAATTTAATATTAACAAATAAGAATATCTAAAACCCCCATTAATTCATTTTTGGTCTGGATACGGGGAAACGAAGGGTCGGGAATTCGGAAATTTCTCCCCAATCACCACGTCTTCCTTCATCGTCAATCTGCCTCATTGTTCGGCCGTGTCGGCCACCGCCACCATCGGTGTGTTCATCGCCTCACACCGATCTCGCCCATGGCCGCCACTCGCAAAATCATGTCGTCGTTTTCCTGGGCGACAATTTAAATATAATCGAGCGTTGCCTCTGTTTATGCCATTTTTTAGCCGCCACCATTGTCCCTTCGGGATGCTTTTGCTGTCATCATCTTTCTCGAGTCAAGCCGAACAAAGCCCTGCGGGCCGATCATCCGTCCGACACTGACAAGAGCTTCGCCGGAGTAACGCGTGGTTTCGACCGTCTCTTTACTTTTTTGGGTAAGATTTGTTCGATTTTTGCTGTTTTTGAGTAATTCTCTGGGTTGATTCATTTGAATGTTTGATGAGCTTTATTTTTTACGGTAGAAAAGTGGCATTAGGGGTCACCGGCGAAATTTCGGATATAATTCTGGTGAACGACCAGCGAGAACCAACTTGGGGTAAGTGAGTCGGGTTCAGTCTGACCGAACTGCGTCTGCCCAGCTTGAATCGGTCCAATGATTCGAACCAACCAAACCGGTCCTAAGAGGTCGTGCTTGGTTAATTAACTAAGACCTGGGCGGCCTATTATGGCCCAAATAACCAAGTCTATTTTTGTTGACCCAAGTCTAACTTGGCTCGTTTGACCTGACCTAACATGTTTGACCGAGTTGACCTGTCTATCTGAGTCAACTCAGTTAACTCTGACTGTTAACTTTGATAGTTGACTGTTGACTTTGACCGATGATGTCAGCATGATTTCATGCTTACGTCAGTGTTAACTTTGACTAAAAAGTTAAATTTTTTGAAAGCCTGTATTTTATGTTTCTTAACATTTTTGAAGCTCGTTTTGTGAAATTCTAACTTAAAAGTCTCCGAATCTAACCTCGAGCCAAAGCATGTATATGTATTAGTTATTGAATTTTAGAGCAATGAAATTGAAGTAAGGATTGATTATAGATTATGTTTATTTGAAGGTACTCGCAGTTCCTTGTATCCAAGATTTGAAGGGTTGTCGAGTTCGAAAGTGATCGAAGGGAGTTTTAAAGGTCGACCGTTGTGGCATGAAGTCGAAGTAGTGCATTTCTACATCTTTCATGCTTTATGTAACGCATTGGTATTTGGTTATTTCATATAAGATTATGAATGAGTGTATCGATTATCCTACTTAAGTTAATTTGACTTTAAAATAAAAGAAACGTAAACTGGTTAAGAGCTGAAATACTCGAATAAGAGTGGACGACCTAGAAAGATTTCTAAATTTGGTAAGCAATTAGTAAGATTGTTAACCTTCAACTAAGATTGTATTTAATAACAGAGTTAATTTCTGAACACTCAGGTTAAAATTGGCAAAAAGACCCTTATAGTATAAATGACAAAAATACCCCTAATAAGGGAAAATGACTTAGAACTTAATTTCAAACATGATAACAACTGATTCATCTGAATTTTCTGACTCACTTGGGAAATTATGGTAATAAGATTCAAACCTTTGAGAATGTAAAATATGTGGATTCTTCTGAATCTTGGATTACCCCCTGAAGGCGATTTACAGGAAGTTCTCTATTTATCAAAATTAATCAAATTTCCAGAAAAGACTAAATTAATTAGAATGATTGCAATGGTTGAAATGACTGATATATCCTCAAGCACCAAAATGCTAAATTAACCAAAATGATGAATATACCCTCGTGTTCCAAAATGAACAAACTGTTTGCAATGACTGAGAATGCCTGAATGTTTGATACACTATCGAACACTTAAATGACTTTAATATCCTCATAACTTGGATTAGGTGAAAACCTCACAAATTCTAAAATATCGGTAGTGTTTAAATAATTGCAAATATCCCAATAGGTTTAGAACCCAGCATCTGTACATCATTTATTTCTGATACTATTTTAATAATGGTAGGATACTACGTAAATGCATGATAAATCGTTCAGGATTTGTTAATCGATAATTTGAGCAGTGAACTGTTCAGCTATGCCATGTAATCAGTACCAAGTTTGGTAAGTAAAGAAGTGATGAGACACGTTTGGATTGAATAGACTTGGAAGACTGGCAATGCCGTAAATAATCTTCAGCAATATAAATTACCGACCTTTCCTTATAGGGTTAAGTTACCGAATTATTCTTGAAAGTTAACGACCAAATTGCCTTCATGAATTAAATCTGTCTAGAATCTTGTTGATATATTTGAAATCCTGAAAAGTCCTAATCTACCTGTATTTGGAATTTTGTCCTGATATAATGTACTCCTACGTGATCACGTTATATCCTAAAATTTTGAATGGTTCTAATAAATCAAGTTCTTAAATATATAAATGGGCCTTTATTCAATGAACTCCTTTTTAAGGATTTCATACTGAGAAACTGCTCAAATTTGTAAAGTGTCAGTGTTCCAGTTCCGCAACTATCCTATACCTGAGTCATAAATTTGGTAATTTAGTGTGTTCCATGTGTGCTACACAACTGTTATGTATATTGTTTTAAATGATTTATTAAACTAATCATGTGCACATAACTAACATATTTGATCTCGCATAAATGTAACATGTTTTTGAAATTAAGCATGATTATATTGTATGGTTGATATATGCCCTAGTACCCGATATGATAAGCATTCTCTATAATATTGTTTATTTGTATACAAATATGTTTAATAATTACTATATACTGTATGGATGCCCGGACTGATTCATTGGGGTACTTGGGTTATGATATGAAGCCTATAAAGGTTCAGCTCTGATATGGCTGGTAATTTTGTTCGTATAAGGTTCCTATGCTTCGGTTAGGGTAATTTCACCCGTATTCGGTTCCTACGCTTCAGCTAGGGTAATTCTGCCCGGACCTAAGGTATTCCCTTAGGATGTTACCAACGTTCTTGGGTCTAGGTCAATGTTAGTATTTGATGTAGTTCGGTTGAAGGGTAGATAGTCTTGCATGAAAACTATGGTTGCTCATATAACTTGTTTTCTGTTTATCAGAATTAGATGAAATGATTTTATCTGCACTTATTGGAACACACTAAACTCCTTGTCTCAAATTTTAAAACCTACTTCTCTTCTGATAGTCTAGGTTATAGATCTCATGTCTGGTAATCGGGAGATCAAATCAAGAACGGCTCTGTTACCCTCAAGTATATCGTTGATATAAATTTTCATAACATTTTCGAAGCTTGTTGATACCAAGCTCATCATGTCGGTTTATGTTCAACCTTATGCCAATTTGTGCTTATAACATCTGTTGGTAATTTTGTATTACTAACCTTTTCCAAGCTCACGTTATTTTTACCATTGTAGGTTAAAAGAGCTTGATCATGTTTCAACACCTAACATCAGTTATAGGAGTTCCTCGTCATTGTTCGTGGAGTACAGTACCGGTGTAATTAATGGGCATGTATGTTGCGTCTTGATTTATGCTAGTGTTTGTAATAATTTTTTTGGTTTTTTGTTTTTCAGGATTAATTGTTTTATAAATGACGTGGTAAATAAATATTTTTTTACTATTTTCTCAAATATATTTAAAAGAAAAAGAATTTTCTTGGGTTTTTACTATGGGTCGCTCCGATGTCCCTAATGTGACACATTCGATCGAATCGGGATACCTGTATCGATAAGAGGGTGTTACATTTAAAGGTACCAGAGCTAGGATTTGCATCATTCTAGGTAGATCAGCCGATCGTCTATCATAGGTGTTTGGTTTGTGCATGCCCCTAGATAATAATCATACTTCTTCAAGCTAAAACTCCGACGTTGAATCTTTTTTCCTGAAATAAGTAAATCTAATTACTTTGTACGATATAGCTTGATCTGTACTGGCAAGGAATGCATGTAACATTTGTCTGTGATTTATATTTACTTGATGGATTTGAATCTGGATAAAGAACCTGAGATGGTTTATGCATATAAAATTGAAGATCTGATTCAGATTGTGAATAAATGCTTGATTATGTGAGGTAACCAATATAAGATTATATGTAGGGCTATTCGATGATAATGATTATGTCCTTAATATTCTGACTAAAATTTGATAAAAGCATTATGAATTTAAAGGAAAGGTGTTTGTGAGCGTGGCAAAAGTGTAAATTCTGTGGTGACTTTATTATAGACGAAATAAGTTGTCTGAATAGTACGCTGAAGGTAAGTGATATCTGTTTAAAACTTTGGTTTTGTTCGATTGACAAAAAGAAAGGCTTTTACCTTGAAAATGTGGCATGGTGTACCGCTGTATAACATTTCTGACTAAAGTTTGGTGGTTACCTCCTGATTTTGGAATGTCCTATTAGAGGCATTGACTGCTTGTTTGAACTGTAAATAATTATTCATTCATAAATTGAGGGTCAACCTAGAAGAGTAATACAGATTCTAGAAGATATATTTTTGGGGTCGTATGATTGGCTTCTGTGATTTTTGGAAAGGTTTTATATCTTCGATTGGGTCTGCTTATAAGAACAACTATGCGATAAATGTTCGTGTGGCACCATATGCAATTATGTATGGGTTTAGATATCATATTCTGACCAATTAGTTTGAGATGAATGATGGTATGATTTTGGGTCCAAAGTCGATCTGAGAAACTGAGGATATTGCTAGATTGATCTGTGACCATCTGAGAGAATAGAGAATCTAGCATACTCTGATGGGTAAGTTTTAGTAAGTGAATGAATGGTATGGCAGTTTTTGCAATCCTCTGGCCCTTGTAAATTTCGAGGACGAAATTTCTTTTAAGGGGGAGAGTTGTAACACCCCCTAAATAATAATAATAATAATAATAATAATATATGCATGTGATATTGTGAAAAAAGGAAAATATGGAAAGTGGGGTTGCGAAGAGTAGAACTCGAGACCTTGGGGTTATGAACCTAAGTTTTATACGTCTAAGCTTGGCCCAATCTCTGATAACAGCTACCATTTTTTTATTTAAGCCTTCTCAATTTATTAATGCCAAAACTCAATATTAATAAATAAAAATATATGAACCCTCGTTAATTTATTTTTGGTTTGGATACGGGGAAACGAAGGGTAAAGAATCTGGAAATTTCTCCCCAACCACCATGTCTTCCTTCATCGTCGATCTGCCTGCCGTTCGGCCGTGTTGGACACCATAACCACCAGTGTGTTCGTGGCCTTGCACCGATCTTGCCCATGGCTGCCACTGGCAAAATCATGCCACCATTTTCCATGGGCGACAGTTTGAATATAATCAACCGCTGCCTCTATTTATGCCATTTTAGCCGCCATCGTTGTCCGTTCAAAATGCTTTTGCTGTCATCATCTTCCTTGAGACAAGCCAAACAAAACCCTTCTGGCCGATCATTCGTCTGACACCGGTAAGAGCTTTGTCGGAGTTAATGTGGTTCTGACCATCTCTTCACTTTTTGGGTAAGATTTGTTCAATTTTTGGCGTTCTGAGTAATTCTCTAGGTTAAATCATTTGAATGTTTGATGAGCTTTGCTTTTACGAAAGAACAGTGGCATTAGGGGTCACCGATGACATTCTGGCGACCAATCTGGTGAACGACCAGCGAGAACCAACCTCGGGTAAATGAGTCGGGTTCAGTCCGACCGAATTGAGTCAGCCCAGCTTGAACCGGTCCAATAATTCGAACCGGCCAAACCGGTCCTAGCAGGTCAGGCTTGGTTAATTAACCAAGACCTGGGCTGGCCTGTTATGGCCCAAATAAACGAGTCCATTTCTGTTGACCCGAGTCTGACCTGACCCGAGTCTGACCTGACCCGTCTGACCTAACCCACCCTAGTAGACCCGACCCTGACCCGACCTGACCCCTTTGACCGAGTCAACTCTTTTGAGTCAACTCGTCTAGGTCAACTTAGTTGACTTTGATAGTTGACTGTTGACCATTGACTTTGATTGATGATGTTAGTATGATGTCATGCTTATGTCAGCATTAACTTTGACCAAAAAGTCAAATTTTTTGAAAACCCATATTTTATGTTTCTCGACGTCCTGAGCCTATTTTTGAAGCCCGTTTCGTGAAATTCTAACTTGAAAGTCTCTAAATCTGATATTGAACCAGAGCATGTATATGTATTAGTTATTGAATTTAAGAGCAATGAAATTGATGCATTATATTTATTTGAAGGTACTCGCAGTTCCTTGTATCCAAGATTTGAAGTGTCGCCGAATTCAAAAGTGATCGAAGGGAGTTTTAAGGGTCAACTGTTGTGGCATGAAGTCAAGGTAATGCATTTCTACCTCTTGCATGCTTTATGTAACACATTGGTATTTGGTTATGTAATACTCGAATTTTGACCGTGTTATATAAATAAATAATATAAATAAATCCAAAAATAAATAAAAATACCCCATATATAGTCCAAATGTCCAATATTACATATAAAACCCAAAAGCCCCAAATTATAACCTCAAAAGCCCATTACATTTTTCCCGCCCATTTTACGACCCAATTCGGATAAAACTCAGGCCAACAAACACATTTGTGCTTCTTTTCTTGCCCAATTTGCCACGTGTCACTCGGCCATTGATCCATTCAAGCCTCACATGGATTGAGGCTATCTCCCAAGCCAGCTGTCAACAGCTAATAGCCACTGATGTCAGCGCCTATATCAGCTATAAATAGAGAGAGAAAAATTAATTATGGGGGTAATAATTACACGCAATCATTGCAACAATAAAGGAGGAGATAGAGGGAGTTGATGAGTCATACCAGAGAAGCTCAAGAGCCGTCGGAGAAGACGATCGGACCATTATCGGAACTCGTCAACATCATCGAAAGGTAGTTTCTTGTTTTTCTTTTATTACCTGCAGTCAATAAAACAAAAAAAACATTAGATCTAGTCAAAAATATAAAAAAGCATAAATACATAAATAAAAATAGAGTGGTAGGAGTTCATATTTGGTTGCCGAGTCACCGGAGAAGATGAAAGAGTTGAAAATGATAAGAGTTGGGTTACTGGTAGTTAGATTTAGGGGGGAAGATGGGAGATTCTGACGAATCGGGCTCTAGTTCTAGGTTTAGGTGAAATTGAAGTAAAAAATAAAGGTTTTTGGTGATTTTAGGGTTTCGACATGGTGGCCGAAAATTTCCCTACAGTAGAGTATGGTGGCCGGAGCTAGGTTAGGGATGGTCGGGAAATAGGTTAGGGTGATCGGAGTTGGGTGGCTTCAGATCTAGTGGCAGAGTGGAAGCCAGAGTGTGGCCGGAAAAGATGAATGTTCATCTTGTTCTTGAAAAACAAGGAAGAATATTCATCCAAAGCATGATTTTTTATCTATTTTGAGCTGGGTTCTGGGTTTATATGGTGTTTGTGTTTAGAGGATTTTGGGTAAGTGAGAGAGTAGTGAGAGTGGAGACGGGTTACAAATAGTCGTTTCAACTTGATCAAAGGGCTTTATACCCTGAGTCAAGCAGTACCGTTTTGGCACCGGTTAACCCTAGATTCGCAAGCAATTATTCGGGTCGAGTTAAAGGGTCCGCGTCGTTTTTAAAAAGGGATATTATCTCATTTAGTCCTTGAATCTTTGAAGTGTAGTTCATTTTGGTCACTATATGTAATAAAAATCAGAATTTAAAGTCCATTTCTTTTCCAATTTAGTCATTTTCAGCTTTAATTATTTAATTTATTTTTTAAAATTATTTGTATGATGTTTTTTAAATTGAGCATATAGAATTATTGTCTAGACAATTTAAACACCTAGATTAATTAATTGTTAGAGCCTTTAGATTTTAGGTTCCTTAATTAAGATTAAATAATAATTTAGGAAGATCATTGTTGAAATTAAGTGTATTTTAAATAGAAACTTTGGGTTTCCAAATTTGGATAGTGTTCCATTGTTTACAATGGGTTGTTATCTCAACATTGGCCTTAAAGAGGTATATTTAATATACATTTTTACTTATAATTGAAAAATGACTTAGTTTAATTAGAACCTTAATTAGGCTAGCACTTTAATTAATTAGAATAACCAATTAATTGGGAATATTATTAATTCAAGCGCTTTAATACATGGACGGTGCTCAAGCAATTGGTATTTTCTCATGAAAGCCTTTAAATTAAATAATATTCTTAGTTTAAGTAACCTTAATTAATTAGAGCCATTTCAAGTTTTTACTTAAAATGAACACGACAATAACAAGTCATGCATTCAAACCTTTTATGTTGGAGATTCATTTTTTGAATATGAATAGGGGTGCCACTTAACGGGGTGCTTTTAATCTCATATTTGGATAAAAATGAATTTCTTTATAAAAGGGTATCTCCATTTGGAATTTAAATTCATTTAATAATTAAGGGTCAAATTAAATTCAAATAATTATTCGAAATGACAAAATGCCACGTAAAATTAAGGTACTGATACCGGGCGTTCGTGGGATGCTAATCCTTCCTCATACGTAACTGACTCCCAAACCCAATTTTTTAATAAATGAACCTCTAGTTTGTTTTGATGGTGTCCGGTCTACCTCAAAGTGATCGGTGACGACTCCAATTGTTTTTAAAAGGAAATAAAAGGTAAATTTGGATAAATTGATTTTCCAAAGTTAAAATAAAAATTGTTCGAAATCAAAATGAATTAAAAAGGGTAAAAACCCTAATGTTATAAAAATCAATCGCCAAGCCATTTTTACACACGATTTCAAAAATGGTCGCGACAGCTTGGCGACTCCACTGGGAGTTTTAAAAAAAAACTGAGAGTCAGGCCTAATTAATTTTTTCGTGGCATTTTGGCATTTCAGGACAGTAATTTGAATTTAATTTTTTCCATAATTATTGGATGTATTTTTAGAAAGAATGGAGATAGCTTTTTTTGTGTGATATAAACTGCCATTAATGCATAAGCCTTATACCCGGGCTTTTCACCCTTAGGTGGGAGTGAGGCATGATCCTACGTGAGTTATCCACCTCCGTGATCAGAATTTTGTCCTCATTCTAGTATACCAACCTTATACACCGTGAGATTACGCCTTTGCTATAAGGAGTCGTATACTCTCAAATTGATGTCTTGCTGTCATAGTAGACAGTAACGACAGTTCGGTACCCAGAGTCTAGATCGAAACCTACATGTTGTAAAATATAAGCCCACTCCACTAGAGCCAAGCAGGGACCTAGGATAGGGTGTTGTTGATTTAAATACACTTATCTGGTTATTCATTGTGTTTGTTCATGTTTACATTTAATTTAAGTCTTTATTTTCAATATTATTGCAAAGTACTGGCATGTTTTTTGTTTTGATTTTTTGTTTTTTTTTCTTGAATGACATCATAATTGTATTCATAGGGGTATTGTGTTTGAAGTTAATTAAATAGGAAATGTCTCATATGGTTGAAGGGTCTGATAGATAGAGAGAGGATAATACTGCAGTATGGTCATGGTCGGAAGAAACCCAGTTCATAAAAGGGGATAGTATCTGGTGAGATTATGTGTCATAAACCAAGAGCATCGCAAGAATGAATTCAAGACAGAACAGTTGTTTACCTGAACTTAAGATGACATCGGAACAGTGGGATGAAACCATGAAGAAATCTTTTCAAACATAATTTGGGGATATAGTGATGTTATTGGATGTCCCGGTAGATCGAGAGTTAATTAGGGCTATGACGCAATACTGGAACCCGGCATACAACTGTTTCACGTTTTGAGAGGTGGATATGACACCCACAGTAAAGGAGTATGAGGCTTTGATACACTGCCCAAGATTTGAGAATGGAAACATTTATACGAGGCCTCCTAATAATTTAACATTTAGAAGAAAGTTGAAAGTAATTGCCGAAAAGAATGAAATTTGGTTCAATGGGAAGTTAAAACAAAAATGGAACGAAGAGGTGACCGAGGATAATGAACGCATACATTGGAAAGTCATTCAAAAGTTAATTCTAGCAAGTGATGAGCCAGAAAAGAAGAGAAGCATGTATACTTTATGTATCTACGGGTTGGTGTTATTTCTAAGAACTCCAGATTATATAGACCGTCAACTCTAGGTTTGTTTGAGCACTTAGGGAGTAAGGTTGACCAGGTACCATCCATTTTGGCAAAAACTTATAGAACACTGACTGCTTGTAAAGAATAAGGAATGGAAGATTCTGGGGTTGTGCTCAATTGTTGGAGGTTTGGTTTCGGGGCCATAGATGGGTTACACCTTATAGAGCTTGGAGGTTATGTATTAACTATTCACTATTGAAGGAACATCTTGCTACGTGCCCAATAGAGAGAATGACAGAATATCAATGGAAATATCACTTTTTGAACATGAAAGATTCGGAGGTTGTTTGGAAGGCACCTTGGTTGAATCTGGTGAACTACTTATATCGATGTGGAAAATATAATTGGGTTTCGTTGCCAGGAATCTGGGGAGGGACAGCCTACTGCCCATTGTTAGTGTCTCAACAGTTTGGATCAAGACAGTTTATTCCTGCTACTGCTAGTATGAAGAGTTCAAGTATATGCACAAGACGGAGGGTTATGAGGTAAAAGTAAAGGATGTTGCAATAGCATAAGAGATACCAAGAAAAGTAAAGCTTCAAGACGGGTTAGAAGTCATGCCAAATTATAGCGAATGGAAGGCTAAAAGGGTGAATAACGACATTTTATAGAAGAGTTCGGGTAATATTGGTTTGGCTAATGAACGTGTGAGAGATGCACCATCAATAGTGGAAAATTGAAACATGATCACGGGAAGGAATTGAAAGGGTATGAAAGGCAAATTGAGGAGCTGAAACAAAAGCTTTCCATGGCAACATTAGAGATAGATGTATAGAAAGGCAAGAAAAATGAACTTTGTGAGCATAATTCGAAAGTTAGTCAAGAATTGAAGGACCTGAAAGAATTTATTCTGAGTGTAAAAGGCTACAAAATGAGGCACGAACAAGGTGATTGAAAATTTATGTAAACAATTAGATATGGTTGCAAGCGAAAAGAACGACTACATGAAAATGTATGATGACAATGTGAAATTATCAAAGAAAAAGATACAAGACTTGAGGGAATCGTATAACCGCACCAAAAAGAAGCTAGAAGGAAAAGAGGCATATAATTTAGAGTTGTCAACTCAGAATTCAGAATTGCTAGCACAGAATGAATAATTAATATCCCAGGTATCATAAATGGAGCAAGTCATCACATGCCATTATAATGAGGGAAGGGATACTGTAGAAAAAAAGAATGAAGGGCTGAAGAAAAAGGTGATTGAGTTAGAAAGCACAGTTCAAGACTTGAAAGAAAAGCTCGTAAGTTTTGAGGGAACGTTGTATCAAGAAAGCAGTACGTGGAAACTTAAGTATGAAGCAGCTCAACATACAATTCAAGATCAAACAATGAACTAGTTATTTTCAAGGGACGTGTAAGGAGCATTGCTCAGTATATGCAGATATTATCAAAGGATGCTACCAAACTACTAAAACGCCCTAATGTCGATTGGAGCTTGAAGAAATGGTCATTCGCTTGCTGAACGAGATAGTCAACTTAGGAGTTAAAGCCAATGGTTTTCTATAATTAAAGTTATCTATTTGTTGTATTCAACTTTTCTTAGCTAATGGATGCTTCTCTAAAGATTAATCCTTGAACTTAATACCCCTTTTGCATTTTTTGCATTCGTACATTAATACATTGCAACATTTGCCTATTAATAAAAGGTTTTTAATAAAGGAAGGTTCTATGGCAGTTTTTTTTTGAATCATAATCATTTTGCATTCATACGGAACTCGCTTACGCTTTAGGAACATGGCTGTTGGGGACGAAATTGCTAGTCTTGAGAATGACCGTGTTGAGGTGCAGAATAGATTTGATACGATTGAGCAGTCAATGAAGGATCACTTTGCCTAAACACAGAGGGATATTATTAGCCATTTAACTGCTTTGCTAAGACCAAATAAATTTGGAAAGAGCAAGGTATATGAAGGTACCGCAGACAATGTGAATGACCAAATAGACACTACATCTTATATGAAGGAACAGCCTGAAGGACCACCTCCTGTGAAGAAGGTCCAAATCAATTTAGCTGGAACAACTGCCAACCACCCAATCTATAATGTAGCAAATTTTGGAAGTGGTGATGAAGTCCTAGATTTGAACATGGTCAATGAAGTTGAAAGGATTCATGTTGAGATTGAGGGGAAATATGAGAAGCGATGTAAGGCTTTGGAAGACAGATTGTTGGAAATGCAAAAAAATGAATAGTCAGGGGTCTAATGCTGTTGATTTGAGTTTGGTTGTTGATCTAATTTTCCCACCCAAATTCAAAGTACCCGATTTTGAGAAATACGATGGAACGACCTGCCCGAAGGCATATCTTACCATGTACTGTCGCAAGATGTCTGCCTATCTGAAAGATGAAATATTGTTGATTCATTGTTTTCAAGATAGTCTGCGGGCTCAGCGGGATACTGGTACACTCAGTTAAGTCGGGTCAACATTAGGTCGTAGAAGGATCTTTTTGGAGCTTTCAAGGAGCAATATAAGCATGTGACTGAAATGGTTCCTAGTCGGGTCATGTTGCAAGCTATGAACAGAAAGCTACTGAGATTTTTCGTTAGTATGCACAGAGGTGGAGGGAATTAGCAGCAAAAGTATAGCCAGCATTAATGGAAAATGAAGTCAATCATATGTTTGTAAATACTTTGAGGGGACCACTCTTCGAGCATTTGATAGGCAATGCTATTCATAATTTTACTGATATGGTGATGACTGACGAGTTGATTGAAGCCGCTATTAAGAGTGGGAGGTTGGAAAGTAGGGAAAGCTCCCGTAAGAATTCTAAAAGGAAGGAGAACGAAGTGAACAATATGAGTGCCAACAAGGCTCCGAAGAATGTTACAATTTCATCGTCTGGAGCATTAAAAAGTTCACAAATTTGAATAGAAAGGATTATCGAGGCTCAGAAAATGACAGAATGAACTTCACACGTTTACCAGTATCATATACGGAGCTATATCCACAGTTGTTTGATGTAGATTTGGTGAGACCCTATTATCTGACACCCCTTCAACCTCTATATTCTCCATGGTATAATCCAAAGGCACATTGCGAGTATCATGCTAGGATCCCGGGATACAAAATTGAGAATTGCACAATATTTAAAAAGGTAGTCCAAAATTTAGTAAATACTGGAGTGCTGAAGTTTGATAAACCTAGTATAGCAGCTAATCATTTGCCGAACCATAGAGGGTGAGGGGTGAATGCAATAGTGGAAGATGATGAGGCCAAATGGCTAAAGACTGATGTGGCTAAAATCAGATCTCCTTTGAAATGGGTGTTTGAACAATTATACAATGCTAGAATGATACATATAGGCATGAATGTTGAAAAAGAAGTGAAGTCAGACATTTATTGTGAATATCATCATTAGGATGGACATTAAATTCAACATTGTTCTGAGTTCAGATGTTTGATCCAGAAGATGATGAATAATAAGGAGCTTGAATTTTTTAAGAAAATAGGTAGAAAAAAAGGTACAGGTGTACACTTCTGAAAGTTTAGGGGTTAGATATGGAGTAAGCAGGCTATTGGTTATTTCTGCTAGACCAAAGGTTGGAAGCCCCTCTAGTGATGTAAAGCCGATAACAACCCCTAAGATTGTGATTTCTCCTCTAACACCGTTTGCATTCAAAGACACCTGAAGGGTCCTATGGAATTATGCTGCTAATGTGGCAATACCTAAGGAGTCAAAGCTTCGGGAGGAGGTAAAATCACTGGAAGAGGAGAAGAAAGTGGAAATGTCTGAGGTGGAGTTGGTGAATGAAGTTGGACACTTCACCAGGAGTGGGAGATGTTATTCTCTAAAAAATTCTAAAGAATCTGAAAAAGAGAAAGCGAAAGTTCCAGTGTTACTAGAGATGATATTTGGGGATGAACTAGCCTAAAAAATAAATGAGCCCATCATCGAAGAGCAAGCCCAAGGGTTTTTGAAGTTTTTGAAACATAGTGAGTACATTATTGTGGAACAATTAAAAAGACAGCAAGTAAGGATTTCTATTCTTGAGCTACTATTAAGTTCAGAAGGGCACCATAATGCTTTGATTAAGGTGCTTAACAAAACTTTTGTACCGAATGACATATCGGTACACAAGTTGGACAGGATTGTAAACTACATAACTACTGATAATTACATTACCTTTACTGACGATGAGATCTCGGATGGAGGGATGAGATCTGTTAAGGCCTTAAATATCATAACTCTTTGTAAGGGGCATGTTCTTCCAGAAGTACTGATTGAAAAAAGGTCAGTGTTAAATGTTTTGCAGAGGTTACCAATTGATGATTCTCATAGGAAGACTTATAAGAATACAGTAAGGGCTTTTGATGGAATGACTCGAGAAGTTTTAAGAAGGATTGAAGTGCCACTATTGATTGGACATGTAGTCTACAATGTCAACTTTGTGGTCATGGATATAAAGTCGACTTATAATTGTTTGCTTGGAAGGCTCTAGATTCATTCTGCTGGCGTGGTACCATCGTCTTTGTACCAGAAGTTGAAATTTGTAATTGAAGGAAAGCTGGTGAGTATTGGAATCGAAAAGGACATAATTGCTTCCTGTGTCTACTGATGCTCCATATATTGAGACAGATGAAAACGCAATGGAATGTTCATTTTGAGCCTTGAAATTTATAAATGCAACCTTTGTCGCCGAAAGGAAGCTGATACCTTGCCCGAGGTTATCGAACTGCACTAAGATGACCGTTCGTGAGACACTTGGCAGAAAGGTAAAGATTGAAAAGGGACTTGGGAAAGATCTACAGGGTTGTTTGCATCTTAAACCCGTTATAATGAAGAAGGACCACTTTGGTCTTGGTTTTAAGCCAAACATTCAACAAAAGAAACAAGATCTAAAAAAGAATAAGGATCAAATGAGGGCCCTTTTCCTAGGAATTGAGACTACTTGGGAGCCTATGACCTTTCTAGACTTGGAAAGCATTTTCAAGTCGCGTGGGTTCATTAATGTAGAGAAGCAACTCGAGAAGGACAATCAGGAGACGGTGAGGCTCTAAAAAGAGGAGATCTTCGGTGAAATTTTGGGAAGGCTATGCATCAATGGTATATTTGAGGGATCCCATCCTAGTAAGTTTTTGGAGGGAATACGTTCATGCTTTCCTGGTGAAATCTTGAACAACTGGACAACTAAGGATCTCTCCTTAGTCTTTAAGAATAAGACATAGTAAATGCCAAGAACCACCTCATACTTTTGCCCGCAAGTATGAGGAATTATCTATAAAGGGCTATTATGCAAGTTTACTTTCAATAAAGATGTTTTCATTGTGATTCTCAAATGGCGTACATGTTTCTTGTTTTTTTCTTGCATCCATTACAAACATATATTATTATTTTCTTTGCAGGTCTTCAGCTATTAATTGTATGAATAATTCTGAACCTAATCCCAAATTAGATTTTGAGCGGCCAGAGTGTCCAATAGAACAATGAGGTCGAAGATAAGATAGAATATGAAATCTCTGACGAATTACTCAGGTTGGTGGAAAAAGAAGACAAGTAGATCTTACCTCACAAGGAAGAGATAGAAATTATGAATTTGGGCACAGATGGAGTAAAAAGGAGGTGAAGATCGGTACTGCTTTCTCACCAAGAATAAAGAAAAAGTTGGTCATTGTTGCGAGAGTTTAAAAATGTCTTCGCCTAGTCTTATCAAGATATGCCAAGATTGGATACAAATATAGTGGTACACAATTTGCCAATAAAGCCATAATGTAAACCGGTTCAACAAAAGCTTAGAAGATTGAGACCATAAATGGTATTAAAAATCAAGGAAGAGGTACAAAAATAGATTAATACATGTTTCCTTAAGGTGGTGCGATATCCAGAATGGCTGGCTAATATAGTTCTAGTGCCAAAGAAAGATGGAAAAGTACGGATGTGTGTTGACTATAGAGATTTGAATAGAGCAAGTCCTAAGGATAATTTTCCTTTGCCCCACATAGATATTCTGGTTGATAACACATTGGGGCATTCATGGTTCTCTTTCATGGATGGATTTTCAGGATATAATCAGATAAAGATGAATCCAGAAGACATGGAAAAAAATGAAATTCATAACCTAGTAGGGGACGTATTGTTACAAAGAAATGCCTTTTGGACTAAAGAATGTTGGGGCAATATACCAGCGAGCCATGGTAACCCTTTTCCACGATATGATGCACAAAGAAATTGAGGTGTACATGGATGACATGATCGCCAAATCCCAGACTGAAGAAGAACATATTCAGAATCCGAGGAAATTGTTTCAAAGATTGAGAAAGTATCAGTTGAAGCTCAATCCAAATAAATGTACTTTTAGAGTTATATCTGGAAAGCTCCTAGGCTTTGTGGTCAGCAGAAGGGGAATTGAAATTGATCCAGACAAGGTAAAGCAATTCAGAATCTTCCACCCCCTTGTTCGCAAAAAGAAGTTCGAGGTTTCTTGGGAAGATTGGATTATATTTCTCGGTTCATTTCTCAATTGACTGATAAATGTGATCCAATCTTCAAATTGCTTCGTAAGAATAATCCATGTAAATGGGATGAAGAATGTCAAGAAACACTTGATATGATTAACAAATATCTGATAAATGCTCCAATTCTAGTAGCACCAGTTCTAGATAGACCATTGATTCTATACTTAATGGTTTATGAGAATTCGATGGGATGTGTACTAGGGCAACATGATGATACAAGAAAGAAAGAGCCATATATTACTTGAGCAAGAAATTTACAGAGTGTGAAGTACGATACCCACCAATCCAAAAGTTATGTTGTGCCTTGGTCTGGGTAACTCATAGACTTAGAAAACATATGCTATACCATACTACTTGGTTGGTATCTCGTCTTGATCCATTGAAGTTCTTGATAGAAGCACCAGCTTTGACCGAAAAATTGGCTCGATGGAAAATGTTGTTATCAGAATTCGACATCGTGTATGTAAGCCAAAAAGTAATAAAATGAAGTACAATAGCAGATTTCTTGGCTAGTCGCGCTTCGGAAGATTATGAGGCCCTAAACTTTGAATTTCCAGATGAGAATGTAATGAATATCTCCATGGAAGAAAATAAAATTATAGAGAATGAAGCGTGGAAATTATACTTTGATGGAGCAGTTAATGCCCTGGGATGTGGGATTGGAGCAGTGCTAATTTCCCCAAATAATACACATTATCCTTTCACAAGTAAACTGAAACTCTTGTACACCAATAACATGACAGAATATGAAGCTTGTGTCATAAGTTTACGAGCTGCTATTGAAAGGAAAATAAAAATTTTGAGGATATATGGAGACCTGCATTGGTGATTTACCAACTTCATGGAGAATATGAAACAAAGGATACAAAGTTGATTGAATACCAAAAATTGATCCTTGAGCTGATGAAAGAGTTTAAAGAAATTACTTTCACTTACCTCCCCAGGGAAGATAATCAAATGGATGATACCCTAGCTACACTGTCTTTGGTATTTCTAGCAAACAAACCAAAAGATATGATGCCAATTCAAATGCAGAGTTATAAAACTTATGCTCACTGTAACAACATAGAAGAGAAGGCAGATGGAAACCCATAGTATTATAATATTTTGCAGTACATTAAATTCCAGACTTATCCCAGATAGACGAGTAATAATGATAAAAGGAGAATAAGAAGAATGGCTACAAGATATGTGATTGATGGCGAAGTCCTGTATAAAAGGGGCAAAGATCAGATATTGCTAAGATGTGTCAATGCCCGAGAAGCCAGAAGTATCTTGGCAGAAGTACATGATGGAATATGTGGAACACATGCCAATGGCTTTGCAATAGCTCGAAAAATTATGAGATATGGATATTATTGGTCGACCATGGAAGGGGACTGCATTGAGTATGCCAAGAAATGCCACAAATGTTAGATATATGCGGAAAAAATCAATTCCCCACAAGTACTCCTTCATACAATTAATTCACCATGGCCTTTTTTTGTCTGGGGCATAGATATTATTGGTCAGATTTATCACAAAGCTTCTAATGGACATCGCTTCATCCTTGTGGCCATTGATTACTTCACCAAGTAGGTGGAAGTAGCTTCCTATGCCAATATCACAAAATCAACAGTTTGCAAGTTCTTAAAGAAATAGATTATATGTCGTTATAGACTGCCTGAAAGAGTTATTACTTATACCGCCACAAATTTCAACAATAAGGTAGTGGCAGAAGCATGTGAGCAGTTCAAAATTATACATCACAATTCTATAACTTACCGCCCTAAGATGAATGGGGCAGTAGAGGCAGCGAATAAGAACATCAAGAAAATCATAGCGAAGATGACAGATACTTACAAAGATTGGCATGAGAAGTTACCCTTTGATTTGTTTGCATATCGAACTTCAGTGCGAACTTCTATGGCGGCAACGCCATATTCTTTGGTTTATGAAATGGAGGTAGTACTTTCGATCGAGGTTGAAATTCCATCTCTTCGAGTTTTTTCTGAAGTAAAATTAGATGAAGCAAAATGGGTACAAGATCAATTTGATCAATTGAATCTTATTGAAGAAAAGAGTTTGAAAGCCATATGTCATAGTCAAATGTACCAGAAAAGAATGATGCGGGCTTATGATAAGAAAGTCTGACCCATAGAATTCCGAGAGGGTGACCTAGTGCTAAAAATATTTTGCCGATACATTAAGATTTCCGTAGAAAATGGATGCCTAATTGGGAGGGGTCCTATGTTGTCAAAAAGGCCTTTTCCGGAGAAGCGTTAATTTTATCTGAAATTAATGGTGAAGAGTTGCACAAGCCAACGAACTCTGATTCAGTTAAAAATTATTACTTTTGAAGAATAAAAAAAGAGTTTAAAAAAAGAGAATTGAAAACCCGAAAAGGGCGCTTTGAAAAATGAAATATCTAAGGTGAAAACCTAAAAGGGCGTGAAATATATAAAAAGAAGAAGAAGGGGGTTCAAGATGAAAACTCGCAAAGAACGTCTTGAAGCTAAAGGTGGATCTGAGTTGAAAACCCCAAAGGGCAGCTCAGATGAGTTGATATTAGGTATCTGGCAATTAAAACCTCTCGGACACCTGGTATTTTGGGAGAGATTTCACATCTGTAAGCATCTCGACAACGTCGAAGTCTACTGGAAAAAGGCTCAAGCTCAAAACTATATTTAGTCGAAAGGGTTACTGAAACCTTCATACCATGGATGCCCAAAGATTTGACTTTGTTTCTTGATTTTGTTGTTTTAGTTTGCCGTGAATCTTTCAGAATCTATTGTATTCTTACTTATAAGCTTCAATAAAATTCATTAATTCTCTTTCGAGCTTTCTTTTATTTCCAAAGCATCATGAAAGTAGATTAGGATAATTCATGGAAAACAGATGATTTCTTGGTATTACTGTGTTTTGAAGGATGCATGTGAGCTTTGGCATTCCAGATTATCGAAGAAGAGTGTATAAAAAGAGAATTGAGCAGAATGTTGTGCCAGTAGAAACAAAGAAATGAAGGAAATAAAGGAATGCTTGAATCAAGCATTATCTGAACAAGTCAGAGTAATAGATAGAGAAATGAGCAGAAAGGAAAATGTGAAAAAACTAAAGTGAAAATCCCAACAGGCGCCAAAAAAAAGAAAAGAAAGAAAAGAAAAAAGAAAAAGAAAAAAAGAAGAAAAAAGAGTGAGGTGAAAACTCAAAAGGGTGCTTTTAAAAAAAGAGAAAAAACTAAAGTGAAAACCCAAAAAGGCGTTTTGAGAAAAGCAATCTAAAGTGAAAACCTGAAAGGACGCTTTAGAGCACATGACTAGAAGCACAGAAAGGTGGTTTTGAAGGCCAATTCTGAATGTGAGATGAAGTGTCAGCGCATACCAAAAATTAGTGAAGAAGCATAAACAAGAAAGTCTAGATTGGTTACCCAGAAAGTGAAAATTGTTTGATTGATTGTAATACCCCAAACACCAGTTTATAAGTATTCTAATATTTCTAATGGTGGTTACAATTGATTTATATACGCATATATTAATATACATGTACATACATTGTTTAATTAAGAGTTAGGGCTGTTTTGTAAAAGAATGAAAGAAGGATAACCAACTTCTTAAGAACTAATTCGAATAATTGGATAAGTAAAGGAATTGCATGTTAAATAACCAAATGTTTGGGGACTTGCCCACTTGGCATGCAATCAATGATGCATGTGTCTTAGGGGTCTGCCAAAGGAAGAAATTTGAGATATCATCTCATTCTTCCTTAATCACCAAACCATTAAGGTTAGAGAGAGAAATAGACAAGAAATTGTGAGAGGAATTTTGAAAGAAACTTCATTAGAGCAATCTTTGGAGAATTCTTAGTTGGCTCGGTGAAGAAGGGTAAGAAGCCATTTTTTCCTTCTATAAATTGTTTATAATCTTAAGACTTTGTTATGATCTTTCCTTGGTAATAGGTGTTGTAGAATTGTTGGTATGTGTTTCTCTGTATAGTGATCTCTAATTAGGCAAATTGTATGTATAAAGAATGAAATGCTATTTGTCTGTATGATTGTTTGAAGAAATACAAATTAGGGGTTGTTTTAAAATCCTTATGAAATTGAAAGAGGATAAAAATTATAATCTTGTTTGTTAATGAACTTGGTTGACGTCTAGACTTATAAAATTTTTCGAATGGAAGCAAATCAATACTGTTAAGATTGTGTCGTGTTTTGGATGAGTTGGACAGCCTTGAATGCATAAGTTGTAATTGAAACTTGAATTGATTGCCATTGCTTGATAGTAATGAAGTTTAGATTGTTGTGAACCAAAATGATTCAGCTAGGGACTGATTTGATCATAAGAGGATTGTTTTAAAACTGTTTTGAATTGGTAAAAAAATATGAGAGAGGCTATTTTGCAAGTTTAGGGGCTATTAAGGGACTGTTTTATAAATCTGAAATGAAGGGGCTATTTTGAAAGCTTAAGGGCTATTTTTACAACTAAAATGGACTAATTTATCAATCTGTTTTAGGGACTGATTTTGAATAAAGTGGAACTGCTTGTAAACCTATTTTAGGGACTTTTTTATAGAGCTTAATTAAGGGACTGATTTATAACTAAAAATGGACTGAATTTGTAACAATAAGGGGCTGTTTTGAAAACCAGAAAATTTGGGACTGTTTTACAAAGTTTAGGGGTTGTTTGTTAAATTTAGTTAAAGGACTGATTTTGTAATTTGAATAAGGGTTGTATTGAGTCTATTTAGAGACTGATTTAGCATATTAATGTGCAATATGTTAAAATTCATTTATAAAGTATATGTATCACATGATTTTACTAAGATATGGATCAATTTTAATACATGTTGTGTTTATTGTATGTTAGACCAAGAGATAGTTGATGAAGCAAGACTCAAAGCAAGTAAAGCTGTAGAAAAGCAGTCAGGGGTAGTGATTCGAGATCGACCTTCGCTTGAATACGATGAGTGTAGTTTAAAGTCTCAGGATAGGCTTGGAACCTTCTCGAGCAATCCTAATTGCTACAATTGCATTGTTTTGTTATTGAGTTAAGCTATGCCTTTATATATATAATCTTGGATTCGAGGTAAGTACCTAAATGTTTGGTAATCTATGATATGCAATATTTGATTCCGATTTGTGCTCATGATAAGATCTATACAAGTTAATACGTGCTTGATAAGTTAAACAATAAGAACATGTTCATTTGATTACGTGATTAAGACATATACTTGAATTGAGAATTTTACATGTATATATGTGCTTGATGAGATAAATATCAAGATATGCTCTTTTTGAATAAGTGACTATGGAGCTATGCTCACCTTTGATTCGGATATGATACAATATAAAGCCTTAGTTTTCAAGTCAGTCATAGGTATAGTTGGCATGCCATAGAGTCCATAGAGCTCATGTTTGGGGTGGACTACGGTCCTGGACTATGGTCCTTATGAGGAAACAGTAGGAGGGATATATTTTGGTCACTAGGCGACAGTAAGAGGGATTGATCGGTACTTTGAGTACATTATTTGGCAATAGTTGGTTAGGGATTTGTGTACCTAGGCTACTTGACTACCAAGGTTATAAAGAGATTAATTATGATTGAAACATTTTTTTTCAAATTATTAAGATAAAAGAATGCTTCATGACAAGTAAAGTTAAGCTAAGCTACAATTCGATTCATTAGTTGAAGTATGTTAATGTGCCTTAAATTTGTTACGATATAGTTGTATTATAGACCTTTTGAATAGGTGAGATACATGTGAAATTGGTTAACTTGATTATTAAGGTTATGAGAACTTTAATAAATATATATTGATTAACTATGTTAACAATCCGTTTAGATGCTTGTATAAGAAGTAAAAGCTTAGATATGTAATAATTGGATTTCTTTAAAAGAAAGAAATGAAGCTATATTTCGAATGTGGTGGTTAAAGTTTACAAATGATCAGTTCTAGACTTGAAACATGATATGTCATTGATTGAAAATACTTCGAAAGGATAACTAAGTTGGTTATAAGTTGTCTTATGATGCTTGCTTCTAACTTTCCTTGTTTTACCTCACTAAGTGTATACTTATTATGTTTACTTCGACTATGTTTCAGGGTGAGGTTAGTAGCAGCTTCTTTTTGGAGCTCAATCAAGATCACAAGTGCTAAGTGTATGTTTTGTCAATCTTTTGTTTAGAAATCCTAGATGGCGGCACCATGTTTGAATATGTATTGCATTTAGGCAATCCTTTCTTTATGTGGATGAAAGATTATAAGCATTTTAAAATATCATTGAAAAAACTAAGAACTTAAAAGTATGTAAGCTATCCCTTGTATGCTTGGTAATGCTTCTTAGTTCGGTTTAGTCCCAAACCGGGTAAAATGTGTTACATGTATAGTTTTAGTATGATTGCTTATTTTGTATAAGTACATAGAAGTTTTGTCTATTCCTTGTTCGAATATCTTGGGAATGGTTGACTTAGCTGATGCTCGAATAGATCATATATATTATTAAGAATATTTTTATATCTTGGTTGTATTATTTGTATGAGGATCATGGTATTGTCTTTAAAGGATCTTGTATGGCAACGATTAATTTGGTAATAACAAATGAAGGTAATAATTAAGATAAGGTCACTAATGTGATTCATTTTCGAATGGACTATGCTAAAACTCACGTAGTTAAACTTGTCATTAACCTACTAGGGGTCTAATAGCTATGTTGAGATCATCTGTGATTTCAAATGGAAAAAAAAATTAGTACCCGAATTGGTAAAGGATATTCATAATCTCTTGTCTTGGCTTGTGACTCCATCTTTGTATGATGGTTGTTTGTCTTTGTTTGCTAGTAATGCTCCTTAATTCAGTTTATCTTCTGAACCGATTAAGGGGTATTACATTTATTGGTATTAGAGCTAGAGTTTAGTCGATTCTAGGACTAAACAAGTCTCGTTGCATAAACATTCGATGCATGTGCCACCTAGGAGTTAAATTTGACAAGTACTTGTGATCTTTGATTGATACGAACTTTTTTATGTTGATAGTTAAAGTAAATGTATGAAACATACATAAGCTGAGATAAGGAGAGCCCGGCTAGTTCCTCCAATAAAGGAGGCAGAGTAAGGATAAATTAGGAACAATAAAACCTTCCAACTCCTCCTGTTCTTCCTTTGGTTGTGTAACCAAGGGCTCCGATAAACAAGTTAGCTTAATATCAAAGCTTACACCTTCGTAGGTACAATTAGATTGTACTCAAATCCTGTATATGTCTTGTTTGATTCTGAATCAACTCATTCCTTAATTTATTCTACCTTTATTGAGAAATTTGATTGCTTCTCTTAAACCCACAAATTTTAATATTGTTGCCACCAACCCTTTGGGAGGTCAAGTCGTGGTAAACGAAGTGAGTATGAACTATTATTTGTTGATACAAGGAATTCATTTCTGCTAATCTTTTAACCCTACCCTTCCATGAGTTTAACCTTATTCTGGGATTAGATTGGCTAATTAAACATCATACTTGGCAGATTGTCGTAAGAAAAAAAATTCTTCATGCGTTAGGAAAAGAATCTATATTCTTGATAAATAAGAAACCATCTGAACCGACTCCTGCGTTTGCTCCTATATCTGATGCTAATAAGACCAAATTTACTCATGAATCAATCATAGCTGTCTTTTACTTTCTTGAAGAATTTTTTGAGGGACTTCCGGGATTACCTATGATTCAAAAAGTTGAGTTTGGAATTAAAGGCTTATTCGATCAGCTTAAGGATGCTATGGAATTTTCTAAGATCAATCTTCAGTCAGAATATTACCAGATGAAAGTTAAGGAAACTAATGTGCCAAGGACTGCGATAAGGCTCGATATGGTCACTATGAATTCATTGTAATACCTTTCAGCTTAACAAATGCTCTATTCGCATTTATGAATCTTGTAAACTAAGTCTTTAAGCTCTATTTGAACAAGTTTGTAATAGTCTTCATTAATGACATTCTTATCTACTCAAAAGATGAGAATAAACATTCGAAACACCTTTGAACTGTTCTATGAACCCTTTGAGACCATCAACTCTATGCTAAGATCAATAAATGCGAATTTTAGTTACCCAAAGTATCCTTCCTTGGTCATGTAATATTTGTAGATGGGATTAGGGCTCATTCCAAAAAGATTCAATCAATTGTTGATTAGAGGCTTCTGAGGAATGTTGGTGGAGTTAAAAGTTTTCTGGGGATAGCTGGTTATTACCCAAGATTTGTTAAAGGGTTTTCTACCTTGGCCACTTCTCTAACCAAGCTCCTTCGAAAGGATGTGCCTTTTGTTTGGTCGGAAAGCTAACAACGAATCTTTTATCAGTAGAAGTAAATTCTCATTCGTACTCATTCTGAGTCACAAAAGAATAAACAACGTTTAGCTGAACTTCAAGTTCAATTTAACTTGATTTTGAGCTTCAGAATAATTTGTTTAAGTTGAAAGATAAACCTAATCCAGACTTTTCTCTGAATTCTAATGGTTTGCTCTATTTCTGAAATAAAGTTTGTATACCAAATGATGAAACCCTTAAGAGGGAAATGCTTCAGGAAACTCTTAGTGGTCCATTTTCGATCCATCCCGGATCTGTCAAGATGTATAAGGATTTGAATGAGTTATATTGGTGGCCATGAATGAAGTCTACGATTATAGAATTTGTACCCAAGTGTTTAACTTATCAGAAGATTAAAGATGAGCATCAGGTTCCTATGGGACTCATAACACCTATCTAATTTCACCATTGCTAATGGGATCGTATAGCTATGGACTTTTATCAGTGGTGTACCGTTGTCTCCATAAGAGAATGATGCAGTTTGGGTGATAATCAATAGATTTTCAAAATCAACACTTACCTATTAGAATGAACTTAAGTTTGGACAAGTTAGTCGAATTGTATATTTGAGAAGTTATAGATTTACATTGAGTTTCTACCTTCATAATCTCGGATTGAGATCCTTAGTTCACCTCAAGATTTTGGAATTCCTTGCAAAAGGTTTTAGGAACCAAGATTAACTCAGAACAACTTTTCATCCTTAGCCTGATGGTCAATCAGAAACGAGGATCCAGGTCCTAAAAAATATGCCTTGAACTTGTGTGATTGATTTTGGAAAGAACTGGGAGAAATCCTTATCACTGGTTGATTTTGTCTACAACAAAAACTATCAAGCATCTATTTAAATGGTTCCGTTTGAAGCTTTATACGGAAGAAAGTGCAGAACTCCCTTATGTTAGTCAGAATTAGGTGAAAACAAGGCTTTAGAACTGAACTTCTCAAATAAATGGAAGAACAAATAAATGTCATCCATGATGTATTAAAATAAGTCTTAGATAGCAAAAAGCTTATGCTGACCTTCAAAGAAGAGATATTCGGCATACAGTGGAAGACAAGGTGTTTCTAAATGTCTTCCCATGGAAAAAAGTATTTAGATTTGGGAAGAAAGGGAAACTTAATCCTCGTTTCATTGAACCATTGGAAGTCATTGAGAAAAATTGGCTCTGTTACTTATCGTTTGGTCTTCCTAGTGAATTCAATAAGACTCACAACATATTTGATGTCCCCATGCTTCGAAAATACTAATTAGACCCTTTTTATGTATTAGAGCCTGAAGAGAAATCGGTTCAAATCTTGGATCGTGAAGTTAGAAGACTTCGAATTAAGTCTGTTCCTCTAGTGAAAGTGTTATAGAAGAATCATAAGCCTAAAAGGGGCTACTTGGGAACCTGAGACGGCTATGAAGAACCAGTATCCCCATCTTTATACCTCAAGTAAAAATTTGAAGACAAATTTTCTTTTAGGGGAGAAGAAATGTAATACCCTAATACCGATTTGGAAGTATTCTAATATTTCTAATGGTAGTTAGAATTGATTTATATATGCATATATTAAAATACATATACATGCATTGTTTAATTAAGAGTTAGGACTGTTTTGTAAAGGAATGAAAGAAGGATAACCAACTTCTTAAGGACTAATTCAAATAATTGGATAAGTAAAGAAATTGCATGTTAAATAACCAAATGTTTAGAGACTTACCACTTGGCATGCAATCAATGATGCATGTGTCTTAGGGGTATGCCAAAGGAAAAAATTTGAGATATCATCCCCTTCTTCCTTAATCACCGAACTATTAAGGTTAGAGAAAGAAATAGACAAGAAATTGTGAGAGGAATTTAGAATGAAACTCAGTGGAGCAATCTTTGGAGAATTCTTAGTTGGCTCGGTGAAGAAGGGTAAGAAGCCATTTTTTTTCCTTTTATAAATTGTTTATAATCTTAAGACTTTGTTATGATCTTTCCTCGGTAATAAGTGTAGTAGAATTGTTGGTATGTGTTTCTGCGTATAGCGATCTCTAATTAGGCAAATTGTATGTATAAAAATGAAATGCTATTTGGCTGTATGATTGTTTGAAGAAATACATATTAAGGGTTGTTTTAAAATCCTTATGAAATTGAAGATTTGACTGGTCAAACCTCTAATATTAGCTTAAACCTCTAATTTTGGCTCAAACCGCTATTTACCAAATAGGGCCAACATGTTTTGTAATTGTTTAAGTGGCATTCAAGCGATCGTGTGTTGCGACGGGTGAGTCTAAAGAATGGCAAGTTAGTATACGGCTAATAAACGGTGAGATGTTAGAGCCGTCAGATGGGAAAAATTTTAATTTTGACTGTTAGATTTAGATTCCCATAAAAACACAAAAAAACGAGAAGAGATTGTTGTCGGTAAGTTTCGAAACTTTGTAAGTAGTTTCACAACTATATGGAGATAAAATTTGTGTTGCAACGTCAAATGTTAAAATAACGCATACATTTTGGAACTATGAGATATGTACCGAAACTGGTAGTTAAAAGTTTAAACCTAAATTGTTAGTAAAGTTTGTGACAATTGAAGTTGGAAGAAGATGTCTAGGAATTTGGTTTCGAGTACCGAAACATCTTTTGTGAAAGTAACATTTTAGGGTTAACGTGTAACAGTTGACGTTTTCCTCCTGATATCAGAACTTTTGTACATATTTTGGAACTTGTAAAAAATGTGTAAACTAGAAATGTTTAAAGTGACTTTAACAATACATGTTTGTATATTTTGTTTCAGAACTTAAGTATGAGTATCGAAACCTGACGTTAAGGTATGTTGGATAGATAAAATTAGACGTAGCAACCGTAAAAAGGAAGGAAGTAGATAATATATTAGGTGCAATCAGCAAGTATCAGGATTCGTCAATGAGTTTCGCAACCTTGAGTTCAAGATTATAATATTTTTAGTTTAACGATTCATATTCCAGTGTTTTGTAGGTCTTGAAATGTACATAGTCGTTTTGCTACTCGTACCGAATAAAGCCCTCCGGCTCCTAGAATGAGAATCGAACCTTCACTTGTTTAATAACATTTCAGGGTTATAATTCATTTCCCCTCTGAAAATCTGGAGAACCCTCTGAATTTGGGAAAAATGTTTCAGTCAGTTTAAAGGATCGAAATCACAATTTAGGTCTGCAACTGAACTTGTGCAATCCTCTCCATTGCGAAGGTAACAAGCAAAGCAAAACCCTAAGTTTGTTTGTTTATTTGCGAAATACTTGAAATCTAGGGTTTGCGTTTCAAACTTTTTGTATGAAATTCCATTTCTTGTTGGAGGAAATCTGTTTAAACTAAAAAATTTATCCTCTTTCGATTTTTTTAAATGTTACCCTTTCCATTAATTTGAACTTAAAAAGGTTAGATTTGTTTGTAATGAGGATTGGTTTATTTATGAGTGAGTTGGTTTGTTTCTGCACTGATTCATGTGAAGATTTAATTCTTAGGATAGCTACTACAAATCTTAATCCCCTTTTTGACCAAGTTGCTAATGAAGTTGGTAAAGCAGTTGCTGATAAATATGGTAATGATGCAGGTGCTGAGGAAGTTGTTGATAAAGATGGTAATGATGAAGTTGCTGAAGAAGTTGTTGATAAAGATGGTAATAATAAAGCTGGTAATAAAGTTGCTGATAATGAAGTTGCTCAGGAAGCTCGGTCTAAGATGCTAGCCATATGTGATAGGCAATACGCACCGAAAACATGTCCTCCCTCCATTAAGTTTTATTAAGTTTATATTTATGTGTTCTTATTGAATTGAAATGCAGAATGAATGAAAGATTGAATGTATACCTTTGTTTTTTTATGTTTTATAGTAAAGGTGAATGTATAAGGATAAAGCAAAATAAGGAAAAGTGACTCATAAGGTAGTTTTAGTGGTTTATGATGTGTAAAATGTTAAATTCATTTGAATTTTTCATTCGTAGGTTAGGAGAGAGTTAGGCAAGAAATGAGAGAAAATGGCGAAGGAAGACAAACAACCTTACATTGATGAAACTTAGAAGGAGAAGGCGGCATACAAAGAATTTAAATAAGGACAGCTGAAGAAGGTAATAGGGAATAACAATATAAATACATTCTTTTTTTGATAGAGTATAATAGTTTACATTGAGATTGACGTAGAAAGTTGTTATCTTATTCCCTGTAGACATCTTTTGACACAAGGTGTAGTCAAAAGTAATTGTACAATTTCATAAAGAAAATGAAGACGATGGGGATTGATCTCATTCTTGATGGTCTTGAAGAATGAGGGTGTTGATGTTTATGAAGTGATGTCGATGGAGAATGGTAGAGAACTCGATGAAAAGTATAACGTCAGCACGTTTTTAAATTTTGCTCAAATCAAGTGATATGTATTGTCTGGTTCTTTTGAAGGGGATGCTTTGAAAGCAAGGGTGTTGTTGTACATTATTAGAGTTTTCTTGTGTCCTACTGTTGAGATGCGACCATGTGAGAATTTTTGAGGTTGTTGTGCGACGATTGCTTACAGGGAAAAGTAAATTGGGCCAAGTATGTTTACAATAGGCTTATTGAGCCAATAAAATCTTTACAAAAATTGGGAAGGCATGTTTACCTAAAAGGGTGTATTGCAATCTTAGAGGTAAAGTTAAATTAGCATTAGTTATGAGAAATCAGTGGAACTGAGTTTTGTCATATTAATTAATGTTGTGTTGTGAATGATATGGAACTTCGGTTCTACTGTATAATTATTGGTCTAGATTTGATAGCATAGCCAGTGTAACTTTTAATGGTGGTGAGGCTCGCATTCTGTACTGGGTGCAGTCAAAGGTCGCGTCTGTTTATGCCCGCTTGAAGAGTGAGCGATTTGTGAATTTACCAAAGGTATCTTCTGGATTATGATTCGTCTAGTATGCCAATTGCGATCATGGTTAATTAGTTATATATTTTCACGCTGAATATCATTGATTGGAAGCATCCATTACCTGAAACTGTTGAAGAACCTAAAGTCATGGAAGCAACCAAAGGTAGGAAAGCTTCAAAGAGATGTAAGATAATGCGTTATGTGTCATGGTATTAATCATTTATTTTATAGAAGGAGAAATTTTAATATTTATTTAATTTACAAGGTTGGTTGCGGGGAGTACGATGTTGCCGAATGCAACGACGGCGATGCAATGAGGGAAATACTGTCGAAGATGCTTCAGCAAATAATGTCTGAGGTGAATGAGGTAAAAGAGGCTATCAATATGGGAATTAAGAAGAAAATTGAATAAATGAGCAAATAATGTTCAAGGTGAATAGGCTAAAAGAGGTTGTGAAAACGAAAATTGAGAAACAAATTAAAGGTGATGAGAAATTGGACAGTGTAAGGGGGTTGATGATATGATGTTGGGAGAGAGATTAAGTAGTCTTTCTAAAGATGTCGCAGAAGTAAGGGCCGACATGACCTGCTTCAATAAGATCTTGGAAGAGAATATGAATGATGTTTATGTCAAAACAAATGGTTTTGAATTGAAAATTAGAGATTTCAAAGTCAAAGTCAAAGATTTAGAAGTCAAAATAAACGGTGTTCATAAGGTTGTGAAAGAAATGCGGGGCAAAATAAAAGGTTCTTTGTAGTAGATATCAAAGAATATGGAGCTTGATAGGGCCTATATTGTGACTAAAATTTTTTATTGTAATTGTATGTGAACGTTACCTATGAGAGAGGATGGTCAGAGCTGTATTCCTATAAAGATAGTAGAAACTAATACTCATTCCAAATTCAAAACACCCCAAGGTGGAGTTAGGCGGGGCATAGATTTAGATAAAAAATCTGACTATCTAGCACCAAAAAAGAAAAAGGTAAAAGCTAAATTTATTTAAAGATCAATTTCAACTTTTTCATGTACCTATAGGCTTGGGCTTGACTTGTTTATTGTTCCGTTGTAGGATAACTATGCTGCTGGCCAGGTGAGTTGAAAATCCCCTCGACTCTCAAAGGATAACCATTCAACTGCATAAAGTTTGGAAATATAATTGGGAATAATTATTCCGTGTAATTACCATTCTCAATGGTAACTGTTGGTTGTGTGTATTGTGTACGTTAATAACAGAAAATGGCGGGAGTCATATGTATTGAACATTGGCCATTGAACGTTAGGCCTTAAGCCCATCGAAAGGAACATTGGAAATAATACAAATTTGGCCGTTAAGGCCATCGAGTTAAATATTGTCCCTTAATGGTTGTGATTTTTTATTTTCGTTTACTTAATTTATGGTTGTCGTGGTAACCATCATATATTTCTTGTGAAAGGTTGAAGATGATGAGTCAAAGACATTTTCATATGTTGTACTACCTGATGGGCTTCGTGAAGCAGAACGGGCCTATTGTGATTATTTATGGAATAACCCATTGGCGCAAGAGTAAGCCTTTAACTATATGACTTTAATTTGTCATATTGTGAAATGTAAAATCAAAGACATAATACAACGTTTGAATACAGCTATGTGGTCATTAAACTCGACAACATTATTGCCACTTTTACAAATATGGATGCGTTACGACCCGATACATGGCTCAACGATACAGTTAGTCTAATAAATATTTTGTAAGGCATGAAATTATATGAAACACTTGAAACCTATTTTGCTATGTGACATTATTGTATTTTAAATTTTCATGATTTTTGATATAGCGTCCTTGTTCGAGACTCACAATGAGGCGAAGGAACAGAGCAAACGGTGGGTCTTTATGCCTTGTAGTATTGATGTAAGTTTTTTTTTACCATCTTATACAGTGTTTATGCCATATTTGTTTGTTGAAAAATTGTTCGCGATTGTAAATAACAACAATTATTTAATGTAGAATACTCTTAGGCTAAATCCAACTGCCATAGCAGCATGATTTGCAGACTTCATTGAGGGAAAATTGTAGTATTATGAAAAAGTCAAAGGCGTTGATATTGTTAGATGTAATTTGTTAAAGGAAAAATGTTAAATTGTATCAAAGTATGTTAAATTTTAACAAATTGACGACACAATATTTGGAGGCATTCATCCCATAAATTATGACAATGTGCACTGGTTCTTGTGTGTCATTCACATGGAGCGTGAGAAATTATGGGTACTAGATAGCTTAGCGGGTACTCCAGCAAGTCCGCCTAGGGAGAAACCAATTACGAATATGGTGAGAACACATCATTTGTCGTGTCTCCTTGTTAGCATTGTATGTTATTAATGTGAATGAATGAACTTTTCACTATGTTGTCATTATCGTTCAGATACGCACGTTTGTGGAATTTGCTAAGCATGAAGACTTCGTTAAGATGTTTGACATACTGAAGGTGGCATTCGACAAGCTAAAAATTCAACGTTCTCAAGTCATGAGACAATAAAATGGGTATCTAGATTTCCATATTTCTTTATTTTTATCATGAAATTAGTAATTAAATGACTAGAAACGCATCAAACTTGATAGATCGGACTGTGGTATGTTCGTCATTGCATGGATGAAAAGCATACGGTTAGGTACCACAATCAGTGCGCTGCCAGATAACGTAAGTGAATAATTACCATATTGTTTCATGTATAATCAAACGTTGAGTGATTATCGTCTAGTATTTTTGTACTAACATATTTGTTTATTTTCAATTATAGGGGTTAGAGAATATGACAGGATACGGCTGATATACGAGTTCTATACGGATAACACAAACAAGATAAGGGTGGATCTACACACTGCTGTCAAAGAACATAAGAATTTTTTATGAAGAGAAAGGGAAAACCTCCGGCAACTCTTACTCGACAAAAGAATGCGCCCTGAACCATACTTGAATAAGTCAGGTTCATTTCTACACCATTATCTTTTCACAATTACATCATATTAATTCGATTTTCAATCATAGTTATTGATCTCTATTCTATTATGGTCTAACAAAATTAGGTTTTGATAAATTTCTAATCTGAGTTATGCTAGCGAGACTTGGTCCCTATTTGCACTTGGATTGACACCATATTCTTCTTTGATTCGTAATCGTCAGATAACTTTTTGTTAGAAACGATCACTGGCCCCATCTTGAAGGACGATAAGTTTTAATTTTAAGAAATGTTAGTGAGAACTAAGTTCTTTCCTAATTAATTGAGGTCATATAATGCATGCAAGCAGGTTTGGTTTGATTATTGAAAAGTCAATGGTGGATCTTCGTTCGTGCTGAGTTTAGAGGGGATCTGGCAGCGTCCTTATTTTTTTGAAAAACTTTTGTTGTAACTACTATACACCCCACACAGAGGCGAAGCCACAACGGGCTAGAAAAGGTCAGGCCCTTATGGCCCACCATTACAGTTGAAATAAAACAGAGAATATTAACTAATTAATTATTTGATAATTTTATTAAATAATTGTTAATTTAGTTTTTTATATTTTTCGTGTGATATTAAGGTAAAATCATGAAGACAAGAACTCTGGATTTTTTTATCAAAAAATTGATAGTCATAATCTTGAATGTTAATCATCGGCTTCTAACCTTGAGGAAAATATGACTCCTGAAAATGTTATGGTGCAAGAAAATGAGAACCTAGATAGTGAGATAAATAAAAGACCCAATAGTCCAAACTATGCATAGGAATCGAATGGTAAGACACTAATATGTTGCTTTAATTAATGATTTTGCTAGTATGAAAGTCCACATGGTGCGATTTAAATAGTTTATCTTATATGTTGCTTGATTGACAATTGGATTTAGACTTGACTTGATAGTATCTTTTTTGGGGTACATTTTGATTATTCATAATTTCATTTTAAATATTCTCGGCCCTCTTAACTTTGAAATCCTGGCTTCACCCCTGAACCCACAACTTTGTACAGAAGGCAAATCGTTTTGTACAGTAATTTTGAACTCTTGACATAAATGTTAGATACTAGTCGTGGTACGAAAACTCGTACATTTAACATTTATGGCACATTTAATATTTATTTACTGAAAGTAAAAAATTGAAAATTAGGTTCACAACTATGGAAATAGGTTTCCAAACTCGTAAAGTAAAACTTAAACTGAAATACTTAGGAAAACATGTTGCATATGAGGTTTCACGTGATCAGTTTGAGTCTGTATTTGAAAAACTTCGATACTTGTCGTATTAAATGGATATGCCAATTTTTGCGAGTTAAATGACATTTAAAGCCAAAACGAAAGTGCATTAGTCAAAAGGGACTTACCCTTCGTCTTATTCAACCTTCTAAAAAACAATTCCTGAAGATCAACCTCAAACTCATATCCCTGGGAAAAACAAGTCAGTACAACAAAACCTATCAAAGTAAGATCCCAAGCAATCCTTTCACTTTTTTCTTCCCCTATCATTCGCCCAAACTTTCCGTAAGAGTCCAAGAATAAGTACATTTGCATGCGGACTCATTGGTGGTTTATACCATTGTAAAAAAGTACATGATTTGTGATATATATTTCCATGGTTAAAACACCCAAAAAATCTTCTTCCGAGATTACTGAGAAGCCACATTCTGTCACCCAAAAAAGTACATGATTTGAAAAATATATTTCACATAATAAGTTTGAAACTTTATATACAAACTTTCGATACTCGTCATATTACTGAGAAGCCACATTCTGACAGTCATAAATGTGACGTTTAATATTATAACTGAAAAGACATTTTTGGGTAGGAATGAAAAATTTATTTTAGTTTCGAAACTTTCAATAGTGGTTGGATACTTTTAAAGCACAACGTAAACTGAAATCGTTAGGCAAACATGTTATATTTTAGGTTTCACTTAATAAGTTTGAAACATAAAATGGTTATCATTTTATGTAGTTTGCTTTTCAATTTGATGGGGACGTATTCCATCCCAACTTTACTGAATCTGGCGGCATTAGGTTGGACATCCTCCATGAAATGTAGAGCCCTGCTATGAGAGTTGAAGAGATTCTTGCTATTGGAAGACAATATTCTTTTTTTCATTCGCACGGTTGACGATTATGTAATGTCATTATGTGTGTTTTGTTTACTTTGTTATAATGTTGTGTTCTTAAATTTGAAAATATGAGTTTTAAATATAAATACTTTATTTATATTATATATAAAGTAAGTTGAATTGGTTCCCTGGACTAAGGAAAAAATTTAAATAATGATTCATTCTTATCATGTATTTACTTTCGACACTTAGCAATCAAACAAAATTACAAAAAAAAATATCCCTAAATCTCCATTAGTTTGTGCAAGACCACATAGAAAGCATCATTGTTGTAGCATTCATCATCAAATGCCTTCATTGTAGCAAAACCTTGATTACTTATATAGGGAAAATTGCCAAATGCCAACACAAATCAAAAGCTTCCACAATCCGCTCTGCATTGGCCGCCTCCTCCCGATGTAGTTTCGAACACCAACAAACAGTATAAGTCAGACAAATTTTGAGAGCATTTTTCCAAATACTCTGTTTGTTGGTGTTCATCCTTTTAAATAGCTAATAGCCTTTCAAATGCCATTGTTTGTCGACACGAAAAACCTAAAAACTAACACCACTCCTCCAGGATCTATAAAATGAAGTCTATGCATAGTAGCCACCGCCACCATTAAAATAGCAGAAACCACACATATAATGTTGTATAGACGGAAACTAAAAAAGAAAGAGAACAACACTTGCTTCATTATTTTATGAAACTAAGGACCCAAAGGACTTCTATTTATGAATAGATGCGATACTGAACGTGAAAAGACAATATTATTGGGAATATACGTCGTTTGAAATTTGAAATCCATTGAAACCGCCAATTTTAATTTTTTACGTGTTCCAAAGTAGTTGGTGATGACTTATTGGGTTACATTAAATGACAAGTTTTAATTTAAGAACTGAGAAGAGAGTTTGGGTGGTCTCCAAAAATTGTAAAAAGGTTCAAAACTTTTGACGCGTACGTTAAACTGAAATTGGAAGAAAAACTCATAGTATTTTACAGTGAAACATTAGAAACTTTGTTAGTAAACGTTCGATACGCATTGTTTTACTAAAAAGACAATTCATTCGTAATCAGTTTTCATTTTGAAATAAGAGGGATAGTCTCAGCAATGAGGAGTTATCTTAAATATTTTTAAGAGGTTGAGAGGAGGCAGTTTTCTTCTAAAAATCCCTGATTCCATTTTCTGCAAGGCATGCATGGCATCTTCTGGTCTCACCGTTGACATGTTGTCTGAAATACTTTCAAAAACTGATTTAAAGACAATGAGGAAATGTTGATTGTTGTCAAGAAGGTGTAATGCTCTAATGTACAAATCTAGCTTTGTAGAATCTTATACTGGAAGAACAAACTCAACATGCGGCTACTTAATTGCAACCAACTGTGTGAAATGTCGTTCTTATGGTTTTGTAAACGAAGACCAATCAAGTCATGATGATGGGAAACTCACATTTTATTTTTTGCCTCATTGGGACGTTGACATCTTAGACGCTGTGGATACAGGTTTAGTGTTTTGCAGAGCTCATACAAGAAAAAACTATTATATTTGTAAACCAAAAACAAGGCAATTTCAGTTTCTTCCAAGTCCACACCCTAAACCTCCTCACCCTGGGTGGCCGGCGTGTATAATACTATTTATATTAGCAAAAATAATGTTCATAAAATGGTAGTAAACTGAAAATCTTAAATGTACACTTTTAATTTTTGGATTGGTAGAGTGGCTTTCGGAAGTTTCATCCAGTTTTGAAACTTTCATTTCATACTTATCAGAAAACTCATGTGCATATTACAACAATTAAAACGACTTAACTGCTGCTGAGGTATCGAAATGGGTTACAGAGATTCGAGACTGACAAATAAAAGACGCATATATATTTAGGAACATGCGCCTTTTGAAATGTAAGTAAAGGAGTTGAGAACAGCAGTTTCTGAGCTCTTTAAGTGATGATCGATACTAGTAGAATTAATTTCCAACTGAAAATATGAAAAGAAGTGGTACATTGTAGGTTGGGAGCTCTTTAATAACGTAACATCGGTTTGATACGGTTTATAGAGTTTTGATACTAACATTGAAAAGACGCGTCTTTTGAAATTTGAAATCTTTCCAACCCGACAAAGTCTAAAAAGTAAGTAAAGGATTTCTTAGAGTTGATGTCGGAACAATTAAGTCCAGATTCGGTACTGATGTTACTTAAGACCAACTGAAAATGTAAGAATATCTAGTAACATTATAAGTTTTATACTTTTAGATAAAACAATAGCTTATTGGTTGGTAATCTTTTCAACCGCTAGGGTTGACATATGAACAGCCACATTTTAGATATAAATTGTTTATGTTGTTGTGCATAAAATAAAGAATGGGGAAAATAAAAACAAAGAACAAGAATAGAAGAACACAGTGATGAGAAAAAATAACGAGATTTATATTTATTCTCAATATAGAAGTAAATAATATGTTAAACTCTAATTAATGAAGATATTATTCATAATGATAAAGTAAATCAAATCTCCTTGATAAAGTTCTTATCACGATAGACATCCATATAGATAAATATTCATAAAACATACGGAGAAGGTATTTTTTTCCTCCAATTAATCTTATGTTCCTCCAACCAAACACTGCAAACTTATGTTCCTACCAAATAAACAAAATAAGAGTTGCAGCATTTATGATCGTAGTATGCAAACTATGGCACTTTTATAAAATTTACGGTACGTTTAATTGTACTGATGTGGGTGTCGCTACACGTAAAGGAAAACTTAAACCAAAATCATTAGGAATACATGATACATTTAATGTTGATAGGGTAAATGACCAAAGTGCAGCACAGATCAACAGCTTGAAGATTTTGTTCTGCATTTGTTACCCACCCAAGTAGAACCAACAGTAACAAATAGTAGTATTTTGGGTAATCTTTTTCGAAATGCTTTGAAAATACTCTATTTGCTTATGTGCATCACCAAAATAATGCCTAATCATAACCTTTCAAATACCATTCTTTGTTGACACGAGAAAACCAAAAACAACACTCCTCACAGATCTATAAAATGAAGTCTCTGCATTGTAGTCATCGCCACCAGTACTCATGATATAATGTTGTAGAGAAGAAAACTACAAAGGAAATACAACATTCGCAAAATCAGGGTATGAAACTAGAGATCCTGGGTACTCCTATTTATAATAGAAAAAAGATGCTCGATGTTTATAATACTATAATATTAGAAAAATGATTTTCAAAGAATGGTATTTAACCGACAATCTTAAATGTACACATTTAATTTATAGGTTGGTAGACATGTATTCTGAACTTCCATTTCATACTTATATGAAAAATGGTCTACCCAATGCAACAATTGAAAAGACTTATCTGCTGCTGACGTGTAGAACGAGTTACAGAGATTATAGACTGACAGATAAAAGACGCATGTATATTGGGAACATGTGCCTATTGAAATATGAGTAAAGCAGTTCAGAACATCAGTTTCAGAGCTTTGTAATGTATGTTCGATACTATTAGAATTAAATTCCAACTAAAAATTAAATAATGTAACATCGGTTTGGTACGGTTTATAGAGTATCGTTACTGACACTGAAAAGAAGCATCTTTTCAAATTTGAAATCCTTCTAACCTGGTAAAGTCATAAACGTAAGCAAAGGAGTTCTTGGTCTCGGTTTTTGAACTACTAATTAAAGATTCGGTACTAATATTATTTAACACCATCTGAAAATGTAAGAATATCCAATAACATTATAGGTTTTATAGTTCCAAATGAAACAACAGCTTATTGGTTGGTAATCTTTTCAACCGTTATGGTTGAAATATGAACAACCATATTTTCCCTATAAATACCGCCACTTTGTGTTTTGCATCTTCTACCCCATATTATACTGAAATCTCACATCAACATGTCCGTGTGGGTATTTTTTTGTTATTCAAAGGTAGATGCATAATGATGCATGGCCGGTTCCTGAAGTAGCCCCTTATCTTCTTTTTGGTAAACATTCTTATGATAGGTTACGTTGTTCTTTAATTGTATGGTTACCTTTTCATAAAGATTGTAATTATCATTATTTTTCTTTAGTAATGGCAGAAGTAGATGGATCTCTATATCGTTATCGACTTCGAATGTCTGCACCTGCTAGCAGCCCTTATGAAGGCCATGAATTTGATATTTCCATTATCTTCCCACTTGACTTCTCTCACTCTCCTCCTAAGGTAATTATCCTGCCAAGATTGTTTTATCTTGGTCAATTTTTTACACAGTAGCAATTAATGGAAACCGGTGTTAAGCTTTTGTAGATTGTTGTTACATTTGATGTCGATCTGTTCCATCCAAACATTACTGAGTCTAGCGCCATTAAGCTGGCCATCCTACATGAAGTTGGAGCCCTTGTATTAGAGTTGTGGACATTGTTGAGGCTGTATTGGGTTTGTTGTCTGCCCCAAACGCAGACGCTCCTCACCCTGATTGTGAGGGTGTTGCTCTGGTTTACAAGAGGAATCCCCAACGCTTTGTAAAGTATGCGAGGAAGATTATGGGTTGAAATGTTTATGTATTGGCCATATCTTCATATGTTCAATTTTTAATATATGGATGCGTTTGGTAAATTTTCGATACTAGTATAACTTTTTTTTATTTGCAGTCGCTAATGTCTCAATTTTTAAACAATGGACGTCTATTTCGAAACTTGTCCAGTAAATCTTAAATTAAAATCTTTAGGATAGCATGTACAGGTTTCGGTTTGACGTTATAAGGTCGAAACTATATACGCAAACGTTCGATACTCGTCCTGGATTTCACATGCTTGAAAGGACCCAAGATTTAATAATTCCTTGTTGACCAAGCAGTTTGCAAATTAATAATATGAAGAATAAATTTGTAAATATGAAAATTATATATAAAGATATTGTTTACGTCGTTATATGTTTCTTAAATTTTGAAATATTAATATAAAATAAAAGAATTTAAAGTTTAAGGAAATAATAATTTTCATAAATAAGTTATTTTATGAAGGAATATTAATTACGAATAAGAAATTCTATTTTTACAAAATCTAAAGTATAAGGAAATCTGACATGAAAAACAAAACAAATTCCTTTAAGTTACACTACTTTATTAACTTTTTAAACTAAGCAATCAATTTTTTAAAAAAAAAGGAATTGTTGTATTTATGGTTTTCCTTAAAGGGTTTGCGATTTAAGGTTTATGATTTATGATGTAGGTGATTTTAGGGTTTAGGTTTAGAAAAATCTTCTAGACTCCGTCTACCATTGGCCTCCTCCCGATGTAGTTCCAAACAACAACAAACAATAGTTTTTGAAAAATCTTGAGACCAAGGTTTTTCAAATACTCTATATGTTGGTTTATGGTTTATGAGATTAAATTTAATGACTTTAAGGTTTTATTTGTTTAGGATTTAGGTCTTACTGTTATTGGTTTAGGGTTTATGGTGTTGTTTACAGTTATTACTTTTTGTTCCTAAATTTTTATTACTTTAGGGTTTAAGGTTTATAATTTAAGGTTTACAACTATTGTGTTAGGATTTATGGTGTTATAGTTAGTGCCTTATGATATAATTTTGTATGGTTTAGGGTTTAGGGTTTAGCTCACTGTATGAGATTAATTTCAAGCATTATATAATCCATAGTCTATGATATAAAAAAGATTTTCCAGTTAGGCCACAACTTATTGGTAGGGTTTATTACTTTATTTATAAGAGAAAATATTTTGATGGAGATATGGTCCTACTTGTAGAGTTCCTAAATATATACATGTTTCGGTACTCTTTACAATGTTTCGGAACAATGTGCATGATAAGTAAACTGAAAATCTGTAAAGTCTAGTTGGAATTGTTGGCTGGTAGTCTGGGTAGCGAAATTGTATTACCGTTTTAGAACTGCTTATTAAGACTTCTCTAGAAACTGACAGTGAAACGACACTTTTATATTGGGAACATGCTTCTTTTAGAATTACAAATCCAGTGAAACAACCAATTAATTGCATTTAATAGTACAACTAAAAAGACAGTTTGGAGCGAGAAACACAAATTTTAACTAGTTTTGAAACTATTAATATTGGTTTCGATATGTATAAAGTGAAACATAAACTGAAATCGTTAGTAAAACATATAATATTTTATATATGCTGTGAAAAGTTCAACATTGTAAATGCAAATGTTCGATATCTTTTGTATTATTATAATCTATTTGAAAGGCAAAACTTAAACTGAAATCGTTACTAAAATATGTAATATTTTATATATGACATAAAAAATTTCGAATCTAGGAATATGTGTTTCGCTACCTATGTAGCAAAACTTAAACTGAAATTGTTACTAAAATATGTAATATTTTAGGTTTGTCCAAAAACGTTGGAGATAGTATATGCAAACGTGCGATACTCGTCGTTTTATTATACTCTATTTAAACACCAAATATTCTTCAGCACACGTTATAATTGTTTTTTTTTGCTCGGTAAAACGTATGATTTTATTAAGCAACCATACAAAACCATCACTATCATAGGTCTCATTAAAAAACTCCCTAAACCTAAGATGGAGAAAAAGAGTACCTATGACAGTGGACACAGAGATAAAACGGCAGAACGCCAAGAACAACTTGCAAAACAAAAGGATCACACACACCACTCCCAAACCAATATGTAACAAACCAACCAAGTACCACATGCACACTCTCCCTTACTCCACCATCCGAAACCAAGTATGTCGTTCGACACCCCCTTAGCAAGAGCATCATCTAGAGTATTCGCCTTACGGAAAATATGATGGAAACACACACAACTTAGCTTTTCACAAGCAAAATCAATCCGACGAAACCAATTCCACAAAGATCGCGGCTTCTTCTCATGGTTTAACACCCAAGATACTGCCACCATTGAATTCGACTCAATCACCACCGAATCCACATCAGACCATCTCGAATTACAAAAGATAGATAACGCATGACATATAGCTTGTAACTCAGCTTCATTGGAGTCAATCACCCCCAAAGGCCTAGAAAACATGGGAAGAATACACCCCTTAAAGTCACGCAACACCCCACCATAACCAACGATCCTGGCTTACTCCTTGCAGACCCGTCAACATTAAATTTTAAGACACCATCCGGCAGTAGCTCCCAACAAGCGACCACCCTCCTAGTCGAAAGAGAGAAAGAGGGAACACAAAATCGCGAGCAATCCCACCAGGCTGCCTCACAAATCTCTCATGGTGAGTACAAAGCTCGGACCCAAAACAATGAACGCAATTTAATAAGAAAGAAAACTTCCCCACACGTCATCCTCTTCTCCTTAAAAATAAGAGAATTCTGAGCAAGCCACAAAGAACAAACCGCGCAGTACACCCCACTAACCACCAATCATGCTCCAAACCTGAGAAAAAACTATGAAAGCAATGGAGTAGAAACTCACGCAGCAAGCGTGGGCACACCACTTCCACATTCCACCATCAAAAAAATAACGTCCATACTTTCCATATTTCATCATAATGAAGAAGAATATGGTCCACTAAATCAGTACCGATCTCACACCATCTACATCTAATTATAGACTCCTCCAACGAGACACCTCGCACGCGCAACACAGTCAACGTCTGCAGCCGATCGAGCAATACAAACCATAAAAAACATTGAATCTTAGGAGGGATGCACAATTTCCATATCGAATTCAAATCCACAGCATCTTCCAACCCAAACGACACCATCAACTTATATATAGAGTCAACAGAAAAACACCTGAAGATGAAGGTTTCCAAATTTGCCAATCCTCTACAGGGCGCATAATTGGAAACGTAGCACACATGCCTTTAATTCCCCCAACTGCTGAACCTCAAAACACGGCAATGCACGATTAAAAAAAGCCCCCCAATTATCATGTTTGAAATTGCCCTCACAAGCATAATCAAGGACCAATGCCAATTTATCCGATGCTACACGAAACAGTCTCAGAAACACCTGAAGTAAAGGCTATAATCCAAACACCAACAGTCGTGCCAAAATAAAATTTTAGCACCATTACCCAATAGCCAAGCAAACTGAGATTGGTTCATAAAACGTTGCACACCCTCTTCAGGTTGTACATCCACAATTTGGCGCCATATAGTTGACATATTTATTCTCCCACCATCATGTAACCACCAACCCAAAACATCTCTACCATATTTAGCCTCTAAAAATGACCTCCATAGAGAGTTTTCATTCATGGTATATCGCTAACTCCACTTCGCTAGCAAAGCCAAGTTACGAGCACAAAGATCAACCACACCCAGACCTCCAAACTTCTTTGGGCGACAAGCAATATTCCAATTTACTCTACTCAATATACGATGCTCTGCCGAGCCACCCCAAAGAAAAGTCCTCCTAATACGATCAATCCTCTTAATTATGCTCTTCGGAATCAGTAATATACCCATATAATACAAAGGAAGAGCCGACATAACTGAATTAACCAAAAGCAGTTACCAACAAAAGACAATGATCCTTGTTTCCAACCTGCCAAATTTTGCCGAAAACGAGCAATAAGAGGATCCCACATGGCCAAACTCCTGGGATTAACGCTGAGGGCAGTCCCAAATAAGTGATGGGCAAAACCCCAATACTATACCCTTGAACAGCCGCAATATCTTCCAAAGCAGATGCCGCAACTCCAACCCCATACACACTAGACTTCTCATAATTAATTTGTAGCCCAAATGCATATTCAAAACAAGTAAGAACTCTTTTCAAATTTCTAGCATACTGTATCTCACCCTGAAAAAAAGAGGATGGCATCATCCGTGAATTAGAGGTGGGAAAGAAAGAAATCTGACGCCACTCACCCCTTTAATAACCCCCAAGTTTTTCGCATTCACCAAAAGTTGATGTAACATTTCTGCAACAATAACAAACAGTAATGGAGATAGAGGATCACCTTGTCGCAATCCTCGTTGCATGGAAAATTACGAGTTGGGCTCCCATTTACCAAAATAGACAGCCTTGCCGTACTAAC